>UELW01000844.1:3930220-4645720 GCA_900490495.1 Danionella dracula | reverse complement strand
CACAGTGTATGAAGTGACTGAACTACAAGTCATCATCTGACCTTCAGGCTCCGGAAGTGAGCAGGTTGTTATTAACATCGATGTTTAGAATGTTTTAAAATTACAGCTAAAAACAGTTTTCCAAACCTGGTTCCATTAGGTTTTTTGATGGCTGTTTATCACTTCCATTGACCTTCATGACAACTCAGACTGTCCATTCAGATTGGATAGGAATGGAGCAAACAAAAAGCTGAAATTTTGGTCAACTCTCATGGAAAACTTCCCATATGGTCAAGTGGGGGTCAGTCTTTTGCAGATCCGAATGTGTGAGATGCTGTTGTTTTACATGAATTACTTTGGAAGGCTTAAAAACAGTGTCAAGTCAGAGATACACACAGCTTGGAAAGTTTCTCCAACTCCTCTGGGAGTTGTGGCTGGCTCTAATGTTTGGGGCCTTTCAGATTGTGAACGTCTAGATTGTTCTCTTACCGACAATGTTCACTCCCCCTCCTCAATCCCCAACAGTTTTATGTACACACGCTATTTTTCCAATCTGTTTCAGAGATGCTTACTTACAAACGTCACCGGAAACGCATAACGTGGACAGTCGAAGAAGAAAAGACAAAAGCTCATGAGTCTGTCACTGCTCGCCGAATTATGATTGTCTGTACACAATAAAGTTTGTTGCCTCTGAGGTGTTGTGCATCCTGTCAGGCTGAGAGACTGGATGGTCGCATCTACCCAAATTTCGATCAAACTTTAGATTTCTTCTCTCCTTCACAAACATCCTTTTCCTACCGTGTTGGTCTGTGTATAAACAGCGAATGAGTCGAGGAGTTTTACGTCCCATTCAGAGTAGACAACTTCCTCTTTTGATCCACATGTACCACCCATATCTCCGATAGATTGCGTCAAACGTTTCCAAAAGTTCTTCCACAGGTGGTGTGTGAACCTGTTCATGGAAATGTAATTGTTACTTTCGTTCCCCGTATAGTGAACAGAGACTTATGTCGGTACCGACTATGGGAAGCTCCGCTAGGAGTGCTCTACTCTCTCCACACTCTTTTCACCACCGCAGTGTTGTCCACCACGTGGTATCTTTGCAGAATTTTCTTGAAATGCCTTACCGCTAGGGACACTACACAAACTCTAGGCGATTCATGCTCCAGGAAGCATACTTCTAGGTTCAATCCTGAGATAGTGCTTCTGGCATACTCCACCTGGTATTTGAAGCATTGGTAGTCATTACTACATGCCTGGCTGGTCCTCCAGGTGGATACAGGTACGGAGAAACCAAATGTTCTTCCAAAGACAGAGATGGAGGCTGGAACAAGATGTCACGTTCAACTTTAGTTGCCCCAACTCCATGCTAGTGACAGAACTCAGAACTTGAGCCAGGCTGGAGTGGTCCCACATGCAGATTAACCGCTACTGCAGAACCTATATGCCCAGGAGTCTCTGGAGCGCCATACCAAGAAGGATATGCTCAGGCCGGGATTCAGACGGCTCCTTCTGGGTTGATCCAAAGCCCAATGGCTGAGATGACTCTGTCAGCATATTTGCTGATTAGCATTTTGAAAAAGTGTAGATAGAGTAGAGCGCTCCTAGCGGAGCTTTCCATAGTTAACGACATAAGTTTGAGTGACCGACTGAGGGGGAGCAAAAGAATTGCTTACACACACACGCTACAATGAACCGTTACCAGAGCCAAGTGTTTTTGGAATTGGAGTAAAAATGCCAGTCTGAAAGGCCTCTTTGATCATTAGTTCTCTTCAAGGATTTTTGGTGGGTTTTAGGTTAGATGATTGACTGGACCTTTCGAGCAATTTGATTTTCTTTCTTTGAAACCACTTTATAATTTTCTTGGGGTTATGTTCCTTGGTGTTATGTTGCCTTACTGAAGTATGTCTGTCCATACCGCTTTCTGAAAAGCAACTCTATGCTGATTACACCCTGAAACTTGTTTTCATTTGATCTTGTCTACCAATAATGCTTCTCCAAATGTTGTTTTGCAAATGTTAACTGAGCCTTAACATACTTTTAGTTCAGGAGTGGAGTCTTACTTGTTAAACGTACAATTGTGCTTTGCTTATATTTTTCTTTCAAACAACTAGTATCTGCTGAAGTAAGGTCTTCCTGAAGTTCTGCTGTGTTTTTTCATATCGGAAAAGCACAAAAAGTCCCCCTAGTTGTTTACCTTGATACTACTTGGTTTTTCTTTAAATATGCGGTTTGTTTCAGACTTTTTGGTAATCAGTAAATTAGATATTGCTATACATGCTAATATACATGTAATGGCCTGGTGGGCTTTTTATAAACCACCCACACAAAAATGCGTTTTCATTACCTTATGTTTTTCTCATGGTGCCTCAGACTTGAGTTAATGATGACCTGCTCGTTACTACAGAACAGGAGGTGTGTGTTTCTTGGAGCTTGTCTATGTGGTGTCGGGTTCATTTACTCTTGTGTGATGTGTTGCAGGAGAATCTGCGTTTAGAGGAGGAAGTGAAGGCTCTGAAGGAGAAGCTGGCTGAAGCAGCAAACACCATCTCAAAGCTACAAAAGGATCTAGATCAGCTGCTGCAGAACAAGGTGCTGATGAGATCTGGGCACTGTGAGGGTTGATTCTTGCACCACAGCATTGATGACTGATTTGCTGTTGTTTTCCTCAACAGTACGATGGTCTGGATGTGAATGGATCTGGGCTGCTGAATCAAGAGGAGCACTTTACGGAGGTCTTCAAGGAGTGTAAAAAGCAATGCAGGGTACAGAGTTTAATGTCCTTGTCTATCCCTTATTCATTATGCACGTAATGACTGCTGTGAAGGTGCATTTGAGGAGAGGTGTACTATTACTTTGACCTCGAAAGTCTCAAAAGAATACTAGGTGATGCCGTAGGGACCATATATAGTAATGCTGATAATTTATAAGGTCTTATAATTTGACTAATTTACATTGGATAATAATTTCACTTAAAATATTTGAGAGTCCTGAAAATAACTTGGTTTGCTAAAGTCACATTTTAAAGCCTTTTTTTACTGACCGCTACTAAATTCAACATTGCCACCACAAACAGAAATATTACTAGCAATGATGTTAAGTGTTGAAAGATTTTACCCTTATATAAAGATTTGATCCTTATACCTGGATCAACAAATTCAGACCTCTTTCCCTGCTCACATATGCTAACAGAAGTGAAAGTGAAGTTAAAAGTTAAGTGAAGTGACTAGTTGGTCAGATATAGAGTGACCCATATCCGGAATTTTAACCCATTCCAACATTGTGTTGTTCATACAACAGTGAACAAGCACACTGTGAACTGTGTGTACGGTGGGCAGCCATGGCTGCAGCGCCCGTGGAGCAGTCAGAAAATTTATTAAATTATTATTTATTTATAATAATTTATCTCTCTGTTTATGTAAACTATGAACATGTAAACGTTATGTGTTTAGTATTTTTGTCATTAGCTTTATTTTCAGGTGCTCTCTAAATAAACATGAGAACTTTCAAGATATTTAATATTAGATCATGAATGTGAGTCTGTGTTTATATGAACTCAGACCTACCTTCAGATATTTATCTCGGATATTTCATCATCGACTGTTTATCTGTCGAGTCAGCAGTCACGTTATCAAAAAGAGTAGCTTAAAATTGTGATCTTAAACACAACAATCTTGTTTCAATTCTCAATGTCTGGTTTAAAACTGTTGAAGTGGAGTTAAAACTATTAGCAAATGTATTTCAATGCAGCTGCAGATATTAGCGATATATTAACTTTGGAGTCTATTAACTTTGAACTTTGTTGCAGAGAGGAGAATGCGTATGCGCATGAGCTGCTCCACATTTAATAACCTCAACACAAATTTAGATACCTGTGCAGGAAAATTGCCGACATTCTTGTGAAATGTTTGCATTTTGACTGCAAACTTCGCTATTCCGACTGTTTAAAATTATACTAGATGTGAGATTCAACATGGAACAGCCTTTTTTCAGAGCCGGTTAAACTAAGTTAACGAAAGGCTGGTGCGAACAAGAGATTTATAAACTTGGTCAGAGGCTGAAGGGAGGGACCTCTGATTTCATTGGACTAGAAAAGAAAATCAACCAATGCACAGCAATACAAAGGGCGTGGCCATGGGTGCCAGGGAATGTCCAAATATGGATTTGAAACAGGAAGTTGTTGTAGTCATACAACATCTGATCGGTCTCAAATGATCAGATTCTCATGACAGTCTAAGTGTGAACGCATGCACATTACAACGCACACCATAAGTTATAGCACCACTTAGTTTTTTTTCTTCTCTAAATTTGTAAAAACGGTTCTAGCGACAATTCTAGGATCAAAGATTTTTTTAAACAACGAACCGTCGTGATGCATAACCCTACAAAGTGGCCATGATGACAATGGCACCAAAGATGCGAGAGCCCTCCCGTCATTGCTTGCATCTTTTAATTTACATTTTTTTATTTGTTATAAAAATGTTTGTTGCCATCTCTTATAGAACTGACAGATTCTTAAACTATGGGTTTTTTTTGCATGCACACATTTCAAACCCCCAATTTTGAATAGATCTGTTTATTCTACAAAAAGTTTCCTCACATAAAGTTTGCTAAGTAGGGTGTGGCTTTCATCAAAAAAGGTAATATTAATAAAAATAAAATAGCCATAAAAATGTTTAATCAATCAATTAAAAAACACTTTATATAGCAATTTTTGCAGTTGCTTCAAAGCAGTTTTACAAAGGCCTAGTGTGCGTGTGTGTTTAATCATATTTTATTATTTAATTGGGTGGAAATATAATTAACAACTAGGTTCTAAAGTTTGGAAAGCAAACTTTATGTTGGCTTGAGAAAGTCGATCTTTAATAGTTTGATAAAGCTTTAACGAGTAGGGGAAATTACAACATTTTACAAGAACCTTTTCTCCAACTCCACTCTGAGAGATTAGTATTTTGACATTTAGAAATGTATTCAGATGTTCCCCAGTTCTGACATGAATAGTTTTAACATAGATCTCTGATTAGACTGGGAACATTTCACTTAAAAAATTATTGAATAGTTAATAAAAATATTTTCTTTGACTTAATTTGTTTACACCATGCATTAGGACTAATGGTTTAGCAGCTGGTACTGGCCAGATTGAACACAAATGGTTCAGTAATTAGTAGCTGGTATTAGTTATACTCTAGATATTGTTTTTAAATGGCTTTTCCCAATTGTCTTAGTGACTGCAAACTAAGTTTTGCAGCATTTCATGATGCCATATTATTGTAACAAAGTTCCTTGAAGTACTTTTTCAGAGTAAGAGTTTAGCTCCAAACAATTATGTTCCTTTTTTGTTTGACTTTTTGGATGATGAAACTACTTTAAATCGGAAAAATGTGCCATGAACATGGGAACCAATTAGAGTCATTGGTTTATTTGAAAACTTTAAAAGAGTTATTAACATGTGAAAAAACATGCTTATTTTTACAAAGTGTAGTGTTGCTTCCACTTGCCAGCCTTGTGCCCACCTTGACTCAGGAACAAATTTAATTCTCTTTTTAAAGAAAAATCCTACCAAGATTTGTTAACAAAAAAGTTGAAGTGAACACTGAAACACTGTGTTCAGAAACACTGAAAATAATTATGAATATTCAAAATGAACAGTAAATGTTTTCGTCTTTAATTAAGATTATGTATTGCATGTACGTTAAGGTGAAGTCCCTCAGTACATATTTCTGTGCCTGATTGTGTTGTTTATTGAGCATTACCACATATTGAACTAATGTAGTTATGTACGATTTATAGGAATACATCAGATCTTAAAACTTTGTCTTATTTAAATCAATAAATGTAAGTGCATTGTAAGTGCCTACAGTAAGTGGAATTGATATTCAATACAATGTAAGGCAATTTTATGTGTATTGCACATTAGAGATAAACAGACAATGAAACCAGTCAGAGATTAATCAAAGGATAAAACATTGAATAAAATGCATAGATTAAAGTAAGTAAGCTTGTTTTACCATCAGCACACTTTCTACATAAAGACAAAAATAAATATACATAAAGACAAATGTGATGTACATCAGTTAAAGTATAAATTACTTATACTTAAAGTACTTACAGTTTAAAGCAGGTAATTTTTATAAAATCAAAGAATGTGTAAATAGTGTTTATAACAGGTTTTAAGCTTCTTAGAAATTCCACCACAGTTGTGTGTTAATTTTATAAGCTATTTTCAAAGCTACTCGTGCTACCAGAACACCTCTTCTATGTCAAAGGCTGCTTCCCTTCCATGTCACGCCACTTTGTAGCTGTTATAAGTGCAAAACTAGGCCACACAAAAACTGACGGGACATAACACTGTTTATTAATACACTTTTCAGAAGGTTAACATGCATTTAAGATCTTTCATTTATTGCTCACATGAAAAATTCTATTGAACGTTTATTACTTTGTGACCAATAGAATTTCACTGTGGTGTTTTGTTAACCAATTACTGTCTCTGATTGATGTCATGTCTTATTTGACAGATTCTCTGAATTTACTAATTGCGATGCTTGCTGGACAGCTATGTGACGTACATTTTGTATGTTTCTTCATTTAATAACTTTTATATATTCTTGGTATATTTTATAATTTTTTAAAATGGTAAGTCTGCTTAAGATAATAATACAAAAAATGTGTTTTTATTGAAGATAACATACAAGCATGCACAGTGCAGTTTGGGAAAAAATATGTGAACCTTTGCACTTAATAACTGGTTTATTAACCCCCCCCCCACACACACACACACACACACACACACACACACACTGAACCCAGGAGCTGCAGGACAGGAATGACGAGCTACAATCTGAGCTGGAGGTGCTGAAGGCTCAGGGTTCAGGAAGGAGAGCAGGAAGGAGACGCTCTCAGTGCAGCTTAACCATTCAAGACTGGCCAAGCAGAAGAAAATTAACAACTGAATCAGATTCTGGTGATTTCAACCAATCAAATTCATCCTCTTGGATCCCTAACTTAACTTCTAACTAATAATTTTGCCTGTTTCTCTTTGGTTGGCTTGGCAGATGATCCTGAAATAAAGAAAGGGACATCTCCTCAAGTCCGAAAAAAGCTCCAAGTCGCTGATAAGAATGGTTAGCAACTGAAACCTTGAAAATTCTTCTTGTGAATTAATTTTTTTGGATGTTCAATGGTATTTGTTTTTAGTTTTGGGTTCTTTGGAAAGCTTGGCTCCTCCTTTGAGCATTGAGACAGAGCTAGCCATGGAGCAGATGAAGGAGAGATACGAGCATGAAATACAAGATCTGAAGATCCAACTGGAGACCAAGGTATGGCACAACATCTGAAACTAAGCTTTGATACAGAATACTCTTCGGATAATCTTTTTGTGTGCACCTAATGCAACATTATGGAGAAAGAATGATTTCGAAAGACTTGCTAATAAGTGGAATCCCTGAATAAAGACAGTTATTCAAAATTGAAAAATTATACTTTAAAGCAACATTATGCAGCTTTTTGGAGTTTTTGTCAAGGGGCCCCCTACAGTCAAGGAAAAGAAATTGCAAATAGCAACTCTAGTAAATGAAAGGCTGTGGCTTTTACCTGACTTGAAACAATGACCTAAAGTACAGGAGAATTTACAAAGTATTTATAGTTATTACACAGTTCACTCTGGATGCTGCATCCCTCTTCTTTCAATGCATGGCAGCAAGTATTGGCTATATCAATATTAACCCCAGTTCAACTTTATAACTCTCATACATTTTCTTGCTGCTTCCACAATGACTGCCACTAACATAACTGTGCTTACCTATGTCATATTTGGAAGGAAGGTAGTTGTTAAATTTTTAAAAAGCATGATTATTTTGTCATCTTTTTAGCCGAGATAAAGCAATGGAGGGAGCCTTCATCTGACTAACATTAACGTTCATATATAACAGATTTAGATAGATTTTTGGACGTTGATCATAATGGTGCTGATTTTAGTTTGATTTTGAAGTTGGAGATAGTTATATTAGTACATGACTAATAATAATTTAAAAAAAAATGTAGTAACCTCCAACTTTCAGTCTGGAACAGTGGCGTGCTCCTTCCTTCCGTAATGCTAGGGTCTCCACCCTGGGCAAGAGGGATACATTAAAAATGAACCCCTTTTTTGTGTATATATGGGCCGAGAAGATGTCTGTGGCAGAGGCCGAAGCGTTAGGGACACAAAAAACTTTTTGAGTAAAACAGTTCAAGGTTCATTTCTGTAATCTCAAAAGTCTTTTTGATCTACATTTACAGATGTTTATAAAGAGAAAGTTGAAAATTAAAATCCGTTTTTTTTACTTGTTATTAAACACTGTTCTGAGCCTTTACAACATGGTAATAAAATGTTTTTTGCCAGATTTTGAAAGTTTTATTTTATCTGAAAAGAAAAATGTGCAAAAAAATATACAAAGAACATTTTATGACAAAAAGATTTAAAAACAAGACTACAATACTAGGCAAACTGTTATAATTACAGTATCATTAAAGGGGTTAAAGGGTTAAGCAGTTTGGGACGCATTAATATTTAAAGAAGCGGCAAGAATCCGGAAGAAAAATAATAAGTTTATTTAAAATGAGTATGTTAGCTTGTTTACTCAAACCAACACAATAAGTTTAAAAGCTAGATCAAGCCAACATAATGATCGTGCCAATTTAATAATCAGGTAAATCATAAACAAACATAAAAGAATTGTTAATGTCATGACAGTTTTGTAGCTTAATGAGAATTACTGATTAAAAGTTCTATAGAAACATTTGCTTCAAACACAACACAACAAAGAGAACGTGTACCGTAATAATGTAGATAAACGTTCCTGTGTGCATTATCTGCTTACATTTGTTTGTTTGTTTTGTGTGGATGTAGCTTATTACAGCAGATCTCTCTGCAGACGTCTGAATATGTTTGAGCATGAGAAACTTGTTTGATTGGTAACCAAGTCCAACTCACATTTTTATGGCAAGCGCTGCAGCTACATCGCAAATTATGCATGCGCAGAACTCTCCCGGTGTAGTTTTAGTGCATCAGCAGCACAAAATGGGACACTTGGCTGAGATGTGCTGGTGTGATCCTGGACATGAAACGTTAGCTCCGCACGGCATCGAACAAAACGTCAATCCATTGTGCATGATGACGTGGTGCACGTGTTGATTTTAATTGTTTAATCATATGTACAACATATGAACAAAAACAGCGAGTCCTTATCAGTAGGCTTATTCCTTTATGTAACAAACACATCATTTGCAAACACATCACCTGTAGAAAAAATGCTGTCCTTACGCAGTGAAAAAAGCTTTAGCTTCTTGGTTAGAGATGGACTGCACGATACTCCTGTCAGAGATCAGATGACAGCACTTTCATATTCAAAGCAATATTGTTTTCTTGTTTTTAATTAAACACTGAAACACACAACAAGAGAAAGGCAAGCTGTGCATTTCAATTGGAAATCCAAAATGGCCCTTCATTAACGTTAAACACCAGGCACAATGCTTCCGTGTTGCTTTTAAAGCTCTCATTCATTGAAAATAACATTCCTTTATCATTTAATTAAAAATAAAAAAGAAAGGTGCGATTATGGGTTGATAAAAGCTTTGTTTCAGATATTTACGACAAGTCAGTTACTTTCAGTCAAGTGAACATGGGAACCTATCACAGCGTTTTGATGAGAAAAAAAAAACGTCCTGCAGCATTTCTTGGAAACTGACCCTTTGACACACTGAGTTTTCTTCCGGCTGAGGTGTAAAGTCACATGAGCGCTCACGTACTTGGATGAAAAATCCACTGAATTTGGACCTTTATCCAAATATCTGAGCCGGCTGTAAAACCCTTTAAGTATCTACTTCAAAAGAACAGCTTGTTAACGTCATAAACATCTGGTCATCTTGCTTGTCTGCACTGCAAAAAATGCACTCTTGGAACAAGAAAAAAAAACCTCAAATAAAGTTAAACTCTTCCTATATCAAGCAAAAAAATCTGCCAATGGGGTAAGCAAATTTGACTTGTCAAGATTTCTTAAAATTAGAAAAAAATTCTAGCTGATAAATAGACAAAAACTCTCAAAACAAGACTTTATAAATTGTAAAACTGCACTGAAACTAGAATATTTCAACTTGTATCTAGAATATTTCAACTTGTATCTAGTCTCTAGTGGTCTTAAAACTAGACAATCTGTCTTAAAACTAGGATGTTTTCTCTTTTATTTAAGACTAACTTAGAAAATTTAGTATTAAAATAAGTATATACAACCTTAAATTAAGAAAGTTTGTGCTTAATTTTAGTTCTTAAAGTAGAATATGGGTTCTTAAAACTAGAAATTCTAGCTTACAATTTTAATTTTAAATAATTATATTATATATTATTTACACCTATTGGTGCATTTTTAGACAGTATAGGAAGGCGGAAGAACACTTAGTAGAGCTCTGGGGAGAAGATAAGCTGAAGGACCAGAGCTGGATTCGAACCCCTGTCACCAGAGGTTTCAGGTCCACATGTCAGCGCTCTGACCGCTGCGCTATCAGTGCTGACAACTTATTTTCATTCTGATAAGCTATATAAATCTTAAAGAGAAAACATTCTAGTTTTAAGACAGATTGTCTAGTTTTAAGACCACTAGTGACTAGATACAAGTTGGAATATTCTAGTTTCAATGCATTTTTACAGCTTGGAAAGACTTGTTTTAAGAGTTTTTGTATTTTCTTAAGATCCAACAGCTTATGTTACCAGCTAGAAGTTTTTGCTAATTTTAAGAATTCTGACCAACTGAAATTTGCTCGCCCCATTAGCAGAATCTTCTGCTTGATCTAGGAAGAGTTCATCTATATTTGAGTTTTTTTTTCTTGTTTCAAGAGTGCTTTTTTTGAAGTACAGATCTCTTCCATCAAAGTTAGAACACAACTGGACGGTTATTAATGTTTGGGGTATTGATGATTTAATTTACTTTGTAGATCCTTTTTCTTATTTTTTTTCACAAACATTTGAATCTTATTTCAAGAAATCAAATGTTCTTACCTTTACTTGATCTAGACTAGAACTAGATTTAAGATTTTTTTTCTTGTTCCAAGATGCATGCTTTTAACCAGTATCTAATATTGATTTCTTAAAATAAAATATAAGTAACATTCTTGATATAAGAATATGTTGTCAAAAATTCTTGTTTTAAGATTCTTGTTTTAAGATCAGTGGCAAAATCGGCAACTTGTTTCACATAGTTTCTTAATTCAAGAAAATAAATGACCAGAATAAGATTTTTTTTCTCCTCAAGAAAATATAAGTGTTATTTTCTCAAAAAAAGCAAAGTAATCTATACCCAAAAGGTTTAAATTAGAAAATTCTTCCAAAAATAAGAAATCAAGATTTTAAATCTAATTTTAAACATTTTCAGCTTTGCTTAAAATTCATTTTTTGCAGTGTGGTTCTTATGCTTTTCAAAGAATGAGTGTTCTATTGGTTTTGTGTTGAATAAAAAAGGCCATGGTCCTTCTCAAGCCAGTCACAGGGAAAAGCATAAGTTAGTTCCTTACACAGTGTTGATTTAAGATCTGATTTAAATTGAAATGATAGACAAGGGCTTCCAAACCTATTATTTTTTTAATTGAACAATTGTGGATAATACATCTTATAGAATTTTGGATCTTCAAGATTTCTCAAATGAGACACCCCATTGTCTTGTCTTGAATTCATGCAGAAGAACTCCCTCACTGTCATGCATTTTTATTCATCAAAGTTTCCCAAGAAAGCTCTGGCTGTTTCGTGGGGTGTTGTCTTGCACCTCGCCATGTCATTAGCTGTGGTTAACGGTGTCCTGACTTCTTCTTTGTCTGATCTGAACTGAAAGATATCTTACTACAAGAAAGTTATTTAAAACATAAACCCTTAAAATAAGGAACATGCATACAACTTGCAACAGAAACATGAAGTGTACTACTATAAAGTTCTGATTATGTGGAATAACTGTTAAATTAATCAATTACATTAAAAAGGAATTTTGCATCCAGAGACAGAGAAGTGATTGTGCTTAGTGAGTGAGATTAATGGTCATCTGTGAGATGGCTTGAATGAAATGCAACATCACTGGAGAGGGTTTCAGCAGAAATGTTCTTTTTAAAAGAATTGTCAAACCTGTGAAAAGCTGGGCAATACAATCATGAACATCAACTTTTTCCTCAGGTGAATTTCTACGAGCGCAGCATGGAGCTGATGCGCCAGAACATGGAGGTGGAGCGGAAGGACATCTCGCAGAGCTTCAAGTTGGAAATTAGTGAGCTGGAGGAGCTGAAGGCTCGGGCAGAGGAGAGGGCAGAGCAGATGCGTCAGACGCTCGGGAGGTTAGAGATAGACCTGAGGGGGACAACCACTGGAGGTGCCTGGAGCCCAGAGCAGGAGCGTAGATTCCAGCGGGAGCAGGCAGAGCTGGAGCAGAACTATGCTCGAGAGATCAGTAACATCGTGTTGCGCCTCACCTCAGAGAAAGACCAGCTCGAGGCTGAACTCAAGCTCAAGATGGATCAGGAAGTGCTGCTGGTTAGGTAAGAGTTTAATCTGAAGTCAAGTACACAAGACAGCACACAAGGCCTTATGTGGATTAACATCATTTAAATGAAAATTCCTATTGGATATTTGTATGGCGTAACAATAGAATTGCAATATAGTCATCTTGGGTTCCTTATGAAATAAAGGAACAGGAAATAGAATTATTCTGAAATCTGGGCATGGATACTGACCATAACAATTGAGCTGAGATAGTTTGGTACCCTCGCTGTGCTCAGTTAGACAAGTGTAGCGTCTTTCATCAGTGCTTATGAGTGGGGGTTGAGGGAATTTTGTTGATCCAAGTATTGTTAATGAGAAGTCTTGGAACGTGATTTATGTCCTAATCTTTAGTTTTGCTGGAGAAGGTAACATTAAGTGTAATGTTAGATTACTTATGATTACTTCAAATATGCTTTTAGGTAACAACTGTGTGTTAACTGAAGGAAAACTTAGTTTTTTAGGATCTATTCACCCTGGAAGCGCTTTGCATTTAAATAACCTGATTACAAAAAATTCCTATTAAGTTCTGAAGTTAATACATTTTTGACTTGCTTGGTCAAATAGTTTTTTACATTTGTATGGTAATGTTTCTGTGTTCCGCTTTAAAATCGACTTCTGTTTTCTGATCAAGTACAAAGAAACTGTTAACACCCATAATGCAAAGAAATTGTCCTTTTTTACAGTCAATAATTAGCATAAATGTGTAATGCTACAAGCCATATACAATACAAACACATTTGAAAGATATTTACATTTTATGTTACGCATAGACCCTTTTCTGCCTTAAATCCCTGTTAATGTTGTCCTTTTTTATTGAGCCAGGTGTATGTGCCTGTTTGAAACCTTGACACCTGCAAAGGTCTAATGTTGCTTTTCCACCAAGCTCTTTTGTATGGTTCAATTGAACTCTGTATGCTTTTGAGGGCTTTTCCACCATGTTTTGTACCTGTTTTTTTCCCCACCTTTCCAACCTTAGAGACGAAGTTCTATGAAGTAGGCCAAGTTGAGCAGTCTTTGTGAGCAAATGTTGAGATTTAAAATCCCTAAAACAAATTCACCCCCTAGACCAATAGTATCTCTCTTATGTTTTGATAGCTTACTATCAAATGGTTAAATATATCCTATAAATGTTTTTGCTAAATCACATTGAACCTTTTAACAAGAACAAAAAAATGCATTCCAAAATACATTCCTTTGAAATGTTCTTTCAATGTTTTGTTCCTTAAACCAAATTCAAAATATACTTCAAACTTTCTTAGTGTGAAAAAGTAAGCATTTTCCCCACTGGCATCTATTTGTATGCCTTGGCGTTAGATTTGTGAGTATGTTGCTGTGTCCCAGGGAGAGAGCAGAGCAGCAGATATTGCTCATAAAGGCTGAACACGACAGGGCAAATCAACTACAGCCCCAGCATCAACATCTGCTAGACCAAAATGAGCTGCATTGTAGTGGCCTCCAAGCATGGGAATCAAGAGTGAAAGATCCGGAGGACTGCAAGAAGCATCCTATTAGCACTGAGCACTGGAGAGAAGATCAAGAAGAGATCCGTGGACAGGTGGCACATGAGCAAAAGAAACTAGACGAGGAACATCAGAAGGAGACAAGAAAGCTTGCAGAACACATTTGCTTTCTGCAAGCTCAGGTAGAGCTTGCATCCAGAACTGAAAAGGAGTTGCTGTTTTTACAAAAACAGTTCGAAGACAAATTAGAGGAGATGTGTGTTCAGCTAGAAGACAACACTGTGTCCATGAAGGCTCAAGATGCTCTCCTCCAGCGTTTGAACTCAGAATTGCATGCTAAAGAGAAAGAAATGGAGATGAGAAACGAGAAGGAGAAAAGGCTTGGGAATAAACTTTTGCTGCTTGAGCAAAAGTTGAAGGGTGAACGTGAAAATAATCAAGAGATTCTAAAGCAAAGAGAGCTGCTCCAGAAGCAAATGGATAGAAGAGTTCTAGATCTAAAAGAGACTCTCTTGAGAGAAAAAGTAAAGCAGCAGGAGCTTCTTGATAGAATTTCAGAGCTAACTATAACGGCGAGAATTAAAAGTGAGACACTGCAGGAGAAGATTCATCTAAAAAGTGGGCATCTTTTTTCATTTTCTTTTCAAGAAAACCTAATACTGTTACAGGAACAATGTATAGAACTGCAAGACCTTAGAGTAAACAGTGCAAAAAAACAGGAAGCTTTGAAAGACAGAGATGATAACTTTGCTAGACAGGCATCTGAGTTGGCTACTATACAGACAGAGCGGGATTATTTGTTGTTATGCCAGGTTGTTAAAGCCCTACAAACACAAATTGATGATCTATCTGAGGAACACCCTCGTAAGCACAACTTACAGCAGAAGCTTCGATGTGCCCTTTCTTTGGAACAGAGCAAAGTTGAAGTCCTTCAAGCTCAGTTGACCACAGAGCAAGAAGACACAACGCGTCTTGAACAAGAGAGTTTCAGTTACCAGCTCCTTGTGAACCAGCTCTCGTCCCAGATTGTTGAAATGGAGGAAGAGTCAAGCCAATTCAAAAACTATGCAGAGAAATGCAAACATGAGCTACACATCAAGGACAACCAAATACTGGAGCTTAATAATCAACTGGAAGCCAAAGCTGAAAAGCTGGATTTGCTCTCGTCAGAGGTTCAGTTAAAGATGAATCAAATTCAGAAGGTCACTCTGCTTTCGTCTCAAGTTCAACTATTAAGTCAGCAGCTGGAGGAGAAAGATCTAGAGTTGTGTAATCTGAGCGAGGAGACAGAGGGTTCAACCTATCAGCTTCAGCGATCTCTGATGGAGCCTGTTTTTGAACGCGGGAAGAGCCAATTGAAAGAACAGCTTCTAGATATGGAGGAACTTGCCTTGGCTTTTGAAATGCAGATGACCCCAAACGATGCCTCCAGGTGTGTGGCTCATCCAGCTGATAGATGACCGTCAAAACCAAAACAACTAATCACTGCTGTGTTTGTCCATCCTCATTTCATACCAAAAGATGGCTGCTCATGAGCATTGCTTGTCTAAAATGTTTTACAGTTTGAGATTTCATTAACCATAAATGTGTGCTTTGATTATGCCTCATGCTGCATCCACTAACACAATGACTGGTTGACATGCATGCAAACTCACCATTAATGCATTACTTTACATCTCAAATGTGTTCTTGCATCCCATTGTTCTGCGTCTGCCTCATTCTAATATGTTGCATTGTCACAATCATACTTTTGTTAACAAATTGAGTTTTACATAGACCTCTTTCAAGTGAAAATTGTAGTGCCAGATGATTAAAGGAAACTGATTTTTGATCCTAGAACTCAGCTGGAAGACGTGACCTCTGTAAACTGTGCTCTGAAGCACAGGCTTACTGTCCTGCAGAAGGACGTGGAGTCTTTTGAGTTGGAGCTTGACAATAAAAGGTAAGAAATGATGTACTTGTAACTATATTTGCAGACTGTTTTACTGCTAGTTTATAAACCCATTTTATTTCCCTGTTTTAGGAGAAAACTTGAAGAGATAGAACAAGAATACACAAAGAATAAAGAAGTTGAAGAGAAACTTCAGAGAGAGGTTAGTTTTCATAACTATGCTATATGCTCCTGGAATTAGTTATTCATTATATAAAGTAGAGGATTACTGATTTCATGCCATCTTAAGTATTGTACAGTGATACCTCGAGATACGAAATTAATCCGTTCTGGGGTGGCCTTCGTATGCCTTTCCAAGAATCGTATGCCTTTCCAAGCCACACGGAAACAAAAATGTAACATAACATAGAAAAATAGAGATAAATAAATTACAATCCTTAAAAGTACACATTATCAATCTAATAAATAATAATAAAACAATGAAATCAGAATATATACAGAAAATAAATAAAAGGCTCTTTCACCTTGAGCATTTTCACCCTCACAGCCAATCTGTAGGGCTACGTGCCACGACCTGTCTGTGTTTAAAAAATATTTTCCACTAGTATAGTCCCGTCTGTAGAACCGTCTCCTTTTACAAATCTAGAAAAAAACTAGTTTGCGCTATGACTTATTGTGTGTGTTGTAATACTAAAGTGTTCACACTTTCATTAGAAAACTAAACTGTCATTAGAATCTGACAATTTTGGACCGATAAGACGTTGGATGGCTGAGCTGTAACTACTTCCTGTTTAAAATCCAAATTTAGACATTCCCTGGGCTCTATGGCCTTGCCCTTTGCTGTATCCAAAAAAGTTTCGCAGTATAACATTGGACATACTTCAAGCCTATTCTGGCAAAATTTTAAATTGAACAGGTAACCAATTTTGTGTACCGCTGATGCTCGAGGCCTCATAATACCACTCCTTACCTTTTGAGTGAGGTGTTGTGGTGAAATGCCGGAGGAGGTGGTAGCTCAGGAGAACAGATGATAGTGGAGGAGAGTATGACCATAAAAATACACTTTGCCAAAAAAGCAACACCAACATGAAACCGAAAGTGTGCATGCAGACAGGGAGAGCTCTTCAGGGAAGACATCTTGGGGTGTCGGGTGACCAATAGGAGAGCAGGATACTATGCACAAAAACACACAATCATGTTTGAAGCTGACTAATATGGAAGTAGAACATTTTGTGGTGCGTAGAGTGCAGTCATGTGATGCCCAGTGTTGTGTTCCGCCCAAATTTCAAATGTCGAATATCTAATTCTCGTCAACGTTTTCCTATCTTTACTTTTTTTTTTTCAAGGAAAATAATTACTCAGAGACATCATTGAGAGAAACTTAAGTAGTCATACATACATTGGTACATGTAGATTAATTGTTGCAGCGCGCAAGTTAGAGGGAGAGATGAAGAAAGAAGAGAGAACAGAAACAAAACAGGGCAGACTTCTTCCTGGGCCCCTGGGTTTGACCTTAACTAAATTAAAATTGATTTTTACTTCTGCGTCAACTCGACGAATTGCCCTCTGCGTAGTCTGCGTACTGATGCAGACCTCGGGCTGACCTTCGGCTAAGCTCAATGTGCACCTCTCAAAAATTGTAACTACACGTCAATGCTTCGCAGACCACGAGCTTTGTGATTGGGTGAAGCAGTCCTTTCTCTTTCTGGGTTTCCGCTCCATGTTTAACGCTGGATTATTAAATAAAACATTGGCAATGAAGTAAATGACCTTCCTTTGTTATC
This sequence comes from Danionella dracula, assembly GCA_900490495.1. NCBI lineage: Eukaryota > Metazoa > Chordata > Actinopteri > Cypriniformes > Danionidae > Danionella > Danionella dracula. Next base: position 4,628,056 of record UELW01000844.1, on the reverse strand, counting down.
TGTGCTGAGTTGTAGCTAGCTAAAAGTTAACATTGTCCTCATCGGATGTTGTGATATTGATCAGTGTAGACAGTGCTTCTACAGCAGCAGCAGATGTTTGTAAGAAGTTATATTAAAATGATTTACAACAAGGTAAATAAAACCTGTCTTTTGTTAACAACTGTGTGATGTTTTGTTTTGTTAGCCGCTGGCATTCTTATCAAACGAGTATTGATCTGAGCGGAGACAGCACAGATGGAGCGCACAATTTGTTTACAAATGGGAGCTTCCGCAACGGGCTATTCGTCAAGTTGACCCAGAAGTATAAACAGGCTTAAGACTGGACTGTTACGTCAGTTCAGTGGCTGTTTCCATCACAATTCCCCCTTTTTGTCAAAAGACAACTAGTTTTAAAATGTAATCAATACAGAATCACCTTTAAGAGATAAAACATTCCTATATAAGTATTTCTACCTAAAAAGTTCTGTCTTTAAGATTAGTAGAACAACGTACATTGCTTTAACTATTCTTGTCAATCAATTTCTTCTTAATAATCTCTCTTTATCTTACATCATTTCTTCTCATCATTAAAGAAAACATGCATAGATAATAAAATAACTAGCAAATGACTAATACACATTCATAACCAGCAATACCTAAACATTCCTAAATCACCCAGTCAATCAATTAATAAATATCAAATTTATAACTATAGAATTGTCGTTCTTTATATTTCATACATTTTTGACTCATTTGACTCAACCTTTTTAGTGCAGAAAAACTTATTTTAAGCTAGCAAAAATGAATTTTGATTGTTTGCTCTTGCAATATACCCTCAAAGACACGCTTGCTCAAAACAAACCGCAGTTACAAACTGCAAAAATTTCACCACATTCTCCTGCTACACACGGTGGTGCGCTGGCTGTCATACGGCAATGAGCTTGTCTAGAACTGTGATATACAACTTTGGAGTTTCTGCAGAAATCTGAATAGCTGTCAGATGTGTTCTGGATTAAAACAGCATGACCGTACATCTGCACCTATGATCTGTACTTGAAAGTAAATACACAGCTATTGTAATGCTTATATTCATGTTTAGAGAGCGTCACGGTGGCGCAGTGGGTAGCACGGTCGTCTCACAGCAAGAAGGTCGCTGGTTCTAGGCTCGGCTGGGGCAGGTGGCATGTTCTCCCCGTGATCGCGTGGGTTTTCTCCGGGTGCTCCGGTTTCCCCACAAGTCCAAAGACATGCGGAATAAGTGAATTGAATAAGAACAATTGCCCATAGTGTTAAAGTGTGAATGTGTGTGTGAATGTTTCCCAGCGATGGGTTGCGGCAGGGAAGGGCATCCGCTGCGTAAAACATATGCCAGTGAGTTGGCGGTTCATTCCGCTGTGGCGACCCCGAAAGGGAATAAAGCCGACATGAAGATGGATGGATGGATATTCATGTTTAGTATAGCATTCAGTGAGCATTCAAGTGTGCATGTGCACACAAGACAAGAAATTGTGGACTCTACAGTGTAAAAAACAACACAATAACGTTGCACAGTAACCAGAGTGATTTTGAGAGCCCTCTTTGTCATTATGGAGGTATACAGTCCGTGAAGAGAGGGTAGGAGAGCTCCTTTGATCTTTTCACTATTCCGAACTGTCCTCTGGAGTCTCTGGATGTCCAATTTGGATGTGAGCTAAATAAAATAGTGATGGAGGTGCACAGAACAGATTTGATGATCGCTGAGTCGAACTGGGTCAGCAGCATTTGTGGGAGGTGGAATTTCTTCAGCTGGAGCAGGAAGTATTACCTTTCAATCAATCAATCAATCAATCAAGTTTTTATATAGTGTTTTTTTAGCAGTTGCTTTCAAAGAAGCTTCACAAAGTCCTAGTGTAGATCAGGTAGAGTAAATAGGAATTCCCTGGGAGGTCCCTGGGAGCCTTGCTGACTGAAGCAGCTGCTAGTCACCTCCCCGGCATAAAGAATATACAAACTTAAGATCCAAAAACAAAGACAAAACATTGAACCACATTGTTTTTTCAACAGTTTGTATGTTAGTGCTCAGACACCATATCCGTTTGGACAAATACCAAGAGCCAATTATTCGAATTCTAGAGTAAACAGATATGTTTTTTATTTAGTTTTGAACTCTGTGAGCGTAGCTGAGCTTCGGACAACATCCGGAAGTTTGTTCCAGAGCTTCGGGGCTCTATATGAGGACGCTCTTCCCCCTCTGGTGGATTTACTAATCTTCAGAATAATCAATAGTCCTGCTTCTTGTGATTCGAAGAGAGCGAGCTAGAATATATCGTGAGAGGAGACTGCTCAGGTAGGCTGGAGCCAAGCCATACAGCGCCTTAAAGGCAAGGAGCAGTATCTTAGTCAATAAGATATTGTACAGGAAGCCAATGAAGAGAGCACAGAACCGGTGTAATGTGATCATATTTAGTAATAAATAAATTCTGACATGAAGTCACATATATATGGTTGAACTGCTATTGTAGCACATTTAACAAAATACATGAAACGAATCAAACCAGAATCAACAATTTTAAGACAAATCATTTGTGGATGATAATAATCACAGCGTTGTGGTGATTCTTTATATCAACCTTTATAGACATACTAGTAGTATATAAGTGCGGCATTGTGTTTATGAAATAAACAACAAGATATTTTACCGTTACACGAAGATGTTCATCTGCTACTCTCTGACTGAATGATAGGCTTAAGCGAGGTGCTCAGGGGCGGAGTTGTAAAGTTTAACTGATAGTTTGAGCGGTTACTGATGCTCTTTTTAATGCCTTTAACTGATTAAAAATGTGTTGAATGACAAACAGATGTAAAGGGTTACAAATAGCATTGATTTAATAAAAAAAACGTCCCCATAAAAAGGGCGCTTCCAAGCTTTATTACAAAAAGGCATGTACTGAGCCCTACCTGTGCCCATCCCTGTTTCTATACATTGAAAACTTCATCTTTGGTGAACAGAACTCACCAGTTTACTTTAGTTTATTTTCAGGTCTTACAGAAAGTTTTCCACCTTGTTGTAACAAAACACTCAAATATGATAACTCACATCCTAGTCATCTTGTAGAGTGAAATACTCCTATTGCGTTTCAAGAGGGAAAGAGGGAGGAAGTCACAAAATAGATTGGGTCCTCTTGGTATCACATAAATGAACAATATTGAAAAGGGTATAAATGAAATGTAGGCAAAGTATGAAATTTTTCTCTGCAGATTCGATTTTTGTTTTTCCTCAATATATATTTTTTCCTGCCACAGAACTGCCAATATCGTGAGGAGGCGCTGGAGTTGAGTGCCAGAAACCTCCAGCTGAGCAGTGAGAATGCCGAGCTGAGCTCGTTGCTATGTGCTGATCATGGGTCAGTGCAAACGCTAACTGACAAGCTGGCGCAGGTGAGCCAAGAAAGGGATGAGGGTGCTGGGTCATGCAGAGAGCTTCAGGAAGCTCTCCAGCAGCAGGAGAAATACTCACTGGAGCTCCAGAAACAGTGGATGACAGAGAAGATGCTGCTAGAGAGAGAGCTCCACACAGCGGAGCAGAAGGTAGACCTTCATTTCTCAGGATATACAGCCCTCTGTTTCATCTGCTGTCAGGGTCATCTTCATTTTTGATGCTCTTGAGATCTATTATGTCTATAGAACTGTATGTGGTTCTACACCAGGGTGGTTTTCACAGCTTGGAGAGTAAATACTCCAAAAAATAACATTTCGCTATTTACCACCCCATAAGCTCATACCAAACCCTGATGGCTTGGATGAGGTTCTTTCAAAAGTTGATCATTATAGAGCATTATGTTGCAGACAGATAAATATAGCTCAGGATACCTTTGTCAAAAAGAGCCAACATTTTCCAAGTGTTCATAGGACTTCAGCTGATTAGTATGTGTACTTTTCCAGTTTAAAATGAACAACATTTCTCCATATTTGTGGAAATAATCGCAACAAATGTTTAATACCCAATGAACACCAGTAACCATTTATCGTTAACTGGGTGCGAGGGCAGACTTGGAAGTTCTCACAGGTTTCAGTGGTTTCAGCATTTCAGTCTTTGGCAGTAACGAAGTAAATGTAATTAATTTCCTGTACTTAAGTAGCTTTTTCACGTATCTGTACATTACTCAAGTATTTAAATACAGGGAGATTTTTACTTTTACTTCACAACATTTCAAAGTGAAATATCTTACTTTTTACATATATTTTGCGAAATCAGTAAATCCTTTTTATGTATGATTTCTCTTTCTGCTTTCGCTGTTTCATGGATGCATTAGGACAATATTACCAGGCGGAACCAATTATGTAATAGCGGCGCACAGCCGATGGGAATGTTTTGTTTTGGTTTTTCAGGTGCTCTTCCACAAACTTTTCGTAGATGGAGCTAAAGTTTGTATATGCTTTTTGCTTGGGAGGTGATTAGCACCTGCTTCAGTCAGTGAGGCTCCCAGGGACCTCACAGAGGGATCTCCTATTTACTCTACCTGATCCTCACGAGGACTTTGTGAAGCTACTTTAAAAGCAACTGTAAAAAAAAATTCCATAAAAAAACAACTTGGCGTCAATGCAGTTGACTGTCCATTCAACAGCAGTGTTTTGTTTTTAGAGTGCCTTGCCGTAATAAATGATGGAAGATTCTCCCGACACCTGTGGCATTCCCGCAGTCTATGGAAATTAATCATACATTTTTCATTCAGCTTGTCATATTTTAAGCTAAATATGTGCTTTAGGCTTAAGTGTCAAAGTCTTTTCACATATTGTTCAAGCAAGAGTCTTGAGAAAATATATAACTGTACACTACCTGAGTCTTCTGTATGTATAACATATATTGTGTATATATACATAAATACTTCTGAAGGCGACACTTTTACTTTTACTTGAGTAATATTTTACCTCATGCATGTCTACTTTTACTCAAGTACTTAGCGTAAGTTGCTATGGAATTTCTGCACAAAAAAAAGGAAAGAAAAAAAAATTATAAAAATAAAAAAATATATATATGTATAGGTCTTTAAATTTTGCACTATTCGCTGTTTGTGTCTATTTACATTTTTAGTCAAGTATAAGCTGTTATTACAAGTAGACTACACAGTCATTATGCTATCCCTGCTCCAGTCTCGTCATAAATAAAACTTTCCATGTTTTCTCTGATGGACACAAAACCAAGCAATTTCTGATGAATTAACAATTATTTGGTACTCCAAGCAAAACGTTAGGCTCAAAACAATGCACTTTTCTGGAATTGTCTAGCAGCGTGGGTCTGCTGGTCTCATACTTGCGGGTCAAACAGTGTTTCCTACTCCTTGTAGAGAGGGGCTGTACTAGCGATTCATATGACTGACTAGTGGGTGAATAAAGGATTGCTCAAACATGCATGAACTTATCTGAATACTACTTGAGGCATGTTTTTGATGAGGGAACAACACTTGAAGATAACAGGAATGTCAAAATAATTCATGTTATCATCACATGGCACCTTTAACTTTAATGCTAGCTGGTTCGAGTGTTGGGTTGGAGCTGAACTCTACAAGACACCAGCACCACGGAACGAGTTTGGGCACCACTGGAGTATCCAATAAGTAAAAGAAATGTACATGTGACACATGCAAATGTAATTTTTGTTAAATAAACTTATCGATTGCTATTAAATCAAAGAAAATTTACTTTTGTCATTCTTTGCCCACTTTTATTTAAAATTTAGTTTTGGTAAGTTAAGGTAGAAAATAGTACACCACCATTTTTTTTTTTTTTTTTTTTAGGACTACACCACTGGTCCAAACAGATACAATGATTGCGTTGCTCAGGACTTGTAAGAATAGAAACAGTTTCAAATCCATCTCTATCCACTAATGTACATTCAGAGTGTTTCTGTACTGAACACAGCAGTTTCTCATCTTCACAGGTTTTCGTCTTTGTGGAAAATCTTTTGTTGTAACCTTTGTAGTCTTTAAGGGGGTGGTTCTTATCATGTAACCTCACAAGCACTGTGTTTAGCCAAACATGCACTTCTTTCTTTGCAAGCTGTGTAATAATTAGTTTGTGATGACTCTGTTAGAAGAGTTTTTAGGGGGTCATAACAGCATATTCTTTTGTTAATTAATGAATAAAAGATATTGAGATTTCCCACATGAGTTTGTCCAGAAAATAATTTCACTGTCTCTGCTTTAATTCTCTAGCTGCAGCAGTTGACCGTTCTGGAGTCTGCGCTGAGCAGTCAAACTCTTAATTACCAAGCTCTAGAACAAGAGCAGAAGCGTTTACTGAAGGAAATGGCAGACAAAGACTTGGAGGTGATGAGGGCTCTTTCTGAACATTTGTTATGTGTCAATGCTTCTTCTGAATGTGGTGTGTTTTTCTGCAGCTGGAGAAGCTTCAGGAATCTGTTTGTCAATCTGAAACTAAGATCCAGCAGCTAAACTCTCAGATACTGAACATGTGGCAAGAAAAGGACCTTCACACACGAGAAGCAGCAGAACATCTAAAGTGTCTGCAGCAGTCGCAGGAGAAGGTGAAGAGAAGTCTACTAAAGACTAATAAAACAACAGTGAGGGGATGAAGTATTTGACCCTTCATGGAGTTGTAATTATATAATGTATCTAAAATGACAACAATTTAAGCAATCTATTTGTAATGTGGTGTAAATGAATCTAATATTAGGTTGTTACATCTAGATTTAGATCTTAATATGTGAGAAAACAGTATTAATCCAGCAGGTTTCCACAATCAAATAAAACACTTTAATTTGTATGCAACCAGTTTCAGTGCAGGAGACCTACAAGTGGTTTGAGCTTGCAAATTAATCTAGCCCTTCTGCCAATATAGTTTTTTTTTTTACTAATTAATTATGCTCTGTGAATTTGAAGACTCAAAAATTTTAGTTTGCTAGTGAGGTACAGCAAAAATATAACTTTGGTGGTCTAAATTGTCACAATTGTCGCTGTTGTTGAATGTGATGTTTGAGTGTCTGTGCACATGAAGCGCTCATTTTTTCCATCATGTGAGAAGGAATGCTGCCCCAAAACATTAAAACTTATTACTTGTAAAGGTAGCAAAGGAGTGGGTAGAAAATCATGTTAAGAAACTTGATTAATCTACAGACTTTAAACAAAGAAAATCTCAGAAAGTAGTGGAAGTATCCACAAGCTAGCCTCAAAAACCTTAGACATTGCAAGGGCATGCAAAGAAAAGTGGGATTGCGCCTGAGAAGAAATTTCTCAGCTATTCTCTATAAAGGGATCGAATAATAATTCTGCTATCATATGGGAGAAAAATCTTTTTTTCTGTATTTGTAGTCCAAAATTCATGGACATATGATCTTATTTTTATTTTTGGGGGTCAAAAACCTGTTTCTCTTAATGTACCCTAATCAAACAAATACTCCTGTGTACTCCAAGGTTAGGGAGCTTCAGGATGTCATGTGTGGACTGCGTAAAGAGAAGGAGCTTTTGAATCAGGGCCACAGGCTTCAGGAGGAGACAGAAGTGAAAGCTCTACAAACCAAGTGCAAGAGCTTAGGAGAGCAGAACCAAGAGCTTCTTAACAAGGTCTGCGTGAAAGTATAGACTATATAGAGTGTAGAAAAAATATATATATAAATGAAATATATATTTATGAGGCGTCACGGTGGCGCAGTGGGTAGCACGGTCGTCTCACAGCAAGAAGGTCGCTGGTTCTAGGCTCGGCGGGGGCAGGTGGCATTTCTGTGTGGAGTTTGCATGTTCTCCTCGTGATCGTGTGGGTTTTCTCCGGGTGCTCCGGTTTCCCCCACAAGGTCAAAGACATGCGGAATAAGTGAATTGAATAAGAACAATTGCCCATAGTGTTAAAGTGTGAATGTGTGTGTGAATGTTTCCCAGCGATGGGTTGCGGCAGGGAAGGGCATCCGCTGCGTAAAACATACGCCAGAGAGTTGGCGGTTCATTCCGCTGTGGCGACCCCGAAAGGGAATAAAGCCGACATGAAGATGAATGAATGAATATATTTATGAACATAGCCGCAAACAGCAATTTATTACTCATTACCAAACATGATAAAAGATCATACCTTGCTATGAATGAAGCATGTGATCACATTGCAAGCACCACAGAGAGAGAGAAAGAGAGAGAAAAAAAGAGAAAGAACAGAAAGGAAAAGGTGGAGAGAGAGAAAGAGAGAAAAAAGAAGAGAACGACAGCAGCTGTCTAAGAGGAGACCGGAGGAAGAAGAGAGAATAGTAGAGGTAATTCCTTAAGATTTCACTCCAGTATAAGTCCTGCCCCTCTATATCACTCCCATTTCTCCTCCCCTTGTCCATCCCAAAAAAACTTAGGGACATACAAACTCAGTCTTATTGGATAATTAATTACAATGATTAAATATTCTATTACAAGACTGAACCTTTTTTACATCTATAAATGTAAAATGTTAATAATTCATGTAAACTGAATACAAACAAACTATTTAAATTCAAAGTATGATTGTGGAGGCCATTTTAGTACAGTGAACTAAAACAGTCACCAGATCTCAACCCAATAGAGCATCTTTGGTATGTGGTGGAACGGGAGCTTCGTGCCCTGGATGTGCATCCCACAAATCTACATCAACTACAAGAGATGCTATCCTATTGATATGTGCCAACATTTATAAAGAATGCTTTCAGCACCTTGTTGAATCAAGTATATATGCATATATTTACTGGCTTACTGGGTGTGTGTGTATGTATGTATGTCTGTGTGTATATATATATATATATATATATAGACATACATACATACATACACACATACCCAGTAAGCCATGATTAGTTTTCCACTGAAGTTAAGCACTCTAAGACTGGATGGGAGACCTCAAGAGAAAACCAGGTTGCTGTAGGAAGTGGTGCTAGTGAGGCCCACTAGCTAGTGATCTGGCTAATGATAACCCTGTGGCCTGTGTGGGTGCTAGCTCCCCAGTGGAGAGTAGCCAGCGGAGGCTACTGTAAAGGAGCACGTCCTTCTAATGAGACAAAAAAAAATCTTTACTACAGATAAGTTCAGAGTTGAGAGTCAAGACAAACTTGTCAAATGCAACTAACATTTATTCATTCATTTCATGTCGGCTTTCTTCCCTTTCGGGGTCGCCACAGCGGAATGAACCGCCAACTCTCTGGCATATGTTTTACGCGGCGGATGTCCTTCCAGCCGCAACCCATCGCTGGGAAACATTCACACACACTCATTCACTCTTTAACACTATGGGCAATCGTTCTTACTCAATTCACTTATACCGCATGTCTTTGGACTTGTGGGGAAACCGGAGCACCCGGAGAAAACCCACGCGATCACGAGGAGAACATGAGAACTCAGAAATGCCGCCTGCCCCAGCGGAGCCAAGAACCAGCGACCTTCTTGCTGTGAGACGACCCTGCTACCCACTGCGCCACCGTGACGCCTATGCAACTCACAAATTTGTGTTATGTTGATGTTTAACCTGACAACTGCCGTAACATACTAGTTACTCATTTCATGGCATTTGGGACAACAAAGTGGTGGTGTCGCTGCTTTTCCTGTAATCGAAAGGTTAACCGTTCGATCCCCCGCCACGTTCGTTCTGCCGTTGCGGCACTGGGCACCCACATTGCCCTGTATGGATGTTTGTGAATGTTGGGGTGTGTTTGGATTTGGCAAGATGTCGTAGGGGGGTAATTGCAGCCTCGTCCTGCCAGAGTGTGTCAGGGTAGCTTTTTCACCCACAGTGTGTGAATGTGGCGTCAAAGAACAATGCTCTGAAAATTGTAAAGCATCTTGAAAGAAGTGAAAATGGGCAGATATAGAGTGACCCAGAATTAGTGCTCTGCATGTAACCCATCCCAGTGTACACACACAGCAGTGAACACACACCCGGGGCAGTGGGCAGCCATGGCTTTGGTGCCCAGGGAGCAGTCGGGACACTGGTACCTTGCTCGAGGGCAACACAGCTGTAGTTGTTGAAGATGTTAGAGCAAGTGTTTCATCCCTCACCACCTCCAACTCAGTAGATCTGGGGATCGAACCGGTGACCTTCTGATTATAATTCGATGTCCTTATCCAACAGACCATGATGCCTTTTTTTTAAATACATGAAAGGCATTATTATTATTATTTGTGCAATATAAATGAAAGGCATTATTGTTATTACAATTCTATGTATTATTATTAGTATTACTATTATTATTACTATTTTTAAAAATCATGAATTTGGCAACATTTTTTATATTTAGCTGAATCGCTCTAATGCAACATATATGTACAGGTGTCTCAGCTTCAGTGTGAGGAGATGAAGCTCCAGAGACTGACTCAGGAGTGTCTAGCACTGAGAGATCAACAGCAGGAGCTAGAATCTGCTAACCAAGATGCTAATCAGCAGGTTTGGAGATCAGAGGAATACATCCCTCAGCTCAGTTTTTTAACATTATGTTTGGGTCTGATAGGAGTGCTGGATGTTTTGTTTCAGGCACTAAGAGCAGAGAACTCTGTGTTGCTGCTCCAGGCTCAACATGCTCGTGAGGTCCAGGAACTGAAGGAAACTCTGACGACTGGAGGACAGGAACACGTGACTAATCTCCAGACTCTGTTGAGTGAACAGCAGCGTAGGACACTCGAGATCCAGGATCTGCTGCGCTCTCAGGCCAAGCAAGCCAGCGTTCAGATAAGTCTGCAGCAGGTATATGATCTCTACGCCATCTAGTCCATATGTAAGATTGATCCAATTAGTTTCTGGAGAGAGCACAATCAAATGACCTACCAAAAAAAATTATACACCAGGCAGGCTTCATCAGCTACTCCACTAAGTCGTTGTTAATGTGCGTGTCATTGTATATTTTGGTCTATCTATGCTTAGAATGCCTTTTCTATAATTGATTAGAACTGGCCCATATACACTACAAATTACACTAATTACATTCATTACATTACAAAACAAGAAATTCATCATAAAGTAAAACAGCACTCAGTAATATCAGTAGGATGCAGTTCCCCATCAGTCAGTCACTCCAAACTATGTCGTTACCGACTATGGGAAGCTCGCACTCTTTTCAAAATGCTAATCAGCAAACGTGTTGATGGTCACATGACCATGCATCATGTACAAAGTGGATACAAACGTGATCACTCTTCTCGTGTTTTGCTGGAGCCTACTCTCGACATGCGAGCGACTCACAGTGAGAGACAACCACAGAAACTAGTTGGATTATTTTCTTGTGTGGATTTTGGAGAGATCTGGTGAGTCTATGGCACCAGCATGGTTCTTCGGCCGGATCTAGAGACCGGAGCTGCTGAACGCTCTAGATTTCTTGTCTCTGTGTTGACTGCACAGTTCTGTCTGCCAACGCACCAGAGATGTTGTAACTCCCACTCTTAAGGGTCGACAAGTGCATGTCTCCTGCGTCCAGAGGAGTCGAGTGTGCCAGCTCCGCCCCCACGTGCTTCCCGCTGTCCCGGTGCGTGCGCTATCTGTTACATATGCTTGCATCTTCTTAAGACTCCTGTGTGCCTGATGATGTAATCTTCACTGCTGCATCAAAGAGAGATGAGACCCGAAAGAGATGGCACATTGCTCTGCCCCTCTCGGTTGACGACAGATTGTGCTGCGGAGGAGATGCCCAAGTTGCTTACCCGGGCTGCCAGAGTTCCCTCGTGTGACCTTCTTTTGTCCTGAGAGGACTTCAAGGTCATACATTTGAGCTGCTTGACTCAGTAGAGCTTCAGTTTTGTCAACTAAGCAGTGCTCCTGATCATGTTATTCTCAATTAGAGGGTGAGAGATCTGCAGGCACTCTGTTGACAAAAACTCAGGTAGTGAACCTCCAAGCTATAGTTGCTCTAGCTAGTTCCAACTATGCTATCCTCCCTCTAAAAGACTTTTAAGAAAAGTGGTTCAGGGTCCATTTTTCAGTAGGTCCCTCGTTGAAACCGTATTAAGGTGCCAGAAGTTCTAAGTCCAGCCTTTGAGTTGGTGAGTACAGCCTCCGGTGCATCTCCCTTCAGCTCAAGGATTGATGCTCCCTCCTCTGGTATGAATCAGTATGAGAGAGTGTTTTGACCAACTGCCCATTAAAAATTAAGTCTATACTTAAGGCCAGGGCAGTGGAGGGCTCGCTCGATGCTTGACTGTTGTTGTACCCGGCTTGCCTGGCCACCAGCCGATGCGCAGGGTGTTCCCATAGTCTGTGACTGACTAATAATAGAGACTTTTGTAACCTCTGTTTCCCAAATAGGAAACCTAGACTTATGTCCCCCAGCCACAACCTTAAGGTTGTGAGAAAATCTGGTTGCCTAGAGGGTGAGTACAGCTCCAGCTTCACAACAGGAAGAAGGATTGCACTTGCATCCGATTTGTACATGACAGCGTAGTCACATGACCATCAGCGTGTTCGCTGATTTGCATTTTGAAAAGAGTATGGAGAGAGTAGAGCACTCCTAGCAGAGCTTCTAATAGTCAGTACCGATATAAGTCTTCTTTCCCTATTCGGGGAACCGGGGTTACGAAAGTAACCATTATTTTTCTGGATACCTCTAAAATACATCGTTTCTCAGTTCCAAAACTCTGGTCGTTCTTTAGTACAGAGACAAGAGCCTAAGCTCTTTTGCCATCAGTATTAATACCCCTGACAACTAAGGCCATGTGCGAACTTCTGCTGGGTTTATGTGAACATTCCAGAAGTCCCCACAGAGGGCAAAGTTTACCGTGCTCCTGCTGCCCATGCTGAATTTGTGTATTGAGAGTGTTCTTACATTTGGCTAGCCGTTATGTGAATGAAACAATTTAACAATTTAAGAGTGAAAACCTTTACAATTGATAACCGTCCACAAGCTTCTTCTAAGCACTTCTGAAATCTAACAGGAACAATATGAGAAGCTAATGGTGAGCATGCAGGAGAATATGGATGAGGTAAAGGCCAAGCTGAAAACCAGTCGTGCCATGCTTCAGGAGAAAGTAAATCAGTTGAAGGAACAGGTGAGCTACTAAATCAGCAATCTGTGTGCGTGCGCGTACGTGTGTGTGTGTGCATGTGCGTGCGTGTGTGTGTGTGTGTGGAGCATCTTATCAAATATTAATCGTAATACTTTTATTTACGTTTTTATCAATGGTTCTACTTTACATTTTCTTCTCACTTTTTAATTACTTTCTTCTGGCCATTAATTTACAAGATACAAAAATTGTGTATGTTTATCAAGTTCTGTATCATATATTTACATTTACTTTGCAGCATAGCTTAGACCTCTGATTCGAATGAAAGCAGCTCAGGGCCAATACAAATATAAACACATACAAATATAAACACTAAAATAAAATGTTAGTATTTGGCTTTATTAAATTGTATAATATAATAACTAAATAAATTAAACATTTGGCAAGGTAGACCTTCAATAAACTAATAATACAATGACCTGTGATCATGTCAAAACAATGTTTTTAACCTCCACATACCAAAGGAACAAGCTATTTGCTATTATTGCTCATATTGATAAAAAAAAATGTGATCAATAAAATATAACCAAATGGTTTGGAACTAAGTTCAGGTTGTGTCTTCAATGCTTCCCCCACACTCAACACACTGAGATCTGAACTCCTCCACTCACAAAGGCAATCTTTATGTTACATATAATGTTTCACTTGATCTAATCATTGGGTCAATAAAATATATTACTATAACATAATATAAACATATTACTACATAGTAATATAACAAAAATAATAATAATACATAAATAGGTGATCCTGATCTGCATATAGCAATTTAATTGGTTATACAGTTCGTTTGTTATACAGGGGGTCTGAGGAGAGGGTTGGGGAGTATAATGCGCAATAAGAAGTGACTGAACTGTAGTACCTTGAAGTGAGCAGGATCTCATTCACTCCCATGTTAAACCTGCCCAACTTTGAAGTTGAACAAAAAACATGTTTACACCCCTGGTTACACACAAAATCTAGTTTTGACTCATGAATACTGTTTATATTTGTTTGGTTAAGATATAATCAATTTAAACCTTTAGCCAATCAGACATCAATACTTGGCCTATGTCCTACCTCTCTAGAACCAGGTTTGGTTACTGGAAAGTGATGCACTTCCATGAAGACAATGGCTTGCTATGCTCTATTTGAACTTCCTTTACCGTTCATACTAAACGTCACGCATGCTACATCCATGTTATATATGGTCATTAACATTAGCTCATATCCCTAATCATTTCAAATGTATACCAACATTTGGAGGGCTCGATTATGGGGAAATGATAATCATGACTATTTTCGTAAGAATTTAAATTCTTCACATTTCCAGCAATACACCCATATTAACTACAGGGGAGCTTCAAAATATTAAACATTAGTTCTATTACGTTAACAAATACTTGGTGTCATTGCTAGAATATTTCGGTTGAACTGATTTTTAAAACTGTAAACTTTAATTTATTTTTGGAAGAGATGGAGAATGAGTAATTCAGAAAATACATACAGTTTCTCTTTTTAACAATGTTTTTTTTTTTTACTCAATAGCAGTGCAAAACTGCCAAGAGTGATGAGCTGTTGAAGGATTTGTACGTGGAGAATTCCCAACTGATGAAAGCGTTGCAGGTGACTGAGCAGAGGCAGAAGAGTGCAGAGAAAAGGTCTTTTGTCCTGGAGGAGAAAGTGCTTGCTCTCAATAAACTCCTACGAAAGATCGCCCCGGTTTCGCTCACAGTGTAGACATGGTCAAAAGTTAACTGAAGAGCCTCCTAGTTTTCACTTTTGTATTCTGGTGTGAAAATAATGAAACTAAACCAATATAAGGTACTCTAATGCTAATCATTTAAGTTTCATTCATCTCATTTTACAGAACAGATATAAGTAAAACCAGTGAGAATAATTGTAATGTTTGATAAAGTGTATGCATTTTACATATACATTTTTTGATGAGAAAAAAACTTCAAATGTACCTTGTTGTCTTAGAATTTTTGTGCAATAATCGCACAGTATGTACACATCATATACAGTTTTGATACAAAATACTTATGTAATTGTACAATTATGATGTAATAATGTCCTTGTGGATTTAAAGTAAGAGTTGGCTTCCTGTTCAAATGTCTTATTTCTATGTTTTAATACGAGAAAGTAAAGTTTTGATTGAACAACTATGGCTTAATGGCAATGATTGAAGCATACTTAACCATATACAATCTTAAAAATTTTGATGAGATAACATGTTCTGATACACCCTGCCGAATGTGCTGCTCACTTTTCCATCTGGGTAAGAACTGCAGAGAAGATAAAAAAATTATTAACACAGTTAAAACCTTGCCATCATTATTACCCACAAATACTTTTTCATGCTCCAGATAAACCTGTACTAATTATTCAAAGCACAAATAACACACAGAAATTATCAATAAACTTTGATTATAATATTGATTTCTGTACTAAAACTTTAAACCTCTTAAAGAACATTAATTCCCTAAACTTGTCACAATTGAGCAAATGAGAGTGGTTCAAATTCAAAATCAAAGATATTGCAATAACTTCTAGTAAGCTCATTGTAAATATAAAAAACAAAAGCATCAAGATGTCATCAAAGAAATGAACAGTTTATTCCAAAAAGAAAATCTCTCAGTAGATGATCATATTAAACTTAACAACCTCCAAAACCAATTAGATGAGGAATATTTTGATGAAGTTAATGGAGCATTTATCAGATCAAGGGCATGCTGGCGAGAAGATGGAGAAAAGAATAATTCTTATTTTTTCAGCCTCGAAAAACGACAGACAAAAAAAACAATCAGTAAGGTATTATCGATTGTAATTTCATCAACAACCACATTAAGATTAAAGAAGAAATAACCAACTTAAAAAAAATTGGATATCAAAGGGGGGGGGGGGAGTTAGATGAAGCTATTCGCCGTATGGTAAATCGCCTAAACCTGACTGTCTGACTGTTTACTCTCACTTTTGGCCCAACATTAGAAAGGTACTTTTTAATGCCCAATGTGAACGTATCACTAATGGCCAGTTATCTCCAACTATGAAAAGAGAAACCATGTCCTTAATTCCTAAACAAAATAAGAATAAAGTTTTAATTGATAACTGGAGACCAATATCATTGCTTGCACATGTTTACTCTTACAGATTAGATAAGGGATTACCAAAAATAATTCATGAATGTCAATCTACTTTCATAAATGGTACAGCAGACGAGGCAGCGACGTCATGTAAGAGCCGGAGATTGATGGCGGCACAGGTGAAAATTACGTCTTAAAAATGAACGTCTTAACGAAGACGTCGCCTAACCTGACGCCTGATAAGGACATTGTCGTCAGGGGTAAAAGAATGCTGCTACAGTTCAATTGCTAATTACTAGGGTGTTACTAATTTAGGTATTAACCTTAGTAAATTAATGATCGACAAAGATTTATTTTTAATTGTAATGAAATCATCTATAAAACTAAAAAGAAATTTAACCAGTGGCTTCTTTGTAAGATAGAGTTCAAAGGCTTAAGGCATTTCTAGGCTATTTTGTTGTTGAAAATTGTAAATGAATCAATCTATCTTTTCTGTATGTGTTTAATTTGTTGTAAAAAAACGGACTAATTATGTTTAAAAACGGGCAGATTCTGTTCGCATGGTATTTAAAATGCAAACATAGTTTCACCCCTTATAGATGTTTTGTTTGTAACAATAAGTGTATTCTTTATAAAAAAATCTTATTTTGTTCAAAGTTAGTAAACTGTTTAACAAAAATGTACACGGTTTTAGTTGTTCTCAATGCAACTTTTTATATGTTTATAATTTTCAATCGTGGTTGACATTGTCTCCTCAGGGCTTACATATCTTCTCACAGGATGTAATGAGATTGACTACACGATTAATGTTGTTTAGCCAACCTAATTTTTAATTATTTGAATTTTGAAATATTAGATATATAATTTATTAGCCTGACTTAATTGTCTTAGGTAAAAATGTTTTATACTTTTATGTACTAGCACCTGTCTGTATCTGTATTCTGTATTGTGCTCAATAAAATATAGTCGTCAGGGCTTTTCTTGGTCTTATTTCCGACCCACGGTTTTAGTTCCAGTGACAAAGTCTTGTCGCCAGTAAACGAAAGTTATAAAAACGATGATGAAAATGGTTTATCAAACCTGCTTATATAGCCACTTAACAACCTGAACATTTCTGGTTGTTTGTCGTCAACAGATGGCGCTGTTGTAATATGGATAACATTAATAAGAACAATATATATATATATATACGTTTGATGAATTAGTAAAATATTTTCAAGTTCTTTCATCTTTTATTTAAATTCCTCTTTTCAAGCTGTACAAATGTGTTGTTGTTTTTGTAATTTTGTACTTTATTTACATAATAATTATGTACACTAATAATAAAATACATAATTATCAATTAGAATGAGATTTTATCGCAATTTTCAATGGTGCAGAGGTCCTCAAACATAAAAAATTAACACATTTACAAAAAGTAATAAAATCAAAATGTTTAATATATTATATGTATAACATAATATGAGCTATAATGGAAAGAAAGTTAAAGAGATGGCACCATTGGCTTTCATTGTGCAATATTTGCTCAATTAAATTTAAAGAGTGTGGTGGAGAGCTAACCCATGTCATCATAGAGGTGCTTGCAAGAGGGTAAGAGCTGGACAAGTGGTTGCTGGCTGAGTTTCATCTATAATGTGTGTTTTTTATTGTGTTTGTTTTTTTTTTTACAGAGTTTTCTTTCTCTCTGAATGTATTCCTGTCTGTAAGTCTGAGTAAAGGAACAGCAATAATTCCCTCAGCTGTGCGAACAGAGACTTCAAGCGATTCAGTATTTTTGACATATTGTTTTTCAGATATAACCCAACACTCTCAGAAGATTTTGTTCACAAATCTCAGAGCCACTGGTTTCTGTTCATTTTTGATAGGGATGATAATGAACTAGTGAACTAGTTGTGCTGCTTGAATTCATACAGTTTTTGGCTCATATTTGCTTTATTAAAGTTACAAATAATAATCAAACTAAATCCATAATGTAGACAGCCAATTGTAAAACTAAACAGAATGTAAAATGTTAAAGCATTTAAAAATCATACTTTGTTTGAGATATATCTTAAAACATAATTACATCTGAAAGCATGGTGCAACCAACTCTGTGTTGTGTGATGTTTTTGAATGTAAAATTTGTTAAATTCAACTCAAATTGTGTCGTGCAGTAATCTAACACATGTGATGAGTGTGATCAGGGACAACGTGTAAATGAATAAATACACGTGTATATATCTGATACATATATATCAGAATCAGCTTTTTTGCCGTGTGTGTGTTTGCACAAACAAGGAATTTCATTTGATACAATGAAGCCATCAGTGCAAACAACATAAGTACAATACAAACCACATAGCTACAGTAAAGTTCAACACAACAAGCAATTAACAGAAGGCTATGAAGTAGAATTAGGGATTGATGAAATGTAAACAGTTGAACAAAGTCTATAAAGTGTAGTGTGCTTAAGTGCAAAATGTAAGGACATGAAATGTGTGAGAGTCCAGGTGAGGGTAACAGATTTCGGGGAGCTAAGGGTTAAAAGTTCCGCAGACGGATAGCTTGGGGAAAGAAGCTCTGTTTGTGCTGTACAGCCCTGGTGTTAGTACCTCTGAAGTGGTGGCCAGAGGGCAAGAGCTCAAAAAGGTGGTGGCTGGGGTGAGTGGGGTCTAGAATGTTTTTGTTAGCCCTCTTTCTCACTCTGGTGGTGTACAGGTACTGGAGGGAGGGCATGTGAGCACCGATGATCTTCTCAGCCGTATGAAAAAGTCCTCTGAAGTCTATGGACGTCTGCTTCAGAGCCAAAGCAAAACCAGACAATGATGGAGGAGCTCAGACTTTATAACCACAGAGTAAAACTGGGTTAGCAGTGTCTGTGGAAGATTGAATTTCTTCAGCTAGCGCAGAAAGTACATCCTCTGCTGGGCCTTCTTCACAATGGAGTCGATGTGTGTGCTCCACTTCAGGTCCAGAGAGATGATGGTGCCCAGGAACCTGAATTACTCCACTGGTGCCACAGTGCTGTTCAAGATGGTAAGGGTAGGGGGGCTTCTCCTGAAGTCCACTTCCATCTCCACTGTTTTGAGTGTGTTGAGCTCAAGGTTGTTTAGACTGAACCAGAGAGCCAGCTGCTCCACTTCCTGTCTATACGCAGACTCCTCACCATCCTGGATGAGACCAATGATGGTGGTGTCGTCTGCAAACTTTTACAGAGGAGTCATGCAAGGTGCAGTCGTTGGTGTAAAGGGAGAAGAGAAATGGAGAGAGAACACACCCCTGGGGGCATCAGTGCTGATGGTTCGGGTGCATGATGTGAATTCCCCCATCCTCACAAGCTGCTGTCTGTCTGTCAGGAAGCTTGTGATCCACTCACAGGTGGAGTCAGGGACGCAGAGCTGGGAGAGTTTTTTTCGAAGCAAAAAACTTCATAACCACAGATGTCAGGGCCACTGGTCTGTAATCACTGAGACCTGAGATTTAGGCTTCTTGGGGATGGGGATGATGGTGGAGCGTTTGAAGCATGCAGGGACTTCACACAGCTCCAGTGATCTGTTGAAGATCAGAGAGAAGATGGGAGCCAGTTGGTCAGCACCGGTTCTGAGGCAGGTTAAAGAGTCACCATCAGGACCTGGTGATTTCCTCCTCTTCTGCTTCCTGAAAAACTGACAAACATCACCCTCGCTGATCTGTAGAGAAGAAGTTGGAGGATGGTCTGTGTTAAAGGTGTTTGTGAAGGTGTGTGCTGGAGGTGTTAATGGCTGCTCAGGGAGACAATCGGAGGTTGTGTCTAATTTGCAGTAAATGTCCCGCTCTGCTTCAACGGCCCATCTTTTAACAGTCCTCACTGGAGGTTTAGCTGCTTTGAGCTGTTGCTTATATGACGGATAATAAGGTGGACCAGGCAGTGGTCAGAGAAGCCTAAAGCTGCAATGGGGACGGAGTGGTAGGCACACTTGATTGACGTGAAACAAGGATCCAGAATATTCCACTCTCTGGTGGGGCATATGCTGTTGGAACTTTGGCAGTTCTTTTCTCAAATTGGCTTTGTTGAAGTCTCCAAGAATAACACAGACATAGTCCGGAAAACGCTGCTCCTCATTTGTGATCTAGTCAGCCATCTCACTGGGTAGATTGAGAGCAGCGTACGGTATACCTCGTTGAGTATACCTTCGTTACAGCAATTTTTATATATATATATATATATATATATATATATATATATATATATATATATATATATATATATATATTATATATATGTATATACATCTATATATGTATATATATATATCTATATCTATCTTCTGTCCTCATATATATATCTATATATATATATCTCTATCTGTCTCTCTCATCTCTCTATATCTCTATCTATCTATGTCTCTCTCTCTCTCTCTATCTCTCTCTATCTGTCTATTCCTCTCTCTCTGTCTATCTATCTCTCTCTCTCTCTTCTCTCCCTCTCTCTCTCTCTCTCTCTCTCTCTCTCTCTCTCTCTCTCTCTCTTGAGTGTAATATTAGGCTGATAGATTTTCTCTAATGAAGACCCAAGCTGCTTCATTTTTTTATTTGGTAGTTAATATTTGGCCAAGATTTCATAATTACAATTAAGAAGAGTTATCAACCTAAGGTTGTTTATTTTCTGAGAGTCTTACCATTCTTAGTGGAAGCAAATCTAATGTTGCCAATACACTATATATAGACAATGTACATTTATATTTTATTAATTATTACCTCAAATCTTCCTCATAGAACCCTTGAAACTGAGTTAAGGGCATCTGGCACGGGACATTTCCCAGAGGATAGTTAAATGATGACTTACAAAAGTGTGGATTCAATTGCATTGTTAGTCTTTTACGCTAATTACATTTTAAAAAGACAACTTCATAAAGACAACTTCATAATTTAGCAAAAATGTCTACAACAACAATTACTATTGACCAACTTTTAAAATAAGAATGTTCACAACACTTGCAGTGGACCCTTAAATAATGAATGCATTGAAGCTGTAGGTAAAAAAGCAATGTATTTTTTTAATTGATGGAACATGTACGTTTTCATTGAGTACTAGCTGGATATTACTATGTTGTTTAATGCCAGCTTATTAGTAATAAATCTTTATGTTTATTGTGTTTTCACAAATAAAATTACGACATTTAAATCCAAATGCTTTTCATGATACAACTGCAAATCACAGTGATCTTCCATATCTCTCAACTTATTTATATTTAATATCTTGAATTTACATAAACACACAAAAAAACACTAGTGTGTTTACTTTATTTGATAACACATTTTGTATGTTCAATTGAACTCAACATGTGTTCTGAGCAAACTGAGGTATATTAACAACGAAAAACTAGTCCTTTTTGTCACATCCGAAAGTAACCATATTTCCCTAATAAATAAAAACATATATAATATAAATTGACATTTCAATATAGTAATATTATGCCCTTTTTTAAGCTGTAATATTTATAAAACTTAAATAAAGCTAAAACGGAATTTTGAGTTAATTCTTCCGGGTCACGTGTTCTCACATGCAACAATAGATGTCTTGCGCCCTCTCCTGGTCATCCGCGGCACTATCCACATCTCATTAGCTGATTGGCATTTTAAAAAGAGTGTGGAGAGTGTAGAGCGCTTCTTGCAGAGCTTCCCAAAGTTGGTACCGACAGAAGTCAGAATGACCGACTGATGGGGAACAATATCTATTAATATTCTTCTATGCAACAAACTGTTCCAGATGCATGAAATATGTACACAATTAACTAAATGTAGTAAATGCAAAACTGTGCTGTACACAAAGGTTTTACACAACAATGACAAACATCTCAAGTTGAACTAAAACTAATAGAAAGTATAAGAAACAACGCTGACAAGCTAAAAGTATATAGACAGACAACCACCTAGGTTGACATGGCTTCCTTGGTGGACGATTGGTCCATGATGGCATCTTTGGAAGAATGCTCAGAAGAAACCTAACAAATCCCTGCAGTAGATCTCATAACATTATGGAAGACATCAAGATAAACTCATGAGCTGATGGTCATTAGATGTCTGTAGTAGTGAAATATCTTAAAAACAGAGGAAAGCACAGCAGACATCTTTGTGACACCTTTAGTTTCCTTCACTAATAGGGAAATTACCAAAAAAAAATTTTATATCACTATTAATGTACCATTCCCTTCTTTCTGTCAAATAAAACAGTGATGGCAGTTACATTCACCAATTTGAAATTTAGTAAAAGATATTGCACAAACAGTCGCACAATACACTAATAAAAACCACAGCTTTTATTGAACTTCAATTTACCTATACAGCTACTAATACAAGGTTACATTTTAGCTAAATAAGGTTATACTCCATAATATATTATTTGTGAGGCACTGTATTTACACAGATTTATGCCACTACTTTTAATATAGATTTTGTTGATGACAATTACTTAACATTTTATAAAACTACAATGACCCACAACATGGGGAATGGGATATATAGAGAAACAGACAGTAAACAACTTGCAATTCAACGCCATATTAAAAGATCCACTAACCAAAGGAAATTGATGGGCTCTCTGCTGGTGAAATAGAAGCCTGTAGTTAGCAAAGGGCTGGCATATTCTCTGTATTTCTGCCTTCAGAAAATATTATTAGCAGTTTTTCTCTCAGCAACTTCGTTCATCTTTCTCCAAGAAGCCTGGTGGAAGGTACTTCCTGTACTCACGTCACTAATTCCGCACATCACTGCTTTTTTCCTGCTTTTAAAATCTTATTTTCTAGCATTGATTTAGCAACGATGTACCAATTTCCTGTGTGAACATGGCATTTAATGTTGAACTGCACAGGGGGCATTGAATCTGCATCTGTGAACCTCACATGTGATTTAAATACACAATGTTTGAATGTTCGCAAGTGTACCTTTTTTGTCTTTGCTAAAGCCGAACAACTAAGTTAATAAGACTAGGTCGATGTTGATGCTCCTGCATCTGTGACAGAATGATCTTTAACGTACCTTAAGTCCTATAAATTTGAGTACCAATTTGCATTTCTATGCTGTACCCTCACGAAAAGGAATGGGGATCATTGGACAGTTACTGGATGGGCCGATCCTACCACTTAGTCAAATTACAGACAGAAAAAGTACATGTTAAATGGAGTGCTTTCCAGATGACTTTGCTGATTACTTCACAGACAAAACCCTCACCATCAGCAGACAGTTTGCACCACCCTCACCCAAATTCATCCACAATCTTGTCTAAACTCCTTCTCTCAGCGCATCCAACCACCGGCCCACTCGATCCCATCCCCTCTCACCTTCTACAAACCATCTCACCTACTATCACACCTGTCCTCACTCACATCATCAACTCCTCGATCACTACCGGCATTTTCCCCAACACCTTCAAGGTGGCCAGAGTCACCTCGCTTCTCAAGAAACCTACACTCAACACATGGACAATTGGACAATTGCAGACCTGTCTCTCTGCTGCCCTACACTGCCAAACTCATCAAGTGGGTCGTCTTCAATCAACTCTCTACCTTCCTGACTCAGAACAACAAGCTTGATGACAACCAATCAGGCTTCAAGAATGGACACTCAACTAAGACGGCTTTGTTGTCTGTAACGGAAGCGATACAAGAAGCAAGAGCTAACTACAGATCACCTTTCCTCATCCTACAATTTGACACAGTCAACCATCAGATCCTTCTCTCCTCTCTCTCTGCGATGGACATCACTGGAACTCTACTCGATTGGCTTGAGTCCTATCTCACTGGTAGACCGTTCAGCGTCAAGTGGAAAAGTGAGGCTGCCATTTCTCATCGATTGCTCAGGGCTCAAGAAACAAAAATAAAAACTATTAGTGTTTTGTAATGTCTAAACTTTTGTAATGTTTAAACAGCTACAATACGTAATTCATCTTGTCTAACTTTTTGTCTTACATCTATTTCAGTGATTTTTGGTTTTCTATGAGTAAAACAATGCAAAATTAAACACTGCAGAATAACAATGTATTAAGTCTGGTTAAACGTTATCCTTTGAAATATAACATGCTTATTCTAAAAAAACAATTGGTTATTCATTTATGGATCCTTTTTTCAGGTCTGGGTTTCAATGGAGAGATGTTGACTCGTGATCTCAGGAACTATGGACCTTCATTTCAGCCCTTCTAAAAGGATCTATTACTTTTCAATTTTTCTGGCAAACTGTTAATGACAGATGTTCGGCTGGAGCTTGAGTCATGAGTTCTTCTGGAGTAAATGCAGAGTCCCTTCCTTTAAATCTTTAAAACACAGATGTGAACAGGAACCTTCCTGGGTTTGGAATGACACAGGGGAACGCAATTATTCACTTAATTTTAATGTGTTGAGGTAGAGTATCCCTTTAATGGTAATTTTTGTGTTTATCTGCCTTTTCATTTTAACTGATCGCTATCCCTGATATCAATCTTTATGTTAAATTTTTGATGTGCCATTGTAAATATTATTTGGACCTGTGACTTTGTATTTATTTTAACTTGGCGAGCTACTCAATGTTTCTTGATCCAATCTATAAATAAAAAAAATTAACTACTATATTTTGTATGTTTTTTTATAAATGTAGTTTAATACATTACATGTGATTCATTACCTGTGAAATGACAACAGATTTCAGTTTATATTTTATAATGAACTTTAAATAAATGAGATAGTAAATGTAATTGTAGCCAATTTGCCTGTTTTAATGGTAGGATTAAGCAAGTCAGCAGTTCTGTGCCATTAAATGCATATAAAATGACAGCAAAAAGCTATAATGACCTATAAACCTATATTTAAAAAGTTATAGAACTCTGTAGGTAAACCATTTTATGCCAAAAAATAGTAGATAATACCATTTATAGACAACATTTAACTGTAAGCTCACAGAAAATAAACATTAAATTAATGAAATGCACATTTATTCAACTGTATTTTGTAGAAGTTTTTACACATTAAGACATCTCTAAAATGGCAAAAAAGTGTGATTTTACTGCAGTTTGATGTAATAGGAGTAAATATACAGGAATGAACTCTACCATAAAATAACCACATTTATTTACCACTAAATAATAGTAACCGTTTGGCTGTCAGCAGTTTACCGCTTTTTAAACTGGGATTTTTTTTACAGTGTAGAGTCCCCATATCTCCAGACCTAAAGCATACTGAGCTATTTATCATCTTCAAGCAGAAAGAGGAAAAGAGCAAATATGTGGTGTCAAATTGGAGGCAGTTTCAACTTGTGAAGTTCCGGTGAACTCTGTCTCCAAGAGGTTGGTGGGTCGTTTTTCAAAATAGAGTTTAACTGATCAAGTTAAAATAAATTATTTATAGTAATTATCAGATGAAAACACTTATGTATGAATGTATATATTCAAAATCCCATAAAAGCACCATAGACATATATTTGGAATGTTCACCTATGTCACAATTACATTTGTAATTGTATTACACTGTATTAAGAGCTGCAATGCAGGGCAGTAGGTGGTGCTTGATGAAAGCCCCTCCATGACTTTAGTGTTTATGTCAAATAAGTAAGATTCATTTTAGGAAGAAAAAAACAACAATTCACAATTCACTAAATGTCTTTCTCAAATTTAGCCAAAACTATTTTGCAGACTGGCACATGACCTTATAAGGTCTTAATGTTGTTGACACCTGTTAGTACCAATGAATGAATGTAAATAACTGATTCAGATACATTTCTGTGAATATTTCACAATGTTTAAACAGCAATTAAGAACACTTGCACAGTCATCATAAAAACAAATATTTACTTATTTTATTTCTATGAGACAAAGCAGGCTACACCAGAAAAAGCTTGTTTTATAACAACTGCACTCAAACATCCATTATGTTACAGTCAAGGACTCTCTTGTGGAACAGCACCCAAATCCATTTACTCGATGGCTTTTTACTTCATTCTGAAAAGAAAGGCCAAATGTTCCATTTTTTTCTGTACTTATTCATCTTTTTGTTTGCGATTACCCAAGCAAGAATTTATTCTCGTCATCTAACAACCTTCGACCTTATGTGAATGGAATTTACAAAGACTCAAACATTCAAATTTCTCACAGAGGTGCATCCGTTCATTTTGAACATGCTCCTCTCACCATTATAATACTACATTTCATCACATACAAGACAGCGCCCATTATATACAGCTTCTAATCTGTGCAAGTGGTATTTTAGTTGGCGAGGTCTTCCTCAAGAGTGCAGTGGAAGTCCTCTTTAGTCTCTAATCATGCAGTGGACAAAGAGCTTTTAAACAGTTGGTCGGTTCAGGGAATAAAGTCTTTGGAGTTCGTTGAGGCCTGGTCCAAAATGCTATTTTTTTCTTGAGGAGTTTATTCCGGTTTTGCCCTCACATAAATCATTGAGTTTATTGCAAGGTGGTGATGCCTCAGGGTTGAATAGACAAGGGCTTGAAGTTCGGGTTGGCCATTTTTTCAACTGTACCAAGATGTGGTAGCTTCATACCGGTCGGTCCACGGCATACTGGCAAGGGCTTAGGTTGGACACAGGGTTCTGTACAGCAGGGTAGGTGAAGTTGGCGTGCTGTTTGGCCTTGAGCCGGAGGCTAGCCAGGCTGGAGTTGCAGGTGTCTCTGTACATGTACGGACTGGCTGTGCCAGCATAAGGGCAGGCCGCAGCAGTCACTGCTGCAGAGTTGAGAGTTGGGCTGTTCAGGTTCCCCAGGTTATTTAGCCCTGAGCCAGGTACTCCAGCCACTGCTGAGGGCACCATGGAGGAAGCCATGTTCATGGAAGGGATGGAGCTGGGTGGGGAGAACATGGGCTGGGATGACAGAGGGCTTACGTTCATGGAGTTGAAGAAGGGAAAGCTTTTGGCAGACAGCGGGCTGCTAGCCAGGCTCTTGGTGGCCCAGTTATTGTAGGAATAACCAGAGTACATGTCCTCGTAGGGCTGCATGAGTCCGTTGAACTGGGTACCAAAGCCATTCTTGCACAGCTCAGCCTGCTGGTTCCTCTCTCGCTTTCTCCATTTGGCACGACGATTTTTAAACCACACCTATTAGGAAAGAGAGCAGGAAAAAGGCTCAGGATGGACATTCATTTTATAGACTAACCTGACTGCCACACCCCCTGTGCTCCTGATAAAGAATATATTCCAGCGCTCTGGGCAGCCTAGCTTGGAAGGTGCTTTATAAAACAAAAAATTGTTATTATTATTGTATTAAAGAGTTCAACAGCAGTTTCCTTCCCCAACCTTTTAAACACTTTTTATCTGCATATTTATACATGGAATGTTCAGCCATGCAGAAATTAAGTGCTTCATTTATTAAACTAATTTCTTCTCATATTATGAGTTTCCCAAGAGAAATTTCATTAAAGAGTCTCTCCCAATTTTGTTAATTTTAGGTCCTATTCTCAGGGGATATTGAGGGGATTAAAATTTTATGAAAATATTCAAGATTATCATAATTTAACAAAAGATGATCTTTCACCCTGACAAGTTTCATAGACTTAAATTAGAAAACTGCACTGGAAATAACATAAACGATCCTTTATTAATGCGAAAGTAACATTGCCTAATTACAAATATTTTTAAATTTTTTTTCCACATCCTTCTTGATAATGGCGAGTTTTCTCTGTACATACAACCTCATTTGGATCACATTACCCTGTGTTTGTGAGAATGCAGAATGACATCTTCCCCCGGCGTTCAGTAAATGATAGCAGTTTATGTCAGTAGACAGGGAATACACTCTTCTGTGAATGTTCCACTGACACTGAGCCAATGGTGATTAAAGCCACCCGAAATAAATCTGGGCCAAATATAATTCCAGGCAAAATGTTCATCCTCCATATCGTTAGCATAGATATATTTTATGATGTAATAAATGGATTTCATATACAGCCATTTACACAATATTCCTTAAATACAAGGATATTCCAAGAAGTACTGTAAACGTTCCAGAATGTCATGGAAATCATTAGTGTTATTATGCTTAATAGTGTTTTTTGATCACACTTCATAAAGTTGCTTCTTTCTGAATACTCTGGATTTGAAACTGCACTTTCACAACACATATTTGGGAGGACAGTTGTCAATCAAGCTATAGGGAGAGTTTGAATTAGATTGGACGGTTTTACTGTAAGGAAGTTTTCTGTCAATACTGTAGGCAAACTTAGTTGTGGTGTGTGGTCCACTGCAGAGGCCTTTGAATGTTTCCTGGGTCAAGCTGGCATCAGGTCAGGGCCATGATTTAAGGTTTGTGAGTTTATTAGGAGCACATACTCTATCAATTGCGTAAATCAATCTGACAGCAGAAGCATGTGAGAAATGTAGCATATGGCTCCAGCTGGATCGCTGACATAGAAGCACTGTTACAGAGGCCACTGATGAACATTGGCCACTTAAGATATCTCTACCTCTGTTGTTCTTTCCAAAAAAACAACTCGGGGTGTGTGCTCTGTGACCTTTCCTCTGGCCAATAGTAATTTGATCTGTGAGATGAGCACTTGGCAGGGAGGTACCATTGCATTGTTTTCCATTGGAGTGGGATTCTTATTTAGTGTACCTTTACTGATTACTGTAATCTATGTGTTTGAAAAAGCCTGTGAGGGACAAAACAATAAGTAGCTCTAGCTAACACCACACAAGTTCTCCTCAATGTATTTCACAAATTATTGCTTTCTGCCAGCTTCTACATTATCACATTTGGATTTGACGATAAATTATAGCATTTATCTGTCTTTTTTATTGCATTCAATTTAATATTTTCTGAAATGTAGAACTATCTGAGATCTAATCCAATCATAATCTTAGCTAGGACCATAATCTCCATTTTGGATTAAGTGAAAATCAGAAGTACACCAAGGCCAGATCATTAGCACACATTTCTATTTTAAATGTATCTCAGCTAACATAACACGAATAAACAATTGTTGACATTTTGAGTCCCACCTTTCAAACCCAGATTTTGTGTCAATTAAGATTTTTAGAGGTGCAAATACTTAAAAACTTCAATCAATTTAAGTGCAATTCATATGCAAGAATAATAAAAAAAATAGTATTATTTCAACATGCTCGTATTCGTTCCTTTTCAAAGTTCAGAAAAGTTTTTAGTCAACAGAGAACTATGCCACAGCTAATACCAAGACTAGCAACCCCTGAAAATCCTGGAATAGCCCAGGTCCATTATTCATCACCCAGGTTTAAAAAGGGTTGTATGTTGATTACACACAGTGTCCCAATGTCCCAGCATAGTGAACATAACTTCTGATCTGTGTCAGCAAGAGTGTCATCTCACAAAGAATTTGATTAGAACATCTTCGGTTACTTTTGAAAGACAATATGCCACAGCCGGGCAGAAGTTTGTTTTGGCAGGAGAACGCACCCGTACTCTGGCTTCTGTCAGATTGGTCCACACAGCGATCTCCTCTCGAGTACTCATGTCCGGATAACGGTTCCTCTGAAAGGTAGCTTCCAGTTCCTGGAGCTGCTGGCTGGTGAAGTGTGTCCTCTGTCGCCGCTGTTTCTTCTTCAGAGATCCGTCCTCTGGGTTGGACTCGTCTGTATGGTTCCGATGGGATTTCTCAGTGTCTAGATAGAGCAAAGAAAGGCTTTTAATAAACACCCATTGTTTAAACACTGTTTAACTAAACGTTATTGTGAGTAGACTTTATAACTTTGAGGGTGTGATTTTACTTGCTATCTATTCAGCCATTGGCCACATCTGGTAATAATTTAGCATAGATTTCTCAATCAGATTATACCAGTAGCCTTTCAATCCAAAACAATCAAAGAATTTCCAACAACAAACACATTTTCTTGTTGCCCAGATTTGGTTTTCTTGGATGGATTTAGATGACTTAAGTAACTTGACAGGATTCTAGACACACACGGGCAACAACTGGCTCAAGCCTTAGCCGAGAAAGCATTACATATGCTAGTCCTAAATAAGTGCCAAATTTGTATATATTTTTTTCAATTTAGCACTTGACTCTTATATTATCTATTAAGACTAGCAAAAATGAAAAGTTAATGTTTTCTAGGCTGATGTGATTGGGAACTATTTTTTCGTTCTGAAAGAACTATTAATAACATTTATGGCTACTCAGCGTTTTTTAATGAATAAAAAAAATAGTCTTTAAAATAGATTTCTACTGAAATTACTTGAGTATACTCTCCATATTGCTGACTTTTAGTCCAAGGCTTATAGATGCAATGAATTACTAGTCAAAGTTAGTTGTATGCCACATTTGAACACTCAGAGCGAAAGAAAAAGGCAACATAAAATTAAAAACATAAAACAGTAAAAACATCAACACTTCAAAGAGATCACAAATTAACGAACAAAAATGATTACAAATTAAAATCAAATAAATTATGGTAAAGCTGATGTTTATAAAAAGCTCACGTATATTCTCTGGACACAATCATGCCTAGAGTGTTTGTTGAACATTTTTTGAAGTCCACGGTGGTGTAGTGTTCAGTGGACCCCACAGAAGGAGCTAAATGAGCTGCTCACATAATCCTGGGATCAGCCATTAGTGTGACAGGGCAGGTCTGAGGCTGTTCGACCAGGATTTTAGCCCTCCGGGAGAAGTATAGCTCATCTGCAAGCTTTCCAAGACTCCGCAGGGCCTCCAGGAAACCAACAAGACATCATGCTGCCATCTGTCAGCAGACACATATTCCCTGATTCTAACTACAGCATCGATTGTGGACATTTGTCACGTTCGTTATAGTTTCATTAAGGTGTTTCATTCACCTGAGAATTAAACAGCGTGATTGAAATTTTACAACTTCCGCTTTAATTATATCATTAATGGTTCACTTAGACAGCTAGTTAAACACTTCAATTATTTATTAATTCTTTCAAATTAGTTTCTGATTTTGGAAAACATCTCATCTGTCACCTAAATATTTTTGAAAGCTTAACGGCAGTCATTAAATAAAATCTAGAAATGATCCGTTAAAATGCAAAAGCCTTTAATGAACCTAATTTTTTTTTTATTTTTTAGTTTTCATTTACAGATATTGTATAATGTGAGTATTTTTACTGTTATGAACATGTCTTTTTTTGAGTAATTTAACTAAGTATACACTCCATAAAATTCACCCGCTTAAAATAATAAGAATAAAGGAGCTGGTATACTGGAATGATATGTTAACTCAGTTTATCTCATCCATATGTTGACCAAGGTCACTTTTTTATTTTATAGACTGCTCAATATTTTCTGCACATTTTAAAGGGACTGTTGTGTTTCTAGAATTAGATTGAATTAATTCAGATCATCATGGTCATCATCATTAAATGAAAAGTAACATAGGCTAAAGTAAAGGAACTCTTCTTTGTATGTTTTCGCGAGTGAAACTGAAAACATCTTTCTGCAGACTGGTTCAAACTGCTTTAACTTGGTTCGTTTCACAGATAGAAAAGATGAGCTCTCATGGGATACTCCTTCCAGGCTGTGTTTATTTTACCATTTTCATGCGGGTTATAGGCTTTCTATTCTACATTAGTTATTTGCCATTTGGGCCTTTGAAGATTACTTAAGATCCATGGGAACTTTTCATTCGCGTGATTTATAGAGGAAACGCTTTTAAAATATCACTAGCACGCATCTTTTTTGAAAAACTGTTTATTGGGTAACATTTTTCGAGGAATTTGCAGCCTAAAGAAACCTATTTAAAATTTGACATGCATATTATTACAACAACAAAGAAATTAATATAGAGCCAAACCTAACACTGGATGTTAAGCTTTATAAAAAAACACGCCTATATGCCACGACGGGTATATTTTTATTCTTTTCCATTTTTAATTAAATGGAAGACACACAATACCCGACTACGCTCTCATCCATCAACACTACAATATATTTCCAATCAAACATGATAATTTTACTTTTCAAAGTAGATGAATGCCGCACAGCGCTTATTATCGTCGGTTTTGGTAAATATTTTACATTGATCAACAACCTGTAAACTGTTTTGTTTTGACCGAAGAGCTGAGCTGCCCTCTTTTTTGTTTTTCAGATGTTTACAGTGATTCACTGACTGACTGATTTGGATACCAAATTTGAGGCCCTGAAAAAGACTAATTTATGCGCCGGTCATGACAATCTGAGATCTTCTTCAAATGGCGAGCGTCAATGCGCTCAAACACTCCAGGCAACAAAGGATGGGCAGGATTCAAATGAACAGAGATTATTCAAAGCTGGGCCTACAAGCAAAGCCATCGCCTGCCGTGTGTGGACTGTGGAACGGGATTTCGCAAAGGGAGATGAAGTGGGATGCACTGACCGCTGTTGTCCTGGCCTTTGCAGCCCGGCTCGTGCTGAGGAGTCCCGGAGTCAGACAGCGACAGCGCCGGGCTTCGAGCCTCGCTGTCCGTCAGAAGGTTGAAATCCATCCCCTCGACAGCCAGGCTCTGCAACAGCACGAAGAGCTCATCATTACACCGTCGTCCCAGCCTCATCCAGAGGACCATCCCCTCAATACAAGAGCAAACGCCCACTGTGTCATTTGTACTGTATTCAGACAAACTGTTCCATGTAAAATGTATTTTATGAAGAAAAAGATATTTCTGAAATTGGTCGTGCTCTGAGGGTTTTGAAAACACGCCGCGCAAGCCTATCGTTGTCTACTCACGTAAATAAAGGAGTTGATAAATAAATAAATACAGTATGTTACTTTAGTTAGCTTAACTTAATCAAACGAAATAAATGTACATCGTTTCAAACATTGATAAACACATTTCACCGACAGCGAAGAGTACAGTGTAAGTTTATTCAGGCTTCAATCTAACGCATTTTTTCCTCCCTTCGTCCAGCAATTACATTTAATTAATTCAATGTTACATCAACTCTGTTTTTCGTTACCCCATGGTAGCACTTTCAAGGGGCAGAAAAACAGCAGCTGGAAGTTAAAGTAAAACATGAAAAAATGAAATAAATACAAAGCTATTTGCATGTTTCTTAATATCAAATGAGATGTAGCAATGAAGGTCAGAATGTTTGCTTTGAGTTGCAAATGTGCAAGAGTCAGGTTTAGCAGCGCTGAAGCTGAACACGCGGCGCCTTCGATGGGACCGGACCGAAAAGAAAGCAGGCATTCGACAGAAATCCTCCTGAAATAACTTCAAGTTTATTTGTGGAACAGCAGCTTCACTCAGAAGATACACGAAACACATGAACACATTACACACACAATCTCTCTCTCTCTCTCTCCTCTCCTCTCTCATCCTCTCTCTCCTCTCTCTCTCTCTCTCTCTCTCTCTCTCTCTCATATATATATATATATATATATATATATATATATATATATATATATATATATATATATATATATATATATATATATACCTCATCGATTTTAAAAACTATTTTACATTAGCTATACATTACTATTATACAACAAATACATAGGATACGTTAAATACTTACAGTCAAAAAAGAATACAGTTGCAATAAAAAAATGTATTTTCGGGATAAGGCTTGAATGGGTTCAAACTCAAGTGTTGGGAGCAGGAGACACTTCTCTTAAATCTGTTGAACTTCGGGGAATAAAAGCTTTCATTACATGTTGATGTAATGCGATATATATTATACAACAATAATATTGTTGTGGTTGATGTTGTCGATGTTACTATTATTATCTCTAACTTTTAGTGACATAGACAACGAAGGCAGCAGGTTAATGCCATGGTCTGCGCTGCAGGTATTTATTTTGGTTTCATTTAAAACGCTGTTTATATTTTATGTCTATTATTGTTTAAATAAGAGCAATGCTGGTTCAGGGCCTGTAAACACGAGCGTCCGTCCGCAAATACGCCAGGAACCCGAGATCGATTCTCGGATCTGCGCCTGCCAAATGCACAGGCCTAAATGTTATTACATAGATACACAATTACTAAAATGCAAATCTCAGAGAATGTATCTGCGATTATGACAGCCGGAAAGCTAAATCACGAGTACAATAAATCGAACACATAACATTTTCAAAACCAAGAAACAATCGTTCAGAACCCAGTCTGACAAACAGCAGGACGTCAAAGGGATTTCGATTTTTTATGTTTTTAAAACACAATAATGTCTAATAATTTGCATGTTTAAAATAATATTTCATGACTTAACCAGGCTGGAAACGTGAAAGATCGAATTCTCGTTAGAAAAGATTTGGATTGTAAAAGAAATGCTTTGTCAAAGATGGATTTTCTGTTTAATGATAATCCTTATTTAGTTTGACACATTGAGGCATGTGTTTTATAAATGAATGCTTGATCAAACACAAAAAAATGAGTTCATTCTTTCATTCTCTTCCAACTCATAAGCGCAAGCATAATACATATTTTTTAAATACTACTCTGATAACCTTTATTGAAGGCAATGGAGGAAACATCAAGTGTTTGACATCCGCTCATCTGTGATATCCAGATGGTTTTAGTTTGACTCGTTAGTTTTATCATCTTTGAAAATTGATTTTAATTATATTTAAATAAACGTCAAACAGGATTTTTTTTCTTTGTGAAATTGTTTATATTTACTGAAGAGCCGTTAATCAATCAATGGTAACAACATTACATATTAAAGCTAATCAGCCGAGAAACTAATAATTACTGCCATTATTCTTTGTTTTCATTTCCCATTGTTATCATCACGCATGATAATAATAGACCAAATAAAACAATAATACAAATAGTAAAATGAATGTTTTGGGGTTTCTCCAGAGAAAGAAACTTTTACTCTATATGACACCACGCAGTAAAATCCTGAGAGGTAAATTAACTCTATCCAGAGTGGGACCAAATACACTCTAAATAGAGTGAAACAATAACACTGAAACAGAGTTAAATGATCGATGAGGTTTCCATCTAAACCATTGATTATTCACCAAAAACTTGTACGTATAGTGATAAATGTTTGTGTTTCACTCTAAAAAAACATCACAACTATTTTCCTCATCACGTTGTAACAAAAAATAAGAGTTTCACTTAAATGTTTTATGGTTCTTGTTGCTGAGTGCAGAGTTAATTTAACTCTATTTAGAGTAGGATCAAATAGTGTCAATTTAACTCTCTAGATTTTACTGCGCACGAAAGCTAAGTTTCCTCAGAAATGTTGGTTCTGGTCTGGTTACGTCACGATGGGAGCTTTCCCAGAAGGACATTGATCTCATGAAACTTTATTAAAGAACACATAATGGAGATAAAGTCATCTGGTTAGAAGATTGCGGCTCCATCTGTTGGTTCGACGAACGCAGGCCGAGCGCATTCATTTCCACGCGCGGCTGCATTAACGCACGAATTATTCATAAACGAGTTGAGAATTAATTCTTTGGATTAAGACTTGATTAAGATGTGTGTCACTTTGCAGTCTGAGAACTTATTAAGGGCCACTCGAGTTGGCGGCAGATGGAATTTCTAGCCAGTGTTTGTAGATGTTAATTCGTCCTCGCCGTTCACGCATTTGCATTCGCCTGAGACCTCAAAGCGCCACTTTTTCTGCAGCCAAAAAAACCCCGATGCATTTCTAATCTCGGGAGAAAATGGCTCTGTTAATGCTGCGATGTCTTTTCCTCGTTTGCCCTCTGCGATGATGACGCGTTGAAACTTCAACACGCACAAAACTCGTTGCATAGTGTTCTGTCTTATGAGATTCTTTTTAAACGCTTTAAGGTTTCATATAAGAATTGCAGATTTGGGTGGTTGATTTTTCATCCAGCTAAAAGCCAAAGAAACATTCGTTCCGTTTGCGCACAGCCAAAAATAGACTGCGTTTTTTATTTAGCTATTTAAAGCTTACTAATTAACAAGATGCTGTCTTATTGACGTCTGCATTTTTGTCAAATATTTATGCACACAGTGCCCAATAAAACGGACAAATAACGGATCAAAAAGGTAAAGTAAAGGACAGAATTCCCAACAGAAGTTTAAGGACTTAATTTTATTGAATTAATTGAAGTTATGTTGGTATTATAGACTAGCAAATCAATAGCATTTGGGAAAGTTTTATGTTTGTCGGCGCTGAGGGAACTTGGTTTAGTCGTGTACATTTTTATAGATATACCTTAAATTATTAAATGTCATTTGTGTCCACTATCTGAAAACAAAACTACTATTGCTAATTAAGCCAAATAAATCACTGAATTCAGTAGACAAAAATAAGAAATAAATCTCTTCTAGCACCTGTCACCTGTCAATTTGTGTAAATTGTTTAATTTGTTTGAATTAGCTTTGTGGGGTGAAAACAAATCGCCAAAGAGGTTTTGGTGCTTTCGACACAGGTTTTGGTGCTTTGCGTGAAAGTATTAAATAATTTCAAGCAGCTCTATAAACATTTTATATATATTTATATATATAAAACACTTTAACTTAATTTTAATCAATGGAACATTAGACGGCCACGGAAGGAATAAACGGTGGGATTTGAGTATAAAAAATAAGGAAGGACAGGTAAGAACATGGGAATCCAACGAACGAATGGAAACGCGAAGGAAAAAGGCCGGAGAAGATAAGGGCAAAAAAAAAGGGAAACTATCAGGGAAGTGGAAGAAAGGGAAAAGGAGAAGGAAAGGGAAAGGAGAAAGGGTAATGGAAAACAGGCGGAGTTTTACACCCGTCTTTATTCAGTGGGCGCGTATTCGTTGACTTTCATGGTTCTTCATAAAATGTTGCGTTTACTTCGTTATTTAATTTACATTGAAACAGTAATTCAATATAAAACCAAGGCCCTGATGCGTCACGTGAAGAGATGAGATATGCAGAGCCTGTCTGGAATTGAAACAGCTGTAACCCTAGACACCAGGAGCTCGGTACATTTCGTTCAGTCCGTTTGTAAATCATCACTTCATCTTCAGTTGCTGATAAACGACGCTCGCAACAAAAGAGACGGTAGAAAGAACCCCCAACAGGGGAAGAGGAAGGGAAAAAAAGAGGAGAAAAAAAAAAAAGAGTGGAGAGAGAGAATAGCAGAAAGCCGCGTCTTAACCGCGCGATCTGGATCAGGTAGCCTGCTTTCTAACCGTGGACGAGCACGTCCACCGAACACTGAACGATAACATACTCTTTATAGTAGATGAGAAGGTCGCCCCTAAATAGTCCAGATGCCCGCAGGATTGCGGTTAGAGACTTATACCGGGCAAGAGTACGTCGGATAGAAAATATCGAAAAGAAAGGAGGGGTACTTTAGCATTTTGCATCTCCACTCACATGAATCCGGGCCGTGGAGGTTTAATCCCGCAAAAAAACGTATAACTTTTGCGCCCGACCTTTCTCAGCAGCTTTTCCGACACGACGCAGTCGTCATGGAGAAAGTTCCCTGTGAGGCGAAAACGAAAAAGAGAGGAAGAGTACTTTACCTTGCGATTCTGTTCGGTGTACTCTCTTGCTGTGTGGCTGTCATGAGTTTTTGGTGGAGAGTGAAGGTTTGATCCCCACGCCAAGGGGGAAAGATTTATGCTAAACCGTCCTAGAGGACAGAGGAAAGATCCGTGGCCCACTCAGGAATACCCAGCCCCTTTGACCCCCACACACAACACACACACACACGCACACACGCACACACACGCACACCCGCACACACACAACGCACACCTCTCTCTAAGAACGATAGATAGTTGGAGAGTGTTCAGACCGTGTTAGGAGAGAACTTAAGGCAGAAGAGAGAGACTCCTTTCCGAGCGAGGGCGAGCGCAGTCCGAGCCGGAGAGCGAGCAGAGAGAGCGCGAGGGCGAGAGAGCGCGAGAGCGGCAGGAAGATAGAAAGCGAGCCGCGAGCGCGAGAGAGGAGGAGAGAGAAAGAATCGAAGGAGAGGAGTAGAGAGAGAGAGAGAGAGAGAGAGCGAGAGAGAGAGGAGAAGAGAGAGAGAAGCGAGAAGAGAGAACCGAGAGGAGAAGTCCATTTTTTTTTATCGGCGCGAGCGCGAGCGAGAGAGAGGAGAGCGAGAGCGAGGAGAGAGAGAGAGAGAGAGAGAGAGAGAGGAGAGAGAGAGAGAGGAGGAGAGAGAGAGAGAGAGAGAGGAGAGCAGAGAGAGAGAGAGAGAGAGAGGAGACCAGGAGGCACGTAAGAGAGAGGCGATAGAGAGAGAGAGAGAGAGAGTAGGCGAGAGAGAGAGAGAGAGGAGAGGAGCGAGAGAGCGAGAGAGCGAAAGAGGCGCGTCAAAAAGGCGAGAGATAAGAGCGAAAGAGCGCAGAGAGCGAGAGAGAGCGAGAGCGATGGGGGGGGAGGAGAAAGAGAGAGAGAGAAATAAGAGAGGAGAGAGTAGAGAGAGCAGGATGAGACAGACGAGAGAGAGAGAGCAGGTCTCTCTCTCTCGTAACTAGAGACGATAGAGCGGCTAATCTCATGCTCTCTTACTCTATCGAGCAGCAATATCGCGATAGTCGCTCAATATATCTCTATAGCTCTCCTTCCTAGAGCGCTCTCTCTCTCTCTCTCTCTTTCTTTCTCAAATATTAGATATATTAGGTCTACCGTTACTGTGACTATAAATTAAATAAAAATACACAAATTATGTAAAACTAAACACAGTTACATATACATTACATTTGTCTGTAATTTTACACATTGTATTTAAATGTTATAAATAAATATATAAATAAATGAATATCAAATGATGTATTTAAAAGGACACAGAATTGTTTACAATTCATTTACCTGTCTAATATAAAAAATGCATTTTGTAAACATCCCAAAA
Organism: Danionella dracula; assembly: GCA_900490495.1. Lineage (NCBI taxonomy): Eukaryota > Metazoa > Chordata > Actinopteri > Cypriniformes > Danionidae > Danionella > Danionella dracula. Next base: position 4,589,363 of record UELW01000844.1, on the reverse strand, counting down.
CCAATTTCACACACAAAAAAGGTTTCATAATAACTTAAAAGCATCCATGTTCAGTATATTGTTGGTAATGTATACAGTCTTTTGCAGCCAAAGTTGTTTACAATACAAATGACTTTCCAATTTAAAACGAAATTCTTAGTTAATTAAAAACCTGTTTGTACAAACTAGTTGTAGTTTTCATTTTTTTAACTGGTAATGACCAGTTCTTTTAATTAAAAAAAGGTGTCAAAACATAATTAAATGAGCAATAATCTGTAAGCAGTAATGTAGTAAAATGTTAGTGTATTGTTCATGTTGAGAAAATACAACTTTATAGTATGGTTAGGAGTCAGTTATTAATTCTGTACCGAATTTAAATGTAAATTATATGAATGAATATAATATGCTTCATATTTATTGTGTCAGTATTGATAAAGTTGTCAGCTTAATGAACATGATTTACAGCGCAGCTATGATCGTTAGAATTATAGCCCATGATTCATTAAATTAATATAATTAAGGTAGTATTTTGAAAATACCAAATTACTTAAATAAAAACGGTTCAAAACTACCAATCTTTGACATCATCTAATGATTCTACAATAACATATCCTCAAAAGAGATTCTGAATCTGTCAGCCTTGGTATCTGCAATTTGTTACACAGTCAAAGTCAATCTCAGTTCGCTCATAGGAGAAGTTGCATCAACTGATCAATCAGCCATAGCAGGAAGAAAATAAAGAGAAAAGAGGACAAAAAGGGGATTTTTTTTTCCCTAAAGAGAAGAGTTATCAATTGCTTTTTGAAAGCTGTTAGTGTTGCTGCTCTCCTGACTGGATCAGGGAGTTTGTTCCACCAGCCAGGGACAGTGAGAGAGAAGGTTCTGCTGAGAGATCTTCTGTCTTTGTGGGACGGAACCACGAGTCACTGTTTCTTCTCTGAGCGCAGGCTTCTGGAGGACATGTAGGAGTGTATGAGCTCGATATAAGGGGGATAATCTGGAGATGGTTTAGTAAGCCAGCGTCAGTGATTTGAACTTAACACAAGCTTGCGATGGTGAGCAAGTGAAGAGTGTATAAGAGGGGAGTAACATGAGCTCCCTTTGGTTCCTTGAAGATAAGACGAGCTGTAGAGTTCTGCATCAACTGCAGAAGTTTGAGTGTGTTTGCTGGAAGTCCTGCTTGGAGAACGTTACAGTAGTTCAGACGTGAGAGGATTAGACCCTGAACCACGAGTTGGGTAGCGTGCTCAGTTAAGAAAAACCTGATCTTTAGAATGTTGTGGAGAGCAAACCTACATGCTCAAGTTGTCTTGGTGATGTGGTCTTTGAAGGACAACTGTTCATCCAAAACTACTGAGGTGATTATTGAGAATTCCAGCTGAATGGTGAGGTCATGATGAACAGAGGGATTGGCCGTAATTACCAGAAGGTCTGTCTTGGCCATGTTGAGCTGTAGGTGATATTTCTTCATCCAAGCAGAGATGTCATTCAGGCAGTCAGTTATGCGGGTAGTTACTGATTAATCATCGGTAGGGGAGGAGGGACAACAGAGTTGAGTGTTATCAGCGTGGCAGTGGTATCTGTGGATGATAGGGCCCAGGGAGGCGGTGTAGATGGAGAAGAAAAGGGGACCAAAGAAAGATCTACTGGAAGATCTACCAATGAGATAGCACACAAGCCAGTCAAGTGCAGTGCTAGTGAGTGGAGAGAAGGATCTGATGGTTGACTGTCAAACGCAGCAGAGAGGGCTTGTAGGATGAGGACAGATAATCTGGAGTTAGCCCTTGCATCTCACAGCGTTTCCGTCACAGACAACAAAGCCGTCTCAGTTGAGTGTCCATTCTTGAAGCCTGATTGGTTGTCATCGAACTTGTTGTTCTGAGTCAGGAAGGAACAGAGTTTATTGAAGACGACCCACTTGATGAGTTTGGGAGTGTAGGGCAACAGAGAGACAGGTCTGTAATTTTCCACCAGCGATGTGTTGAGTGTAGGTTTCTTGAGAAGCGGGGTGACTCTGGTTACCTTGAAGGTGTTGGGGGAAAATGCCGGTAGTGATGGAGGAGTTGATGATGTGAGTGAGGGCAGGTGTGATAGTAGGTGAGATGGTTTGTAGAAGGTGAGAGGGGATGGGCAGAAGAGCCCAGAGGGTTGTAAGTCCTGAAGAGCTTTCGGCCGTCCTTGACATGTTCAATCTTGTTGTGGTAGTATGTTGTCTTAGCGTCTTGTACCTTGCTTGAGAAAGTGGAGAGTGGAGTTTGGTACGTTTCAAGCTCTGCCATGCTCTTTGATTTCTTCCATTTTCACCTGCTGATCAGAGGTGGACCTCTATTAACGGAAAGCTTGCGACAGCCAGTGGTTTAATTGAGTTGTTCTGGGTAGTTGATCAAGGCATGTAGTGATTGTGGTGCAGAAATGGATAGTTGCATTATGAATGGTTAAAGAGGAAAAGTTTTCAGGCAGTGAGAGAGAATAGGACACAGCTGAAAATAAGAGAGAGGGATCAAGAGCCTTAAGGTTACGTCGGAAAGTTAGAGGAGGTGGCATGAAGTGTGAGCAGGTAGGCAGTTTAAAATGTGATGAAGAAGTGATCAGCTGTTTGCAGAGGAGTAACTGTGAGCTGATGAGGAGAGCAGCTATGTGTGTAAATGAGATCTAGCTGATTTTCTGATTTGTGTGTGGCTGTAATGGGGACAAGAGTCACGTCAAAGAGGGACATGAGTAAGTGGAAGTCAGTAGAGTATGGTTTATGAAGGTGTATGTCAAAGTCTTCAAACACAATAAGTGGGCTGACATCAACCTCAGGAAAAGAGGAGAGTAGACCATCAATCTCCTCCAGAAATGAAGTGAACTGTTCTCCAGGTGGAGAGAATGTGCAGTACAAAAGGGGAAGTGATAGTGAATGATAGAGCATGGAATTCAAATGAGCATGTGAAGGCAGAGAATCTGAAGGTCTGAAAGATGAGGAGTCCGGATCCCCCCCCCCTTTATCGTGCAGTTGAGAGGATGACAGGAATGTACCGAGAGCACAAAGCCCATCCAAATTTGTTGGAAAGTTATGTTCAATAAGTATAGTAAACACTGTCACTGCAATTGGACGACAGCTCTACAGAGCCCCCTTGAATGCGAAAAAGCTTAACTCGCATTTTAACGAACTCCTCCTAGGAAAATTTCCAGATCGAGCTTAATTTTGGTGTGGTGACTCTTAGGGCATCAGGGACCAAAATTTATTTAAAACTTAGAAGTTCATCACATGGTCTTGCTGTGGCACCATAACAAATTGTACCTTTTTTAAACGTATAGGGCTAAATGGATTTATTACTGTAGCATTCACATACTTTATCCTATGATATGAGCCTACCATTCTGACCAAAATGCTATGCTTAAGTAATGATACATTTGTAGCGCCACCTACTGCCTGTTTATATTTGTGGCTGTATCTCCCACACACTTCATCCAATGTACATGAAAAAAATGAAGCTTGAAAATCTTGTGATTCTGAACAGCTTGATATGCTAATGGTATGCTAATCTTATAACGCAAACTCTTGGTTTTATATGAGTTGTTTGTGTAACGATATAGATCTTTACTTTTAAAGCTTTGTATTGTTCAGTACTTTGTAAAATGCCTTTTTAACTTGTTTTGAACTCTTAACAACAACAAGTGAAAAAACTTGAAAGGCCAGAAGGCGGTGCCTTTGGCTCCTGCAGACATTATCATGCGAGAGCCTGTCCATCGCTACTTGCAGCTTTAATTATTATTATTATTATTATTATTATTATTATTATTATTATTATTATTATTATTATTATTATGTCGTAAAAGTGAATGCACAGACCAATCTGTAAGTCCTAGACTTAAAATTTGGACAGATGATATTCCTCAATTTGGGGAGAGGTTCTGAGAAAACCTTTTTTTTGTACATTTTTGACCTTAGCTCCTCCAATTTCCAATGTATTTAAAAAAACAAAAACAAATACAAAACTTTCTGATTTATGACAGATTTTTTGTGTGATGCTTCATTTTTGCACAAGACGGCAGTTTGCTCAAAACTTTCTTTCACAAGCTAGCCCTAGGTTTTTCACTCAATTGGAATGAAACCAATGCAGGAAAAGTCCCAGGATGTTGAAGTTCAATAATTATCGAAAGAAAATTTAAATTTTAGAAGAGGGCAGCAAAACATTATAGGCAAAAACTGCCTTGTTTACAGAAAAGGCTTTATCTCTTGAACAAATTGAGAAATCGACACCTAATGCAGCAATATGATGTATGAGGTGATTGTGAGGTCACAGTATAAATTTTGTTCAGTTTTGTCATATGGTGGCGTTATAAAGTTGGAAAATCTGTTTTTGCCATAACTCTACTAAATTTTGTCCGATTACCATCCAATTTGGCATCAATCTTCCTTGCGTCATAACAGATGTGGGTCTAAAAGGACATGTACATATCTTTAAAAACATGGGTGCCATTTTCCAATTAAGTTAAGCACCAATTAGCAAAGGTCGATCAGAACAAAACTTGCTAGGCCTGTTTGACTCTCAACCATAAAGGTCTGCAAGAAATTTGAGAAAAAAAATATGTATGCCAAAAATTGGTGCTACCTATTTTATTTTTGCCTCAGGGATCACATGGTTTGACATAAACTTACACAATTGGCAAATCAAATATTAGCTCTGGTTTTTGCAAGCAACTTTGCCTCAAAAACCATTGATCTAAATGGTTGATTTTCTAAAATAATTTTAATAACAAAAACATATTTTTTCTAACTAGTCTTAGGTTTTTACATCCGATCGGAATGAAACCAATGCAAGAAGATTCCCTGGACTTATAATAGAATGGAATTCCCATGGAAGTATTATCGTAATCAAAAGATTATATACATTTTGGCTTATTTTTTTAAATAAGCAGCAAAACATAATGGGAAAAATTGCCACGTTACAAAAATTCAGCCACTAGTTGGCACTAATGGGTTTTTTGCCTGAGAAATCATTGTTTTTTCACAAATCCTCATAATATGCATATCAATGGTTAACAGTGGTTTTTACCTCAAAAACCATTGCCTTCAAATGTATTGTTCACAAGTTATTTCCAATAAAGTTCATACCTACTTTCGCAAACTCATCATAGATATTTTGTACATTTTTTCATTGTTTGTTAAGTTTTCATCAAGAATGCCTAATAAATATTGACCTTCAAATATTCATCTCAGATGTTTGGTTTCTTCAGATCAACGGCGTCATTATATTTGTGGAGCAAAGCATAAATTTGTGCTGATGTCATTGCTTAAATTCCATATAAGTTGTGAAATTCTGCGTTAAAACCAGTCAATTTTGGGATAAAAATAATCTTAATCCATAACATATTTCTTCAAACCAGCTGCAGACATTAAAGATTAATAAAAAAATTTAAACTAACCTTTGATTAACTTTAAAGAGAACATCTTCCTGCTACCTTGACAGACATGTTCCCCTACGTAAGGAGAGAATGCGCGCTAGTAGTCCACTTTTAAACAACCTCAAAGTAAAGTTTACATGTTTACAGACACACTTGTTACCATTGTTTTTTTGTTGTTGTTTTTTTGTTTTTTTTATACACTTGTTATCATTGTGTCTCGCTCCTGTCCTGAACATGCATGCACACACACAAACCACAGAGAGGTTCTCTCTTTGAGAGACGCAGCTTGCAATAAAACGACTTTCGTGTTCTCAAATATAGACTGCTATAGTAGCACACATTTTATGGACAGTAGCGGTAACGAAGTTTTAACGGGGTAAAACAATAATTGGTTTGAATATTACGCCTTACTGAAAAAGTAGCACCATTAGCAATACCATTTATCGATAGCGGCATTTTCCAACCACTGTAGACCAGCCTATTCTCTATACTGGAATAGCAACAAAAAATAAATCTGCCAAAAATACTATTTTGTTGAATTCTGCCTGAGTTTTACTTGCTTGGGTTTCATGGGTCCATCTCCTGTGTTAGCAGAGCTAACAGCATCACCTGTGCTCTTAGCCACTAATTTGGTGGTGTTAAAAAATTATGTTAGGTGCTTCATTAAATTTTAGTTACTAGTCCCCAACTCAGAAAGACTTTTCCAGAGAACAAGTTCCACAGCACATAAACATTCTTGCCTTTCATCAAATCAAGGGAAAAGAAGTGCTTATACCTCAAGTTAGCAAAAATTTCAAACGATCAGACTTGCCATGAGACCGGTCTATTCTCTACTGATATATTTTCCTTTTGCTCCTATAATAAACTTTTATTCTGTTTGTCATCTTGTTTTGATTAAACTCCAAGTGGTAACCAATATTACAATTTATAAAGCTGGCAACTATTCATACAGTAGAACCTAACTGGTCCATATTTCTATTTAAACTTTGTCACACAAATTTGCTTTGTAAAAGTTTCAGATTTAGCAAACGGGTACTACTTGTAGATTGGGAGAGAGAAGATAAAGAGAGGAGAGAGAGAGAGGGAGAGAAAGAGAGAGAGAGGGAGAGAGAGAGAGAATGAGAGAGAGAGATGGGGAAAAAAGAAAGAAAATATAGATGGCAGTAAAAAGAGAGGAAATAGAAGAGAGAAATGGGGAGAAGTAAGAGAAAATATAGATAGGGAGAGAGAGAGAGAGAGAGAGAGAGAGAGAGAAGAGAGAGAATGAAAGAGTGTATATAAGGAGAGACAGAGGGATATATTATGGGAGACAAAGTTGGAGGATTTATAACATTGACTTTTTAGTATGTGCTTTCACTCAACATACAAAACAAATTAATTAAGAGCTTTTTATCTGTTAGCATAGTTTTCTCGACAATTAGTTTGAGAAATAAATGTGAAATGAGTTTTTGGAAGAGGCAAAGATGGAGCTGTGGCTCTTTCTTGCGCTATCACCGATAACTCACTATATCACTATAACTCATATGCTTCGGTCGCTTACTTAACTTTTATTTGAGAATATGTGGAATTCACTTAAATCAGCATTAGAATATACAGATTTGGGTTTAATCTATTTTTTTCTTTGATCTCAGCTTCTCAAAATAGAAATTGTATCAACTGATCAATAAACTATAGCAGTGAGGAAGTAGAGGAAGAAGATAAAGACAGAGGAGGGAATAAAGAAAGTAGTTTTTTTTTTTTTTTAATAGTAGGTGTTCCCTGAAGAGAAGAGTTTTCAGTTTCTTTTTGAAAGCTGTTAGTGTTGCAGCTTTCCTGACTGGATCAGGGAGTTTGTTCCACCAGCCAGGGACAGTGAATATTTAGCTTGTGCCTCATTGCTAAAAATGTAATTCCACTTGTGATTTGTCTGCAAATCACCCTGCATTTATCCAAAACTACTGCAGCAACCAATGAGACCACTGGTTAGACGTGATGGATTGTGGGAATATATGTTTATTTAGTGTTTACACTTATTTCTCTGTTTAGGGCATTACTTTGTGTTGTTTAGTGTTTTTTAGTTTAACATAATTTTGTGCTATGCTGCACAATGTATTGAGGAAGTGTAAGTTTAAAAGTCACAGCAACCAGATTAATTTACATTCATTCACAACAGTAACCGGCTTAAACTTTATTATTATTTTTTTTAATCTTTCTTTCATCCAGTGCAGAGATTTGGTTAATAATTATTTCTGAACCAGAGAAATTCTATTACACAGCGAAAATTGACTTGTTGTATGCATCAGTAAGTAAGTAAGTAAGTAATCTTTCAGTCAACTGTATGGTAAAGATGGCAGATCACTGAGAAACACTTGATTATAATCACACTGCCAACCCCCATTCTGGCACATTACTTCCCACCCTATGATTAAACAAACACTCCTCACAGCGAAGGTAAGTGAAAAAAGTTGTGTCTGTACTAAACAGCCGTACCACCAACAACTTATACAAACAATATTACACACTTTTCTTACACACACTTATCTAACAATTATACACTAACTGGACAAAGTTACCTCAACCACATATGCAGATTGCCACGATGATGTAACAAGCCTCTCCTCCAATAGGAGGAACCAACAATGATTGTAAAAATGTTTGTATTGCTTGTTTCTAAAAATCTAACACATAGGCTTTTGTCACGTGGAGTTGCAGTTTGTCTGCCGATCACCTTGCATTTGTCCAAAAAAACTGCCCCAACCAATGAGACCACTGTTTAGACATGGTGCATTATGGCAATAAACGTTTATTTAGTTACACTTATTTCTTGCATTAGGGCATTATGTTTGTATTGTTAAGTGTTGTTTAGTGTAATACGTTTGTTCCAGAAAAAGAAAGTTTATCTTGTGTGAACTCTATTTTCAGTCACCATTAATGTTTTGCGGGTCAATAAAGGTACGTAATGTTAAAAATCTCACCAGACCTTCATTCAAATGCATTATATCTACAAAGTCTACTGTGGAATGTTCCATATTCAAAAATTGCGACCTTAACACTAGTAACATATCTTGTGGTGTTGTTTTATGTATTATGGAAATGTACAATAAGAAGTCGCACCAGCAAAATTCATATACAATCATTCATAATTTTAAACCGCATTAAAATTATCTTTTTTATCATAGAGATTCAAATGTTTCCTGAATTTACCCTAACTGGGCTTACGCTATGAATACACATACAGTATAAATGATACCTACTTGTTAATGATGATGATGATGACAAAACACTTTGCTAAATTAACCATACATGTTTGCCTTGTTAATCAAAACCTTAGTGCATTATTAAGGCAAGTTATGTGTGGAAAGTGTGTCAGAATAACCATCGTTGTGTGGTGTGTTGGAGTTAAAGGTATGCTAATGTGATCATGAGCAAGGGCTTACGCTCATCTGTCATCTCTGTATTAGACATGAATAAAAGATTCTCTTCTGATTGTTGATTATAAACAGTCTTAAACATATTACAGTATCTAAGTCAGAAATATTTGCAACTCAAATCTCTGCATGCACATTGTTTATTAGCAATAAACAATTGGTTAAAAAGGATAAATGAATTACAGAGCAAAAATATAGTTAAATTAAAAAATGTGACATCACATTTATTCCGTTGGGGTTGTTTACTGGACGCCTGTCTAGGGTCATAAATTAATCTCTCATCAAATTTTGACAAAAGTCGCCCTTTAACCTCTATTTTATTAAAAACAAAGAAGAACAAAAATCTAAAACATTTTGTACCTTTTTTGTGGTGATAAGTCCATGGCTCAGTGGCTAAGGCGTTGATCTCTCAACCCAAAAGTTGTGGATTCGAATCTCATCTAAAGTAAACATTTTAAATTTAATTAATTGTTATTAAGTTTGTAGCACTAAATATTTTTTCTATTTTTACAGAGAATCTAACAAGTTGTTTTTCCTTATAGTTTACTCTTGAAAAAATCCAAAACGGTATAATACTAATATAAAAATAGTACACTTCTTCTGTAGTTCAACAAGTTAACCTATGGTTCAATCGTCTGCAAACAACTAGGTTATGGTTTTTGAAAATTTGATATTGTGTTGTTGTCTCTTTTTTTGTTGCAACATCTGTTTTTAAGGTACAACATGTCTGCCCATAGCATTACCATCGCATTACTGCGTGAACCCTGACTAGTTGCTGCTTGCAGCTGTATTTATTATTATTATTATTCTGCCCTATTTCCAATAGCTCAGCCTTAACCATAGCTTGTAATAAGATAAAATTTGGCCAGATTGTAGAAGCCAATTTGGGAAGAACTTGAACAAGTCTCAAGTCGATAGCTCTATAGGTGGCGATATAATGGCCAAAAAAACATTTTTAGATTATAGCTCAGCCAATTTAGCTCCGATTGGCGTTAAATAAAAGAAATATATGTATTCGGTCACAAAGTTCGCCTAGCACGCATTGTTTAGTCCCTAGGTGACATCAAATCCAAAACCTATTTTTGCGAACTCGTCCTAGGTTTTTTGTTCGATCAGAACAAGACTTTCGTAGAAATGTACAGCAGACACTGAATATCAATGATTATCAAAAAAAGTTGAATTTTCGACTATTTTTTAACTCTCCACCAATTCTTCAATTTTTGCTGCATCTTCATAAAATGTACTTAATTTATTCTTGGAATCCATCTGGTTTTAACAGTGAAATAATTTTTCAGATAGGTGCAGTACTTTTTCTGTAATTTCATGAAATTTCACAAGTGAAAAACTGTTCTCCCTTAAATTTGAATTGGGCCCAACTGTCAGTCTGGTCTCCATAGCAACAGCTCAAACAGCTGCAAGGGATTAATGATTTGATTGAGAGCCTGCAGCTCTTTGATTTCTCTCTCTCACTGAACTCATTGAAAATCATTGGGAAGGTCTCACTGATGATTGATCAATAAGAATACGATTGCAAAAGACCTTGTGCAGTTGGTTTGCATTAGAGTCATGCAAAATGCATAGATAGCTGAAACACTGTTGCAAACTCCTCGGTAAGAAAAGTTGCTATAGGCTGGCCCAAACGTTGCTAGATGACGTAATCATAAATACCATGTGACGTGCGTGACGTACATTCCCCGCCCCCCAATGGGTTTTTATCAATGCAAACATAAAAGCATTGCAGGTACACTGGTTTTATGTCATTAAATCAACAAATTGGTGTTATAAAACAAACATGGAATGCTAAATCAAATGTAATTTTTTCCTTTTTGAATGCAAACAGGTCAATCTTGGGAATTACACATCTTTTGATTATTTGAGTATAGCTTTAAAAGGCACCAAACAGTGTCTTCTCACCATCTTATACAACCCTCCAAAGTACACTACAAGGTTTACTGATAATTTCACTGAACTGCACTCAACCATCTCTTCAGAGTTTGACTCTTTTATCATCGCTGGGGATTTTAATATTCATATGGACGAGCCCGATAATAATGCTGCCAAAGAACTCAACAATATTTTAAAACACGTTCAGGGTGTCACACAATGTCACGGTCACACACTGGACTTAGTAATTAGTAAGGGTTTAAATATTTTATCCACCGTTGTGCAAGATGTTGCTCTGTCTGATCACTTCTGTCGTTTTGTTGATGTGTCTCCCAAGTTAAAATAGCAAATACTATTTCTGTTAGAAAGACACACATAAACAATGACACCAGCAAGATGTTTATGCATGCCATATCTCAAACAGCAAGCATCACTGCTGACTTTCTTGATGTATTTACTTTAAAAATCAAGTCCGTTATAGACAAAATTGCACCTATAACGGTCAAGAAGAAACCTGGTAGACAAAAAAGAGCCTGGACAAATTCAACAAAGTTCAAAGTATGAAAAGACTTTGCAGGAAGACTGAAAGAAGGTGGAGAAAATCAAAACTTGTCATCCACTACAACCTTTATAAAGAGAGTCTTTGTGCGTTTCATTCAAAATTAATCACAGGTAAGCAAGAGTTTTTCCTCAAACTTAATTAATAACAACCTCAATTACCTTAATTAATTTAACCTTCAATCTAATTGATAGCAAAACATTAAGAGACAGTTCAGAGCCTTAGAACATCAACATGTGATCTTGACACTCTACCAACAGTTTTTTTTAAAAATGGTTCTTAAGAGTCTAGAAAAGGACCTCTTAGAAGTTATAAACACCTTCTTGTGCTCAGTTTTTTTCTCAAAATCCCTTAAAACCGCAGTGGTAAAGCCACAACTGAAAAAGACAAACTTAGATAATATTTTACTGAGCAACTACAGGCCGATCTCAAATTTCCCTTTTATTAGTAAAATTATGGAAAAGATTGTGGCAAAACAACTGATTGAATTCTTGACCCAAAATGAACACATGGATTGTTATCAGTCTGGTTTCAGAGCTCATCACAGCACAGAGACAGCTCTACTGAACCTCTTAGAAGGAGGACATCAGGTTCAGGAAAAGTGACTGTCCTGGTTCTACTCGATCTGAGCGCTGCCTTTGACACAGTTGACCACAAAAAACTATGTTGGTCTTACAGGAACTGTAATAAAATTGTTTAGATCGTACTTAGAAGGAAGAGGCTTCTATGTAAACATAGGTGATTACGCGACTCCACCGAGCAACCCCACAGAGTCGACGGCCAGTTAGCTATATTCTTGTATCTGTTTTCCTTTTACTCCTATCCTTTGTTTCCCCTGCTACTTTCCTCACACATCTGCTAACATGTGCTTCCAGTACGTTCTAGTCATTCTCTCAGCTGCACGTCGCTCCGCCTGTCCTCGTGGAACACACGCCAACCCTTCAAACCTTCGCTCACTTCATTTTACCTCACCAGAACTATGCTCTCTCTCTGTGGGACTTTGGAGCTGTCAGTCTGCTGTCAACAAAGCAGACTTCATCATTACTTTTGCTCTTCAGTCTTCACTGGATATTTTCGGACTAACTGGGACATGGATCCACCCAGAGGACACTGCAACGCCTGCAGCCCTCTCCAATAACTTTCTCCTCTCCCACACTTCTCGCGAGGCGGGACGGGGTGGGGTGCTGGACTTCTCATCTCTCAGACCTCTCAACATGACCAAGACAGAACTTCTGGTAATCCCGGCCCATCCGTCTGTGCATCACGAACTCACCATCTAGCTGCAATCCTCTACATTCACCTCTTCTCCTTCAGTCAGGAATCTTGGAGTGATTTTGGATGAACAGCTGTCCTTCAAAGACCACATCACAAAGACAACACGAGCGTGTAGATTTGCACTGCACAACATTCGAAAGATCAGGCCCTTCTTAACTGAGCATGCAACTCAACTCAACTGGTTCAGGCTCTGGTCCTCTCACGTCTGGACTACTGCAACGCTCTCCTAGAAGGACTTCCAGCAAATGCACTCAAATGCATGATGATCCAGAACTCTGCAGCTCGTCTTATCTTCAAGGAACTGAAACGAGCTCATGTTACTCCCCTCTTCATCACTCATCACTGGCTCCCTATTGCAGCTCGGGTTAAATTCAAATCGCTAAAGCTGGCATAAAAAACTATCTCCAGATCAGCCCCTGTTTACCTCCATGAGCTCATACACTTCTACATGCCCTCCAGAAGCCTGCGCTCAGAGAAGGAACAGCGACTCATGGTTCCATCCCACAAAGGCAGAAGATTTCTCAGCAGAACCTTCTCTCTCACTGTCCCTGGCTGGTGGAACAAACTCCTGATCCGGTCAGGAAAGCAGCAACACTTTCAAAAAGCAACTGAAAACTCTTCTCTTCAAGGAACACCTACTAAAAAAAGGAACAAAAACCCCACTGCAGTAGGTTTATCGATCAGTTGATACAATTTCTATTATGACAAACTGAGATAGACTTTGACGGTGTAACAGATTGCATATTGTCTTTCCCCTAATGTAAGTCGCTTTGTTTTAACAGCACTGGCCAGCCAGTGGAACATGGTTGACAACAACTATATCTGATCTAGGCTGGTCATTAATGCATGCTACCTTAAAGGTGTTGTTCACAAGTTAATACATGAAGGGTTTGAGATGATTACTTAACAAAATCCTTGCAGTAATCATAACCTTTTGTTATCAATGTTAATTGCACCGATTGTTCTTTAGCTAATATTTGGATAAAAAATATGTACCTAAACAATTAAATATAACAGTGACTTTATCTTAAAACCAATTCATGAAATTTTCCTACCTCTCACAGAGGACCCATTGTTTGTATTAGTTCAAGATGATAATCATCGAGAGATTAAAGATTTTTAATATACGTCACAAAAAGGCGGAACAACCCAAGGACGTCATTAAAAAATCAGAATCGGAAAGATCTTTATTGCCAGGTGTGCTTGTGCACATTCACAAGGAATTTGTTGTGGTACAGAGGTACTCTCCAGAGTTGGTACAAAAAACAACACAATAGCGTGTCACAGTAACACTGGTTATATAAGTAAATTGCTCAAGTTAAAAGTAAAAAGAATATTCTAGAAATAGAGTTAGCAAAATAGTAAAGTAATACAAAGTCCATGGTGCTTAAGAGATGGGTTTTGGAGGTAATGTGCAGACCAAAACTTAAAAATAAAGTGCAGCTACAGAATAAGGACTGTCTAAGGCTGAAAATTATAGGAGTCTCCTGGGTCTGGGGTGTTGATTTTAGCATTCACATAATAAAACAAAGGGGTGTCACGACCAGTATGCAGACAGAAAACCCAAAAGCAGATGAAGCAAAATAGTTTATTTACAGCCGGCCAAAATCAAACAGGTCAGGTCCCAGGCAACGAAAAATACCCCTCCTCTTAACCTTCTCTTAACCGCTTATCTCCAGCATCAAAGGGCCAAAAGCCCCGCACACCTCTTGCTGGTTTAAATATGTTCATAAAAGAATGTTTTGTTAACCAGTTTATGTTTAATATTGTAAAATATATTAGAGGGTAAGCATCACGGTGGCGCAGTGGGTAGCACGGTTGTCTCACAGCAAGAAGATCGCCGGTTCGAGCCTCGGCTGGGTCAGTTGGTATCTCTGTGTGGAGTTCTCATGTTCTCCCCGTGATCGCGTGGGTTTTCTCCGGGTGCTCCGGTTTCCCCACAAGTGCAGTATAAGTGAATTGAGTAAGAACAATTGTCCATTGTGTTAAAGTGTGAATGAGTGTGAATGTTTCCCAGCGATGGGTTGCGGCTGGAAGGGCATCCGCTGCGTAAAACATATGCCAGAGAGTTGGTGGTTCATTCCGCTGTGGTGACCCCAAAAGGGAAGAAAGCCGACATGAAGATGAATGAATGAATGAATGAATATTAGAGGGTTTAGTGCAATGATTGTTTATCACGACACTAGAATCTTTAACTCTCTCAACAGCTTTAACTGATGCTCTCTGATTCACATTCCTGATTAAGTTACACCTCTCTGAGATGGGATATTAGAAAGAAATCCTGGCCCTTTTTGTCTCTGAATTTGACCCATGAAGGAAGAGCTATGGAGCTCCCTTATTATGTAGTCTTTAAGTGAAAATTGGATGCCTTTCTTTTAGAATGATTCAAAATTAAATGTAGACAATAACTCCTTACTATTGGTTCATATTTCACAAGTTGTATGCTGGTTGAATCTAATGTATTGCCAACTTACTACACATCAATAATTGTTTGATAATAATTGTTTGAACCTTTTCAGTCATTCTTCTTTTACTGAAACACTTTTAAGGGATAATAAAAATATTAAAATCAAGTGTGAGTAAATTAAAGGTCATTGAGTGGGTTAAAACTTAATATTATCATTAATAATTCACATTCTATTTTCTTTGGTTATAACCAAGAATAATGGTAAAAATAAAACTGTTATAAAGCAATTATGGAGTCAGATATACAAATGTTTGTGAATAATTAAAAATCCTTTAGCACTGTATCAAGACAGAACACGTGAACCTTCAGTCCCGATTGGTTTCCGTTTTTGGGCCAAGCACCGGGACCCTACAACTGGAAATGTACAAAGAGTCCCCATCAGAGTCCTGTTGCTTAGTGCAATATTTAGATGAAATATACGGAAGTGTTGGTGGGAGAAGTTATGGGTTAAGGAGATGAATGGTCTGGGGGAAGAAGCTGTGTTTGTGCTGGGATGTTCTGGTGTGTGCAGGCGGCTCTGAAGTGGCGGCTGTAGAGTAAGAGCTGGAAGAGGTGGTTACCTGGGTGTGCAGCATCCAGATAGATTTTAAGAGCCCTCTTTCTATTCTGGAGGTGTACAGTTCTTGAAAGACTACAAATTATTCAAATAATAAATAAAAATAAATAAAACCCTCTATGTTGTTGTTTTTATGTATCTTTGTGCATCTTCTTTAAAAATGAGTCATACCACAGAGTAATAGGCTCGTTTGTTTGGGTCCCAGCGAAAACTTCTTACCAAGCGCAGTGGATTGTGGGTAATCACAGCCAGTTGAGCGTTCGTGGATCTGCACATAGACTGTATATAACTTGGACGTAGCATGCGCGATGTTTCGAATGAACGGGAGAGCAGTAAAAAAATGGGCGTAAGAACGGCCCAAAGAGGCGGGACATGGGTATAGTGAGGAAATCTGATTGCTAAATGTTTAAAACGAATCAATCTTAAACAAAGTAATTTAAAAATGATTAACCCCCCTCACAGTGTTCATGAAGGTCAAAACTAATGATCTGAATATGATACTTTACAGCACCAGAGGTGTAAACATGTTTATTTTTTCAGCTACAAAGTTGGGCAGTTTTTATTATGGAGTGAATAACAACCTGCTCACTTCTGACCCCACCCCCTTTGCGGCAGGTCTTAGTACTACAGTTCAGTCACTTCCCGTTGCACAGAAGCAGGGAGAGCAGAGGGTTGCTTCTTGATCTGGACCATTGACCGTGTATAACATGGATGTAGCATGCGCGACAATTAGTATGTTCAGTGAAACAAGCTAAAAATGGGCATAGCCAACCATCGGCAAGATTTTCCATTCAATGACGATAAACCATGGATCTGTAGAAAACTCAGACAGCTTCGACAGTACCAAAACCCCCACCCCCCCCTTCTAACCCACCCTTCACCATCATGAGCAGCTATGTGGCGCCAGTGGAGAGTCATTTAGGTTCCTGGGAACCACCATCTAACAGAACCTTAATTGGAGTACCCACATTGACAAAGAAGGCCCAGCAAAGGCTGTACTACCTGCGCCAGCAGAAGAAGTTCAACTCCCACAGATGGTGCTGACCAAATTCTACTCAGAATTGGAGTCTTTTCTGTGCACCTCCAGATTGAGAAAGAGGGCTCTCAAAATCACTCTGGATGCTGCACACCCAGGCAACCGGCCGACGACAGGCCATTCAGTTCCTTAAACCATAACTTTCCCCTCCAACACTCCCATATATTTCATCTAAATATTGCACTAAGCAACAGGACTCTGATGTTGAGTCTTTGCAAATCCCCCCCCAAAAAACAACAACAACAACAACAACAACAACAACAACAACAACAACAACACACATCCAGACACCGCTCTGAAACTTTTTTTATGCACACTTCGGTTTAGGACACAACTATCCGAACTGAGATTTGCACGAATCCTGAGATGGCTTCTCTGAGGGATGCATTTCCCAAGCAAGTGTTAAAAGTGAACGCAGTGAGGTTGGGGCTCATGTGTAATTATGTGTCATTCGTTAAAAGAAAGAATCTGACTCTTTAGTAAAAACTCAGTTGAAGTGTTGACTACACTGTTAATAATCAGAAGACACAGAGAAGTATGTTTATTTATTCAATGATTTTGCTCTAGTCTTTGTTGTAATGTTTGCAATTTGATCAGTTTTTTCCTGAAAAGCATCATCTAGCGGCTCTTTCATGTCCTATTCAAGTCATCAAAACAGCAGGCTTTCATTGGTCTTTCTCCTTGTGAAAGACCCATCCGTTATGGCAGAGCTGAGCTCTCTTTCGCTCGGACAGACGTGGGATCTGCCATCGGCACCCATGCTTTTCCGATCAAGGTATGTTCACACGGACGTAACTACGCACCGAATATTCGCTTAGATGTCATCAACCACAATCCTTGTTGAGCGTTATCAGGCACAAACAGATCGCACAGGCAGATTTTTTATACTTTATCAACAAAGGTATTATTTAATATATGGATATATGTCTATATATATTGATATGTCTATGGTAGTAGGGTATAGTGAGATAGATGTAGATATATATAGAGTATATATAGGTGATATAGATAATAGATATAATATAGATATCGATATATGATGTGTATAGAGATATATGGTGTATATATAGATACATATATGATGAGATAGATATATATATAGATATATATCTATATATATATATATTATATATAGATAGATCTATATTATATATATATATATATATATATATATATATATATATATATATATATATATATACAAATATTTTGCAATATGGGCAATCCCAACATTGGTTTACAACAAGGTCTGTTCTCTAAACGTTGTTTGAAGCGAATGTCACAGACCAATAGTGATGTGTCGTTCATGAACAATTCGTTCTTTTTGAATGACTCTTTAATGTGACTCGTAGGAACGAATCGTGTTGGAGAGGGATTGGTTCAGTAGCGCATGTGTAACATTCTTCTGGTTTTCCGAGCGTAACGCGCTCATCATTAATGACAAGAGAAAGAAAGGAGCCGGAGACTCGGGGAAAGAACGAATCTTTTCTGTTTCCGGCTCAAACTGCATTTGGTTAATATTAGGGAGCGTCACGTGACAGAAGAACTAAAGAAGCCGGAGGACTCGGGGAAAGAACGAATGAGACTTTAACCTAAAGCCAGATCAGAGTTGAGCTGAATCAGACTAAAAGACCCAGGTAGGCTTAAATAAAATATTGTTTTGTCTTCTAGCATTATAGTTTGTCTTATTTGTAGTGTGATTCGGGTTTGTGTGTATAATAAATGTGTTAGGGAAGAAACACACAACATTTTATTGGTATTTTACTTAAATGAACGAAATGACTCGAAAAAAGATTCGTTCATTTTGCTGAACGAGACTCAAAGATCCTAGTCGGTAAAATGATCCGAACTTCCTATCACTACAGACCAACGTATCACGGGCTTCTCCCTTCGAAATGGGACGCGGTTAGTATCCGCTTCGTCATCAGCAAAATTCAACCAACCCTGTTTTTGTTGTGATTTTTACAACACCCGCCCAGTTGTGCTCCTACAACAGCCACGTCCCTCATATTACGGCTACGCATATAATATTGGTAATCATTTCACAAAACGCTACTCTGTTTTACATTTTAGATTAAAAGAGTAAAGTATTTTCTTATGAAAACGAGAAAAATAACTAGAGTCAAACGTTGATTGGTTAAAAGACCTGTCAGTCAGCAGAATGATTTCAAGCTAGTGTGCGCCTGCGCCATTTCCACGTCAGTTTGCGTGCGGTGGAGGCTACTTACCGGTGAAATATTGGGTCTTCTGCTAACTTAAAACAACAGGACATGACAACACAACGAGCAACTCTTTAAATGTAAGAATATTTGTAATCTTGTTATTATAGCCATGCTCTTGTTGAAGTTTAGGAAACAAGTTGTCAAATACGTTAAGTGCTAATGAATTTGAACGCCATTTTGGATCCTCTGCTGTAGGTAGTCGAAGAAAGTGTTTTCTTGATTACCTGTTTGTCATAACCGTGTCAAAGAAAGAGGGAGCTCGTTCTTTTGAACCGAACTGGAGCGTTTACATGGTTTGATTTGGAGCGTTTTGTATTGACGTTACTGTTAAACAACTGCAGTAAGGATGTCAATGCGCTTGCGAGCTAACGTTCATGTTTATTGACAGCTCTGTTGGGTGCATCTCCAGACCCGCAGTTTTTCTTGTTGGAGGTGCTCTTCATTCTCATCTCGAAGTAATATACACCAGGGTGAGGCTAGCTGCGACGGAGGCTACACAGCCTATTGCTGATGGATCGTTGTGGAATTATTTATATGGCGGTCAGAAGTTCCTGTGTACTGGCCTGCTGATGACTGTTATGCATTAGATGTGTACAGACTGATCGTCGGGACTTGGTTGGATTGCAGTAAATTTACTGTAAAAAGGATGTGAGACTTATTCCTCAGCATTAGTTCTTGAAGGTCTGATCTTAAGCATGAAAAAAGTGAATTATTACTACACAATATTCTCTCATGTGAAGTGGAATCCTTATTGTTATTTAGATTGAAATTACGAACCTTTAATATTTCTCATTTTTGTTACATAAACCCTCATTGTCAAAATCATTATTTTCCTCCAGATTTGGACAAAAATTGATTTTGTATTTCCTATAGTTGCAACGGAGTTGTACATAAAAATGTTTGAAATAATGTTTTTTTGTAATTTTTACTTGCTTACTAATACAATTTTAAAAGAATCACGATCATTCAGCAAATCACAGAAATAAGTGTTTGAATCTGTCACATGAAATCTGTAGAAGCGATTATGATTTGACTTATTTTTGTTTCTTTTGAATATTTACCTTCAGCTTGAATTAAATGGATTGTTTTTTGTAAGATGTTATGTAAAGTCATTGTTTGAGTTCATCTGTAAGAAAGTCTCTTGTTGAGATTTGAAATTCCTAAAACAATAGTGCCAAAAGATTTTGGTTACTACTGTTTATTGAGTCGTTTTATTTCTGGAAGTCTGACCATTACCATTCTTGAGACCTGGTGAACAATTTTTTTTCCAGTGATTTAATAGAGTAAAAGACATTCCTCCAGAAGGTTTATTGAAAATCGTCAGGTTCAAGTTGAAATTAGAAATTTAGATCTGCTCGAAGCTTCAGTGTACTGGTCTAGTGAAGCTCTTTTATTATAAATCGCATGTTTCACTCTTGTTATTAGAATTTATTGTATTTTATTTTTTATTATTAAAGATGCATCTCAATGTCATTTTAGACACTATGGTGGACAAGAACATTTACGTCATTCATGGGGAGATTTCGGTTGTTGTGGCTGCCATCAAGAGGAGCTCTAGATGGAGTACCCATACACATTTGGTAAGTCTTTGATGAAGACACTTTAAGACTTGGTGCAGTTCAGTGTGTACTATACACGTTTTAACAATCAAAATATAGTTTTAGATAACAACTAAAAATAAATGAAAGTAAAGGGTCGTATGCCTTGATGGAAACACAGTTCTTTAGTAGTTAATATATAATAACTTACATTTTAAGTGCTTTAATATGTATTTCCTGCTGGAATTGGCTGTAATGAAAACAAGCGATGCCATGTTTCACAAAGTCCATGTTTTGAATCCATTATAGGTTTTATTTAAGTACTTGTTTAATCTTAGTTAATTCAAATAAAATTTAACATTTCAAAATGAACATTTATTAGCTTTACTAATGCACTGAAACGGAAGTATGTTCTCAGTTATTAGTAGATGATATTTAAGATTCTTATTATTAAAATTGTTGTTGTTTTTTTCTTTGTAATGTTTTTTAACAAAGGACTGTTAAGATTTTTCTTTTGTTGAGTTAAAACAATGCCAACATCATTAGCCACAAGTGCAATAAATACAAAAATTTAGAAGTAATTTTTAAAAAGGCTTATTAGGCTAATTTGACATCCTGACTTCCTCAGCATTACATTTAGCTGTTTTACCATTATAGAGTTTGTTCAGCTGTTCTCCTTTTTAGACATAATGTTTAGTATAGCTTAAAATAGATCCATGTTAGGCATTCACCAGATTTGTCACTAAACGTATTTCTTCAACAACTTGTGATTCCAAGCACAGTTTTTGCCCTTCTGAATCTTAGACCCTGTTTCTTAGACCCTGAGAGAATCTAGGCATGGTATCTTTTTATTTAAATACCACGAGTCTTGATTGTATAGAAGCATATGAGAAATTCATTTTGAAATGTAGCATGCTGTTATGTAAAATGAAAATGAAGGCTTTGTGAAGCACCATTGACTATATATAACATGGATGTAGCATCCATGATGGCACCTATAGAGTTTAGAGGAATTCGAATGAGACGCTTAGTCTGGGTAAATCAGGCACTTTCTCCTTGACAAAGCATTACTTTACGCATGTCAAAATAAGCAAAAAGATGCAATTTGATGCATCAGAAATGACAAGAACGAAAATTGCACAGAGAAAACTCAAGTGGATCTCACCTGACAACCCTTTATTATGCCAATTTTAATACAACCTAAAGAAAGTAGAAAGAAATTCTACCCCTCGAAGTTATCATTGTCATAACGAAGGATAGGAATAAAAAAAAAAAACCTTGAGGACTCGGGCTCTAAACATGTTTTTTTCAGCTCTAATGCTGCCTTCACACCAACTGTGAATGATACAGCAAGAGCGGCTGATTTCAGTTTCGACGCAAGTCTATGTGAAGACGCAATAAGGCTCCCCGCGGTCAGATAGGTGAGAGAGAAGTGTCTGTGATGCCTGTTTGGTGCTTGGTGTGAACACCCTGTCAAGTTGCCCATTTTCAGTATGGGTGTTAATCAAAATTTACTCACTTTTGCCCCCAGCCTCAAGTAGTCAGTTGAGACATTACAAGTCCATCCTCTTTTTATTGTTCACCGAGTGGGGAAAAAGGGGTTTTTAAGACTTTCTTTTTATGAACTCAGCAGCTACACACAGATATATTCTAAAATGCAAAAAGAGTAAAAGACTCTGAAGGATAGTCAGGAGATGCCCATTTCTTATATGATAACAAAAGTAGAAAATTTTGAGTTAGCTAAAGCAGAATTTAATTTGCAAACCTCTATTGTAGAGTACCTCACACAACACTCAAAACTTCCCTAGCCTTGATATGACCCCAGATGTTGTCTTGGCTATATACCACACACACACATACACACACACACACACACATATACACACATATACACAAAAAAAAAACTTTAATTAGCAAGTAGTGTTGATCGAAAGGGCAAAAAAAAAGATTAATCTTAGTCGATAATTATCGATAATTATCACAATATTGTTTTTATTTCTGGATCAAAGTTTTTGCTCTGGAATGATGGTTTACAAACCTGATAATTAACTGAGGTTTTAAGCTGTTTTCATAACCAAAACAAGGCAAACATTTTGTTGTACAATCAAAATCATTACAAAAAATATTTTATTTGGAGATATATTTATTAAATTGATAAAAATGTAATCAGATAAATTGTTATAAAAAGGTAATCATAACCTGTAAAAATGGCATAAATATCAGACATGTAGTAATTATTTATTACATTACTTAGTAAATAGTTATTTGTATTCATTAAGACTCATACATTTAAACATTTTAAACAACATTTATCAACGTTTATTTATTAAAAGTAATTATTATTTCACTTCCAGCTGAACTTTACTTTCTCTCTGATTTTCTGCATCTTTGAGAAAGAACTGTATCTGAGCTCTATAGAATATGCTGTTGTTGTGATAAACAAAAAAAAAGCTATGTTTAGACTTAAAATAATCTCTTTTAGAATACTTTTAAAACCAGCTCCAGAACGGTCGATATACAGAGTGGAGTCAGTGTTTGATCAGTAGTAAAAATCACGGCTGCTGCTTCCAACAGGGATTTATGGAGATGACACCACTCTGTTAATAAATTGCTCTGGTCGCCATGAGTTACTCTTCTGATGTGAACATGATCATGTGTCTACATTGGCTAAAAAGGATATGTCAACAAGCTAAATCATTCAGAAGCAGTAGCTTATTTTTGTGGGAAAGTAGAATAAAAGTGCAAAGGTTTTATTCTCTGAGCAGAAATAGTGCGAGTGTTTTATCGCACATGACACTGGAGCTCCTATTAACACAGAGAAAATGAATTTTGTCTGACTTATTAGAAAGTAAGTTTTTTTGTTCCTTCTTTGCCACATCCATGTCTGCATGTTGATTTTACTGCGCGTCTCATGTGAATACTTTTATTGTCAATTCATGTTTCACTGCAAGCTTTTTCTTACTCTCATCTACATAAATATTTCTCATCTACATATTCATTCTGACCAATGGTTTTGTGTCTCCAAACATAATCCTAGTAAAACACGTTTTTATAAAGATTCTTCAAAAACTATCTATTATCTATTTATAAACTATGTTTTAATGTAAACAAGGCAACATCTTTGAGCTCCTTGAACAGTAGAAGTAAAGGTCTTTTATCGCACCCTTCTAATATCTTTTTGAGTGCAGACATTTTTGTGCCTTCAAGGCATAACGCCTTCTAAATCTGCTTATAAATGTAGTTGAGGGTTAAATGGTCTACCAGCCTTTCACTTTGTGTACAAAAACCGTATAGAGCACGGGTCGGCAACCCGTGTGTCGCAGGCTATGACGCAAATTTTCGCTGACAGAAATGTTGAAATTAAATATTTATTCTACGCACTTTTACAGCATTGGAAAACGTTAAGAATGTTTGTCCTTCTATAGAAATCATATTAAACAAAAAATATATTTACCTCCCCCATCTTTTTCTATTTTCAACATTTTTGAAAAAGCTCCAGGGAGCCACTAGGGCAGCGCTAAAGAGCCGCGGGTTGCCGACCCGTGATATAAAGTAATCCGTGTAATAGCCACCAACCTGTTGGAAGGTCACAACACTACCCATTATTCATGTCATTATTGTTTTGTTAATAATGGCTGTTCATAGAAGCTTAATCTTGGAGATGGAAAACAGTGGCATTTAATAAGAATGGCTTCAAGAACAGTAAGATTAATGGCAAGATAGGGCGGGGTGATTTTGCAACAAGTATTTTTTGCAGACTGATTAAGATATAAATGTATGTCTGCTCTTGTTTAGAGAAAATAAAGTTCAGCTCAAAGTGAAAAAAAGAGTAATAAACAAAATAAAAAATAAAACAATATTTTTAATGTTTGTGTTTTATAATTCTCGTGAACTCATTTTATAAATTCATAAATAATTGGTGCAAATAATAATTGACAATGACTAAATGCAAATAATTACTTAGTTGATGTCTGATATTTGTGCTGTTTTTACAGGTTATTATAACAATTTATCTGAAACTGAAAACTTTTTAAGCTAGTTTTAACTTTCTGTTAAGCACTTTGAGCTGTCAATGTGTATGAAATGTGACATGCTCAGGTAAACATCTTCTCTCTGTCTCTTTAGAGAATGCTTGTTTGTATTGTATTGTTTTATTCCCAGGATGAAGAGCAGGATCCTCTGCTCAACAGCTTCAGCCACTTAAAGGAGACCCTCAAATGCATTAAAGGTTAGTGATTCATCAGTATTGTCTTTTGACAAGTTTATCTTTAATTACTACTCTTAGCATGGTTTTCCCTCGCTCCCTGTGTCTTTAGTGGACATGGACTTTAAGTAATAAATACAAAGAAGTCTTCATGGAGAGTTGTTCAGTTACTAGAAGACACCTCCTCATAAAAGCTCAAACTGAATGGCTTTCTTTAGCATTGGCGAAAGTGCTTCATTCCTGATACAGAACTGACACATATTTAACCAGGTGTATGCTAAATTTCCTTGGAGGAAATGTTGACCTTTTTAAATCAGTCAATATTATCTTTTTCTGTGTCTTACAATTGGGCTTCCTGCCACTTTGCAATTTTTAGGATCCCATGGCAACTGTCAGTGTTTGTTCATTTGCTGATACAAATACTTCCTTATGAAAATGATAACTTGTGCAAAGACTGTTCCACATTTCAGATTCTGAAGTTTGTACAGCCTTCAGATTCTAAAACATTTTTGCCACAGTTGGTCACTTTTGCTTAGTTTTGTTTTAAAATGTTTTTTATTACCTAAAAATAAGTTTGATAGTGCAGAGTTATTTGAATGAAGGTAATAATTAAATAATTAAGGCTCTTCTGCCTCAAGCCCTATTAATTCTTTTAATGCCACAGTCTCTCTGAATATTGAATTCAGGTGTTAACCCGATAGGTAGTTCAGGTTGGTTTGTTCACCATATGTATCCTTGTGTGACTTTAGTAAACATAGTAACAAACATTGGCTGATCACACAGTTCTAGAGCACAGTTTAAGGATTTTAAACCCTTTAAGGATTTGCTCAACTTGGTGAAAGTGTGAATATGTTGGAGATAGAATAAGTTGAAAATAATTGTTTCTTGTGTAACGCCAATAAATGCCCACTTGCAGAGCATACTGTTGTTAGGGGATCGCCAGATCAAAGTAAATGCTCTGTCTGTAGAGCAAACATTTATGTTGGCTTGAGAAAGCCAAACTATTGTTCTAGATTTTAAAGTTATGTTGGCTTGAAAAAGCCAACGTACTGCTCTTGCTGTTAAATATCTTATGTTGGCTTGTGTACTCAAACCAACATACTGTTATTGCTCTTAAACTTATAATGTTGGCGTAAGTAATTAAGCCAACATAATGTCATTGCTCTTAAACTTCTTCTTTTTGTTTTTCTTCTACTTTTTCTTCTTTTTCTACTTGTTCTTCTTCTTGCTGGTTATTCCCCAATCAATGTGGCCCAAAACGCTTCTAGACTTTTCCAGAAAACTTTCCAGAAACTGGTCCAACTTGAGTTGCTTTGTCTGTTCAGACTAAAAAGTGTTTGGTTTTAGTAACAAAACTACTTTGTTTTGAACCCCAATGTAAGTGAATGGTTAGAGTGGAGGGCAATATAAGATTTTAACTAAAAATAATTATTTCCATCCTGCTCTATTTACTTCATCATAGTGGTAGAGATTTTTGTCTTCTTTCACACAATGTTATTTATATTTTGACAAGGCTTACGGTTTTTAAGCTAGAAGACTAAAACCACAGAGAAAGACTGACTCCTAACCTAACTCCCTACCAATCTTTCATTTTTTTTTTGCCTACCTGTGAAAATTCAAGCCTTTTGGTTCTAAGGGTGAAAGGGTGATTATTTCGGGGGCTATTTGAGGTTTCTTGTACATATAGAGCCAAAATGCCACACACTCTTGATTCAAACTGTAACTTTTCTTAAGAAATATCAAAGCCAAATATCTCTGAAACAAAGCGACCTACAGATGTGGGGGTTGTTTAATTTTTTGGAGAGTGGATTTTAACAGGATGTCTAATTTGCATAATGGTTTAGGCCACGCACACTTTCCCACAGAAACTTCAAAGTCAAATATCTGAAATGAAGTAATCTAGAGGCGTTGTGGTGTTGTTTTTTACAGTGGATTTTAACATCATCCCAGATTTGTAAAAAATTAATTTGGCCATGTCCATTTTTTAGAGAAACTCCAAAGTCGAGTATCTCAGAAACGAAGTGACCTACAGGTGTTGAGGTTGTTTTAACTTGACCCTGGTGGAGGGTATGGATTGAACATGTAATTCAGTTGCATAAATTATTTAAGCCACGCCCACATTTTAATGTCAATTTCAAAGTCAAATATCTTTGAAACGAAGCAACATACAGGTGCAGGGTTTGTTTTTTTCTTTGAACATAACCAGAAGGGATTTTAGAATGACATACAATTAGAACTTAACAGCTTTTTTTCCAAATACTCTTTCTCTGAGCTTGCTCAAGCCAACATAAAAGTTTGGGTACTGCTAGGTACCAAACATAAAGGCATGGTTGTAACCAAACTCAACTGAGGCATCAAATCAACCAACCTGTTTAATGAGTACAAAGGGGTCACTTAAATACTGGTTGATCAGACCATTAAGTGTACAAATAAGACTATTAAAAAATTAACACACTATGGCAATCGACATTAAACAATTAACAATACCAGTTGATCTACAGTTGTATTTATTTTTTTAAATAAATAATAATTATTTGAAGAAAAAAGACTATTAAATAACAAATCTAGAATTAATAAAATGTTCACATTAACAAATACAGATCCCCCTGAGTTAACAAAAAATATACTGGTCCAATTTGGGCACTTCCTCTATAAATAGAAGTTTTTCTATTTATATTTACCTGGCAAACATCCTTGCCAGGTCTAACAAGATGGGCACACCTGGGACGACCAGCAGCTGCCCTGGTCCTGGTAACCAATTTTGTCCATAATATACACTGTGTGGCCAGCTGGCCATCACACTCCCCTTCCCTTCAAAGGACTTCACATAGGTAACGAGAGAGATGGTCCACCATAACGATTTCCTTGCCTTAAATGTAGTGAATTTTGAATCTGAAAGGTTGTACCGTGTGATTCTGCTATTGGTGTACTTCATCTTCTCCAGCCATTGTAGAGCTTTATGGTCTGTTTCGAGGGTGAATTCCCTTCCAAGTAGATATTACTTGAAAGAGTCCATGGCCCATTTAAGTGTTAGGGCCTCTTTCTCAACAGTCAAGTACGGTATCTCTCCTGTGAGCAACTTGCAGCTAATGTTGGCTACAGGGTGACGGTCATCTGGGGTCCTTGTAAAAGCACAGCTCCAATTCCTCTCTCCAATTAGTTTGTAAAATAAAATGACTTTGTAAAATCTGGGCTCCAGGGGACTGTGTTCTTACTTAGGGTGTGTCAGAGGTCTTGAAAAGCATTTTTGCCAGTAGTCCACCGCACCGGGTTTGGACACCTTGAGACCGTTAGATCAATTAGTGGGGCAGCTCTAGCTGAGAAATTTGCGATAAACTGATGATAGAAGCCAGCCATTCCCAAGAAGGACCATTTTGCTTCTGGGTTTGAGGAAGAGAGCTTTATTCAATAGCATGTACTTTATGAACTATTGGTTTAATTAACCCACCTCGAATGGTGAATCCAAGGTACATCGTCTGGCTATAGCACATTTGGCTCAATTGATGGTAAGTCCTGCAGAGTGTGACCTGTCTTGTACCTTTTTTTAATTGTTCCAAGTGCTATTCCTAGGTGGTGCTGTAAATAAAAATGTGATCAAGATAGGCACAGGCAAGTTGTTGAGGCCATGAAGGATGACCAGCAGCTGCTCTGATCCTGGTAACCAATATTGTCCATAATATACACTTTGTTGCCAACTGGCCGTCACAGGTAGCAAACTTTAACATCTAGTTCTTCTTCCTCTTCCTCCTCCTCTTTGTTTTCCACTTGCTATTTCTTTCTTTAAACATTAATGCAGCCTAAAGCACTGAAGTTACAGAAATCAACCTTTTCAGAAACCTCTCAACTGATTCAACTCAAGTTGTTTTTGTCTTTTTTCCTGCTCTATTTCCTTTAATTTTAAGCTTTAGAGACAAAACGTATATCAAAGTGCTAGAGATTTTTCTGTCAAATTCCTGCAGAAAACGGCCGGCCTGTCAATCAAATCACTAATCCTTAACAGCTGCGTGAGCTGTTGCTATGGAGACCAGCCAGCTGCTCTCAAATAGGGGCCTTTCAACACCTTTATTGGCTAAATGATAGGGATTGATTTCATTGGAGATCAGTTGCTCTCATAAACACCCCAGAAAATCCCAGAAACTTTTGGTTAATAATGAAACTATTTTCAATTTATAATGGCTAACATTAATGATGAAGCCTCACTGATCGTTAGGAGTCCCATTACAAAGACAAGTGATTGCCATAGAAAGACATGCTCGTGGACTTGCATGGTTATGTTAGCCACGCCCACTTGTTTCCTGCATGAAATTTTAAGTCAAATATCTGAGATACAAAGAGACATAGAGATGTGGTTGTTGTTTCGTCTTACCCTTGTGGAGAGTGGAATGTTACATGAGATTACATTTGCATGAACTAATTCGGCCATGGGGCTTCATGGTGGCGCAGTGGGTAGCATGGTCGTCTCACAGCAAGAAGATGAACATAACCAGTTTAAAAGTACTGAACTTTTAAAATCTATTTATTTTTCTCCTTCCTCTTCTGCTTGGCATTTCTTTAAACATTAATTTAGCCCAAACTGCTAAAGACATCAAACTCTCAACTGTTCTAGCTCGAGTTGCTATGTAATTTCAAAAAATGTCTAAAAAAAGTACTTAGTTTTAATAAAATAGTAAAACCAAGCAACGTACAGTTGGGGAAGTTGTTTTTATCTTAACCCTATTGAAAAGTGGAATGTAACCTGATACCCAAATTTGCATACATAATTAGGTCATGCCCATTTTTCATGTCAAATATCTCAATCAAAGCAACCTACATGTGTGGTGGTTATTTTATCTTAGTGGAGAGTTGATTTGAACATGTCATACAGTTCCAGAAATGAGTTGAGCCGTACCTGTTTTTATACGTAAACGTAAAAGTAAAATATCCTGGAAACGAAACAACATACAGGTTCAGGGGTTGTTTAATCTTGAACATAATCTGAAGGGATTTTTTTTTATGATCCAGAATTAAAACTTAGCAGCTTTTTAAAAATATGGTCTCTCTGATCTTGTAACCAACATCAAAGTTTAAGTATTGAACTTTTAAAATCAATTTTTTATTATTATTCTTCTGACCGAAATTCAAGAATGCTACTCCTCGTAGGTGTGTCAAGCTACAGACTTCAAACTCTGGTTGCCTTGTCTCCTCATACTGGTACCACTTAAGGGTAATCGTTACAAATGCTGGGGCAGTTTCCCACCGACTTAACATTGGGTCAAACTTTGTCGAGCTCAGACTAAGAATCTGGTAGAAACTTCAAACTCACCACGCTTAAGGACCTTACCAGTCAGTGCAATACCATGCTGAGCAAGGTGAACATGTAATTGACCCCTAGGGTCTAGAAGGGGGTCAAATTTCCCCATTGACTTAAGAATGAACTCTAAATTGGTCCCACACTAGCTCAAACAGTAAACAAGCTAGAGACACAAGAATTGGTTTATGTTACTCATAGTGGCATGCTAGAATTTTTGCTGGATCTTCTCATACTGGTACCACTAATGGATTCTGGGCAATCACCGGAAATGCTGGGACATTTTACCATTAACTTAACATGGGGTCAAACTTTGTCAAGCTGTAGCTCAGAATGAGAATGTCGTTGTAACTTCAATCTCCCAAAACATATTGGTCTTATCAGTCTGAGCCATGTCTTGCTAAGCAAGGTAAAAAGTGTTTGACCCCTAGGCTCTAAACGGGGTCAAATTCCACTCTTTACCTAATGAGATTCATCTGCTTACCTGGAGCAACAAAGACTTTTCAACCTCTTGTAGAGAAGACCATGGGCCGAATATTATTATTTTCATGTTCCTGGATAAAGGACTATTTGATCGCCATTTCTGTGCGGAATCCACCATTAAACATGGAAACATAAACCAGTAAGGTTTCTGTTGGCACAAGAACATGTGACCTCGCTCCTTTACAGAACAATGCAGCTTGGAAGTCTGATAAACTCATTTATTAACCTTTCAACTCAGTGCTAAGTAAATCACAATATAGCATCCTGTGAACTTAATGTGAAGTATGAACCTGAAATCAATCAAGATAAAGAATCTGTATTAATCAAATATTTCTATATCTTTGTGGGTATAATTAATTGTGTACCGTTGAAATACTTCCATGTAACGTAATTATTACAGCCTCAGAATACTATTCTCATCAAATATTATGATCCAATCTGAGGTCAAATGCCCGCTCTGATGCAAACAAGGCCGGGCACTTGGCTTACTCTTAAAACCTTCGAACCCCTTCATCAGACTTTATTTGGCATCATGAACACGTGGCAACACAGGCAAGGAACACCACAAGCAGGCACTCTCAATTTACTTCTGACTCCGTGCAGTTCAGAACTGACGTAAGTATCAATGAGTTTTACTCTTACAGACAAGCTAAAGCCTAGTTAGATGGTGAGATATTATGGTCATCAACTCAAGCGCTGTTTTCCTTTGCTCTTGTGTGAATGTGTGTGTGAGTGTGTTTTAGTTAAGTGTTTTATGTCTGTTAGTAAATAAACTGTCTCACAAATACAGATCTTATCTCATATTGCATATCTTTGCTCACATGGAAATTAGATCTTGTTACCTAGCAATATTATATTTATAGTTTGATATAAAATTTTTGTTTCCCAGCGATGGGTTGTGGCTGGAAGCGCATCCGCGGCGTAAAACATATGCCAGAGAGTTGGCGGTTCATTCCGCTGTGGCGACCCCGAAAGGGAAGAAAGCCGACATGAAGATGAATGAATGAATACAATTTTTGATGTATAATTACATGGCTATACTTAGATTCTCGCTGGGCAGGAATCAGGAAGGGTTTATTGAATCTAAACCAAGCTAAATTATTACAGGTGATTTCTCTTTTGATCACTACTTCCAGAATTATTATATTACGTAGGAATCCCAAGTTTACCCCTGGTTCCTTCACTCAGCTGTGCTGTGTTTCACTGAGACCTGGCTCAACGGAGGGATGCCGGACGGCGCTCTCAATCTACCCAGATTCACGCTGTTCATAGCGGACTGCGACTAAAGCGCAACGGGAAAAACTTGCGGTGGAGGCACATGTTTCTACATCAATGCGAGTTGGTGTACAGATGTAACTGTGATGAAGAAGATCTTTTGTCCTGATCTGGAAGCACTTTTTATTAACTGCAACCTCTTCTATTCACTCCGAGAGTTTTCCTTGTTTATTCTAGTCTGTGCTTACAACCTCCCAAAATCCCCCCCCAGGCGCGAGTGAGCATCAATCGTGCTTACTATGCAGTCTCCCAGGCAGCTTTAAGACTCTCTGACCACTGCCTGGTCCACCTTGTTCCTTCATATAAGCATGAGCTCAAAGTAGCTAAACCTGTAGTGAGAACTGTTAAAAGAACGACCACTGAAGCAGAGCATGATTTACAAGCCTGTTTTGACTGCACAGACTGAAGTGTTTTTGAAACTGCTACCTCAGACCTGAACAAGCTCACTGATTCTGTAACATTCTACATCAGTTTCTGTAATGATTTCCATCCCTGACTCCAGCTGTGAGTTGATCACAAGCTTCCTGACAGACAGACAACAGCTTGTTAGGAAGAGAGAATCCACTCGAAACCACCAGCACTGGCGCCCTCCCAGGGGTGTGTACTCTCTCCACTTCTCTCCTCCCTCTTCACCAACCACTGCACCCCCCCACATGACTCCTCTGTAAAGCTCCTCAAGTTTGCAGAGGACTCCACCATCATTGGTCTCATCCAGGATGGTGAGGAGTCTGCGTACAAACAAGAAGTCAAGCAGCTGGCTTTTTGGTGCAGTCTAAACAACCATGAGCTCAACAGCCTCAAAACAGCATTGTGGCACCTGTAGAGTCATTCAAATTCCTGGGTACCATCATCTCTCTGGACCTGAAATGAAGCACACACATCGACTCCATTGTGAAGAAGGCCCAGCAGAGGCTGTTTTTCCTGTGCCAACTGAAGAAGTTCAACCGTTTACAAAAACTGCTATCCCAGTTTTACTCTGCAGTCATACAGTCTGTTCTCTGCTCTTCCATCATTGTCTGGTTTAGCTCCGCCTCTAAAGCACACGTCTGTAGACATCAGAGGACTATTCAAACAGCTGAGAATATAATCAGTTCTTCTCTACCCTCCCTCCAGGACCTGTACACCACCAGAGTGAGCACCTAGACTCTCGTACATTTGATCTCCTTGCATTTAGCACTTAAGCACACTACACTATAAACTTTTGTTCAACTGTTTACATTTCATTAATCCTTCAAAATACTCTACCTCATACCCTTATGTTATTTGCTTATAAGTTGTGTTGCACTTTACTGACCATATGTGGTTTGTATTATACTTATGTTGACTGCCCTGACGGCTCCATTGCACCACAGAAAATTCCTTGTATGTGCAAACTCACACAAATGGCAATAAAGCTGATTCTGATTCTATACCTCCTCATACTGGTACCACTAAAGCAGTTGTTCTCAAACTTTTTTCACCAAGTACCAGCGAGATTAAAATACACGACTCAAGTATGGCCACATCGTATAGACCTTCCCATTTAGCTACAGTTAAGTAAAGTTAAAAAAAGAAACCTTTTTATTGATAACAAAAAAACAATTATTAATTTTAGCAGGAGCATGCAGCCTGAACATTAGAAATTTAATGATTAAAGTGTCAAGTTTGAAAAGATCTGCTTTTTCTCTCTCTCCAGCCACCTTCTTCTTTCTCACTCACCCTCCTATTTCTCTCTCTGTCTCCTCTCTCTTTCTTTCGCTGTTTGTCTCTCCCTTTCTACATTTGCATTTACCTTTATGCATTTGGCAGACGCTTTTGTCCAAAGCGACTTGCATTGGGGGAGAGACAATATGCAATGTATTACATAGTCAAAGTCTATCTCAGCTGACTCATAATAGAAGCTGTATCAGCTGATCAATAACAAAAGTTTTTTTTTTACATTTTTATTTTACATTTGGCGTTCCCTGAAGAAAAGAGTTATCAGTTGCTTTTTGAAAGCTGTTAGTGTTGCTGCTCTCCTGACTGGATCAGGGAGTTTGTTCCACCAGCCAGGGACAGTGAGAGAGAGAAGGTTCTGCTGTGAGATTTTCTGCCTTTGTGGTATGGAACATTGAGTCGCTGTTCTTTTTCTGAGCGCAGGCTTCTGGAAGACATGTAGGAGTGTATGAGCTTGTGGAGGTAAACAGGGGCTGATCTGGAGATAATTTTGTATGTCAGCATCAGTGATTTGAAATAACATGAGCTACAATGGGGAGCCAGTGAAGTGTGATGAAGAGGGGAGTAACATGAGTTCGCTATGGTTCCTTGAAGATGAGCTGCAGAGTTCTGGATCATCTGCAGAGTTTTGAGCGCATTTGGTTGAAGTCCTGCTAGGAGAGCGTTGCAGTATTCCAGAGATGAGAGGACCAAAACCTGAACCAGGAGTTGAGTTGCATGCTCAGTTAAGAAGGGCCTGGTCTTTCGAATGAGAGCAAACCTACTTGCTCGAGTTGTCTTGGTGACGTGGTCTTTGAAGGACAACTGTTCATCCAAAATCACTCCCAGATTCCTGACTGAAGGAGAAAAGGTGATTGCAGAGGATTCCAACTGGATGGTGAGGTCATGATGCACAGAGGGATGGAGATTGGAGAGATGATCTGATGGTTGACTGTATTAATTGCAGCAGAGAGGCCTAGTAGAATGAGAATGGATGATCTGTAGTTAGCAGCGCTTCTGTCACAGACAACAAAGCCGTCTCAGTTTAGTGTCCATTCTTGAAGCCTGATTGTTTGTCATCGAGCTTGTTGTTCTGAGTCAGGAAAGAAGAGAGTTTATTGAAGACGACCCACTTGATGAGTTTGTCACTGTAGGCAGCAAAGAGACAGGTCTGTATTTATCAACCAGTGATGTGTTTAGTGTCTACACCCTGTTTTAGATATTTGTATTAGGTCTGCTTTCAGGTGGTCTCAATATAATCTTAAGATCTTTCAAGAGTTTAAATATTTTTATGAGAGATGATGTGTTTATATGAACTCTGACTTACCTTCAGATTCTCGTCTTGGTTGTTTTTCAGATCAGCAGCGCTGTTACTGTATATTAGAAGAGCGCACTATAAGCTTGTGCTGTAGTCATTGCGTAAATGTCATTTAAGTTAGGATTTTCTGTGGTAAAACCAGACAATTTTGGGATAAAACATCTTTCTTCATTCCAGCTGCACACATTAATGATAATTAAAGTTTTAAGGTAATTGTGTTGAATTTTAAAGCAACATCTTTCCTGCTGTAATGTCAGGCGCGTATCGCCACAGAGGTGCAGAATGTGGGTGTGAAGCTTCACTTTTAAACAAGCGCAAACTAAAGTTCTATAATTTACCTGTGCAGGATTAGTGCCAACAGATTTGGGAATTGCGTATTTTAACTGCAATTACTTCAATTTCTCCTGTTTAAAATGAAACCCGATGGGATTGTACTGAGTAACAGAGCAGTAGGGGTTGCAGCAGCATTGCTCCGTTATCAAACACGATCGAACTCATTATCATTACTCCAAGGGTCAAACAGCAGAGGTAGAGACCTGTAAATTTATTGGAGTAGCCCAATGTCCTTAAAAAAAATCAACCAATAGGCCATGATTAATGTAATGAAATGAAATGAAATACTACCAGTGGTACACGTACCACCGTTTGAGAACTACTGCTCTAAATGATTCTGGGTAATTGCTGGGAATGCTTGGACGTTTTCTCTTTGACTTAACATGGGATCAAACTTTGTCAAGCTGTAGCTCAGTCTGAGAATGTCGTAGAGATGTCAAAATAATGACACTTAAGGAACTTATCAGTCAGAGCAATACCATGGTGAGAAAGTTGAAAAATTAACCCCTAGGCCAATCGATGGGGTTAAAGGTCAACATTGACTTAACATTGTCTTTAGGACTGCAACAACAAACCGATAAAATTGAAAAATATTGATGATGAAATTCATTGTCATCGAATGCCGTTATTGATTAGTTCACCTGATCATGTGATGTCACGGAGACACACGGATCAAACCAAGATGCACAGATCAAACCTAGATGCACTGAGCGTCGTCTTGAGGAAAAGTGTGCGCCCAAAGTCTTCCAAAGTGTGGAATAATTTCTCATTAAATACTCCTTAGAAGAATGTGAGCTGCTGAGCTCTCATGGCATGGAAGCACAACGGTGATGCACGAGCACCTTAAACTAAAGCACGTTGCTATTTCAGATGCCTAAACATCAGTAGGCTAAGTAAAAACTTCATTGTGTAAAATTTGTATTGTTTAATTTGTTTGTGTAAACTGTTTGTTTCAACAGCTTTGTTTTGCACTCGCTCTCTGCTGGAATTTCCATAGAACAATAAATTGAAAGATGTACATCGTTTGCAAGAATTTCCCCAAAAATATTTTCATAGAGAGCCGGGGCCATAGACTCTGCGCATTACATAGCATTACTCTGCGCAATCACCTCCTGAGAAGTAGTTATTAGTTAAATGGTGCTACTTTAAATTAGCTTAAATTAAACAGTGCGAATAACAGTAGAATATTACATTTAGTAATTGTTGTGGTTTTCATTCAATGCAAGTAACAGTTCATTTGTACAACAATGAAAAAATATTTTTTTTGTATTCCACAACAAAGTTAACTACAAATCTGTTTTCAAAATTAATTAACAAGTTTTTTGCTCATTCATTCATTAAATATGAGATAAATATATATATGAGCATATTATATTGAGAAGTTTTACAGTTCAAGAACAAACTTTGTTTTTCATTTATTGTTTAACATTTCAGTATTAAATATCATATAACTCTGTGTTTTTTACATTTTTTAAGTTTACTTCTGTACATAAATAATAGTGATTTATGGTTTTATATAGTTAAAAGTAAAAACATCAAATAAAAATGCATTTAGTTTTGTCCGATTAATCGTTTAATTGATAAATAATCGAACAACTAATCGATTATCAAAATATTCTTCAGTTGTAGCCCTAATTATTATTAAGAATGAATTGGAATTGGGTTCCACGCGATCTCAAACAAAAAAACAAGCTAGAGACACAAGGGTTTGGTTATGTTACTCATAGTACTGATAGAATTTTAATGTGACAAATTTACAAAAATTAGACCATGCCCACTTCTCACTAAAACTTTGAAGTAAAATTCTCCAAGCAAAGTGACATACAGGTTCGGTCGTTGTTGCGTCTTAACCTTAGTAGAGAGTTAATTGTAGCTTGATAACAGTTAAGCGTAAATTAATTAGGTCACACTCACTTTTCACTTCAATTTTAAGTCAATTATCTCAAACTAAGCGACATACGGGTGGGGCTGTTGTTACTTCTTTACCTTAGTGGAGAGTGGAATATAACTTGATGCCAAGTTTGCACAAACTAATAGGCCAAGCTGACTTTTTACTAAAACTTTAAAGCCAAATATCGTGAAAATTAAGCGTCATGCATGCTTCAGTTGTTTTGTCTTAATTTTAGTAACGAGGGTAATTTAAGCCTGAAACTAAATTTGCATAAACAATTATTAGGCCACACCCACTTTTCACTAAAACTTTGAAGTAAATTCTCAAACAAAGCGACATACAGATGCGGCGGTTGTTTCAACTTAACCTTAGTAGAAAGTGGAATGTAACTTAATACTGAATATACATAAATTAATTAGGCCATGCCCACTTTTAACTCAAACTTGGAATTCAAATCTCTTGAAATCGAAGTGACATACAGGTGCTGAGGTTGTTTTATCTTAAACCTAATGGAGAGTGTAGTATAACATGAAACTTGATTTGAGTAATTTAATTACATTCTTCGAAATTACAAAGTCAAATATCTTAAAACAAATGCCTCGGAAAATCTAGTTGTTTATTCTAGCCTTAGTGATGTTCTTATTTTGAAGAAAGCGGACACACCCATTAGTAATTCAAACCTTTGGAACTCAAACTCAGCTCAATGTTCGTTTCTGAAGCTGATGAAGCTTTTAAGGCAGATGATGCTGGGTTGTTGATGCATTGCTGTATTGCATGATAAATAAATCAGAAATACACCCTCTGTAGGAAGAACAGTTATTTCAGCTGAAACAGTGTTTATTAACCAACATTTCAGTTTGAAGATCCAAAATTTTCTTTGTATTTTTAAAATCATAACAATAAGTGCATAGGCAGTAATTATACAATTTAAAAAGTTACTGAAGTTTCGACAGAAATTTAAAACTAAGACCTGCTTGTCAAATTTTTTTGTTTTTATATTTTAATTAAGGCTTTTTGATTTTAGACTTATGGTGGAAATTAGGATTTTTAATTACGATTAATTTTATTTATTGAAGTTAAGTCTAAAATGTTATCCTGGTATTACAATTGTAAATACCTGGTAAATGTTATCTCGATAAAGCTAAACAAAATCAAGCATAAATTAATTAAATAAAAAATGTAATCTATCTACTATCCTGAAAAACATTTTTATGACTATTTTATTTAGAGGCTTTTTAACAGCAGTGACCTCTGTGGCTTGTTTAAAGAATTACATAATTATATGTTTAGTCAATGGGCAAGAAGGTCACAAACACTTTAGGACTAACATGATTTCACTGTGCTGGGCATGCAGTG
Source organism: Danionella dracula (assembly GCA_900490495.1). Classification (NCBI taxonomy): domain Eukaryota; kingdom Metazoa; phylum Chordata; class Actinopteri; order Cypriniformes; family Danionidae; genus Danionella; species Danionella dracula. The sequence goes on along the minus strand of UELW01000844.1, from coordinate 4,551,228 downwards.
CACTCTGATTGTAATAATGGAGCAATAGGAGCTGATGGGGGTTGCTCCGGCCCTCTGCATGTCATCATGGGTATGTAATGGAAGCTCCGGACAGAGACTCCTCTCTCAGGAGGATACTGCTGCAACTCGGAGATAGACAAGAGCGCCTGTGCTTGGACCCCCCTCAGAAACTGTGCTAAACTCCCCCTCAGACCTCCAAGTAAAGGCTCACTGCAGTTATCTTGGGCCCTTAGAGAAAGGCGATCGCTCAACAACTTTGTTTATAATCTATAAAATATAATATGTTGCATAAATATGAACAAAATATTCAATCTCATAAAACCTCATATTCACTAGTCAGAGAATCAGAATCAGATGAGTAAGACGGCCGAGAGGTGCAAAACAATTCACAATTAAAAAAAAATAAAAAATTAACAAATAAAAAAACAAATGTGAAAACAAATTTACATTTCAGAAAACACAACAAATTCAGTAAAACCACCATTTGAGTAGCAACAATTTGGACGCTGATTGGACGAGACTTCTGTCAATCAGTTGTAAATTGGAAGTGACGTTACACTCTTTTAGCAGCTAACGATTTTCGAAATTGAAACGTTGGTGTTAAAGGTAAATTGTTTTTGTTGTTTGCCTGTGAAAAATGTATTGCCCCATTTGTGGGAGACATTATGACGAGTTTCTTAAGTTCTGCAGTTCTTGCGGGCAAAGTCTGAAGAATTTTAAAGGGACACATAACAGGATGTGCAAAGTGTTCTTTTTTCAGTTGCTGGTGGGTTAAGTTCTTTAAGCAAACGCATAACATTGTCGCGTTTAACACGCAACGTGTGCTTCTACAGAAGAGCTCTAGCCACACAGCTCTGTCCAGTATCTAAACAACTACGCTGGTCCACTAAGTTCTGCTCTTATCGAGCTCCTTACAGCTTGCAATGGCACATATGGCCTGCTTCCTTCAGGTGCGTTTTAACAGTGCCCATAACAAATCAATTACAGATCTGTAGATCACCTGTGGAAGGAATCACTTTTTCGTTTAAGTTGAAAATACATTTTTTGTCCTGATACTTCGTTACCAAGTCGGTACAGAAAAATAAACTGGTAACAAATAATACCGAAAGGTGTCATGGGTTTAATCTGACCAATAGAAAAGCTTGATGTTCCGCTTCAACACATTCCATCAGGGCAATAACTATGGGGTTGTTTTTGCAGCAATATTATTCGCAAATGCGTGACTCAATGCACATTTGCAGATTGTGACTTAATATTGTGTACAATATTGCTATAATAATACCCCATATTGAACTGACTAATAGGAGAGCAGGATGATAAACCCTTATTGAATGAACTGCCCTCTGCGTCGTCCTTGCAATAACCCTTCTGCAAAGCGCGACGTGCTCCCCTGAAAAATTGTAACTTCGTGTAAAGGCTTTGCAGACCACAAGCTCTGAGATTGTGCGAATCAGAGCAGTCCTCTTTTCTGCTGGGCTTGTGCTCTGTTTTAAATGCTGGATTATGAAATAAAACTTTGGCAATGAAGTAAATAACCTTCTTTTGTTATCTGTGCTGAGTTAAAGCTAGCTAGAAGTTGACATGGTCATCACGCCACGTAGTGATATTGATCAGTTTAGAGACAGAGCTTCCACAGCAGCAGCGGATGTTTGTAAGAACTAATATTAAAACGATTTATGGCAAGGTAGAAAAACCTGTCTTTTGTTCATATCTGTGTTTTGGTTTGCTAGCAGTTGGCAGTCTTATCACACCAGTATGGATCAGAGCGTAGGTAGCGCAGACGGACCGCATAACTCTAAATGCTTTGTTTACAAATGCATGAGAGCGGAACTCCCTCAGAGAGCAATTCGTCGAGTGAAATTGTTTTTTAATGTGTTCTTTTCAATGCTTGTAATTTATTTATTTTGTTAATTGCACAAATGTTTATTACAATGCTAGACTTTTAGTAATAATAATAGTTCTGTTCAGTCATTGCATATTTTGTTTAATTTATAAAAAGATTTGTTTATAAATAGTGAGTTATTAAATCATGTTGTTGTTATTATTGTTATTATTATTAATTTGTATTAATACAAGTAGTTTGTTCAATCTATGTTTTTGTGTTCTACTTTGATACCGAAATTGGTTCAGAGAACAGTGAATTTTCACTAGTATCGATACCGAATACTGAAATTTTTTGACAACCCTACTTGCAGACTGGTAGAAGTGTCCAACAAAGCATGACCAGTCTCTGATGTCTCTGATTTGTTATGCAAAAAGAGTAATTATTCTAGCCTTTTCCATTCAGTGTTCTTTTGTGTTAAAACAGACACGCAAACAAGAGTGCAAGTGATTTTTTTAAATCTGATTGAAAACAGATGGGTGAAGGTAGCTTTGCCTTTTTGCCAGTTTTATGGATTAATAACGAGTGACATGGGTGCCAAACAACGTTGGGAGAATCAGAACATCTTTGTGTAACTTAAACAAAAAAGCTGCCTTACCTTATGCCTCAATGCAATTGAAAAATGTTTCTAACTGCATTAATGTTATTTTTGATAGCCCTTTTGTGTTCATAACTTCATCAAAAAAAAAAGATCTAAGAAAAATATTTTAGAGACAGATTTTAAACATCGTTTTATTCATCAGCCACAGTAAAACCCATATTGGCCAACATCTATTTAAAGAATCTAATAAACTGAAAATATACATTTTTAATCAAGCATTAAGTTGGTCTGCACTTAAAGCATTCTTTAACAGTTTATTTACATTTCTTACTTTTTTATTGTTGTGTATTCTTTTGTCCTGATTTATTCTTCCGCATCAAGGATATGCCTGTGATGATGCAGACCCCTGACAAGTAGCTTGACATGCTCTTTGTATTATAGCAAACAATCATTTTAATTACATGTTGCAGAGCAGTGATGCAGACTGCAAGCTGTGTAATTGGTCACCGTGTTAGCAGAGCATATTTTTCTGGATGTCTTTAAACAACAAACAGAGACAAGAACCAAAATCACTAAGAAATGGATAAAAGGTTTGCTGAAAAATGAACATTTGAACTATTTTACTACAATGATGATTTCAAATTTCAACACAATCTGCCTAATTTCAATCTCTAGGTTCACACTACTGAACCCGAGAATACTATTGACTGTGAACTAGTGTCTAGGAAGTCTTTATAGAAGAAAAGTACAAACCGAGTGCTGAAGTAAATGCTCTTGACATTAAAGACTCTCTGTTGACGCTCCGATATCAGCCCCCTACGTAGCATTAACTTGTATAGCATTAACGTTATAGATCAACCTTAAATGGTGTCACTTAACGAAAGCTCCATCATTCTTCTCCTAAAGGTTTGCTTGTTACTTTTGCTGGGTTAATACAGGTTTTATTCTCTGCATTAGTCACTTGATTGACAGGCACATGTGGCATATGGCGGCAGAATGCAGCTGGAAGTAGATCATCTGCAGTTTAGGTTGGGTAAATATAGCAGGGAGCGCTGTCAAATTGAGAGATGGATTGTTCTGGGAAAGGAAGTGTTGTCTCTTCTTCCACAAAATACTGTTCTTTTCTTGAATGAGAACATTTTTGTGTTGGTGAAACAAATTATTCGCAATCTTTAGCTTGGTATCAGTGAACAGAACATGTGTTGTTTCCTTAATTACGTACTTAAGTAACGTACGTATTATGTAATTAAGTACTTATGTACTTTGCTTCCAATTCAACATTTTTGTTGTACATATGATGTAAAATATGATGGAAAAGTTTCGACTTTCCATTGCACCTCACATAGTACATTTGGATTTTTGAAGTAGTTAAAATTGAATTTTTTTTTTTATGGACATCTTGAAGTGCTCAGATTTCGATTCCTTTCTTGTCTTGGTATCCGGAGCATGAAGGTGGTGACAGCAGTGATCTATCTCATCTGGTGTTGTTTGCACAGACTCTTGCAGTGAGCTCAGCTTAGCTGTTGAGACGCAGGCTCAAGCCGAATCTGCACTTTTCTCATTTCCGCCCTGATTTATGGGGAAGTATTGGAGGGTTGACTCAATAATGTAGATGTCATTCATGTTAAACGTGCATGATGGATTTTACCCTTTGTAAAGCAAGTTGATGTTTGCCCACGCCAAGAATCCTCTGAATGAGTTTATTTGATGATTATTTTCGAATAGTGAGATGGTGGATATCTATGCCAAGCTTTAGAAATTAGGCACAGGCGTAGCATACTTTAATATGTAGTTTAGTTTAAGATGGCTTCTAGGAGTAATTTTGGATGCAACCGTTTGTCAATTTCTTGAATAAATGTTAAGCTCTTTAGTCTTCTACCAGCAATAGATGCTAGGCAGACATTCTTGTTCATTCAAGACATGTCCAGATTGACAAGCAAGCTAGTTCAGGTGACAAACAAACATGCATACAGAGGATTTTCTGTTAAGCCATTAGATTTTAAAATCTCCCTTTCTGTCATTTACCAAGATCTTTATGCTAGATAGTTGTGAAACTTTTTAACATCAGCTTGAGATGCAGGATTCAGTGCGGGATCAAGGAGCACTGTGTGGTTGCTTTTTTGTTGAGTGTTGTACCATAGAGCCGTAAGCATCAAATGAAGATGTCTCAGTTTCCACTTTTTACATTACTCAGCCTGAACCTCGATCTCTTAAATCTTTAAGTCTTTTTTTTTTTTCAAGCTCTCCCCCTTCACGTCAAAGGTCAGCTTTTTGACAAGTCTGTAGAGCAAGCAGACAGACTAAATCCTCTCATTTTTATTCATACTACTGCAGGTTTAGAGATTCAACCCGGTAGATCCGACGTTGGAGCTTTGTTTGATTGACAGCTCTCTTACTTGACTGTGCTCTATTCTTTTCTCTAGTTTTATTTCCAGGCACTGAAGAAATCCCTCTTTTATTCGGTCAAACCAAATCAGTTGATGATTGGACAGATTTTTGCTGCTATCAGTAGTCTGAATTTGATTGCTTGTGAACAAAGGGATTTTGAAGTAATACATTGAATTTCATTTTTGTACTAAAACCCTGTCAAAGAAGATATTTTTCCACTTGTATCCACTTGAATTTGTTATAACTCTTGTATTTTCTATTTGCACTTTTGTAAAATATAATTAATTTAACCACTAGTGGATTAATTTACAAATCGAACTGAAACTATGCTTAATCTGCAGGACAATTTACAAGATAATAAATGGAACATTGAAAAGTAAACAACAAAACAAAGTTGTAACTGTGAGCAGCAACCACATCTTTTAAGGGAACACAGGCTGAGATTAACGTTGCATGACTTTCAGGATTTTCAAGAGTGATGCCTCAGACCTCTAGTTTTAAACCCTCGCAATCAAGTAACGCAAAGCTATTTTCCCTACAGTTAAAACGTTTGCATGTTTATACTTAGTTGGTCTAAGTGATAGCCTACACGTAAATCTCTCAATCTATGTTAATAGTTTTGACCCTTTAAAGAACAGAAAAACACATGGCTAAGGCTGTCCCTTGTAGCTCATGGAGTTCTCTGTTTGTATAGTAAAGGATGCAAGTTGAGTGAAGAGTCAAGGTCAAGAGAAAACGGTCTTAATCTCACTGCTGGCCCCCCTACAAGCGTCTCTGCCTAGGCATGAGGAAATATTTTGCTCTTCTCTTTCCCTCGTCACTGCCCTGCCATTTGAAATAATGTCTGAGATTGGTCTCAGACAAATGAAGAAAAGAGCAGAGTGAGAAGTTAGATTGCTCTCTCTTTAATTAAAAAGAAATGTTTACTTGCTTGACAAGCAGAAATTAATTTCTATTTGAAGGGCTGTGAGTGGAAAAACAGAAGTGTCTGCCACACTGTCCTTGGTAACATCATCTGAGATGGCAAGCAAATAGAGACTGGAGTGCTCTCAATATCAATGTGATGAATGACCTCCTACAGGGAAGTCACTTGTGGTGTAAGTTACAGAGTGTTTGAGACAGAAGAAACTGCTATCATTTTTTTAAAGATGGTTTTTGTTTGGAGCAGCTTGATTTAATGGAAAGGTGAAGAAAAGAAATGTGTCAATAACCTGACAAAAATAAAACATAGATTCAAAGAATTGTAATGCCAAACAATTGTGTGATTTTTTTTTTTGTCAATACTCTATAATGAATTATTATTTTGTGTCTGGTGTAGAAACAAATATGGCATTTTGATACATGGTCTAGACTTTGATCTTGGCATTGGCCTCTGATATTAAGCTAAAGGTTTCACATTAGGGTTACAATCTCAATATATTATGAATCTTAAGAGGCTCAGCTCTATTGATCATTTAGTGTGATGTCTATTTGTTCCATAAGTTGGAGCAGCTCCTCCATATTTTCCTCCATCTTTTGAAAGTTAGTTTCCAGCTCAACATTCCTTCTGTAGGTTTCTTTGATTTAAGTAATCGGATTTCTTGTTTCTTTTTTATTTCCTGCAGTTGTAATGGTTGGTCTGTTGGAGTTCTGCTGTCTACCATAAAATGTTAGCAATTTATTGTACATGTAAAAAGAAACCTGTCCACCTAAGCAATTCCAATTCATGGCTGTGACCAAAATGCTGTTTGATACCAAGAAGCGTGGCGACAAGTGCAAAATGGTTGGACTTTATGGATTAAATGTAAGCATAAACACAAACTTACTAAGTATTTTTCAGTGTTGTGCTAAAGCTCACAAAGAACATTTAGAAACCAGCCCAGAACTCAATGAAGCATCTTATCAATGATTTCAAACCAGCTAGGGCCATACTTTAGTCCCCTTAGTTTAGCTGACTTTTCTGACGTCATTCTGAACATCAAAAGATCGAGCTCTTTCTCCAGCATGATAATAGAACTTTAACTGTTTAAATGAACTAATCAAAATTGTTGTCATGATGGTGTAAGGTACCTAATCTGTGCCAATAAATTTTATAAAATCTCCCAATAATCCCTCCTACTTTATTTTTATATTAATATTTTGATTCATATATCTGATATATTGCACTTAAAAAGGCTAGCTTATTTTCTAGCTCTAGACTAGATTATGGTCTGTCCGTTATTGTTGGTGCCAATTTAATGTTGCAGCCTTATATGTAGTTCATAAAGCCCCCATTGTTTTGTATGCTAGTCTTTATTATGTGTGTCCGCTACAGTTGCTTCTTACCATGGCTGTTAATCAGTGCTTCCCTGACTCCAACAGCAGCTGTTGCTTTAGGCAGAGTCTTAAATTACGTCCCAAGTGATAAAACGTAAACTCTGACAAATGAATCGTTGTAGAAAGTGCATGACTTATTTTTTTCTGATGCCAGTTTATCATAACTGCTGGTGACAAAAACTTTAAAAGAAAAATGTATGTTTATTCTATGCAGATTCACATTGTGTCCCATTTTATTTGCTAACCAGGCTCACTGGCATGGGCTGTTAATTGAGTGTTGTGTCAACCCTATTAAAATGGGGTTTTAGCTGATGATTTTAACTAAGGTTTTGGTTAACTATGTTCTGTTGTATTGTGCATTATATGATTGTGTTGTAACTATTATAATAGCATTTGATTTTCTTCTCTAAGGCAGTTAGCTTTGCAAGCTTGTCTTTAACTGAAATCTGAGTCATGTTTTGCAGTGCCAACATTAACCCGGAGACCTAGAAAAGCATGTACAACTTTGTTTAATATTTCATGACATTTTTGTAGGAGGGTTGATGAAGAAAATTCCATGTGTTGCCTCCTGCAGCTACAAATTTAGCCTGACTGAATCACAAATGATTTAATTAGCATCAGATTCACACAACCAACATGGCTCCTGTTTTGCTGAGATGCTCCTTTGTGTCTGACATTTCCTGAACTAATTGACAATCCTTGCGTCCCAATCGGTGCGCTATTCACACTTTTAAGAGTGCAAAATCAGAGTTAGCATTCCCCGGATGTGTTTTCCAGTTAGATTCAAATCGATGGATGCTCACTTTGTTGATATTACCCACAATCCCCTCCACTTGGGCAGAAAGAGTTTTCTCTTGTACCCATTTTCATAGAAGATGCACAGAAATGCAAAAATAGTTATATAATGTTGTATCTATTATTATAAAAAAAAATTAATAAAGGAATGGGAAAAGAGTTGTGGGTACAACTAGTTCCGTCACAACTACTTTAAATAATTAGGTTTGCTTGAGAAAGCCAACATACTGATCTGCTATTAAACTTATTAGTGCTCGAAGCACGCAAGTGACCCCTTTTGCTTTTGTTAGGATTATTTATTATTAAGGTTTTTTTTTTCTCACTGAATAACCAGGCACTTTTGGGGGCCTTACATTCACAAAAACTCATGAAACTTTTCACACATCTTGGAATCTGTGGCCATCAGGACAGGACAGCAGATGGAGTAGGGGGGTCGAGGGGGGGGCTTCTTCGCTTGTGGTGAACCAAAAATTAATGCCGATAAATTGTAAAGTAGTGGGTCGTTAGATGCTCATACATTGGTTGTTTTTCACAAACCCTTAGAGTTTTGATGTTTATTTGACTACAAACGCATTGGTCTGACTTTAGTGAGTCTCTGAGATATCGTCACCAAAAATGCTTTTGATCATAAACTTATTTTTATTCTTCTGACCTAAAAGTGACCTAAACTTGGGCCAAGAAGGATGGCAACGGCTGGCTAATGTGTATTTTTAAAAGTATTGCCAATATCTGAAATTGCGCTGCCGTGGTAACTCTTTAAAGTATATAACTCTTCATTAGCTGTCACGAAGCCGTAAAAAACACTCAGGCTCTCAAAATATAACACACTTTTTGGATACAGGGGTCATCCAAGGAGGGTTCGAAGGGGATGTTCTAGCCACACTCCTTTTAGCAGCCAACTTTAAAGCTTTCTTTAGGCCAAACGGTTTCACCTCTTGCCCCCAAACTGAAATCACATGTAGAACTCATCAGGATGAAAAAAATTCAATCTAACTTTTCATGTCCGACAAACAGGAAGCGAGATACTTAGGGCGCTTTCAGAAACACATGCTTGGTATTTTAACATATTCCTCTCTGTTTGGTAATTGTAGTTTTTGGGGAACGGGGAGCCACTGTAAATATGTGAAATATTGAAAATGCATTTGAGTTTGTGCTTGCTTTTTTATTATCTTACTTTCACTTTGATTCATCATTGCACAAATGGCGTACTAGGAGCGGCAGTACTGATTGTTACGGCAAGGATTTGTTGTGCACCAATGCCTACGATATCGTCCTGTCAGTCGTTACTATACTCACTTGACATGTTAAATCTCTTGCAGCAAGCTTAAAAGAGATATAATTGTTTGCTCAGTGGAGAAAAGTTTGAATATATACTCGCTCTTAGGCTTTTCTGGAGATGGCGAGCGTAAATTGGACCATAGTGCCACCTGATGTATTGAAGATATTTCAATTTATCAGTAGCTTTTTAATTAATTGCTATATTTATTGCAAATTCCACTATAAAATGTTAAGGAGGTATTATTGTTATTATTATTATTATTATTATTATTATTATTTTCATTTTAGTTTTTTATATGATAACGATGTCCAGACAACGATGTATTCCAAAAATTAGGCATTTGGGTTTCATGTAGTGGAAGGATTGTATTATTTTCAGATTAACCTCAGCTGAGTATATGAAATGTTTTTTCAAAGCAAATATTGTGTGAAAACTTTGGAAAATGTTTGCTGTATCTGATATTTTACCTAAAAAAATAAAAACAAAAGTAAACTCCCTCTGCAAAGTTTGCCTTTACTCAGTCTGCTCTTTTCAGTGGCATTTCTCCATCCTGCTGGAGTTCTAGGGCTAGCGGAATGGAGTGAGTTTCAAGTGGACAAAATTTTTTTTATTTTTTTTAAATCACTCCAGTAATATTTGAGTTTCTTCAAGATTTCAACCCTTTTTGTGAATTTATATTAACTATAGGTGAAATTTGACTAATTACACTTTTCAAACTGCATGCAAGGTGTTTAGGTGAAAGGGTGTAAGTTCAAGATGAGTACTTTTGATAGAGATTGAATGCTAAGCTGTTTATTTTATTTCAATTTAACTGATTTTGGCGCGCAGGCATGTCCTTGGACTCCTGACAGTAAATTAGCTCAATGTATATATAGGCCTATACCAATAGTTTTTATAAATATTGAAAAATTGGCTTAATAGTTCAGTTTGCCTCTTGCATGGTTGTGGATATCTGCAGCACATTGTGTTGATTTAAATTTGGTTAGAAGCTTGAAGACTATTGTCTCCTTCGCAAGTCATATGAGGGAGTACTGTAAACATGGAGGCCATGGTTTTTTTCACAGGTGACTGAAGATTGAATGTAGGGGCTAATAATGCATGCCTCACTTCTGTTTTTAAAAATCTATTTAGTGTGTTACTCACTTGAACTCATTTGCAATAATTTATTGCACCCCCATATAATTATCATTTTTTTCTTTCGTCAGGACTTGAATGTCAAGGCAGAAATAATGACAAAATGTGGTGCTTGAAGTAAAGCAGTAGTTTTCTAAAGCATTTCTTTTTCTCTGTTAATCTGGCACATGAAGTTCATGTGCAAGGAATTTGTCCCCTGTGGTAAGTTTAACACTCACAGCATTGTGCTGGTGTCACTCCAGGTGGCAGAATTTTTATGATGGCTTCTGTCCTACTACATTAAAATGCTCAATAAGTCCTAATGATTGATGCTTGTCTGATCTTTGCCAGGCAGCAGCCCAGCGCTGGTTAGTAGCTGTAAATCTGGCCAGTTAATATCGCTCTAACCGGGGACTGACAGTCAGGGCTTTGGTCAGGAGTTAGGTGGGGATGCAACTGTTGTGCTTTTTTAGAGCCTCTCAACAATGTGATGAGGGCTTTCAGGGGCCTGTTGCACAACCATTAATCATAGTTTTGTTTCATGCTATGAAAGGCTTACATTTTGGTATGCCATGCTAGTATAAGGAGCTGAAGGTGATGTTGGGCGGTCATACTGAGAACAAGGACAAAAAAAAAAACTAAAAGTGGGTTAAACAACCTATGCTGATTTCACACCTGGGTTTGGTTATGATCATCAGGTCATTGTTTTGTTTTGTGTTGGCTTTTCTGAAAGTGTTATATTGTTACACACTTGAAATCATTTAATTTTGGAAAAGTTTGCCATTTGAAATCTTCCTGAGAGAGAGAGAGGGTAAAGTTTCATTGTCTTTAGCTTTTAAATTTTGAGGCTCTTGATGGAAATGAATACATAAATCACTGTTTACAATATTGGCCATTGTGAGACAACGTTACATGCCTTAAACCAGAAGTGCGTAATGAGTGCCATTTTCAAGGCATTAAAACTTTCGTATTTATGTTGCATTTGCACAGGCACATTGTTTATTGGTAACAGTAGGAAGAAATTACCAAATAATATATCACAATAATTATTTTCCATATCAATCAATATCAATAATTCTAGGCCAACGATCCCCTACCCCCTTGCCGTAGACTGGAATCAGCCCATGGGTCACTTGGTACCACTTGGTACCGCCTAATTTAACATGCCAATAGCAAGAGTTTTAGATGGGTGAACATGGTAAACGGACAAAAAGCTTTTGATGTTGGAAAAATGAGATAAAAGTGTGGTGGCTTTAATATCCAAGCATGAATAGTGCCCATGTGTTACCCCACAGAACTCTGGAACATGGAAAAATGATACCATGCACAGAACTCGGAAGTGCCATTAGAATTATTGGTTAGGAAGTTATTGACCTCTCTGTCGACCTCCACAAATCGTCTTATCGAGGAAATGTATATTAACTTAATTATCGCCCAACCCTAGTGACTGAAAAAAAGGCAATTCTGCATGTGTCCAGGACTGAGGATGGAAATGGCTGATTGTACCCCTAACCAATGATCAACCTTTTTATGTTAACAGTGTCTTCAAATAATAAAGACCAATAATTACAGCTTCTTTTCACATGTATTCACATTCACATGTAGCCTTGGAGGTGGTGTGTTACTTAAGACTAAACATGAGCTATCAATTAATTTGTTAATCAATACCATTTAATGTCACCACAAGATTGTAAGTTCAAGAAAATGAATTTGCCAAATCTTATAGCTCAAGTTGTATGTAGCATAAAATGTCCTTCAAACTAACTGTGAGAAACAAGACATGTTAGTTCATATAAAATGTGATTTCTGATATATGCCTGGAAAAATACACATTTCTCTATAGTATAACTTAATTTAAGATTTCCGCATAATACAGGGCGATTAAAAAAGAAGAAAAGGAGAGCTGAACTCTTACTATTGTCAATTTAAGGAAGTTTAAGTACTGTTCACATTGGTTAATTACCAAAAGTTCCATATTGTTTCTTTGATTAAATACAGATTTTCAAAGTTGCGGTATTCTTTTGAGTCACCATGTATTATTTTACTGATGATAGATGTTTTTGGAGTGGTCTTTGCTGTTACTCTCCAGTTAGATCCATTGCATTTTGACTATGTTGAATGTGCTGTTAAACATATTTTTATGAGGTGATAATTGGTTCAGGACTTGAGAGTCTGGTGCCTACCTACTTTCTATGTTACTGTTGAAGAAGAGGGCAGTGGCCTCTAATAACTCTACATTGAGGAGCCGTGGACATTCATAAACTCAAAGGTGTTAAGATGGGTTTTTGACCATTTCAACACCTCTGTATTTACCCTGCAGTCTGAGTGGTGACGTGTTGGTGGTACAAACACGTTTCTAGGACTGACCAAACGGTCCGGTATCTCTTATTTCTTGTAGTCTACAATTTGCAAATCATACTGTTACTATGTTCAACCAATGAGAGGTCAAGGTTACTTAAGCCGAGGCCAAGTGGCTCAGTTGTCTTCATTTCACTGCTGTTTTTGTTTATCAGCTCTGTTTTTGGTGCCGTTTTTTGTAGACCTGTCAGACGTGAGAATGTCCATGAGTGATGTTTTTTTTGGTCTTGTAAACCTTTTGGTCCTGTAAACCAGAGAGGTGCCAACCTACTGACACAAATCTGTCTATTTTCCTGAAAAATTTTTAATTTGTAGAAATTCCAATACAAAGAAAACTATTTATATAGTAATCTTGTTTCAATGTAAATTGAGGATGTGTTCCCATTCAACTGAAACAAATGTACGGTTGTATGTAGCAAGTTAGGTTATTTTGGTAAACAAAGTGGAATTTTGAGATGCACAAAAATGTTTTTAGCGCCCAATTTGTTAGTTTGTCACATTAAAACACAACATGGATAATTATCTCTAATTTTTATCCAAAGACTACAGGTTGCTAGTTATAATAATGCGATCAATTTATATAGCGCTTTTCCAAAGCTCAAAAATGCTTTAAAATGTTTACTGCATTATTTATTCATTCATTCCACATTCACACTCTGGTGGTGAAAAGCCACCTTGGCAACCCTCAGCTGCCCTGGGCAGTCTAACAGGACGTGGCTGCCAATCTGAGCCTATGACCTCCTGACCACCATCAAACACACCCCAACAGTCACCCACATCCACACTGGGCAGTGTGGATGAATTGTCTTGCCCAGAGCCACAATGGCAGAATGACCCTAACAGGGATTGAACGCCAACCTTCTGGTTACAGACCGACCAATTCTACAGATGCGCCATCTTTCCTCCCCATATTTACTATAAATTTACATATATAGTTATGGTAAATCTACATTTTACTATTTGAATAAAAGGGCCTTTTTTTAACTGTTTTGTTTGAATAATATTTAATTTTCCTATTCCGTCCAGTCTCAATGGGGTTAATTCCTAATCTTGGCAATAGAGATTCAACATCATTCGATCTCAATGGGTCACCTGCTAAACATGAAATGACCCCACCCTATGCCACATTGGGACTGCAACATAACAGTTTGGAATTGTTCTCGTCTCTGAGAAGTTCTCTTTCACACTGCATCTGTCTGCCTTGCCTGTGCTTTCACACTGCCCACTTTCCTTTGCAGAGGCAGCGTAGTTCAACCTAGGTTTGTCACAGTACCAAAATTTCGGTATTCGGTACCAATACCAGTGAAAATCCCCGGTTCTCTGTACCAATTTTGGTACAAGGAAAACACAAAAGCATGAATTTAACTTTTTTTTTATTAATACAGCTGAATAATAATACACATGACTGAATAATGCACTTTTTATTTAACACACAAACCTTTTTATAAATTAAACAAAATATGCCATGATGTAACGCTTTGTTGTTGTTGTTGTTGTTGTTGTTGTTAAAAGCATAGCATTGGAATAAACATTTGTGTATGCAGCATTAGATCATTGGCACCAGCTAAATTGCAACTTTTCAGTAAATAACAAACCTCAGATAAAATAAATGTAATTAACATTTATTATATTAAATGTAAGTATGATCTCACTGTTACAAAGATGGAAATACTGTAGTATTTCAAACACTTTACAAAAAGAAGCATTTTTTAGATAGCATGAATTCACAAAAGTTTTATATAGCAAATTAGCAATTATTGTTCTTAATTTTAAAATGCATTATTACATTAAATTATTTTACATTAATAGTTCATTAGTTAGTTCACTCACTATAACCTGATGCAAGATAATACACAATGAATTCATGTTAATGAAGGTTATCTTATTGATCTCAAACTGCGTTTATGCTTCAAAGCCTAATACGGCTTTTCTGACAGACCGATACAAGTTACATAAACTTTAACCATACATTTAAATGCATTCTATAACATGCATATTTTGGACACATGGGTCATTTAAGCCTTGGGTGTGTGAAAATATTGCACTGTCATGTTTTTTCCCCCTAATAAACACTATTGGAGCTTTTAATATTTAAATAACCTTACTCATGTTAGCAGCGCTAATGCTAACAATTAACTAAGTTAAACAAATGGTGATGTTTATTTCCAGTCTGACATTTAAATTAATATTCAGTATAGTTTTAATAACACTGTTCTATATTGACTGCCCAAGCAGCACTACTTCTCTTATCCATCTGTAGTTTTTTATGATTTTTATGCTTCTACATCTTAATCAATCTTCTGAAAATAATTAATTGCATTTTATATAATGTACATATTGTTGATGCTGACTGGAAAATACGGAATTCTGCACTCTATGTGCGTTCACATTTTCAATTTGGTGTGATTTCCTAAGCATTGCATGCTGCTCACGATCTCATGTGGCAGACATGCTATGCTTGCGTACTACAGGATGGAGCATAAGCATTAAACATTCTGCTAACAATCCCAGTCATACATATCTCTCTTAACGATCCCCTTCTGGCCTCATGATTGAATTAGATGTTAGAGGAAGCTCTTCAGTCATAAACACAAAACTTAACAAAAAAATAATCTCTGGGCTGCAACTGATTTTCAAGAGCAAATATTTTTTTTGGACTACTACTGACAGCGATACTAGTAATTGATTTGATTATTTGGATCCGTCTTGATATATTATGGCTGTTTTAGGTTTTCTTGTATTATATTTGTTACATAATGCTCCTTTAAATAATATTGAAGGTTTTATATGTCTAAATAAAACAATCCTATATATTAGTTAGTGACATCTTTAATGTTACTGTCTGACTTTCTCAGTCTATGTAAAGTGATTACTTTTAATGCAGGGTATCCCCAAACCTGCTTCTGGAGGAATTGAACCAAAAATGTGTAGGGCTCCAGTCCTCCAGGACCAGGTTTGGAGACCCCTGCTTTAGTGTATTGTGGGCCAAGCTTGTCCTGAATGGTGAAAGTGCAAAGGTTTGTGGCTGACCTGGTCTTATTTCAGAGGAGTAACTTTTAGAGTGGAGCTTTCTTTGATTTTATTGGCTAAAGCCAGTCTGTCTAGTGACCAAGAGTGCGTTCTCGTTTTGCAAGTCAGTCGGACTAGAGAAATCAAAGCGCACAATGAGCCAGCAGCACACTAAGCCCTGCAAGAGCAGGACTGCTCTGGGATGGGGGTTTGCAGGAATAAGGGCCTATATTAGTATTTCAGAGGCAGCGCTTTACTTGTGTGGTGTTCAGATCTTAAGCCTAGGGCGTCCCTGTGCGAACCCCAGTCTGCCTTTATGGACTGAGCTAATAAGCCTCTCCACACACACTCTCTGAACACAGCTGCTTGTTGTTTCATGGCCTATAAGGACCCTGTGACCACGAACATTCTCATACACATTTCTACATTCTAATACACATTCTAATACACACTTCTCTGTATGTGTGTGTGTGCGCATGTGGTATGAGTGGGGGTAAAATTCAAACTAGAACAAGAACTTTTGCAATATCACGCCATTATTTATTTCATGTTTCTGCAATTCACTAGGGTAAACCTTGAGTTTTCTAAACTATTCTGTCAGACTAGATCTACTGATGCTTTTAAAAAACATTGTTGATGGAATTGCGCACCCCATGCTATGATTTTCATCTAAATTAATGTTTTTTTTTCTAGTTTGAAGTTTTACTAGCTTGTAATTGGAGTAAAATACATTTGACACATCAAAACAAATCTGTACGTTTTTTAAAACTTTAAAACTGTTGACAGTTTAGCATTAATTTAGCAAGGTGTTTGCACAGTATAAAAAAAGAAGATAAAATGGCAGTTGTGGTCTGGTGGATAAGGAGATCAACTTGGTGGATCTGGGGATCGAACCGATGACCTTCCGATCACGAGTTAAAGATGGCGTGAGTGATGAAACACTCGCTCTCCCATCTTCACAACCACAGCTGTGATGCTTGAGCAAGACACCAGTTTTCTGACTGCTCCCCAGGCGCTGCAGCCATGGCTGCCCACTGCTCCGGGTGTGTGTTCACGGTGTGTTTGTTCTCTTCTTTGCACTGGGATGGGTTAAATGCAGAGCACACATACTGGGTATGGGCCATATCTTGCCAACGGGTCACTTTCACTTCTTTTTTTGTATACCAAAATGGTGTAGGTCTATTGTAGGTCAGTAAACTTAACAGTTAATCAAATGCTTGTATTTGTTATTTTACCTGCCAGTCATAACGCTACATTTACACTACCTTTTGACATATCAGACATCTCTGCATGAACATGTTGCAAATAAGATCCACCAACCAGACAGCATGTTTTAGTAAAAATGAAACTATAATTCATCCAAACTTTAGTATTGATATAAATCAGTTTGAACCTTATTAAACTCTTCACAAAAATGTAAATATAGTTTCGATAGGCTCATATGCTCACATTTTCAGTCTGGTGTGGACTGAGCCACTGATCTTGTGCAATTACTTTTAAAGGAGAAAAATATACTAAGCTAAAGCCCTATCCGAGAAACCTCTCTTGGCAAGTGTGTTTTAACAATATTACTCAGTTACAGTTGCTAACTTCAGCTATACTTAATTTACACTTTTTATTGCATATTTTAAAACTCATCCATGAAATTTTTCCTTTGTTACATATTTAACACCTAGTTTAACCTAAACGAATCAGGTCTGGTCACTTAAAAATAACAATCTACCAGTATTTCTGCTTATGAACTGTTATTACCTACTATTTAACAAATGTATTAACATACATCTTTTAAGAAATGTAATCTGGGATGTGTTATCAATGTCTTCATTCTTTGTATTTTTCATTTATTTTTATTACCCTTTGCTACGGCAAAAACAATTCATGATAATTATTATTATTATTATTATGTGAGCTGAAGATTAAAAAATATCATTAAGTGAGGAGCGTCACGGTGGCGCAGTGGGTAGCACGGCCGTCTCACAGCAAGAAGGTCGCTGGTTCTAGGCTCGGCTGGGGCAGGTGGCATTTCTGTGTGGAGTTTGCATGTTCTCCCCGTGATCGCGTGGGTTTTCTCCGGGTGCTCCGGTTTCCCCACAAGTCCAAAGACATGCGGAATAAGTGAATTGAATAAGAACAATTGCCCATAGTGTTAAAGAGTGAATGTGTGTGTGAATGTTTCCCAGCGATGGGTTGCGGCAGGGAAGGGCATCCGCTGTGTAAAACATATGCCAGTGAGTTGGCGGTTCATTCCGCTGTGGCGACCCCGAAAGGGAATAAAGCCGACATGAAGATGAATGAATGAATTAAGTGAGGATGGAAGTTAAATGAAACTTTAAGACTGGAAAAGGAAATCTGTGTAAGCACTTGATAAATTTTCAAGCACTGAAGAACAGTTGGTAACATGATCACATACAGAGATCTTGTAATATTCCTGTTTAACTGCCAAAAAAGTTTTTTAAAATTTTACTTATAAATGGAGAAACTTCTATTTTTGTGTGTTTGAAGCCTCATGCAATTCATTCAATTTGAAGTTGTTCGACTGCAGTGGTAGGTCTTCCAATTTAATAACGGGGACGCTTTGTGGAATTTTAAGTGTAGAATTTCAAAAAGAGTGAAAACAGATCTGCAACCAGATACTGTTACATCATTCAAGGGAGGAGCTTAGTTCGAACGAGTCAGTAAATTAATCATATGGGAGTCATTCAAGAGTTCGGTCAAAGTAAATATTAAAAGTCTGGTTGTCCTGTTTTAACTTTAATTGTCAGTTAATAAAAAGTTTTGTACCTTCTTCAATGTGCATAGTGCTGATATTTTATATGGTTGTAGGTTTTGTTAAATGTTAACTTAAACAAGTTGTTTATTCACATCTAGAGCATTTTCCTAACCGAAGTCTGCCTATTTCTTTACAAAAATGGAAATTGAACCTGAAATATGATGGGTGCATCACTAGTAAAAACTATCAAATATTCACAATGTTGTATCCAAAAGTAGGCCTTAGATAAAATCACAGTGACATGCATAGTGACTGAAAGACTTCGCAACCCTAAGGATGTAGATCTTGATTCTCAGTTAAAAAGCCAAATGTTTTAACAATTATCAAAAAAAAGTAAGAAAAGAAGAAGAGAAAAACAGCTCATGACAAGGGCTTAGTTTTTTATTTTTTGTTAATTAGTAATTCTTTTTGGGTGTCACGGTGGCGCAGTGGGTAGCACGGTCGTCTCACAGCAAGAAGGTCGCTGGTTCTAGGCTCGGCTGGGGCAGGTGGCATTTCTGTGTGGAGTTTGCATGTTCTCCTCGTGATCGCGTGGGTTTTCTCCGGATGCTCCGGTTTCCCCACAAGTCCAAAGACATGCGGAATAAGTGAATTGAATAAGATTGATTGCCCATAGTGTTAAAGTGTGAATGTGTGTGTGAATGTTTCCCAGCGATGGGTTGCGGCAGGGAAGGGCATCCGCTGCGTAAAACATATGCCAGTGAGTTGGCGGTTCATTCCGCTGTGGCGACCCCGAAAGGGAATAAAGCCGACATGAAGATGAATGAATGAATGAGTAATTCTTTTTGCTAAAAGTAGGTAAATAGTAAAGCATTTTTTTGTAAAGTAATGCATGATTCATTATATTCTCCGTAAACTGGCGCATACAAGAGAAGACCCACCCATTGGAGGAGTGCAGCAACATTAGACTTTGTCTTATCGATATTTGTTGGAGAAACCAGGCTATGGGGCCTGAACGTGGACTCAGGTATGTTTAGTGTCCTAGTGTGTGGCAGGTGAAAACATTTCTGTAAAATTTGTCATTTACTAATGTGCAAGTAAAGGTGACTTTGTTTTGGGATCAGTCACTTGTCTTATATTTGAACATACAATTAAGAACCTTTCCAACATAGTGCTCACAATATATTTGCATAATTGTGTTCAACAATCTAACATGTTCATTTACGAAAACGTGTTAATTTTTATTTCAAATTTTTATGGAAGTTGTTTTGTGTTAAACTTCCTGGCATATATGTTATATATTATTACATATTTACTAGTATTTAAGTCTGTCAAGCAATTTAAATAATTTATTTAATGAACTTAAATGTGTGGAGATTAATAAAAGCAATTACAAGAATACGGTTTTTGTAATTATATGTTGTGAATGCACATGTATAACTTTGGCTATCTGTTGTATTTTATTACTTTTATAATGGAATGTTGGGAGCTATGGCTGTCCTTCATTCAATAAACTCCTTGCAAACCTAAAAATTTTTTATTCTTCTCTCAATTAATCAGAATGGCCTCCTTTTTCACAGTTATTTATCTTAGAGATTCTTTTAAAACATGTGTGCTGTTGTGAATGTTCTGCTAAATAGATATAATTTTTCAGTCAGTATCTGTGTTTGATGGACCTTTGTAACAATCAGTAAGTACAGAATGTTTTTTCAGTACAGAACGAACATAACTCCCAATTACTGCCCATTGAAATGCAGTGACAATGCTCTACCTGTGATTAAATGCTTTATGCTCGCTGTCTCAGCGTCTGCCTTGAACACAATGTTGGCATGGCCAATAACATTAAAGCAGCATAGCCTTAAAAAAACACTGCTCCTATTTTAAACCAGTAGCTAAGTTTGCTGCAGAGCTCATCCTAAAGGTGACGCGGGTCAAAGCTCTCTTGTCGCCATCGGCAGTGTAACAGATGCTCTTAGATGATTAAACAACTGCCAGCAATTCACTTGAGAGGGTGGTGGCATAAATGTTAAATTGGAAGAGGTGACTCTCATTTGTTTAAACCTGTTGACGAGGTTGTCTTAAATAGAATCAGATCAGTGATGCCGATTACAAATTTTGACAAAAGCAGTCATGCTGACAGGGAGAGGAGACTGTGGCTCAGGCATGGCCCCCACAGCTGACCCGGGACATGCTAACAACCCAGGACAACAAGGAGGTGATGACTGGCCTGAAAGCAAAATAGACCGGCTGCTACTCTGGCTTGCAAACCACTTGCACCACATGTGTATGCCTCTTTTACTGCCGTGCATGGAGCTAGACATGTAGACCACTCGTAGACAAAGACCCTAAGGTGTAGATCATTTTCTGACAGTATGGACAGAGGATAGAAGTTGAATGGATGGGAAGGAGATTTTTGTTTTGTATTTATAGGTAAGGTTGGAAAAAAGCCTGAATCTGGATCTAAAGTCTAAGTAAAGGAAATCTATGTCTATGTTATTCTAATGTATAATATTCTAATCTTCCAGCTGCTCAAGGCTGATCAAGGAAATCATCCAAAACTATTAAATCTTTCACAGAATCTAGGATAATTTTGTAATTATCATGTTTTATTTTATCCTGCATGAACCCCTCAGTTTGAGCACTTTACACACCTATACATCAACCACATGTTTTGGTTGCAAGCGTTTACTGCTTAAGTTAAACTGTTGATTTTCAGTTGTTACATTAGAGATGAGAGAGAAGATGATGCGCATTTTGATGCGCAATATTACTAAAACTTCAGCTTTTGCCTATCTTCTTTTTGTTTGCAATCATTATCATGACACCTAATAGTATGAATTGTGCCAGTCATTGAGTGTGTTTACTTATAAATAATCTTTTAAATGTGAATGGATGCACACACGCCAAGTTATTTTCCCCTACCCAAATGTTCCTTTAAATGTGGCTTCTTTATTATTTTGGAAATGGAAATTGGTACCATATAACAAAGTTTACCTTTATTGGGTGTATAGTTTTTTGAAGTCCATTGATGATGTATTGATTAGAATTGCATAAAGGCACTAATGCTAATAAGTCTATTGCAAGGCCCTGCGTTCAGTTGGCTAAAGTGTTCACCTTCAACACAAGCACTTCTACCAAATGTACACACATTGAAATGCTTGTTCGTTTGTTTATGACCATTGTGAGTTTGTAACACTGGGGGCAGTGTTTTGACTGACATGACTGTGTTTTGACCCCCACCCCTGCTCTGGTATGTGCAGGTCAGTCTTTAGCCATCCCAATTATGTGCACAAATCTGTGTTGGTTTTATACTGTAAAAATTCCTGCTAAAGTTGCAGAGCTGACGCTGGTTATGAGTGATGAAATCCTGTCCCTGGATTTATGACCTGGGAACATATGCTCTGTTGCTCTGTGACAAGTTGTTATTTTTCCTTTTCGTTTTGCTTTGAGGTGGATTGGGGGAGGAGTGCTCTCTAGGCTGAACTTGTGAGCCAGTCAGCTGCTTTGTTACTGTTTAGTCAAGTTTAGGGTGGGCTAATCCTGGGCTCAGTGTATAGATTCCATCAGACTCAACAGCACTAGTGTGTGGGTCTGCTCCCAATATAGCAAGCCAATAAATTGCACTTTTTTGCACTGAACATATGCAATTGTAGCAACTAACTGTGGTTTGGTTTTTATTTAGTTTATAATATTTAGTTTCATATAATTAATTTAGTATCAAAAACATTTTAAAAATCAGATTTAAAGAAAATGTTTTAAGTCAGCAAGTTTGACAAAATCAAGTTCAGAGTATTTGTTTCATTTTGGGAGATTATCCTTTTATGTTTGCGTGAATGTTTTTAAACTCTTATAACCCTTTGCAATGAGTTGTTTGTTAAATACTTATTGATATTGAAATGACACTCTAAGTAAAGTGGGGTTGAATGTTTGAAAGGGATCATTGACTTGCATCAGACAAGAACTGGACAACCATGGAGAAATATTTATCCAATCTTTATTTCTTCACTATGTGATTGGTCTTCTATTAGCCAATACACTTTCACCAACCATTTTCTTTTAAGGTGACAAAAGGGAAGGCAAACTGTTTTTCTGTTTATCAAAGGTGACGTGGTCATTGGCGCAAGTGGGCGAGGAGGCCCACTGTTGCCATAGCTAAATATACATCCCTGACAGCTTCATAATAGGTTCCAGGATGTTCAGTTGAAAATAAAAACAAAGCAACATTTCTAGCTGATTGGCTTTGAAAGGCCGTTTTTCCTTGCTGAATGGGAAAAATGTGGACTTCAGCATTCCATGGCAGTGATGCCAGTCGAATTGGATAGGCGCAGCCTTGCGTGTGCAGAACGAACGGGTCGAGATGGAGACGCAACAGACTGCAAAAACTTGATTTATGGGAAAGTGATCCGTCACAAGGCAGAAAACAAACAGAACTCTGCTTGATTTGATATGTTTGTGAAAGCATCTTGTGATTTTTGTTAGTCTGTCTTTATTTGGTTAATCCACAAAATAAACAAATTCCTGAAAACAATCAACTCAGACTTGATGGCTGTTGACTCGGATTATAAATCCATATTTCTTTGTCATTTTATCTTGACTGGCCTATCACAATTTGGCCTAGCTTTCAAGTGTGAAACAGAATAAGTGTCTTAATTATGCACTTATAAACTAAGCCGACCAAAGCCTGTAATGTAGGTGTCGAGTTTAGGCTAATGTCCTCTAAGCATTGCTGACATATGGATTCTGTTTATGGCAATCTTTTCCATTACAGTCGTTACATCCTAGACTTGTGTTTTGCATTGCATTTAATAGTTTTACATTTGTACTTATATTAGTATGTATTTATTGCGTTCATTGTATTAGTTTGTCTGTATAACTTAATTGCCCAGTTTGTTGATTAAAGCTTTTTTTTTTATACACAAACCAACAATGTACAAGAATTGATGGCCTCTTATAGATCGTTTTGATGGCAAAATTGCTTGCTATGGCACATTTGTTACATAATTTGCCTTTCATATTTTGTTATTAATTTTTATAGCATCAGGTTCAAGATTTGTTTTGTTACTTCAGACTGTCTTTCTTCAGACATTTGAAGAAATTCTGGCTCTGTCACCTTTGCAAGGAACAGTGCATGATTGCTCTTTATCGAAACTCAGGCTCAACCCATGTCAGTCATGAACGTCCTTTTCCTGTTTTAAAATACACACTCAAGCACTTGCATACAATCAATTTTGAAATAAAAAATAAAAAATGTGTTCGTATTAGGGACAATTAGAGAAAATATCTAATTGCATTTTTTCTAAGAAAGTTTAACTTCGATTTACACTTTTTTTTTTCTTTTTTTACAGTTTGTGCTTGTTCTCATATTGGTCCTTGTGAAACACATGTCATTAAATTGAATTGCAAAATTTGAACTCTTCAAATATATTATATATTAGTGAAACAAAAAACAAAGTGTAGATTTTCTTTTGAACATCTGCCAACACTGGGCTTCTCCAATTTCAACATGTTTATTGAAACTTCCACTTTTATATATATCTATTAATATATTGTTTTTTGTCCAGATTTGTTGTGATGACTAATTCATTCCCTTTGCCTCACTGCTATTAAGATTTCTTTACAATTACAAGGTGTATCAAAATTACTTTTATTCTAAAAACGATTTTTATATGAACCAATCAACCAATATTTGGTGTGCAGTATCTATATTATAAAAGTAAAAGGCTCAGGCCTGATAAATAAGACTTCAATTTTGAGAAATTTAGATTGTGATTTGCATATTGTATTAATGCAAATTGCAATTGTGATGCTTTTGATCATTAATTGTGATTAAGTTAAAATAACCCATGTTATCACCTCACCATCGGCTTCTTTAGCTATCACAGTTTCTGTAACTGATCTCAGGGAAGGACTCTTATGCTGTAAGCAGGAATTTATTAGCAGCAAATTATTATTTTTGTATTTTTTTGTGAATTGGAAAGTATCTAACCGTCTCAAAACAAATATTTAAGTTGGTCTGAATCAGGAAAGTCACTAGACATATTTCTCTACTGGGACCCGGTGCTCCTCATTCTGGTCACCTCTCTTCTTGAAGATTTTTAGTCTTGGCATATTTACAAAACATGGTTAATAAATCAAACATAATAAAGACATTTAAAAATGTTTTATTTAAGTTGTCATTTAAAATGTAACAATTTTGCTATAGCTTTATATCCAAATCTCCAACAAATTTTTTCCATTATGTTCAATGTAGTTACAGCTATACAAACTCCTTCACGACTCTGCTATTTTTTTTTTATAAAACTAGTTATTTAAGAAAAATAGATTTTTTTTTATTGCATTAAACACATCTACATGTAACTTATTGGCAATATCAAATTAGAACAAGATTTCTACACTTTTTTCCTATTAGTCCGATATATAATATTCAAGTGCCCTAATTAAATGTGTGATAGAGGTCTGAGGTATTTGATGTTGTTGTAAACATACATAATTTTAAATAGTTTTAATAGTATATAGTTTTTATCTTTTGAGTCAACTGTTATATTAACGTTATATTAGCAAAGGTTAGCATAAACTCAGGCTGTAAGGAGCGTCAAATTAATTTAAAATGACTAGATATGAATCAGTGTTTTTTTTTCTCATGACAACATTAATAAAGTAACGTTAAACTCAGTGGTGTGGATAGCATAACATTACTGACTTACTTGTTTAAACCCTGTCTGTGTCAACGCATCCTCTTGTGTAAGTGTACAATAGCTAAAAAACATAAAATAACTTAAGGATAAATCTATATTTAAACAATTGTAGGCAGCACTAATGGAATTAGACCGTACTAAGAAAACAATGCATTACTTACCAACATGCCAATACATCACGATTCATCGGAAAGATGGCAGATTGAAATACAACTACCTCTCTTGCTTTCAGGTAATTTTTGGCATAATTTAAAGATTTTTCAAGTCAGAAACTATTTTATCAAATCGTCTTTCTAGTCTTTAAAAGGTCTCAACAAATACTTGCTTCCTGTTTGATAACGTGACATCAATGGGTGGGCAGGGTTTGATCATGGGATGTTACCTGACATGGGCGTGACTTCTACGGCACAACTTTACTTGATGTCAGATGAGAGCCTGCAGCGAGACCGCTCTCGAATGGAGTGCACAACTATAAATCTGCCTTAAGGGTGCAAACACTTAGGGGGTATTTCGCTTGGCATTTTCAGAGTTTGCTGGAAGCTTTGGTACCTTCTCGAGTGTCCTTTGAGTAAAGCCGGGACCTGATGCATTCGGGAAGGAAAGCTTTCTCCAGCTCTGAGTCAAACTCTGTAATATGCTTCATGTTTTTTTGTGGTGCCATTTGATGGTGCAGGTTGTAGTTTGTCCATTGTTTTAATAGAAGAAAATTCAACAAAATGTACAAGGCAAGTGTAGTTTCGGATTGCACATGCAGTTTATTTGGACACAGAATTGATTCTGAACCTTTGTGAATCAATTCTTATTCATTAGAGAATTGCAATAGCAAAATCCCCCCCTCCCACCCATCTAGCAGACAACTTCATTCTGTAACAGTTTTGTTCAAGATGTGTACATTGAGCTCTATTGTGTAATTCGCAAAATGCTGTGACATCTAGAAAGATTTTTACAAAAGATAATGCACTCTTTGGCTCACAGCCCATGTGTTCAGCTGTCCCCAGTTACCACACAGTATGTTGGAAGAGTCACTTAACGCTGCATGGTTTAAAATGACCTCACTGCTGACAAATGGCTGCATCCTTCTTCTCAACCAACATTTCTCTAAATTGTGTTTGTATTTCTTTCTCACTTATCCGGTTTGGGGTAAATTATGTGCTGAGAGATGTTTTATGGCAAACAGTAAAACCCTGGAAAAGTGCACTTCAGTTATCACTAGGAAAAGTTAAGATGGAATGTTGAACTGCCTCAAATATTTAGCTCTTCATGGTCTCAATCCATGTATGAAAAGAAGGCCAGTTTTGAGACTTTCTTCCTGCAGAAAAGATCTCAAATTTTAAGAGCCAGTGTAGAAGAACATGATATAGCAGATAGTACTCTGTGTAAGCAAGTGGTGTCTTGCTGCTTCTTCCATGCAAGAGTGCGTCCAGTGCCGCAGACATGCTGACCCACAGGGGAGTAATTTATGACAGTTGTCACCTTGGTCTGTTAAGCTGCACAGGGCATTGCCCGCCATTCTCAGCATAGCATTTCAGCATCCTGCCAGGAGTACACCCGATAGGCTTTAATGTTTGCCCACGTTGGGGAGCCTCTGGTATCATTGGTCAGAAATGTGGCCCCGAAGCCTGTGTTGTTAAGAAGCAGCAGCTGTTTCCATGAGAGAGACTGTGGCTCTGACATAAAGTTCTGCTCCTTTGGTCTCAGTACATGCTTTCACTCCGATTGTTCCCAACAAGTTCTTTTTTGCCTCTTGGTGTTACCAATAAATGCTTAAAGGTGCCATATGATAACGTGAATTTTCTAACAATTCTGGCATCTTGAAGTGTTCAGTCCCTCATCAAAAACATGACTCAATTAGTAATCCGATTAGTATATGCATGTTTGACCAATCTTTATTACATTTTTGAGAGCTGAAAATGGCTTGTTTTCCTTAACACCAGCCTTCTTCCTTATCCCCACCCAAGCCCCACCCACTTCACTAGCAGAGCCCCTCTCTATGATGAGTGGGGAACACCGTTAGATCCAGAAGTGTTGGAGCAGCAGACCGAAGCTGGATAAACAATGCCAGAGAAGTGCGTTTTCGGATTGTCGGGAGCCTTTTTTTTGGATTTCCAAAGAATGAGTTTATTTGTCAAAAATTACTCTATTTCAACAATCATTGTGGAACGAACACTACAGGATGTTACTACATGCTATTTTAAGACTCTCGCATCAAAAAGTAAAGATCACGACCAGAACTTCTGTTGACTTTTTAATGCATTTGTCACAAGTACACCAATAACAATTTTACATACAGAGTAAGACTAAGCGAAATCATACATCTGATTTACCTGAACACGGAGATAAGTAGACCTTTTTCATACCGGTTCTGGTTCATTCTGTTGACTCAAATGTTTTAAAACAATAACACGTTATAAGCACTGCTTGTTTGTTTTTGCTTAATCCGGACTAACATAAGAGCACTGGTCAGTAGGGGCGTCCCGAAAGCACATCCGTTGGGGGGGCTGGCGTGAACAGCTTTGCCGGGCCAAAAATTCAAGGTGATTCAAAGACATTTTTTTATGAAAAATATTGCATTTTGAAAGTTATTAACCATGCAGGGCTAGTATAGAGGGCTCAAATATTGATTTTAAGTGCTATAACAAGGGCATTACATGGGACCTTTAGCATCGCTGTGTTTAAGTTTCTATAGCTAACACAGTTATCAAGTGTCATTTCTTGATTGCAGCACCAGTTGATTCGCTGTGAAATCTTTGTTACTGTTTCTTTTGTTCATGCGACTGATGATGCTTGACTCGTAGCTTGATGGCAATCATGATACAAATCTTTAGCACTAATAAATGGCTCCCATTTGACTAGGCACACACTTTATTTTACAAAAATTTAAATCATAGTTTGAGGGCCTGAATTGTTTATTATTTTATCTTAGAGTTGTCATGAAGGTCAATTCAAGCAATATGCATTGAAGAAAACATCATAGAGCTATGAATGTAAACTATTTATTTTTTTAGCTGTAATGTTGGCTATTTTTAACATTGGCATCAATGGGAACATGCTCACTACTGGAGTCAGCCTCTAGTGGCCAGACAGCTAACTGCAGCATTCTTTACTGAAAATGCGTAAAAAAAGGAAGTCAGAAGTTGACCCTCAGCCTGAGAGAAAGATGGAACTGCTCACCACAAGATAATCTCACACAGACAGCATCTGTTTGCATTATAGTTTTAAATGGAAGACAAAATGTACAAGTGAGGAACCACTCTTTAACCAAAAAGGAAGTGCCGTCTCCATCTAAACTGTTTGTAAATCAGTGGACTCACAGCCTCTCACACTACGACAATTTTGTTTTTAGGCATGTTAAGTGCAATCTAGAATTATTAACATGTAGGTTAACAAATTCTACAGTGTAACTGATTTGTCTCTAACAAAACCAGGTCCTAAGAAAAAATAGTTATAACAATGGATCCTAGATTGGGAAAGCATTGTTTGCAACATGGATGAACCTTCTTGATTTGAGAATTATTAGTCGGCAAGTTATTCTAGCTTTTTATAAAGACACCCCAGACCATATGTAGTTGTTATTATCTCTGCTCTCCAGTGTTCTGGCTGCTTCTTGCTCTTTCTTCTGTGCTTTTACCCTCTCATACACAGCAGACTCAAAACAACTCCGATTAAGATTAATCCTTCCTAATGCAGTGGCTTATAATATAGTCATTAGGTGACTGGACCCTAATCCACATCATTGAACCATGGTGCTTACTAAAACACACACACAGGATTTGCTATCAATGCTTGGAGGCTGGAACTGCAGCATCATCTTTAAACACAAGCCAGTCAGACACTTGGAACTGATTTAAACATTCATTGGTTATAAATGGAAAGTGTGCCCTTATCCTATTCTGGATTGTTCAGACGATCTTTTACCTCAGTGGAAGAAGGAGTTTCTTACCCTCTTTTTTTAATTTAAAGCTGCATGATATTGATATTTCAATAGAAACTAGAACTTTTCTGTTTGTCAGTGCTTGAGTAAAAACGTCTGTCTTGGGTGCAAAAATGTTCTATTGGACTAAATTCTGATCTGTACTGCATACCAAGTTTAGAATCAGAAAGATGTTTATTGCCAAGTGTGCGTGTGCACACACAAGGAATTTGTTGTGGTACAGGGGTACTCTCCAGTGTCGATACGAAAGGATGACCATAACGTTGCACATAAAAACACAGGTTATATAAGTAAATTGGTAAAGTTAAAAATAAGTAGAATATAGTAATATTCTAGAAATAGAGGTAGTAAAATATAAAGTAATAGAATTATGACTATTTCATAAGTCCAAGGCACTCACTTGCTTCTGTCTCCATATTGGGAGAATATCATAATATCTTAATGTAGTTAATGTAAAAACATGACGCCACAGCCACAAATCATGGTCTTTAGTAAAGACAAAAAGTTTTTTATTCAATATTAAACTCATTTTGGAGGCAAAATATGCATATCAAATTAAATGTTAATATTATTGCATCCCAATGAAACATGAAGTAAAAAATAAGCACTTCATCCCCCTCGAAAGTTCTGAGGCAGCCTTTTTAGTCAGGGATTCTTCCAATTGTCAATTCTCATCTGAAGGAAATAGGTTCTCATGAATATGTAATGACTTTAATATGCAGCTATCTTGTCCACTTGGCAAACAAAAACAATGCGATCATGTTTATTTTTAACATAGGAACTTGTGTTTGGGCTGATGTACAATGTTTTATCTGAACAGTTGATCTTTCTATAGTAGTGGGGTCTTGGACAGCATTTCAGTCATTGTTACTTTATTCTTGGTCTCCATGAGCAACACTTCTGATGGTCTTCTCTTTCATCTAAATACAAATCCTTTAACCCAATGTATTTTTCTGGATAATTTAGTTGAGACTGTCTGTGTTGAAATAGACACATATATTGCATGGTGTAATACTAATTCTACTGTAGAATAATCTCTTTAGATTGTCAAGTGCAAAACAGTTTGATTGGTATTATTTAAATGTGTTTAAAGAATATTGAATGTTAATTTCTTTTTCGGTTTTCAATCCTTTTTTTATTTCATTAAACTTCCCAACTTTCATTTTTGTTTATATTGCGTGAAGCTTGTTATACCAAGGAGGTGATACTGAGGTGCATATACAAATTATCAGTAGTCAACTGTACAGAGTTTGACACTGTTTTTAGTTACTCTTTCTCTGAAGCCTTCATTTGGTGTTGGCTTGAAGCAGGGGTTGTATTAGTATGCTGCACAATGTTTTTCTAACGCAGTAGCTGAGCTCTGTTGTCTAAATCTGCAGAGTGTGGTAGCAGGATCTTCTCTTTCTTCCCATGGGAATGCCATTAGTCTGGAACTGAAGGAACACGGCAGGTGAAACAAATAAGGGCCAGATTTCCCCCTCTTTTTCCCGCTCACCACCTCATTTTTGGCTATTTCTTGATCTCTTTCTCACTTTGTCTTCTGTGTCTTAGTTTTCTCTTGCCGTTATTGTTGATGGTAGTTGTTAGGAGACCATAGGAGATTCAAGGCTATGCAAGGGTAGCAACAGAAGCATCATATCTATAATAGCCATGAGTTTTGTGGGTATCATTCTTTTAATTTGATGTAAAGTAATTCTATATTTGAGAACCTTTCTAAATAAAATTAATTAAATAAGCCTGGTAAATTGATGGAAATCACTTTCAAAATTCTACATCTTTTCATAAATATGTGAAATCACAGATTCAAACTAATCTTGAAATGCCATTCATTATTCTTAAATGGCTTTAATGCATGATTATATATGATTTAAAGTGATGATGTATGTTGTTATACATATATTTTTTCATAGCTAGCAAACGATGCCACTTAAGTCCAATTTTTTCAGTTTTTTTACCAAATAACCCAATATCAAATGCAAGTGGATCTTTGGGCTCTTCTTGACTTCCATGGTGGAACAATTGTAACAGTAATCGTAAAACACTAACTTTTTAATATTAGAAAGGGGAGTAACCAACAACTTTATCTTA
Organism: Danionella dracula; assembly: GCA_900490495.1. Taxonomy (NCBI): domain Eukaryota; kingdom Metazoa; phylum Chordata; class Actinopteri; order Cypriniformes; family Danionidae; genus Danionella; species Danionella dracula. Next base: position 4,520,144 of record UELW01000844.1, on the reverse strand, counting down.
AATTAATATTTTTATTACTACTGTTAAAATATGTACAGATGCATTCGATTATTACAATTCCTGTGAGTCTTTGAGAGAGCCAGAGTTTGATCTAGAGGCTAAATCTTAACAAAAGAACAGGCATTTTGTGTTGTCAATCTGTAGCAGCTTTGCATTACTAGTGATTTCGTAGAGCTGCAGCACCTGCTACTCAGTGGTGGGTGACCAGGAAGGAACCTTCTGCAACACATTCCTCAGTGGAGGCTCATGCTCGTATAGCGGAACTGAACTATGTATGCTGGTTATCTCTGAAATTGTTTACTTTCGCATGATAAAGCATGTTCGAAATCACCTTAAAAGAAACGGATGAAGTCCATTCGTCATGCGCAGAGAGTAAGCTGGGAAATGCATTAGTGTCCACTGTGGGCTTTTTTTCGATAATGTGTCTTCTATTCAAAGTATGCAGTGTAATAAGTCAAGTTTTATTTTCTGGGTAACAGGTGCAGTCAAGGCTTAGTCTGTGCTTTAATGAAGACATGCTTCATGAAAGCATGGTCCTTAATTTAGGAACCAAGTAAACGAGAGAAAGTGGGCCCTTTTAAACTGTTTTTGTTTAATAGATCTCTGTCATGTAAAATAACTTTACTTCATAAAACAAGCGTTCAGTTGTTTAGTTCTTTTTAAAAGAAGTCTTGGTCTATGTATGAAATAGTCCTGTACTTTTATCTCTGACATCAGCCAGCATGCTGCCCTAGCAGATTATTTACTCATAATTTGCTTGTGGCAAGGCGATGATGAAAAGCTACAAATCAATAGGAAGTGAGCTTTAAGGATATACATAGTGGTTTAAAAGGTACATTCTTTGGTTTTGGTAGACACATGCAAGGTCAAAAATGCTTTCATGCGTTTTCTAGTTATAATATTACTAAAGTAGTTCTGCACTTATTTCCTGTTCAATACATCTTTATTCAATGATTCTAATTTGTGGAAATTGGTAGTTAGACCAAGTTTGTTGTGATTGGATAATGTGCGCTGTGTGAAGAGGAAGAGGCCGACCAATTAAAAATGGTCCAAAAAGTGAAGTTTATTCTTCCATCTTTTCACACAGCTACTCTTCCAGTTTCTAGTGAATAATTGTCATTGTGTCCTCATGATTAGGGGTGTAAAAATGTTGCGTTTAGCAAGTTTTGTTGATCTACGAACAAAAATTTACTATATATTTTAAATATTTTTGTTTATTTGTATTTAAATAACTAATTAAATACTAATTTAAAAAAGATGGCATGCCATTTGATTGAATCACACACTTCAATCATCATAAACCTGTTTAGTGCTAGAGTCAGCTAGCAGCATAGATGTAGCTTCAACTCACAGATCAAATTTACTATTTAATTACTGTTTAATTACTAATATTTTAATGGTTTTGGAAGGTATTTGGTTGGTCTTAGAAAGGCAAACCCCGGCACTGCATGTGCTTTTGCACTATAAGAGAACAAGATGAACTCTTCACCATTCTCTTCTGCTTTTTCTGCAATTATTTGGCAGTTTTCGATTAATCAGCTAAAACTAAATGCATTTTTATTTGATGTTTTTCTTTTAACTATATAAAACCATAAATCACGCTATTATTTGTGTATAGAAGTAAACATTTAAAAATGCAAAAACCACAGAGTTGAATGATATTTAATAATGAAATGTTAAACCTTAAATGAAAATCAAAGTTAGTTCTTGAACTGTAAAACTTCTCAAAATGTAAACAAATGAATGGATAAATAAGTAGAGAGCAGAACACTTGTTAAACAATGAATTTTTAGACCAGATTTGATAGTTAATAAGATAACTTTGTCGTGGACTATAAATAAAAACTCTAGAAAAGAAAAAAAGCTAATAGTCTTGATTTAAAATGAAAAGAAATAATAAGTTGCTTTGGGTACCAATGAACTGTTACTTGCATTCACTGAAAACCACAACAAATACTAATGTATATGTAATATGTAATTTTGTTTAATTTTTACATACAGCTAATTTAAAATAGCACCATTTAACTAATCACTATTTCTCATGAGGCGATTGTGCTTAGTAATGCTAGCGAGTTAACTATTGAAGTGAATGAGCTACTTGCACAACTACTTCTGGTTATAGCAAAGTCAATGTCAGCGGCTCTGTTTTACACTCGCTCTCTGCAGGAATTTCCAAAAAATGGTGTGAAAGCTCTTTATCTGTGTAACATAGTCAACGAGAGACAAAGCTGTTTGAGCAGAGATATTTCTTCTTTAGAAATCGCAGATATGTATTGCTGTCAATGTACGAGCAACTGAGAATAGACCGCGCCTCCAAATAGTCGACCCCAAAAAAACATTTCTGCGATCTCTGAAGATTTCTGCTCAAACAGCGTTATAGCTCGTTGGCTATGTTACACAGTCAGAAAGAGCTCTCATATCTTTATTATCAGCGCTTCTGCACTGATCCACAGATTTGCTTTTCTTGGCTCAATATCTCGAGGTATAACTGAAAGTACTGAAGTAAAAAATACAGTTTTCTAGTTCACTGCTGGGAGTCACGCTAGCTTTTTTTTTGTGCAAAACAAAACAAAACCGCGGCCATTGACTTTGCTATAACCAGAAGTTGTAGTTGTGCAAGTAGACACACACGCACACACACACACGCACACGCACACACACTCACACACTCACTCAGTCAGTCACTAAGCCGACTCAAATCCACTGTAACACTCCCGTTGGTCGAATAAGTGTCTTTCTGACCATACGTATGCCACCATTAACTGACTCACACCTACAAGGCACAGGAACTTCTAAAATGGGCAAACATGCTGATTTTACAGGAGACGCCTTGATATCTCCCACTAACACTCAGGTAATGCAATTAGAAGAAGTTTTCTTCTGCAGAAACTCAGACCTTGCTCTCTTGATCGACTGGGGGGCATAGATGGGCCGTAAACACAGAGGTAGACTCGAATTCTCACAATTACAATTGAAATATAAAAATCGTACAGGATTTTCAGTACTTGAGTGTGTTAAAAAAGTACTTTTTTAGTATGAGCTGTGTGATTAATCTGTGAGAAATCCAGAGAAATAGCATTGCACCGCCTTTTAAAGCACTTTGCTTTAAAAATTGCTTAGTCCCTCTTAATTCTCACACCATTAGTATTTCGCTCTGTCTAAATCAATGCTATTTGAATCTGCTCAGGATGACTGGAGGGTGATATGTACAAAGCCCCAGGTCAAAGGTCATCTTTAGCTTAGCTGTTTATTTGTTTGCTTTGGCCACTCGTTCTTTTTTTTAATATCACCCTCAAGGTGCTGCAAACAAAGCCTCTGCTGGCCCTTGAGTGCAGGAGTGGGTGATGAGGTGAAGGAGAGGGGGAGAAAAGGCCAGGATTAGGGCAGAGGGCTAAGCTAAACAGTCTAGTTGTTTGTCTTTGTGCAGTGAAGGTAGTGCTGCACTGACACTTTCACAGATAAAGCACAGACCACTTCTCATGCTCAGTGATCCTGCTCTTTAGGTTTCTCTTTAACATTGATAATTTTATAGTTAATGCTTTGATCTCTGAGAACACATCTATTGAAAGAATAGAATGCCATTGCCACTGTACCCATATACAATGTGCATTTTATACATGCACTACAAGATTAAGAGCATCTTGTTCCTCGTGAAATAAATACTGTACTTATAATACAAAAACAACAATAATTACAAAGTTACAGTCAATCACTAAGGTCCAGATCACTGTTCGTTCTTAATGGGGGATGAGAGACGGTAGGGTGAGGCTGAGTTCTATGGTAGGACGAGAGATAAATACAGGTGAAATGGCACAGCAAATTTTAAAATGTTATTGTATGTTGAGTAGTGACATTTCACATAGTTGTTGAGGTATTGCACATGGAGAAATATTTTTGCACAATTATTCTATATAGTCTAGTGAAATTTAAGTCAATTGTAAAAGTTATCCGTATTTATTTAGCCACCTTGATTTTTTTATGCTTTACTTTAAGAAATCAGCTGTTGCAACTGGTCTCAAGAATGACTTTTTAGCGTTTTGTCTTTATTTTGAGTAAATAGGAGTAAATAGACTTGTAACCTGCATATGTCATTGCTCTGAACCCCTAAGCCATTAGTTCTGATAGGATCATTCATGTTTGTAGAGTTTGATTTGGTTGATGTGAATTTTTAAAGGTACTTTTCACACATGCCAAATATCTTTATAATACACACATTTGTACAAAGTTATTCAAATCTAATGTACTAAGTAATCAAATATTTTATCTTCAATAATAGGCTTTACCAGAGGGGTAAAAAAAAATTGTAGGTTTCTTTTTCAAGATAAGACCTCAGCTTTCGCCCTCTAAATTAAATGCAGGCAGTTGTTCATTTTGTTTGGATAACAAAAGGTTAAAGTTAACCTCAATCTCTTCAGAAGATTTAATTTCTCTGGGGGTTTTCAAATTGCCTGTTTAGCCTGTGGTGAACATTGTTGCACGCATTCATAAAACACCACTGTGGGTTGAGCGGAACAACCATATTGCAGAACATTGTTACATCCTAATTGCCCCTTTTGACAAGTGCCAATTTTCTTCGAGATGCTGTAGAGGACGGAGCAGGAGGCGCACTGACATGCGTCAAACTCCTCCCCACTGATGGATCAGGCTGCTCTATGGTCTCACTGGGTTTGCTCTATAGCGGAGTTGGCCTTGTTAGCTTGTCCCATCTCCTGCAGCATTAGAGTAGGTTCCTGGAGAGAGCCAGCACTAATTCCACCAGCAGATCAATAACAATCAGTGTTTGGTTTTGGACTGCTGCCTCTAGTCGTGGGATGCAGCCTCCCTGCCCCCAAAGCCAACCCCACCTCACCCCTATTTGCAATCCTTGCTGGTAGAGAGTTACTTGGTTTGAAGATAATTTCCACTCTGAGCTTGTGAGCGGTGTCTCTATTGACTCGCTGTGCTTGTTTATCTGAAGAGAGTGGGTTAAAAAGATGCAGTAAGCAATGTGGAAGTTTTACAAGTGATTTATTTTGCTCTCTTGGAGTTGCTGGTTGTAGGAAATATAGGAGAAAGTCTTCATTTTTAAGCCAGCTAAAGACAGTTGCCCTGAGTGATTGGCCAAATAAGGTGACATAGCTGGCGGACAAATTGAGTTATTCATCCTTTGGTGATTAAATTAAGCAATCACAAAAGCCCATACGATCTAGTATTGAGTCAGCCAGTGTTTGCATTAGTACCGTTGTGGTCTGATCATTCTCTGCTCCGAATAGTTGAGCACACGCACGCACTCCCTGTTTCAGTGGTTGATGAAGCCTAGTTGAAAATTGTCTCCTCTTGTTTGTCTAGTCAATTTTGCCCTCTCTGGAACTCTGTCAATGACAAACATAGTTGTACCTTATTATCATTAAATAATGTTTAGTTTGTTTAAAACTAAATTCTTTTACATCAGTCATTAAAATAAAACTCCACTTGTTTTTAGGAGTTGGACTTGCACTGAATCAGCAAGATTCAAATTAGAGTATTTTCAGGATGATCAGAAAGAGTTTAAACAAGTTTTAAATTTAAAATTTAATCTCTTTGACAAAGTAGACTTGTTTTTAAAGCCTTGTTATAGCAGAAAAACTCTTGCATTTTTCAGAAATTATGCTAATATATATTAAATACGCTAATGAGTTTTTCATTTAAAAATTGTACATATTGTCACTATAGAAGAGTTGAGTTTTGTGAAATATGGTTCTGGTCATAATTCCTAAATGAAAAAACACTTGACTTCAACTTGAGAGAAATTAAAGATTGAGATTAACTCAGGGGTGAAAAAGTGGATCGTTGCTTTAACAGGGGTCTTACTGATCATCAAAGGAACGTTTCTAAAAAGTAACACCTCAACAATACTCGGCTGTTACTTTTACAGGCCCACAACTGCCTAAACTGGGATATGTTTTAAGCCCTATCTGCACCAGTGCCATGTGATGTGCATGTGTAATGTGGTGGCGGCAGCATCTTCTCATTGAGCTGCTCCCATGGGCCTGAGGGGCTGGGGCTATTTGGAGAGGCACTGGTCATGCGTGACTGCATAGGTCTGGCTTTAAAGCAGATTCAGTCCACTCATCAGAGTTTACACCTACCGGTCACAGCAAAACAGAATCATGTCCAAGTTTGGTGGGAAAACTCTGTGCCGTTCAAAACTTTTAATATATATATATATATATTTGAAATATAAGGAAATTGAAGGCTCAATTCTTTGTGAAGTTTGCTATAGCCTGTTTTTTGACTAGTAGACATTTTTGATATAGTTTTACACCATCACAAACAAATCTTAAGGGAGATTGTTAGAGCTGTGCCGAGCCATTGCCCAATTTCTTGTGCTTGTTCTCCAAGGACACATATCTGCTTGGAGACCTGAAATCCTTTGCCGAGCATACATGGATGAATGACTGTCTTTAATCCCTATTTTATTTTGACCAATGTCATGGAAAGGTCACTCTTAGTTACTGTGAGATTGTTTTACCATTGTGTTCCAGCTCTTCATTGTCTTGATTTTGTAACATGGAGCTGGAGATTGCACTGAAGTGCAGTCATATTTAGCCTTTATTTAAGAAGATTGGTGTGCATGGGGGAGGCAAAAGGATGGACCTGAGATGGCCAGCCAGATCAATACAACGCAATTAAGTTCTCCAAACTGAGAGACTAGATGTTATGATGGGTGATCTCTTCTGATGAAGACTTTATTAGTCTCTATTGACAGATTAATTTGAAATAGCTCTCCAGTCACCACCCCCACTACTCTCCAAGCCTGGCTTTTCCACTGTAAATTCACTTTGGGCTAAGCCCTCCTTTTAAACTTTTGCACTTAATAAACAATTTTTATGTGCCATGTTTTCCAAGCATTGCCAAGGTTTGTTGACTTGATTTCAAAGTAATTTAGATTTTTTTTCTGCTGTTCACCAGTTCTTTGGCTTTTTGTGGAGTGCTAAGCACTTGAGACCCTTGTTATCAGATATTGCAGCTCCGTCAAAGAGTTTTAACTGTAGAACCGAAGCATTACTGAGCCCCCCCATGAGAACACAGAGAAACCATCAAGTTCCCCAAAGAGTAACTGCAGAAGAAGATTTGCTTTTGGAAGCGGGTCTGGAAGCAACCTGGCTGCGGATAAGACAAAGTGTGGAAATTTTCAAATGATTGGATATTTTATCTCCAAACAAGCCTCAGGCATATCAGATATCACCAGCTAATACTTTGCACTCATATGTGCGCTCTGTAAAATTGGCAGAGGCTCGACTCCAGCTTTGAAGTCACGGGTTGTTTTTTTACGTCAAAGTAGATGTTCTGGGTAGCCTTAATCCGGCCAGTATTGAAATGGAAAGCTGTGCTTTAGCTCCTCACTCACAGCAGGTTTTCGTGACTCCACTAATTTTTCCATTGTTATTTTACCTGGTTTTTATTCTGTAACCCTCTGCCCCCTCTCGCCTGTGTTCTCAGAGGGGCTGTTCCCCATGCCTGGATGGATTGGCCCAGGGTGCTTTCCCATCCACAAATAAAGAGCTCGGCGTAGATAATGAACTATGTTACATCCTCAGCTGCAGCTGTGTTTTGTTGGCTCTGTTAGATTAGGCCTGTTGGTGTGGTGGACTCTGCTTCTGCTTATAAAAGATCATCAATAAACTCTGTGCTCCAGGCCCAAACTTATATTTTGCAACTGTTTATTTCTTGACCTCTCTGCTGTTCCCATCCAAGCATTTCTTTTGAGAGGGCATTGTACAATTTGTACTGGAGATTTTGTTTGAATGTTCATGGTAAAAAGAAAAATAAATATAACATTTTGTTGTTCAATTTAAAAGCAATCCCTTATGTTCAAAATTTTACTAAAATAACACCTAATGTTAATTTCGCCACGCAATGAAATGCCTTTCCAAAATTGACGGATTATTTCACTGACAGATGATCACGGAATAACTTTTATTTATATATATATATATATATATATATATATATATATATATATATGTATATGTATATGTATATATATGTATGTATATATATATATATATACACACATATATATATACATATATATATATATATATATATATATATATATATATATATATATATATATATATATGTATGTATGTATGTATGTATGTATATATATATATATATATATATATATACAGTGGTGTGAAAAACTATTTGCCCCCTTCCTGACTTTTTATTCTTTTGCATGTTTGTCACACAAAATGTTTCTGATCATCGAACACATTTTAATATTAGTCAAAGATAACACAAGTAAACACAAAATGCAGTTTTTAAATGAATGTTTTTATTATTTAGGGAGAAAAAAATCCAAACCCACATAGCCCTGTGTGAAAAAGTAATTACCCCTGCACCTAATAACTGGTTGGGCCACCCTTAGCAGCAATAACTGCAATCAAACGTTTGCGATAACTTGCAACAAGTCTTTTACAGCGCTCTGGAGGAATTTTGGCCCACTCATCTTTGCAGAATTGTTGTAATTCAGCTTTATTTGAGGGTTTTCTAGCATGAACCGCCTTCTTAAGGTCATGCCACAGCATCTCAATGGGATTAAGGTCAGGACTTTGACTAGGCCACTCCAAAGTCTTCATTTTGTTTTTTTTCAGCCATTCAGAGGTGGATTTGCTGGTATGTTTTGGGTCATTGTCCTTCTGCAGCAACCAAGATCGCTTTAGCTTAAGTTGACGAACAGATGGCCGGACATTCTCCTTCAGCATTTTTTGGTAGACAGTAGAATTCATGCTTCCATCTATCACAGCAAGCCTTCCAGGTCCTGAAGCAGCAAAACAACCCCAGACCATCACACTACCACCACCATATTTTACTGTTGGTATGATGTTCTTTTTGTGAAACGCTGTGTTACTTTTACGCCAGATGTAACGGGACACGCACCTTCCAAAAAGTTCAACTTTTGTCTCGTCAGTCCACAAGATATTTTCCCAAAAGTCTTGGCAGTCATCGAGATGTTTTTTAGCAAAATTAAGACGAACCTTAATGTTCTTTTTGCTTAATAGTGGTTTGCGTCTTGGAACTCTGCCATGCAGGCCGTTTTTGCCCAGTCTCTTTCTTATGGTGGAGTCGCGAAGACTGACCTTAATTGAGGTAAGTGAGGCCTGCAGTTCTTTGGATGTTGCCCTGGGATCTTTTGTGACCTCTCAAATGAGTTGTCTCTGCGCTCTTGGGGTAATTTTGGGCGGCCGGCCACTCCTGGGAAGGTTCACCACTGTTCCATGTTTTTGCCATTTGTGGATAATGGCTCTCACTGTGGTTCGCTGGAGTCCCAAAGCTTTAGAAATGGCTTTATAACCTTTACCAGACTGATAGATCTCAATTACTTTTTCTCTCATTTCTTCCTGAATTTCTTTGGATCTTGGCATGATGTCTAGCTTTTGAGGTGCTTTTGGTCTACTTCTCTGTGTCAGGTAGCTTCTGTTTAAGTGATTTCTTGATTGAAACAGGTGTGGCAGTAATCAGGCCTGAGGGTGGCTACAGAAATTGAACTCAGGTGTGTTAAACCAGTTAATTTATTTTTTAACAAGGGGGGGATATCACTTTTTCACACAGGGCTATGTGGGTTTGGATTTTTTTCTCCCTAAATAATAAACACATTCATTTAAAAACTGCATTTTGTGTTTACTTGTGTTATCTTTGACTAATATTAAAATGTGTTCGATGATCAGAAACATTTTGTGTGACAAACATGCAAAAGAATAAAAAGTCAGGAAGGGGGCAAATAGTTTTTCACACCACTGTATGTATATATGTATATGTATGTATGTATGTGTATATATATATATATATATATATATATTTTCGTACATCAAGCCGAGTGCACACTACATGACTTTTATTATACTATAAAGAAATATAGTTTCTGCACACACATACGGACACTTTGCATTTTATCTTCTTTTAAATCCTAAGCATGCACACACTAAGTTACAAGATTAAACAATCGTGTGGACTCATGGTGTTTCGAACACTCGACCTTTGATGTAATTTCTAGAAATAAATGCTTACAGCTCAAAACTGTTTGCCGGTTGTTTTTCGTTTGTTCCCTTTCATTCACGACTATCAGATAGGCATTCCTTTCAGCCATTCATGAGATATCTGAGTAAATTTACTGAAAGTACCCGCCTCGAAGTGGCTGCTGGGGTGGGGAAGATTTTTTGACTTGAGGGTCAGGTGTGGGGAAGACCTCAGTCTGCAAAATGCTGATTTAAATTTTTTTTTATGTTACTACACGCTATTGTGAAAGGCTAGTGTGCCAAAAAGTAAAAAATCACGACCAGAACTTCTATTGGCATTTTACTGCATTTGTCACAACTACACCTATAACAAAATAAATAATTCATTAAACAGTACACCGACATTAGAAGTCATACCGCATAAGAGTAAGCATATCTGATTTACCTTGTTAACATTTTTTTCCCCCTGCGATTTTTGGTTCAGTCTGTGGACTCAAATTTTGTGTCAGACTCTGGTTCACACATATAAGGTGCTGTTACATCACACATAGCAGTTGTCTTCCGATTGTAATGGTCTAAAACAATAATACATGTTTTAAGCGTCGCTTGCTGTATTTGTTCTTGCTCATACCGGATTAAGATAAGTGCACTGGTCAATAGGGGTGTGCCGAAAGCACGTCTGTGTGAGGGACCGGTGTAAACAGTGTTTTTTGCTTGGCCAAAAGTACAAGGTGATTCAAAGACGTTTTTTTTTAAGTATTGCATTTTGAAACTTATTACCACTGCAGTGCAAGTAATATTATTTATTCTAATATTGATTCTAAGTCCTATAACAAGGACATAACATGGGACCTTTAAGTGACATGTTAATCTGAATGTTCCAAAATGTAAAGCTCCTTTTGACTTTGTTTGAATAGTAGTATTGGTGCATCTCTGATGGTGAGAGAGAGTTTTCATTTTCCCAGCAGCTAATAGAGTAACAGAGATCTCCCACCCTGATGAGTCCAGTCATTTTTATTAATGCTAAATCCAACATCCTACACAGCAGCTTTAAACGAGAGCTTTTGGAAGCAGGCTTGTAATAAGATACCCAGCTTTACCAAGGTAAAGGAGGCAGAGCCCGTGCTTAACCTCTCTCCCCCTTTCTCTCTCTGTCTCTCTCCCAATTGAGTTTTGTTGCATCACTGTGATTGCTTACAAATGTAATTCTTTACAGATGTCTTTAAACGATGATCATTTGAATTTTTGATAAAGAAACTAATAACTACTAAAGAACTGCAGATCTGTCTTCTATTTATTTTCGGCACCAAAAGTATTCTATATGAAACAATTCTTCTAGTTCTTTTGGAATCTTAAAAAAAGATTGTGTTTGTTAATTTAAAAAGAAAGAAATTGAACATTCATTGATAGTTTTCATATTTTCAATACACATTGTAAATATTTACGAAAGGAAAAAGCGTCTATGTGAATCTGTGACATTTGACTGTTTGTGTTTGATTTTTCGTATGAACGTATCTGCAAATTTTGTTCCACTCTTAAAAAATGTGTACTTGGTCAAATACTGAGTCAGGTGTTTTTCATTCTGCGTTTATCATGAGGTTGAACTGACGGACATGGTTTTTTTTGTCATTCCAGACCTATCCGATGTGGAGCCCAATGTGTTTTTACGGCCATTTCTGGAGGTGGTTCGCTCTGAGGACACAACTGGACCAATCACAGGCCTTGCCCTCACATCAGTCAACAAGTTCTTATCATATGGACTTATTGGCAAGTACATTTGTATTTTATATTGCTCTTTTTAAATCAAATCTGTGTAATGTAGGTAATAAGCTACAAAAGAGTTTTAGTCTTCTTTTGCCTTCTAACATGGCTTCGGACTGAATGCTTCTACGAAGTCAACCTAAAAAATACTGAATAAAACAATCAATAGCTTCACTCTACTGACATAAAATTAAAAAAAAAAAATGCAAGACAATAATAAAACCATAATTGAAGTTAAAATCATGTCAGTATTAAAGCTATTTCTAGTCAACTTATTTAGTTAAGTATTATATAAATAACAAAACATTTATAATTTAGTTATAAAAAGTCTATATATTGTTAAAAAATTAACAAATGAATCGCACAATTTAAAAAAAATTTAATCGGGATTAATCGTAAAAAAAATTAACGTTTTTAAATCTATAAATGTAAAATGTAATTAATTAACATAAATTGAAGACAAAGAATTTATTTAAATTCAAAATATTATTGTTTATTGATTTTTTTGTTTAACTTGTAACATAGGTTTTGTCATAAAAACAACATACCTACAATAAGTCATAAATATCCTCCAAATTAACCTTTTGCTTCTCTTCTTTGGTGGCTGTTAGCTTGTGGTATCTTTAGACTCTTGCTTTCCAGGACTCTCTGACATTAACAGCTTGCTTAGTGAAGAAACTTTAGGTCTTTAAACCTTGGATCAATTGCAGTAGCGATCTTCAGCCCAGTGAGATTAGTGTTGTCTTTATTTTTAGATAGTCTGAGGTAAATTCATGTTTGAATTTAACTAAAGGATGATCGTCCTCTGTTCACTCCATAATTTTAATACCACTTACTTGCATTACATCGTGCGTGACCCATTCCTGCACTCGCGTGAATGTGATTTTTGCCCAAGATGGGATGGGACCCTAATTTCCCGGAAGACCGATGTGATGGGACTCCTGTCTGTCAGTCAATTCTGTTACTTTAACGTTCAGAGTCCAGTCTTTTCCAACAAAGACATTAACCTACTTATAAAAATTACTCTTTAATCAAACAACAATGACAAGCCAAAGAGTTTTACAAATATTACAACCTAAATATTAAAGATGACTACAGGAACAATATAAATCTGACCGAATATTACTCCAACAGCTTGTAAAGCAAGACAGATCAAATGTTTTGAAAGAGAGCTGCTTTCACCGATGATGCCAGCATTTCATCAGGAATCTCAACAGGGGTTACTATGGCAACCAGCCCTGTAGTTCCCTAAACCTTGGCCATTATTCTGTAGGACATTGGAAACCAGTCAAACATGTATACATATTACCTGCTGTCAAGCAATGCAAGGAGCAGAACAGCAGTTAAGACATTATTATAATATTCTTTCAGGTTTTGCAAATATAGTTTAGTGACACAGTGAAGCATGCAATTAGACTTCTTTTTTCACACTTTATATTTAGTTTTGTCATGAAGAGATTTGAATCTTCTTAACCTAATAGTTCTTCAGCACTGGTCCTGCACACAGAACACAGAACTGTGCTAATCCCAGGTGAGCACTCCTGACGAGCATGACATATTAATGCACTCGTAAAAGTGTGTGATTAAATGACCTTTAGGTATGCCAGAGACTGTGTGCTGACTGATGGGTTCTGCTCATTCAAACTGCTCTGAAGAGTGACATTATCATTACTCCCAATTAGCATTCTGCAGACATATAGTTCATCCACGAAGTACAGGACTAACAATAACTGCTTTAATGGATTCCCAGTTCACTTTGATATGTGAAACTCTCTATGTTGGGTTAGATAAATAGTAAAAATTAATTTCCTGATAATTCAAACCTCTAGCAAGTGATTTTATAGAACATGTTTTATATTTTAGCCCGTTAATAGGTTGAAAGGAGTTACTGATCTAATGAGTAATTGATGACCTAAAAATTGGGTCTTTGCTCCCATGCCACTGGCCATATCACCCTGCTACTGGTTTCTCACTGAAGTGAAGCAGGTCTTAGCCTGGTCAGTACTGGGGCACGATTAAGCGATGACTGAATTGTCAATGGAAGTGGTCCTTGAGAGGCCAGCAAGGGGATTCATTGATGTGTTATAATTCAATATAAAAACTGTATTTAACCATGACTACCAAGCAATTTTTAGGCATTTATTTGTATTAATCGCTTGTTTACATGATGCTACCTGAGCTGCTCATGGACCTGCTGTATTAGCTCTATCTTCCCTGCTTCTGCATATATTGTAACGATCACTATATCTCAAGTTTGAGTGAAGCTCACCGGAGGAGTTCAAGGCTAATGAATGAGTCTGTTCTGCATGCTAGTGAAAATACCCATAGTATTCTATTAATAAAATATATATAATAATAATGTAGCAGTAACAATAGCGAAAAGGAAAGTGAGAAAGCGACAAAAAAATCTACAAGGTTTGGGATCATTTCATATTGAAGAGTAAATACTGTAGCATGTGTGTCCATTGCAAGATCGAGCCAGCATACCGCTGAATAGCAGCAAGAGACATTCCTTCAGAGTGCAGGGCTAGTATATATGTAACATTAATAATTATTTTGTAGGTAAACTACAAAAAGAAATGTTAGAAATGATAATCACAAATAGAAATATATACAATTTCCTTATGAAATCTTTATTGAATGTTTGAAGTTGAAACGTTTCAGTTTTTTTCCTTTTTTAGTGCAGTGACCAACACTTAAAGGTCCCATGTTATGCCCTTGTTATAGCATTTAGAATCAATGTTTGAGCCCTGTATACTAGCGCTACACGTAATAATGTTCAAAATGCAATATTTTTCGTAAAAAAATGTATTTTTGGCCCTGCTAAAAATACTATTTACACCGGTTTCCCCCACAGACGGGCTTGCGAGACGCCCTTACTGACCAGGGGTCTCAAGCTAGTTCGGTTTGAGCAAAAACATACAACGAGTGGCGCTTTAAACACATGTTATTGTTTTAAAACATTATAATCGACAGACAACTGCTATGCGTGATGTTATATGGGGAAACCAGAGTCTGAGTTTGAGTCTACAGAATGAACCAGAAACTGGAGGAAGAAGGCTCCTCAGTGGCGTGTTTACATGTAAATCAGACAGGCTTACTCCTCACTGTACTTGTGTAAAATGCCAATCTTTATGTTTTGGAAGCTTCCCTGTCAAAAGACACATATTCTTTACAGTTTACAGAAGTTTTTAACTGGAGCCATATTTGCATCCAAATGCCTTTTGTGAGTGACTTTCTCCAAGGTCTGCAGTACAGAGACTGAACACTGCCATCTTTTGGATATGCATATGTATTCTAGGGACATGCACATGCTTCTTAGTCAATTAACCTCTGTCCAGTGCAAATATATCCATGGTACATTGTTATTACTAATTTAATTTTTTTTACAACAGAAAGTTTTAAAATTGAATAGATTTATGATGATTTTCAGTGGATAAGAAAGTTTTTTCTTACAATTTTTTTTATACCAGTCCTTTTCCCTCATCTCGGCCCCAGTGGTGTGCAGTGTGTCTTAAGCTCTTATAGGACACTGGGGGTGTCTCTTTGTTACCTAACACATGCCGACACACCCCCACACACTGAATGAATGTGTTTGGATAGAGTTAATTCCCCTCAATCTCAGGCCTGAGGTCGGTGGGCTCGTGGGGACGACGGTGTTGACAGAAATCTAGATCCCACTTTTCCCACTGTCCCTTTCCCTCTTGTAGTTTTCCCAGGCTGCTTCTCAAAGCCAACGCTTACTTACTGAGCCACTTATCTTCCCGAAGACCCCTGCTTACCTTTGATAGCACAATGCTTAATTGAAAGGCGCCAAAGGACAACTTGCTAAAGTATATTTTCCTGATTATAGGGCTGAAACAGGTAATCAAATTAATTTAAGTAATTTCATAAATGATTGATTACAATGATTGCAGATTTTTTTGTTTAAAGTATCACTTCAGGTGTCTGTATTTTACTTTCGACTGAGCGTAAACAAAAGTTGCAACTGTTTAAAATGCAGCCGAGACAAAATGGGGATAAATAGCCAGCCAGAAAAAAACCTCAGCAGATATCCCAAGTGAGAGCTTAAACATGGAATGAGTTTTCTGTGCAATCAATCAAAATGTTTTTTATGTAGTGTAGCAGTTGAAGCTTTACAAAGGCCTAATGCGGATTGAGAGGTAAATGGTTATTCCTATTGGATAATTCTATGGAGTAGAAATAGAATTACCATATACTGCTTTCTTGGGAATTGCAATGGTCTTTTTTTAGATCAGGATCAGTTTAGTCAACAAGGGAAAGTTTTATAGTGTGAAGAGATTGTTGAAGAAAATCCCTCTTTAAACCAATTTGTGACAAAATAAATGAGCCAATTGATAATTTTTATTAATTTTGACCCCATGGTTTATTGAAGAACTCCTCGGTGAGGTCACAGTGAGCCTCTCCGACTGGGTTTGGTGCAAATCAACATACAGCCAAACTGACATTAATATCCATCATAACTGTTCATATCCAATTACCTGTATTAAGTCATTTTGTTTATTAATTTTTTTTTAATTCTTTAGACCCCTTATTTTTAAGCCCGAAGAGAGAAATGGATTATTGTTATTCAAAACTAATAATGATTTGTAAGTATTAAATGCATAGGAATCTTGATAACAATTTTTTATATTTCTATTGTAGCTGTTTCCATTTAAATTCATACACTGACATCCATATTGAGCAAATGCAAATTTGTTGTGTCATAGCAGATCTTTGTTTCATACTTTTTTGTTAACTGTATCATGTTAACGCTGAACTAAACATAACTTTCTATTGTAAATTTAAAGATAGAAATCCTTTTTAGTTGCACAGTGTTTTTTTCAATGATAACTTATTGATTGAGTTGTATTATACAGCATGATCATGCTGAAAGTTAATATCTATAATAGTTTTGTTTACGTATAAGTTATATTTAAAATGTAGACTCTTTGTTTTTCCTGAAATCTTTCAGTTTTTAAAAAATCCTTTTTTTTTCTTATATTTTTTTCTATGTGTTGTATCTACTATATGTATCTACTATGTCTAGCATAAACATATTTGTATTATTAGACAATTTAATTTAAAGTAAAAATTCATAAGTTAAAAAAATGGAAATAGCTTATCCTAATAATCGATCAATTAAAGTGATGCGTTAATCAATCATCAAAACAATCAATTGCTAAAGCCCGACCTGAATGATTTGGCTCTTGAACATTACATTTTTAGGTGTTGCTAAGATCAGTGTTTGGTAACAGTTCAGACCATTTTGTAGATTTATAACTACCACCCTTTTTTCATTTATTGTCACCCTGGGCAAAACAACGTTGTGCACAACAATGATATTTAAATTCGATGAAGACTGGAAGTGATGTTTGTGCAAGAGGCAGGAAAGCACTGTAGATAGCAATACCAATCAAATATATGATCAACATGCATTTGTTTGAAAATGTATATCTAAAGTGCATGGGGACCATAAAAGCTTTAGTTCAGGGACTATTGGGATCTCTTGGATCAGGAGCAAATGAAATCCTGATCGAGACATACCTAACTGAAAAGAAACTTCAAGTCAATTAAACAGATTTTTAAGAGCAGTGTACAGATCTGTGCCCCTGCACGCCTGGTTTTTGAGATGGCACGCACCCTTTTCTGCGATGAGCACTTCTTTGACTTGTAGGGCAGCCTGGTGTCTGAATGTACTTTGCGTAACCTTTTAGTGGTCGACAGCTGTTTGAAGCTCTTTGATACTCTCATCCACATGCACAAAGACCCTCAGCCCCACCCAGACTTAAGTCATTTCAACAATTACTCTCCCGCTCGGCTCTGCAGGCCATGCCAACTGGGGATTAGTATTTAGATGACTTCTGATGTTCTGTTGAATAGGCAGTGCCTCTTGTTTCCGTGGCAATGGGCTGTTTGGATGGGGCGCCTGTATTTATTGTGGGACTGCCTCTTGACTGTTTAGTTGGAGTTCAACCTCAACCATTTGTTTACAAATTTAAATAAGACTTAATACAATTTTTGTTTTACCACATCTGTTCAGTTTAAGGAGTGTTACATTTTTTTATCGGTGTTGAGCTTTTTCCAACTTCTCTGGAGATAATTAGCAGTATCTTACCATTTTGCCATTTTTAGTGGTATCAATTTTTTGCTAGATTAGCGTAGATCATTAAATAAGAATATATCAAATTAGACCATTAGTAGTTCACATTTTTTCTTCTTTATAAGTTTTCTATTTAAAACTTAAGACTTCTTTAGTTTTGTTGCCTACTTAGATCGGTAGCTAACACATACTTATGGTCAGGCCACTCACCTTTTTCACCTCTGTTGACAGGCTAAGGTAGGCTATCTCTAAATTATGATGAAAAAAATTATGATGTGAAGATTTATGGTGTGAAAAAATAATAACTGTGACTTGTTTTTGCATGCAGGGTAGGAAAATCTCATTGGGAAGCAAAATATAACAGAACACCACCTCCCAGGAAATAGATTTTTAGAATTTCAGAATGCTTGTATTTGCGTAACGTGTGTAGTTTCTAGCTAGAAAATATTTTCAAAATTACTTTTCTATTCAGAAAAGTCAAAAGATGTTTTGTTTTTAATGCTGTGAAAATTACGGGTGTTTACTGTTTTCATTTTCATCCCCCTTTACTTGTTTAGAGCATTGCTGATCCGAGGTTGCATGTAGGAATAGAATAGTGCTTGTTGGACGGATGTGCAAAAGGATGTAGATGGTTACTGCAAGAAACTACAGGCTATAAAACTCCACTGTTATCAAACATGTCCAAAGTTGGCTTGTTCAACAACTAAATTCAGTGTTAATGACATTTATAACAAATACATTCTTATTTTAATGTAAGAAAGGAACTACTTAAGGTTTCCTGAGTGACACAGCCCGCAAAAATATTTTGAGTTAAGAACATTTGTGCTATTTTATTTACTTCCAACAACCAAACAACAACATTTAGCTTTCTCAGACTATTGTCCCCTCTAGAGGATGAAACTTTTCTCCTAGCAGTCAAAACATTTAGAAGTTTTGAATATTTTTGAAGAGTTACTCAAAATACAGCCCCTCTTTTTATCGTAATTATGGTGTTGTAGAGTTTAGGTTCTCTCTCTCTCTCTCTCTCTCTCTCTCTCTCTCTCTCTCTCTCTCTCTCTCTCTCTCTCTCGCTCTGTGTGTGTTCTTTTCCTACTAATAAGTGGAATGCACCCTTGTGTCAAGGCTTCACCTGCAGTCCCCTCCTCGGGAAGTCTGTTCATATTAGTTAATGAAATGCTCTTTAAAGGCAATGGGAAAGGAACGACAACCTGGCTCCAGCCTGCTATCTGACCCTGCTTGGGTTTCAAAATACTGTTGCCTAGACAGCCACAAAGCTTTCACATCTGCTGATCAGAGGTCAGATGAGTGTGATGACTTCTGTCAGTTGATAGCCATTCCCATGACCAGGTTAATTGTGTAAGATTATCATGTAACCCTGAGCGTATCTGCTTGAGAATCAGGAGCATTAGTGAAAGAGTGAGCGGGAATATATTATGATATTTTTAGTTTGTTTTGCACTGTTTTTAACAGATGCCAATCATGAAGGGGCACCGGAGTGCATGGAAAACATGGCTGATGCAGTCACCCATGCAAGATTCGTGGGCACCGACCCTGCCAGTGATGAGGTGGTGTTGATGAAAATCCTCCAGGTAAAAACGTGCTTTTGTAGTCAGTTTTAATTTATTAGTTTGATAACCTCAAAAACAATAAAGATTTTTTATACAGAGTTTAGTGTTTTTAGTGTTAACTTTTACTGCCATGCCATCACAAATAATGTCTACCAATTTCAGTTTTTTAACAATATATTCAGTGTTTTAAAAGGAGATATATTCCAAATTGATTAATATGTCCTGCTATGCCACATAATAGGTCGATTACGATTCATTAACCTTGCTTCTAATGCTAGTGCGGCTGAACAGAATACAATATGGTTAACAACTTAAGCTCATAGCCAAACTCTCCTCAAGATATTAACACCACCAAAGTGACACACGCAAGTATAGGGCCTCCAACATATAGTTTGTGGAAAGAATTAAGCCCTAATATTTTAAAAGCCACAACAGTGAATGAGTAAATGCAGGCTACTTTAGTAATCACTGCAACATGCTGTCTTCATTCCATCGAAAAAGGAAGTTGTGATTAAATCTTTTATGAACCTGTTTTCCAACTTCTTCCAGTGCTTCTTGTTCTTATTTCTGTGCACTCTGATTTACTGCCAGATTGATTGACACATTTATGGTTCTTGATTGGTTGAATGTGAAAGGTAGTAGTTGTGGTGGTGTGGAAGCTTCATGTGGTGCTGTGATTTCCAGTGTGAACTCAATGTGAGTGAGAGAAATCCTACAGCCCTAACTAGGATTACATATGCTTATCAGAAGACAAATATATTTACTTAGACTTAATAATCTTAATAAACTTAATGTTTTTTTTTTATTCTATATAACCTTTTGCTTTTTTTTAAGGTTTTAAGGACGTTGCTATTGACTCCAGTTGGAGCCCATCTGACCAATGAGTCTGTTTGTGAGATCATGCAGTCTTGTTTCCGGATCTGCTTTGAAATGAGACTAAGTGGTAAGTTCCAACTTTCCCCTTGATTCACAGGTTTGGGGAGTGTGTATGTAGGGTGGGGGTTTATGGTTATTAATTTGTGTATCTTCTAAGGTCTGATTTGATTTTAAATACATGTTATATATAATTCACAAATAAACATTAACAAAAACAGATCTCTTAATTAGTTCTAATTTCATTTTGACTTTGTAACTTTTGTGTATTTAGTAATTACACTCTAATGTGTAAGTCACTAAAATATATAAGAAAAAGATAAGTGTCCGCTAAATGCATAAATGTAATTAAAAAAATTAATGAATGAGTAACTTACTATAGCACAATAAATGTTACGCAAATTTTTCTTTCATAATACTGGACTCTCAACCAATTCAACTCCCAACCAACATTATATATATATACAACAACAAATATTTTAAACAGATGTTTTTCACTTAAACACCTTGAGATAATGCATGCTAATATTGTTATCATTAGTTTCTGGTCAAGGTTTTTTTATTGAGATGATCTTGCCACTGAAGCAAAAAGCCATTCAAACTCTTCAGAGAGTAACACACATAAGGCTGTTTTTACGTATGGCACTGAGATAACACCAACACCTCACACCTCCCTATCTTAAAGTTCTCCAAAAAGCAAATTGGCAGTGTTTGTAAAAAAATTTTATCATTAACCACTACTAATTATGTTTAGTAAAGGTGCAAATTTGAAAAACACGAAGAAATTAACCATCAGCAGCATCAGTATTGGGATTTAAGCATCGTTTGTATTTCAGTGCTAAAACTGACAAGTTTGTTAATGAGCATTTTACTTAGGTTTCATCTTTAGGATTAGAATTGTTAATGAGCAGATGAGCTCTAATAATACGAGTAAAAAAAACATACATATTTGATTCGAATGGAATGGCAACTCTGCCTTCTTTTCTCGCTCATTTAGCCATATGTAGTCAATGCAAAGCAGTTCATTAGTACTGACGTGTCCTTGAATGACTTGTGCTAGCTGTTCTGCTGTGGAGGGGCTTGTATTTGCAAGTAGACAATCATGTTTTACTCGGTTTATTAAAAAGTTAAATGTATTTTGTTGTGTTTGATGTTGCTTAAAGAACCCACTTTGCATTAATTTAAACAATATCTTGCAGATGTTACAAAATACACCGGCTAGATGACATACATTCTTGCTCACAACATTGGTGCAGTGAAAAAAAAGCATCATTTTAGTTTTAAAAGGTCATTTAAATTTTCTATTCATAAAATTGTTTATACATTTTCTTTGCCATGGTTTTAACTTAAAATAAAAATGTTTTGTTTTTCATATGTTACTTCTAATTACATTTCCTAAAACAATTTAATATGTGATCAAGCATTTTTAGTTTTGACTGAAAATTCTGCAATTTTTTGCAATATTTAATTTAAGTAAATCATAAAAAAGTTTACATGTAAGGATCAATGGCTGTATCTTGATCTATTGACATGTATTACTTTGAAGTTTGAAACAGCATTTGATCCACCTCAACAATATCTGTCAACATAATACCAAACCCAAGGGCTCTTTTTCACAAACTGGATGAAATAAAAAGATTAAATTGAGTTTGAGATTGTTTGATATTTGATTTGAATAATTGGATGTTGTACTTGTGGAATAACCTTTTACTAAAGATTTTAAAATGTCTCCAGATCTGAAATTCTGTTAATGGATCTACCATTTGTTTGCTGATGTTCTGTTTTAAATGTACAGTGGTACCTCGAGATACAAATGCTTCACCTTTCAGGAAATTCAAGATATTTAAGGCCACGCAAATAATATTTTTTTTCATGACACGAAACTAAAATTCAAGATACGAAAAACGTTCACAGGACATTTGAAATTCGGGAGGAAGTCAACACTCTGCATCACGTGACAGGATTCAGCATGCCACCAAATGTTTTGCTCTCATAATGGTCAGTTCCAGCCCTGATGCTACGTGCTCATGCATAGCACTTGCTCTCCTATTGTTCAGTTCCAGCCGGATGCTGTGTGTTCGTGTGTATCATCCTGAGGCCTATACCATGAACGTGACAAACTCAGTGTTACCGGATAGGTTTTGACTGGACAAAACCGAATAATTTCAATCAGTTTTAATCGGTATCATGAAGCAGCTCATCAACTTTCTTTGCCGAGTCAGGCTCTGATTCTGAATCTAAGATTAGAACACAGGCGTGTGCACGTAAAAGACTGACGTAGGCACTGAATAACCAGTCATGATGAACATGATCGAGCCAACTCATTGTTTTTTGTGGAGGAGGAGCAAGAGATTAAAGTAGAAAATACAATGAATATTTTATATTTTACATATATTTTTGTGTCGTAGTAATACTGTGGCTGCTGCCAAAGCCAGACGAGATTGTTGTCATAAAATCGCCGATTTCGTGAAAAAGGGGGGACTTGGTAAGTAAGGGGTTAGCCTTGTGGCATAAATAACTAGGGTGACAAAGATTGATTGACTCTTAGATCAAGTCATTGTACACAAATTCCAGGATTGGTGCAAACTAATCAAAAACTTAGCTGCCTAACAGCTTCATGGTACATGAACCTGCTTTCCTATTGGTCAGTTTGAGCCCGGACGCTATGTGTTCGTGCGTAGCATCCTACTCTCCTATTGGTCGTCTGACACCCCATGATGTTTCTGTGTGGCTATGAACGGATTACATGTAAAACTTGCTTCGACCAATGAAAAATTCAGCATATAAAGACCACCCCAGAACAAATAAATTTTGTATCTTGAGTAATCAATGTTATTGATATTTAAATGAATTTGGAATCAAATTATGTTGCATGCATTAACTCTAAAGTTTATAATTCAATATTCAATTTAATTATTTATTTATATTATACAAGTAATGTTTCTCAAACTTTGTCAATTCTTTGACTTTCTGTGATTTTGTAGAGAATTTTTTTTTCTCTTATTTGTTCAATTTATTTCCCTAGTTTAAAAAAAGACACCACTATCTTTTTATCCTTGTCAGGATGAAATTTAGGAAAACATATTTAAAGCTTATTTCCCCATGTAGTGTTTATATGTACATATATATGTAGATTCTTTTTTAAAGGAATCAGAACTATGAATGAACATATGAAAAAAGTTGTAAACATGTATTGATACATTTATAGAAATGTAATTTTTATTGAATGTTTTTGATATTTTAAAATTAGATGTTGCTACCCTTAAATTTTTTGACAGCAGAGAATGGAACTTTCTCTTTATTGGTACGTTTTTCAGGTCAATGGACTTAAGACCATTAGCGGTGTTGTGCACTGCACATGGAGCAAGTTGATGCTTATGTTACTCAAGCTATGTTTATGAAGGGAACTGAAAATGTGATAGAAATGGACTACTCTCGGAAGCTTCTAATTTATTAGCTCCACCGAGATTGGATGAAAAAAATAAAATAAAAATAATGTCTGCAAACCCGCTCCACTGCAGTATTTGTACTGCTGTACTCATCATTTTCTCTCCGCCTTCTCCATACAGATTCCATAGCATGGCTAGCCATTGACTTGATATGTGAATAACTTGCTTACCAAACTATTTCCAGGCTTGGTTTAAATGTCGTGTTAGAATTCATGCTATGGTAAGAACCAGTAACCTACAAGAAGAGAATAGTCAGTTCATTGTTAATTAAAGCTACCTCTGTATGGAAAATTTCTCAAACTTTGTGTCACTGAGTGTGCTGCGGAGAAGTTCATCTTAGACTATGCTCAGACAGCAGGTATTAAAGCTCAATTCAGATTTTTTTGTTGTTGTGAAAACCTTTTTTTTGTGTGTTTGTTCATAGCGTTTCTGATTTGAGGGGGAAACTACATCACCCAGAAGTTTTATATAAACTCTGCTCCAAAAGACCTGGCCTTCACAATAACCCTAATGAAGAGTAGAGAGAGGGAAAATGGCTTAGAAGTGCTGATTATCTAAGAATTCCTTGATTATGCTTGGAAAACCATATCAGTTGACCATGAAGCTCATCAAGATAATACAAAGCCATTAACCAAGCTATTGTTAGGGAAATAAATAAAAACAAGTAATGTTCTCTCACTTTTTTGTATTCATTCATAGTTCTATTGCCTTAAAAGAGAATGCTATTGAATTAGGATTAAATTTAAAGAAAACACATCATCCCAAAAGCCTTGCACACTTTTTGACTGGTAGTGTATCTACCATATTTATGAGAATTATGCATCCCTAAATGTAGCTCCTGTGCTCTTTCCGCCATGATAAACTTCTGCTCTAATCCAAACCAAACACAGCCTGAGTCCCAGAGGACAGCTGCACTGTGTCTCCGAACTAACATTTCCTCTTTTTTTCTTCTTCTGCTCTATTCTTTGTGTTCTTTTCCCTTCACAGAGCTGCTGAGAAAGTCAGCTGAGCACACGCTGGTGGACATGGTGCAGCTGCTGTTCTCCAGGTAACCAGAGAGAGGATGGAAGAGATGAGGATTAGGAACAGAGTCGTGTTCGGCTGTTCACATAATCAAACTCAACCTGAGACCAAACATAACAGGAACTGGGTTTTGCGCCGTAACAGGGCTCCAGTTTCACTCTCAGACCTCTCTCAATTACCTCTGACACACACACACAAACTTGCAGACAAGGACAGGTGAAAGGCTCTGACAGGCCAAAGCATGGCTAATTATCAGGCCATACACAATCTGATCTTTAAAAAGCTCACAGTCTCAAGTAAACAGGCAGAAATGTGCTTGAGAAATTGCCATAAATATTTAACATTATCCCAGTGGAAGACACAGATTGGCCCTCTTCAATATTCTCTATAACACAATTTAGTCCTACAAAATGCAAAACAGAAATGTCAAAATTTCTTTTGCTTTTAGTCTCCGTCTGTTAAGCAATAAAATAAATGTGAATATTATTTGTAAATAATCAAAAAAGATAAAGCAATTGTAGATATATTTACAAATGGTAATATTCACAGAGACCTGTTCATGAAATTTGAAGTGTGACATATCTGAGGTGTTTTATCCAGAGGCTTCAAACCAGTTCAGACAAAAAAACAAAACAACGAAAGCTAGAAATAAAAAGTGAAACCAATTTGAACAGAAACATAGTTTTGACATGACTCAGTTGACGGCTGATTGAGCTAAGGCCTAGTCTGTTACCGAAGAGCGTAGTGATGTGTCGAGTTATGTATACAAAACTATTGAAAATAAGAATGTTGCACTAATACATTGAGTTTTATTAGCCTTGCTAATATTGACTCAAAGACTAATGTTGTCCATTAACAAAACACTTAGCACACCGATCCTTGCTCATATGTTCAAAAACTTTGACAACACAAGGTTTCTGATTGGGTAGTGTGATGTGAAGCCCATGTTTCTGATTCTCATTCCAACAAACCTCGAAACGGAATTTAACGAGTGAGTGAAAAAGTGTATATAACTATAATTAGCATAACCATCTGTACCGTTTTGCTATGATCATAATCTCCTCTTCTTCAACAGAATCCTCTCAGTTTCAGTAACCCACAGAAAGTTTCTCCCACAGAAAGTATGGAAGTTTGATTTTGTCAAAACCACATTATAAATGCATACAAATGCTTACACCAGATAATGTTGGTGAAGTCTGATGTTTCAGAGACAATTCTAACAGAATAACTATATTTTTGTCTATTATTTTTTATTATTATATAAAATAGTTTCCTTCATTTAACACAGTTAATGTAGAACAATTTTGTGAAATATTTAACTTTGTTTAAAAATGTAATATACTGTTGTAAAACTGTTTACATTTTTATTCATAGCTTAATTAAATATGAGTTCTTAATATAGATATTGTGATTTTCATCCATCCATTTGTACTTCTCAGTCTAAATATTGTAATTAAATTAAATTGTTGTTTTTTAAACGATCAACAGCTCTAATATTAATGTAAATTAATGGATTTATTGAAGATAAGCAATGAAGATGCAACTTGCCAATAACATTAATGATGCTTCTTGAAGCTTATAATTTCTCTGTGGAAACTATATTTCTTAAGTTTCTCTGCATTTTCTCAAGTGTTAAGATTTTTTTTTTTTTTTTTTATTATTAAAACTTTACCAATTACATCCTAAATAGCTTGAACCAACTGCATATGAATATGAAGTGGAGTATCTCTCTACACCTACCAAGAGGGGACTCATGTTTCTGCTGCCTTTTAAGAAACAAAAATCACATATAAAGTTTTCTTTTGAGCTCTACATTCATAATCTTGCTTAAAACATTTTTTTTTAATTGGCAACTGTGGACCTGTGCTTCTCGGCGACGGCTAGCTAGCAACATGGAACTTCCATAAAAAGTAACATAACCATGTTGCGAAACTTACAAAGGGACAAAGGACTATTGTGTCAGGTTTTTTTTTAAAGTGTCTTATATTTACATTTGAAGTAATACATGTTTATCTTTATTATGTAAAGCGTATGTTTGAGACACATTTCCAAGATGAGACAAAATCAAGAACACAACTATTTTTTTTTTATACAAGGATAAATAAAAATACTCATTTCAGTTATCTAGAACAATTCAACGAATTTATTTGTTTTGTTTGAATTATATAATCTCAATTAGCACTTTGTTTAACTCTGTCAATTGAAAAGTTAAACAATCAATGTTTAATTCCTATCCAAGTGGGCACTCTCTTGTACACCAACCAATTAGTTGTGACAGGTGTTATTCAGCATCTAATATATTTTTATTTGTTCATCTGGGCAATTATGTAGTGATATTTCATATATATTATGTCCTGTTTATCTTCAATGGATAAGAATGTGATGCTAAATGATTACGCTTTTAACAACAGCTTTTAACACAGTGATAGTTAAAATTACTAATGTCACTTCTTTAGAACAATTAAACAGAGATCATTGTTTTATATGAGTTATAAAAACTCTTTAACTTGTCGTGTGAAAACTGAAGGACTCCGCAATGTCTTCCTATCCAAGAATTGCATCTATATCATTGTGCAATACATTAAAATTAGCATATCATTAATATCTTCCTTTTGTTTGAATAATGATGAGTAAGGGGTATAAATTAAAACTTTTTTTAAGATGTCTTTTTTGACGTTTCCTTGATGAAGCAGGTTGTTATCTGACCTCGCTAGAGGAAAAGTGAACGACCTTTTATATGGTCAAGGCCTTCAGCCAACTTTCTGGTTTATCTTGAACAATTTGGCCCTTGGGTAAAAATAATTGGAGACCCCTGGTCTATTCCATGTACTGTAAACACCCTTCAGGTGTGGAGATTGCTTTAGTGTTTTTTTTTTAATTACAACCAGTTACAGCTTTGAGACGATGGCACTCACCCTCACAGCCTGAGCTAAGCTCGGCACTCTCATTGTGCTCGTTCTTATTGCATGGAACCTCTTGTCTACCTTGTCTTCACAGTGAGTGTGTGAAAGGCTTTAATAATGAGTGTGTGTATTTCTGTGTGCCTAAGGGTAATAAGCAGTCACCGTAGTGTGTGTGGTCTAGAGAGGCAGAGTAATGAACAGCGGATCTTATTGACTGCTCAGAAGGAGGCTTAAGCAGCCTGCTGAACGCATTAGGGATGTTAATCTGTTGGACTCTCAGATCATCCCATAATCAAGCCAGGAAGACAACACTCCATTAACATGGAGCAGAGTTAACATCGTGAGTTAACATCGTGAGCGGTGATGTCTCACTCAATGTCCATACAGCGCACAATGCCCGAGAACCCCACCCGGTTAATTCAGCTAATGAACCAATGCTGGGGTCAGAAGTCAGCTCTGAATGGGAACAATGAGGGAGGCTCCCCGGACATATTGCCTCTGTCCTTGACTATGTTTCTTAATTAAATGCCACTTTGAGGACATTAAGATTGGACTCGTTGAACATTTTTTTTCTGTGATAAACTGAACTTTTATTTAAATTGAAGTGTTGGCCATTGGACTGAGTTTATGTTGTTTTAATTTTTTTTTAAAGTATAGTAGAAAATATATTATTGTAAATGATCAATGATTTGCATCCCAGATGTCTGTTCCATTTAGTATGAGAGAAAATACAAAATGAGAAAAAATTGGTGAGTTGCACTAAAAGTGAAGAAAAAGTTCTCCTCCCAAAAAGAGTTCTTGAAAATTATTAATTTGTATTTCTTTTAAAAGCAAGAGACCTGTTGCTTTGATGAGCATCAATAATGTCAGAATCCACAAGCACAGTACTAGCCAAAGCTTTTAGTTTGTCAGGGATTAATTAATAAAAGTTCTGTGTACTGTTTTAAAGTACTAACCTTTAGGGTTTTAGAGAAGTATGTTCACATTATGCAATCCTAAAAGGTGGCCGGATGTTTTTTGTGTTTACTGCAGATTACCACATTTCAAAGAAGAGGCCAAGAGTTATTTGGCCACCAACATGAAGAAGGTAAGTTTCTTTAGTCCCCTTACAGTAGATGGTTCCTTTTCACTCCTTTCACATCTGCCTGCATTTCCCTTTTCTTTTGCTACATAGAGCTCTCAATTAGTGTCTGTGAGGTCAGTTGCTGCTGTGTGTTTTTTATTTTCTAGATCAGGTAATGGACAGTAATTTTTAGGGAATGTTAGCAGAGGAGCACCTCTCATCTTTGTTTGTCACCTACTTGTTGCTGTTGAGTGGATCTTTTACTTGTTTGCCTGTTCCACTTCACAGATCTCTCAATGTTGTCTGTAGAAAATGATTTTATTAATGCAGATCAGCATAGACACACCAATCAGACGGACTTAGAGAGGGTACAATCCATATCCTTGCAGTTTTTAGGCGAACCCAAAAATGAGAAGAACCCACAGATGAATTTCCAAAATTTGTAAATCTGTAACTGAAACTCATGATAATCTCATGTGAGCGTTCAGGTGCCACTGCCGCACACCTCTAAACTGGTTTATCGCTAGTTCGTTTTCGCTTTCAAACGAATCACAGGTCATGTTTTATTTTTTTTATAGTCACACATGTAACTTATTGTATGCTAAAACAAAGCTGAAAATAATTGTTTACTTTATTTATCCATAACAAACTGCAAACTTTGTTGTTATTTAGACACATAAACAAAGCAAACACTTTTTACGTTTGCAATTCACAGAGGAATTAGACATGTGCCTTCCAGTTTTGTGTTGGGATTTAAATATGGAAATAGACTTTGAAAGTGACTGCTCATTTGTTTGTGAAGAGAAGGAAGTGCTCAGTCTAAATAAAAGAAAATTTGATGAACAGTCATGTAACAATGCAAAGGGAGTTTTAGCTGAAACCACATCAGGACAAGCATTTTAATATATAATTTTGTTCAATAGACATGTTTGCCTGTTTCTTTCCATTTTTGAATTGAGCTTAGTTTTGGGGAGGCTTTTATAGCTTAGTTATTTGACTGCATTGTTGCATGCTCCTGTATGTTACTGGTCTGATCTTTGCTGGCTTACCGCATCTCAAAAAGCCCTAGGATAAAAGAGTGTTTAGATGTTATCCCGGTTTAAAGTGGCTTTCCCCATTGTGAACACCATTTGCATGTCACTCCGTGTTTCTCATGTCATGAGCTTGACACATGTCCATCACTAATGTCGGGGCCTGCACCTTTTCTCCTGAGGCTTACAATATCTTATGGAAAAACAAACGAGTGCAGGTAAGGAGGAGGAGTCTGTTACTGATCATTATTAATCACCTAGCTCTTGACAAAGATCAAAAGACACTGGAAGTTGAGATTTTAAGAATATTGCATTTTTTTTTTTCAGTTCAATATGCACTTGTGACGAATGTTTGAAATAATAATATAACAGTTGTTTTTTTTTTATTTTGAAAGCTTCATCCAGTCATTGGCACAGTTAATTAGGGTTTTTGATGTTTAAAAATTGTTTTAAACTGATTATTATTTTGAAGTATAAACATAATTTGTTTTTCAAAGAAAGGAAACCAGAAACCTGTTTTATCCTAGCTTATATATATATATATATATATATATATATATATATATATATATATATATATAAATACATACAATACAATATATACACTAATATTAGTGCTGTTGTCTCAATTTTTCGTCAATTTGCAATGACAAGAGTGAAACTTTTTTTAAGTCTATAAATGTAAATAATTAATGTACATTGAAGACAGAGACTATTTAAATTCAAAATATGATTTAATCATTGATTTTTTTTGTTTAACTTGTAACACAGTTTTGTCATGTAAACAACATGCCTGCACTAAACCATCAATATCCTCTAAATTAACTTTTTGCTTCTTTTCTTTGGTGGCTGTTAGTTTGTGGTCTCTTTAGACTGTTTTCCAGGACACTCTGCCATTTACAGCTTGCTTAGTGAAGAAACTTTAGGTCTTTAAAACTTGGAACAATTGCAGTAGTGATCTTCAGCCCTGTAAGATTAGTGCTGTCCTTCCTTTTAGTCTGAGGTAAAATCATGTTTGAATTCAACTATAGGCTGATTGTCCTCTGTTCACTCCATAATTTTGCTTGTGGCACTAGGCTGACAATACCATTTACTTGCATTACATTATTCAACACCATACTTATTACTTCAACTTTTTAATATTGTTTTACACTACTCTGAACTTTTTAGTTTTAGTTCTAATTTTAGTTTATGCAGCATACCTTGACAGTGGACACCACTCGCATGCACACACACACACGCACACACACACACACACACACACACAAAACAGACAAAACCGACAAGAGACGGAGTTGTTCCATTAGTTTGTGAGTGCGTTGGATGTACTATGCCCAACAGTCTCATGACATTAGACTTTCAACCTGACTCTGTACTGTTTTTCCACAGAAGCCCAGCGGGTCCCCCGTGAGCGTGATGTGTGTCACGTGCTATAACGTGTTTATTTTCCGTGCCTTCTCAGTCATTTTCGATTTCGAAAAAAAGTTTTACGCGTTCTACATTTCAAAATGAATCGCATGCATTAACGTGTTAATTTTGACAGCACTTGAAGAAATTTTTTTTTAGTTCGATTCTATTCATTTTATATATATTTCACACACATACAAACATATATATATATGTGTGTCTGTGTGTGAAATGTTATAAAAATTATTAGAATCAAACTCAAAATATTTTCTTCAGACCATGATATCAGAGTAAGTGATTTAAGATACAGGTTTATTAGATGTTTTACACTGATATGAAGTGTTAAGAGCTTTTGTTCTTATATTGCCTGCAGCCTTGTTCTTTTGCAGTGAATGACCGCATTCAGCTAGATTTAAAAAAGACCATGTTTATTTTGAAGCTAAAGATGAGAGCCGGAGGAATGAGTGAGTCATCTAAGTGGAAGAAACAGAAGCGTTCTCCCCGCCCCCCTCGTCACATGGTACGCAGTTCATCTGGACCATTGGATCCAGCCCAATCTACAGCTACCATCAGTAATGTTTCAGGTACTGAGACTAGTCTTTTTGCTTGGGCTTGTTGTTAATTGATTACTCCGATATCAAAATGTATTAAACTTAAGATTGTACTAAGATTCCTGGTTACATAAATAGAATCTCATAAAAAAGTATTTATTTCAGTAATTTTATTAAAAAAATGACATTTGTGTAAAATATTCATTTATTATGCTGAGACTTTTATTTGATGTGACAACTAATGAAAACCCCAAAATATGAACTTTTATTCAAAAGTTCGGAATTTTCTTCCAGCTCCTTCCTACATAAGGATGCTGATTCAACACAACTTTAAGACCACTTAAACATGTAAACAGAGCAGTGTTTGTAACAGAACAGACATTCCAGACTGTAAACAATATGCAGCTCAATAACACCATCTTTAATAAAATAAGTCATCTATAAACAGAAATGCTTTATCTTGTTTTTTAGATGAAGAGTACAGATGAAGAGTTCAAATCAATTCATCTTGTTGGAGTGGCTTTAAGAAAATGGAATTAAATGTTTATTATTTAAGAAAGACTGCAAGTGCACTTAGGGTCTGGCAAAATTAAAGAGGAAGAGAAAGTGGGAACTTTTTTAGGAAAACCAGCATTTAATGAAAAGGTTTCTCATTTTCATCAAACCAATTCCTATAGTGTTTGCATTATGCGTAATTAAAAATTCAGGGTTAGCAGCATGATATCGATAGAGAAATATGAAAACTACTCAAATTAGATCTTATTTGGTAAAATAAAAAAAATGTAAAGGCAAAGGTGCTTTAAGATGTTCGAGAGTGGCAGGTTTGTCTGGCTGTCTTGCTAACTTTCGACTCTGTCCAAGGTGGCGTTCCCTTCATAGAGCAACACAGTGGAGGCTTTACTATACCTGCCTCAGATAGTGCCGCTTCCTCCGTTTCAAGTCCCAACACTGACAGTGGCTTAGATGCTAGCTCTAAAACCACTTCCAAGGAAGATCTGACAGATTTGGAACAGAACAGCTCGGCAGCCACCACTCCCATCATCCCCCCCACAGAGCCAGGCAGCATGGAGTCCCAGGTAACCCTTGAACCAGCAGTACATTTGGTTGTGCTCATGTTTTAAGCTTGACTGTATAATGTGTCACCAGTCTATGGGCGAGGGCGTCGAGTACACTCAGTCTGCCTCTGTGGAGTCCATTCCTGAAGTTCTAGAAGACCGGGAACCCCTGCCAGACCAGTCTGACTCCACATCAGTTCATGACATGGACTATGTGAACCCTCGAGGAGTGCGCTTTACACAGTCCACTCAGAAAGATGGTAAATGTGTGCAAGTTCTGATATCACCTGAGAAGACGTTGTTGGATGCAGTAGGTTACAATATGATTTCACAAATAAATCTGTAATGCTATATTGCTGCTTCAAATTAAGTACATGGATAGATTTCTTTTTGGTGTTTGTTTATAAATGAGATTGAAGTCGCACCTCAACTTTTTTGTTAAACTGTGCTGTGTTTGAAATTATCCTAATTCTGATTTACAAGGAAATTGCATCAAGGAGGTTAGAAATAATCTTAAAAAATGCACTGTAGAATTTTGTTTAAAGCTGCGATGTAGACACAGGATTTAATCTAAAGCCTCTGCCCTCAGTAAAGAACGTTACTCTTTCACTAACACTTACACCTCCGTGATGAAGTGCAACTCGGTTCTTGCTCATTTACATATCCGCCTTACAGGAGGCATGATAGTCTGCTTTATAAAGTGTTTATATGATTTTTAAAGTGTGTTTTACTTTAACTTTAACTAAATTGTATACATTACATAGTTTAAAATGATTATTGAAATAACCCAGTGATTTCTCTTCCATTTAATAGGTGGTGGTGGGTGTGGTGGGTGGGGGTGAAAGTTAATGCTTACCTCAGAAAGGAATTTGACATCCCA
Organism: Danionella dracula; assembly: GCA_900490495.1. Lineage (NCBI taxonomy): Eukaryota > Metazoa > Chordata > Actinopteri > Cypriniformes > Danionidae > Danionella > Danionella dracula. The sequence continues at coordinate 4,486,495 of UELW01000844.1, read as the reverse complement.
ACCTACCCCAAGATTAGAAGGAATACTACATCTACATCAATTTATGTGGTGTTGGTTATTGCAGCTGTTTATATAATTCGCGTAGGAGTATACATTAGAGAGAAAGACACATATCATGCTTCCACGCGGGATCTTAAAAAGTCTTTAAAGCCTTTAATTTGAACATTTGAAAATAATGCCTTTGAAAGCATTTTAAAAGTCTTAAATTTTGATATCTCTGCATCGTCTTTAAAAGGTCTGGAAAAAAGTCTTCAATTTAACTTTAAGAAACTTGTAGGAACCCTAAAACTATTCGTTATGAGGATGGCTTTTAACTGTAGTCATTAGGTACCCTGCTGATATTCTAGAGCTGCCACACTGCTTGTTCCTGAAATTATTGTGGAGAAGCACACATTCAAGTCATCCTGTTACAAAACAGGTCATTGGAATAGCGGCATTAGATCAACAATCTCAGTGACTTCCAGTAGTATTACTTTTCATTTATTCTCCTGGATGTGGCCAACCAACTTCCAAACAAGACCCAAGGCTCCGGTTTTGCAATCAAATAACTGCTACTTGGGGTTTGATGATCTGCATGTAAAGTTATTGCCATGGAGTCTTCCAATTAATTATTTTTGTTTGTATGTTTACAATAAAAAAAATATTGTTGTTTTTGGAAAAAGGCTAGATGCAAAGTCTTTAAAAAAACAGATTAATCATATGAAGTGAGTTGTGAGCTGCAAACATGTCTCTTCTAATAGCAGAGCCTTCGGCTATTGGGACTTAAGTTTTTTGTTTCTCTCTTTAGGGGCTGCTTTAGTCCCGTATGGTCTGCCATGTCTAAGAGAGCTTTTCCGGTTTCTCATCTCTCTCACCAATCCACATGACCGTCACAACTCAGACGTTATGATACACATGGGCCTCCAGCTCCTGAATGTGGCTCTAGAAGCTGCCCACATCTCCCCGTACCAGTCTTTGCTCTGCCTAGCTAAAGATGATCTCTGCAGGCACCTCATACAGGTGAAGGGACTGTTTTCTAACCAAAGATTTTGTAGCAAAAGTTAAAACATGACCACTCTTCTGCTTTCATTTTGCAGTTATTAAGTGCAGAGCGAATGAATCTGTACGCTGCCTCTATACGTGTGTGCTTTCTTCTCTTTGAAAGCATGAGAGAGCATCTGAAGTTCCAGCTAGAGGTATGCAAGAGATTCATCATATTTTTTCAAGGTTGAGACAGCTTTTCAGGTGCAGCCAGTCACTCTTTATTTTTATTTACAGATGTACTTGAAGAGGCTAATGGATATCATTACTTCAGAGAACCCTAAGATGCCCTATGAAATGAAGGAGATGGCCCTGGAAGCTGTTGTGCAGCTCTGGAGGATCCCCAGCTTCGTCACAGAGCTCTACATAAACTATGACTGTGACTTTTACTCTTCTAACGTATTTGAGGATCTCACAAAACTGCTTTCAAAGGTGAACTTTTCTCCTTTCAGTTTGGTTGTCAATTATATTATTTAAGATGTACTCACTTTTGTCCAGCTGATGTAAGCTTTAGACCCGTCTCAACATCTTGAATAAAGGGTTGGAATATTACACATAAAATGTTTGAGGGAAGAGGGCAGTGTGTCACTCATCTGGTGAAGCGATTCTATATTTTTCCATGTCTAAATCTCTGCGATTATTTTTTTTTTTTTACTCGATGGTTGTTGACTACCTAATGTAACCAAGTGACAAATGAACAAACACAATGCTTCTTCCGCACCTACTCAAACTCGGTATTCACTTTCATGAAGTCATCTTCTCCCTTCGCTTTTGAAAATGAGGTGGATCTAGGTGTAGGCTTTTCAGGGGAAACGGATAAAGGAATTACAGGACCACAGCACACTTCCCTGACCCTGCTACTGTTCCACTCTTCTCTTCCTCTCGAATTTTTTTCTCCTCTCCCTTAACTCTTTCATTTCTTCCTGCACACTTCCGCTGATAAATAAATCAACTAGTTTAGCTTTAGCTAACATAGCGATAATATAAACACATATAGCTCAAGTTGATTAATAAAAAAAAATGTATTTACTCACCAGATTCACCGACCTCTACTCTCGTTTCAATGGCGATATTAATATGACGTTGAGTCATGAAGTTCTGAGTGGGATTATAATTTTATCCTCTGTTATTTTTAATGTCCCCACAAGATTAAAAATCACATCACTACAACAGCAAGCCCCTGATTGTTTGCCTGTCCGGTTCCTCCGGACTGCAGAGTCCAATGTCTAATTTACATATAAATCATACGCACTTCACGGATCATCTGTGCTTGGCGTAAAGGCCCCTTTACAGTATTACTAACCTGAAAACCTAGAACTTTGTTTAATAAATCACAATTGCTGAGGAGATCGTACTTAAAGCTGACTTTGATTCCAAGTGTGGCCACCATCCAGGGTGCCAACAAAACTTTTGTAAAAAAAAAAATTAATTAATTAAAAATAAATTGAAACACATGCAAAAAGTCCCCCAACTTTAAATTGTATATGAATGTTTGTATGGATAAGTTGATTTTCCACAAGTCAGTGGAATGTTTGCTGCAATTTAAACTCATGCCTAAAGTTACTCAGATTTCTCTTTAAGAGTGGTTTATATTCATTAATGTGTGTTGATTTGTGTGTTCAGAATGCGTTTCCAGTCTCGGGGCAGCTTTACACAACCCATCTCTTGTCTCTTGAAGCGCTCCTGACAGTTATTGACAGCACAGAGGCTCATTGTCAGGCCAAAGTGCTCAACAGCAGAACACAGCAGGATCAGTCAAATCAGACTACTGCAGAAGGCGATGCTTCAACTAACACGGTTGAAGTTGTTGCTTCATTCAGTACTCATTCCATTGGTGAGTATGCTTAAGATTCCCTGCACAGGGACAATAAAAACCATGATTTAAATTAAGCAGATTCTCATAGTTTTACCATTTTCACTTCTCACAGAAGCTGGATGGCAAGTTTCCTCTTCTAATGGCCTGGATGGTGTTGAATCAGAGGCGAGTGCTGCTGGTCCTCCCACCAGTGGGCATCTCATGGCACAGAAGATGAGATTTGGTAGACAGGACCAGGAGGAGACCCACACTGGTACTTAACCATGCATATAGGTTTGCATTTTATATTGAAAGGGTGTGTAAACTCTCACTAATCATAATCCAGCTGAGAAGAAAAGCCTAAAGAAGCCTCAGCGATTCAGCAGTTATCTTCCAGACACTCAGGAGCTTTTAGAAATCAAGAATAAGAAAAAGGTAAGCACTTTCAGCAGCAGTTGGTTGAATTCCATTTATAGGAAGTATAATCTTTTCCTTTTTTGAAGCTTCTGATCACAGGTACAGAACAGTTCAACCAGAAGCCTAAAAAGGGAGTTCAGATCCTGCAAGAAAAAGGGCTTCTCAGCAGCCCCATGGACAATAGTGAAGTCGCCCAGTGGCTACGAGAGAACCCCTGGCTGGACAAGAAGATGATTGGAGAGTTTATCAGTGATCGGCGGAACATTGACCTCTTGGACAGTTTTGTCAAGTAAATATCCCCTTTACAGTCTGGGTTTTTGTCTTAGGAGAGCTCCGCTGCCTACTACTAGTTTAAAGTAGATTAGTGAGAATGGCTAAACAAATTCCAAAATGGTTCTGATGGGGTACATGCAGAACGTGATATGACCCAACCATTAAATAGAGTTGTTTACTTCTTGTTACTGCTCTACTCTTGCTTGTTTTCTTTAGTGTTGGTGCAATAATTTTCTATTATTTTTCATTTTTACTTTACATTTCTGAAAGATTATTAACATGATACAAGATTTTTTATTTTGATAGTCGTAACTTTTGCTGTGTGTCCAACACATACAGTTGTGTTCTGGTGGATAAGGAGATCGACTTGTGATTGGAAGGTTGCTTATTCGATCCCCAGATCCACCGAGTTGAAGGTGGTGTGAGTGATGAAACACTTGCTCTCCATCTTCAACAACCACAGCTGTGGAGCCCTCGAGCAAGGCACTAGTTTCTGGACTGCTCCCCGGGTCCCGCAGCCATGCTCCCACTGCTCCGGGTGTGTGTTCATGGTGTGTTTGTTCACTGCTGTGTATGTACACTGGGATGGGTTACATGCAGAGCACAAATTCCTGGTATGGGTCACTCCATATCTGGCCGACTGGTCACTTTCACTTCACTTCACTTTCACTTCATACGATGCACATCAGTAAATCCCAGGTTTAGTAGCTCCTGAAGATTTCTGGTGTAAAACAGCTGTATTTTGTGAGTGAAATGACAGTTGCCAGAAGTGATCAACTTTTTCTGAACGCAGAAGTAAGATGCGTATAAACCCCATTATCAAAATTTTTTTTTATTTTTTTTTTGACTAAGGCACTGTCATAAGTGCCTGTGTAAAACCGGGTGAGCACATTTATGATAAAGTGGTTTTAAATCAAGTTGTTTTTGTTTAATTACTATCTGTAAAACAACATATTAGATTCAGAGATGTTTTTTGACCAGTTGGCTTGTGTTGTGGTAATCCGCTACCCACCACCCAACACTAATGATTGACAAACGCCCTTGGTAGTCAAAGAAATGCATGGTTAATTATAGTTGTGGATAACTCTCAGAAACAGTTTTAGACTGAACGCGAATGAATCAGTAACCAGCTTTTTGTAATCTTTGATCATTTGAGACATAAGGAAGATTTTAATCATACACAGAAAAGGCAAAAGTGAGTCTTTATGATACCTCAAAGCTAACATCCCATTTCTATGCCTTTTGGACTTAATATATATTTCTAATATTTACTTAATCATAAATGATTTTTTAACGATTAAGCAAAAATCTTCATGAATATACTCTGTTTGAAATGTGCTTTACAATGATTGTAATAGATTACTGTGGCAGCGTTTTTTTTTTTTTTTTTTTTGCTGTTTTATTTAAATTATTCTAATTTTCTCCACAAAGTGAGTGTTTCGTAACCTCATTGTCATGCATCCTAAAAACTCAGCCATGAGGCTGCAGGAGAAACACATCTCTTTGAAACAGCAAGGTTTGTACATGCCCCAAAATGTGACTACTGAGAGAATATTATAAAAAAATTGTTATTACAAAATTGAAGATATCAATCAGCATTGGTGGGCAAGAACAGATTAGTTTGAAATGGAATTTTGATGCCATTTTACTTTTACTGATTTAACGAAAATGACGATGTATTTAACAACTCTAACAGGACTGTATTCTTACCTTTTATTGTATTTATGTCTAACAGGGCGTTCACACCAAGTGCCAAACATACAGACTGAACACTTCTCCCACACCTATCTGAACACTTTTGTCTATTTTCCATTGTGCAACACAGTACACTACGACACAATTTAGTTCAGTGCAGTATGGCCAGCTTTTATATATATATATATATATATATATATATATATATATGTGTGTGTGTGTGTGTGTATGTATATGTATGTATGTATGTATGTGTATATATATATATATATTTATATATATATATATATATATATATATATATATACACTGCAAAACTGCAATATACATCTATTGTCGTTGTAAATGTTCCCGCTTCGTAAAAGAATCACATCACTACAAGACAAAGCCTCTGATAGGTTGCCGCGCACACAAACTTTGCCTGAGTTGAACATTTCCAGATCCTTTGCACCGTGATGTGCCTTATCGCATCTTTACATAGACTTTACATAGAAATCAGCTGCTCTTCCTTGATCATTCGTGATAAGTGCTCAAACGCCTTCCAAAAATTTACTTCACAATCAAACTTTGCTCGTATCAAAAAAGCAGAATTTTTTTTTTTTATTTCGCAATCCAGATGTTTATCTGAAGATAGTGTCCTGAACAATCAAAATGTTACAACTATGACTCAAATTTTCTTAGTCAAAATAAAACTGTAACTAGATGTATCAGTGTTTTAAGCATTGATTGACAATTTTATTCAAGTAATATGGGAGTAATATACTACTTTCTCTGTGTTTGTATTCTAAGATTCTCTTGTTTGTTCCTCAGCACCTTCGCATTCCAGGGCTTACGAATAGATGAAGCACTACGCTTATATCTGGAGGCTTTCCGTCTTCCTGGTGAAGCACCAGTCATCCATCGACTTTTGGAAACCTTTACAGACAACTGGCATGTAAGTCAGCTGCCATACGCTCACACAAGCACTAGCAAGCTGGGGTCGACATGAATATATATATATATATATATATATATATATATATATATATATATATATATATTTATATATATATACTTACTCTTGAGCAGGAACACAACTCTTTTAATAGACACAAGCTCACTCTCAGTTCTTCCATGACTGCACTCCAAGGCAATCCTGCCACCAGTGCCCCATCATCAGGTAATTAGCAGCCTGGTGTCAAGGACAGGTTCAGTATTCACAAGGGTGAATGGGGATGAGCAAAATGTTGCATGCCTTTTCTGTCTATCGTGCATCAAGATGGAAACACACCCCTAACATATGTGTATAAAAGAGAGCTCTCTGAGAGTGACCTGGAAAGTATTTGTAGTCATTTCTTTTCTTAGGCACCATTGACAGTCAATATGAATGAGCTCATGAGATTATATCACTTCAACTGCCCACATACCCCATAGAGATGGGGTCTGCGAGTGACATTTACACTGATGGGACAGTTACTCTGTCCTGTTTGATTTTTCTGCTGGAAACAATTCTTGATGGTGATGATATTGTTCTTATCCGCTGACTCAGTCTTGTGGCCTCGTTTTCTTGTATGCAGAAAGTGAACGGTAATCCCTTCAAGGACAAAGACGCTGGCTTCTCTCTGGCTTATGCCGTCATCATGCTGAACACAGATCAGCACAACCATAATGTTCGAAAGCAGAACATCCCCATGACTTTAGAGGTGAGTGAGAGCTGTTGTATTATCAGCTCAGGAACATCCAGAATCAGTCAAGCGTTCAGGGTTTACACACACAATCCCAAAGAGAGGTCATGTTCTGCAGTAAGTGTTAGCGTGGAACCGAGAGTGCCATTCTGTCTCTGCTTCCTTGTTTATGCTTTAACTGTGTGAATTGACCAGTTGATTGAAGAGGTTTTGTATAACATTCAAATGTGAAGGCTGAAGTGTCTTCCCATGCTGGATATGACTCTTATATTAGGGTTTGCATTTGTTATTTCTACTGGTTCAAATTAGTTTTTGGGTGCTGAATTGTTCAGAATATTTAATCAACATTGTGGGGTTTGTTGAGAAACAATTTCAGACCTTCAAAAAATAACACTTCACACACAAAGCTAGCGATCGCATTTTGTACTATACAGGAAAAATTATTTGTAGAAAACAACCAAGGATGCAGAAGACGGAGCTTTCACACTTCCACCGTTTACTGACTGAAATAAATGGATGTCCTTCTCCTCCTCATTTCAGAAGTTATTTTTAATAAATTGTTCACAAGAAATTATTGTCTTCAACAACAGCTTACCTTAACTCAAACTAGTTTGACCGTCGGGGTAGACGTCCCCTATCCCAGCCAGTGAATCTTTATTGTGAGATTTATTCCCTGTAATGAAGTTGCTGTAAGTACAAGTTACTGCTGCATTCATTGTTTGTTAAAAATGTGATGTTAACAGTGTTATTTGTGTCATTTCTGAATAGTTTTATATTCACAAATTTTGTAATTGTCATTGAGAATAAAATACATCTTTTAATATAATAAAAATAAAACAATATCAACATAAGGTCTGTGATCTGCATGTGAGCCACTGGAACACCTGGAACTAGAATTTGATTGATTAATAGGTTGTCTCTTTTTCTGATCATTGGATGTCATTTATATACCTTTCCCCTTCATACCAAAGGATCACCGATCAGATGTGTGAAAAATATCAATGCCAGAATTTGTTCAGCACTTAATTTCTTTCTTGATTAACACAAAAGCTCCGGGCCTGGTAGGGAGCACCCTTTGGAACACAAAATGCCCTGCAAAACAGCCAGGTGTTTACTTTTGAACATCATTAAAGCGAGAGACTATTGTATATGGATTTGCATATGATAAATTCACAGTTTTTAAGTAATCTAAATAGCAAAATCTTTATGTGCATCTCAATGATTTTACTTGTGCAATCACTCACACTCCATCTCTTTTACATTTTTGCAATTGTTTAAGTTCTATCTAAACTTGTATACTCTGATATCTCTTCGGTAACTCACTCAATGACCTCTTTGTTCTTTTATGGCACGTGCATACCCTCTATTTCAAACTTTTCACATTTTTCACATACAAAGGTTTGAAAGCATAAGAAAGATGTAGTTTGCAGTGGGTGTAGTAGCATTTTAGTTGGCTTATAATAGGATGGTTTTCTTACTTGTTCGCTAGAGTGAAAAGTGAAATGTGAAAAGGCCAGTAGCAGGATACCGGGAAGAACGGGACAACTGGACTCCTGGCAGGAATTACTTCCAGCTGTCTTGTCTCTGTGCTATCATATCTGCTCTAACGCTATGGAAACTGCTGTCCTCTGTTTATTTCTCTTTCTGTTCATCTTTCTCTCCTGGGGCGAGCTCGGGTTCCTCTTGCTTTACCTGCCATTAAGAAAGTATGCAGTAAAACAGTAGCCTAACAACATCACTCGGCAGCAGACATCTGTGTGTTTATTTGAGCTGAGGCTGGCTTCAGACCAGCCTGCTTAACACCAACACCTATTAAGTGACAGCAACGCTAATAAACTCAAGCCGTTATTGGATTTGAAAGGAGGAGGATGTTGTCCTAATTGGGGGGAATGAAGGCATTTTAATCAGTTCTGTCCCTCTGTTTGTTGCTTTGTTTTATTTCCCTAGCAATTCAAGAAGAATCTCAAAGGTGTTAATGGAGGAAATGACTTTGATCAAGACATGCTGGAGGACATCTACAATACTATCAAGTTAGTGCTCGTTTACACTTAAAAGTAAAAACTTAAAGTTTTTAGTTTGGCAATTGGTTTATTTAAACTGTGTAACTCTCTCCTGTACATGCTTTTTGATCTTAAACTCAGCTTCTGAATTAGTTGTTTTCATCTCAGTTGTTTCTCAACTACTAGTTCAGAGCTGGAAGTTGCTTTTTCCTTTGCTTCAATCAATGCAATTTTCATAGAATATGTATCTGTATTTTGCAGAAAATTATATATCTAACCTCTGAATTAAACTGTGACAAATTAAAACACAATGGGACACAGCAGTATAGCGTTGTCACACATTCAGAACAGAGACACTTACAACTTGATAATTAATTTAAAAATGTATTTGAGATATAGAGGATAAAAGAGGACAATAACATGATAATACTCCAAATCTGACTAAATTAACACCTTAGAAAACAAACCTTTTATTTTCTAATACCTCGTGGTATTGTAAAATATTAACTGTGCGTAAAGAGATAGAGCCACAATCTTTGAGCCGTACTGGATGCTTTATTTTTTAAATTTTTTTCAAAAATATAAAGAATGTTTTTACTGCATTAAATAACTCACTTCCTCCTAAGAAAAACTAAAGACTTATTGTTTGGCCTGACTGGCTTGATATCAGTATGGGCATAATTGTAAAAATTGTGTGTGCTAAAGAGAGTTTTGAAGCTTGCTGTATAAATAGAAAGGGCTTTGTTTTTTATTTATGCTGCTAAGTTGTTTTCTTTTACTAATTTGAAAACTGTTTGCAAGTACTATTTTAGAGAGTGGGAAAGACTTTTCGAGGTCTGAAACTTTGTGGTCTACAGGAACGATGAGATTGTGATGCCAGATGAACAGACGGGGCTGGTGAAGGAGAACTATGTGTGGAGTGTCCTGCTGCACCGCGGTGCCTCAGCTGAAGGTCTGTTCCTGCATGTGCCTGGCAGCAGTTACGACCGTGACCTTTTCACCATGATCTGGGGTCCCACCATCGCTGCCTTGTCCTATGTTTTTGACAAGAGTCTGGACGATACGATCATTCATAAGGCCATCACTGGCTTCAGGTAAAATTGTGTGCGTGTGCGAGAGATAGATATTTTTTTAAGTTTACAAAAGACTTTATTGAGTCGTTCAACATTTACATGTCTCCATCACTTTTCACTTTGCTGATGTTTGACAACTTAAAAACATTTCAGATCACAAAAAAAGACAAAATAAAAACAAAAGCTCCAGTACGTTCTCCGGGTCGCTGTGAGTCTCCTTGAGGTTTTAACTTCGCTTGGCTCAGCTCATACACCAGCGCACTCTTCCGCGCCTCGTGCCCTGTTTTACTCCTTTAGCTTCAGTAGCAGGTTTTTGAGCCTGAAGCATTCATGTCAGGAAACTCTGCTCTGACCTTTTTGTCCTAATCTTTTTGTTTAAAATTAACGTTGAGGAACTCTTTGATCTTTTTAGTTGGGTAAGCGGTTCCCTGTTTCACAGCTGCTAATTGAGGGCTTGGATCTATCTGAGCTTCCTCCCTTTCGCTGTTCTTCTGCTCAACCACAGTCTCCATCAACTCCTCCTCCTCATCTCCAGTGTTGTTATTTTTTAATACAACTTTAGTCTCCTCGCAGCACCCACACACACGCCTCACCCGTGAACCACACACTCTCCACACACACATGAGTGAGTGAGTGAGTGAGTGAGTGAGTGAGTGAGTGAGTGAGTGAGTGAGTGAGTGAGTGAGCGAGCTCTTTCATTATCATTAATGTCATTATCATAATTCTGTGAGTCATTGTCCCACCCCCTCTCTGCTTGCAGGAAATGCGCCATGATCTCTGCTCACTACAGCTTCAGTGATGTCTTTGATAACTTGATAATTTCTCTCTGCAAGTTTACTACTCTCAGCTCTGAGGTAAGATGTCCTGTTGTGGGTCGAAAGTATTGTCTAAGGTCTGGTTTGATTTCATATTTGTGCTTTCAGTCAGTAGAGAACCTGCCCACCGTTTTTGGCAGTAACAGGAAGGCCCAAGTCGCTGCTAGGACTGTGTTCAGTTTGGCTCACCGACATGGGGATATTTTAAGGGAAGGGTGGAAGAACATCATGGATTCCATGTTGCAGCTTTTCAGGGCTGAGCTTTTACCCAAGTCCATGGTTGAGGTATACTAGTTAAAAGAAAAGCATCTTGCTTCATGTTTTGTAGGAAGGCCTAAGATGATCAGACAATGGTGCCACCTGCTGTTGAAGAATAATTTATTTAAGTCTGATGTTTTCTTTTATTTTTTATTTTAGGTTGAGGACTTTGTGGATCCAAATGAGAAGATTTCTTTGCAGCGTGAAGAGACACCGTCTAATAGGTAAATTCACCAGGAATTGACTTTAATTCAAGGGCCACAACAGAGCATTAATGAACATTTCATAAAGGGATATAAACATTTAAATACAAGTTGGTGGAACTTGTATTCCACTTATACCCCCCCCCCCCCTCTCTACTATAAGTTAGCTACTAAGCATAGTAGTAAAGAACAAAACACACGTTTTGAATTTAAATCAGGTTCAGAGGCCACTTTCCCCATCCTTAAAATGAAACCATGGCATGTGCATTGTTACACTTTAGTGTAACAGTGTTGGGCAGTAACACATTCTTTGATTATTAATTGAAGTAATTAAACGTTTTATTGTTATAATTTAAAAATATTGATTGTAGTTTAAATTCCAAGTAGCTAAAAGTTACCTCTGTGGTACCAGCAGATGACCTTATTTCAATTTAAAGCAAGTGAAGTGTAGATTCAAGATTATGACAGACATACAGAAAATAACTTAGTTTGAGGAAAACTTATAAATAATAAATTAAAATACTATATCATCATTGAAAATGTATTTCAAGATGATTGTTATCAAATTACTGCCCAGCCCTTGTTTGCTGGTAAATGGAAGAAAATATAGCTTTGTTCTCTGCTAAAACTAATAATTATATAAATTATAATTAATTTTGCACTATTTTCTTGAAAGAGAAAAACATGTGAGCTAAAGTGATTCATACACTTTCAATCCAGATAGAAACTATATTACAAAATTTAAATATCTGCAATGCATATAAAATATTCATTGTTAGAGTGGAACAAGTTATTCAAATTATATAAAGCTATACAAAATGTAATTGAGCATTATATAGTTCTACATTAGACTTGATGCTACTGATATTCTCATGAAGTTTGTTCCAAAGCATTCAAGATATAAGTGGGAACGTTTTCATGTTTGGTACGATCATAAGCCCTGCTTCTTGTTATTGGACCATACGAGCAAGAATATAGCAGGATGATATAGTATGGTATGCTGGAGACGGGATTTGTTTCAGCATGGTGTTGCTCATGTAGACTGACGCCAGCTAAGCTCAGTGTCCTCTTGTTTCCAGTAGTATTTATTTTAACAGACGGAAACGTGAATGCATTTTGAAGGTTTGTTAACTTTACTTTTTTCTTTATTTGTTTATCAGAGGTGAGTCAGCCGTGTTGAGTTTTGTTAGCTGGTTAACACTGAGTGAACAATCTGGGCTCCGAGGTCCCTCCACTGAGAACCAGGAAGCTAAACAAGCTGCTATTCTCTGCATAAAGGTAGCTTGAGTAATACTGTTGCATAAATACAGATGAGTGGGGAAAAGTAAAATGATGACTCTTATCATCAGCATTGTGACCCAGAGAAGCTAATCACCGAAAGCAAGTTTCTGCAGCTCGAGTCTTTACAGGAGCTCATGAAGGTCAGCCCAACATCACCAGTATCTTCTTTATTTGTTTTATTTTCCCATTTGATTCATTTTGATTGTTTGCAGGCTCTCATCTCTGTAACCCCGGATGAGGAAACATATGATGAAGAAGATGCTGCTTTTTGCCTGGAGATGCTGCTGCGGATCATTCTTGAAAACAGGTACCGCAACATTTGTTGGATCTCAGGGCTTATGGCATCTCTTCCTGTAGGCCTATTTTTAGCTTTTAAAGCCCTCTAACAAAGCTCTGCCTAAATTGATCCAGTCAGAAACAGTTCATTCTGAGGTTCAATCCAATTTCAGCTGAAAACTGCTTTTCAAACTGCAGCGAATATCTGAATAAACTGGATCGGATGACAAGCGTAAATTATTGGTTTACAAAAAGTTAGAAATTGATTGTTAAATGATGCAATCATGTTTGGGTTGTTTTCTTTACAATGTCACTTACCATTTAATCAATTGATAGATAATTTCTCTTTGTGCTTTCTGTCCCTTAAACTTAGGTTTAAAAAAACAGTATCCCTTTCATGCTTGTACTTTGTGAATAGAAAGATTAGAACTCGTCTAGGCATGAACTATCCAGGAAAGAGATTGTTTGTTTCCTGTAGCTCTTTTGAACATGAAGCTCTTTTCAATGCATAATATCTGTCTTTTACTAAAGGCAATACACATTGAGAGCCCCAAAACTTCATAAGTGCCTTATCTTGTGGAGATGACCAAGAGATTCATCCTAACAGGCTGCAAATTCTAGATGCCTTGTCATCATTGTCCCTTTGGCTTTGCTTTTGAAGCTTGAAATGTAAACTAATAGCAGTTTACTGGAATCTAAATTAACTCTGCAGATAATAGAGCCATTTACTTCTCGTACACAATGATGATGTTGCAGGGCTCGCTCACATATTTTGGCAGCAGATGTATGTCTGGTGGATAATCCGCTTTAATAGCTAGATAAGCTGCTGATTCCAAAGATCACAAATGCTGCTTCAATAAATTAACTGTGTTGAATGCTATCCAACTACTGGAAGCGCATGTTTCATTGTGCTGCAGACACACGGTGATTGTAACACTATAAGCACGCATTGGCCAATACTGTAGTTTTTATAAACTACCTGAATGACTTGCATTTCATGCATTTACACTTGTTTAGTTGAGAAACTTAGCTCTTACAGTGGAGAGAAATTAAGAGCCTACAAGCTTCATTCAGAACATTATCTGTCAGAAGGTGTGTTTATGAATGTATAGCATCATTCCGTTGACTTCCAATCTTGAGCTCAAGGATCCCTGTTCGTTAGTACGTTCTTCCTGTGTCTCCTCATGTGCATTAACTAAAAAAAAACACAAAAAAATTAAAATATGTACATTGGATAGTCTATATTATTAACAAATAAGACTAATATAACCCATTAATTATTACATTACTTTTCCTGATATTAACTGTTATGTTTCAGTTAAGCTAACCTTGTATTGGAATTAGCTTCTTACAGCAAAATGTTTAAGTTATGTTAATTTAGAGTTGTCCTCATGCTTGTGAAGCTGCTTTGAAACAATTACAAAATATTGGTATGTAAATAAAATTTGATTGATTTAATTAATTGTTTCATAGTCCTGTATTAAAAAAACAATTTAGCATGCTTTAAAGGTCTCTACATGCCTATGCAACAGCTGCATACTTCAACTGGCTGCTTGAGTTCTCTTGTTGTTGAAAAAGTCTGGCAACTTCAGTCGCTTCAACAAAAGAATCAGTCACATCAGTTTAACGCACTGTGTGAAAAAGAGACTCGCTTCAGTTTTTTTTTTTTTTTTTAACTGATGCATGTAGAGTTGACGCACTGCGTTTTCGCTGTAGGTGTATAAGGCAACTTTAGCACTTTTGCACTTTAAATGGAAGTGGCTGCTTGCAGAACCTGCCAAGGTATGTAAAGGCCATAAGCCCGGTAGTGACTCCTGTAATGCTGCAAGCACCTTCTGGTCTCACCCTTGACTGTAAAATCACCTACGGAGGCCTATGAAAGCAGTGGGGTGACTGCCTTTCACTCGTCAGTGGAAATGTAGTTTTTGAGACTCTCTTGATGAAGACAAAAATTTTGTATCCACAGGGACAGAGTTTCATGTCTTTGGCAGACTGTACGGGATCACCTCTATCAGCTTTGTGTTCATGCTAATGAGAGCTGCTTCTTGGTGGAGAGGGCAGTGGTGGGGCTTCTTCGGCTGGCCATACGGTTGCTGCGCAGGGAGGATATTGGCTCACAGGTGCTTACTCCAGACACTTGCTAACTTGTAACAGCACTACTAAAGAAGCTAAAAACACAACCATAGCTGGGTTTTTTTCATTTTCACATAGGTTTTCCTCTCCCTGCGGCTGCTGTTGATGATGAAGCCTCAAGTTCTGTCTAGAGTCAGCCGAGAAGTGGCCTACGGCATACATGAGCTTCTTAAAACCAACGCTGCCAACATCCACAGCACGGAGGATTGGTACACGCTCTTCTCCCTTCTGGAGTGCATCGGGGCAGAGGTCAAACCTCCTGCAGCACTGCAGTTTACTCACAGTACCCCAGACACTGACACAGGTGACAAAGTTCCATTCTCCATGAAGTAACTTTTCTACATGTGCTCATCTTATGGGGTGTTTGTTTTTCCAGGCGCACAGTCAGACAGCGAGCTGAGCTCATATCATCAGAGTGAAGTTACTCTGGATCGGGGGTACACTTCTGACTCTGAGATTTACAATGAGCATGGCAAGTCCAGAATACCCCGCTCAGCTACTGAGGTGGATATTGGCTGGCTCATGGTAAGTTCTGAGGAGAATCTGCAGTTAGAGAATCAGTTAGAGAACGATGCAAAATAAGCGTCTGTTTTTGCAGGTGGGTAAAGATGATCTAGATGGGTTGAAGGCAGGGGTGACAACAGCTTCGAAGCCCATGACCCATCCTCTGGTTAACCAGTACAGTTTAACTCTGGGGCAGGACTTGGGTCTCCATGACACCAAGTCCCTCATCAAGTGTGTGGATTCACTCTCCTTCATTGTCCGGGATGCTGCTCATGTCACTCCAGAGAACTTTGAGCTCTGTGTTAAAGCCATTCGAGTGTTTGTGGAGGCCAGTCTGAACGGAGGTAAAAGAAACAAACAAAACACCACAACATTCTTTCTTTAAAAATTGTATTTATTAAAACATGGTAGCAAAATCCGTCCGTGGCATTTTTGTCTAGTAAGCTAGGTTTATGGAAATGGTTTGATATACCATTTTTGTTTTTTCAAAATTGACGATGTCGTTGATGTTTAAAGATGATTATATATCTGCAAGATAACAATTTTAAACTAAATGCAACAGAAATAGTTGTGTTTTGGTTGTGTTCTCTGTGCTGCCACATCTTCTGTCAAGGACATTTCAGGCAGCATTCCTCTTACTGCAATAAAAAAAAATATTTTTGCTTCTGGATAAATGCCTGTAAAGTTATTACGGATGTGTGCTGGTTTATCAAAGAGCTGCATGCTAATTTTGCTGACAAATGTAAGGCATGTCTCTCCTTACACTGGACTGGTATAAAGTGGCATAGCCACATTATGGCCATAATGTTGTATATAATTCATCATGCTTTTCCAGAAGGGTGATAAAGAACATTGTGTGCATATATACAGAATGTTCCCTCTAAGCTCGTGCAGTCCCATGATGCGTGCAGTAAAAATAATGGCCGCGCACATTCTTCCACTAAGTCTGATAGAGGCTTTTTTTCATGTGACTTGAATCTGCCACGTACTTGATAGTTGATCTCGATCGACTCCACTTCCACTTCAAATAAAACATTGGTAAGTGGTTTGTTCTGGAAAGGGTCCATTTTTCAACTCCTGATCGCGCTTGCTCAAGACACGAGTTTCCCTGACACGCTCATAGACACAATGTCAGCTAACATTGGCTTAGTATAATAATATTTTATTCCGAAATTTAAGGAATTGGTCCGACGTCAACCTATGTGAGACTGCAGGCACCACAAAAAAAGCAAGTTCCCATGTGTTCTCTCATAGTCTCATCAGTTTCTTTTAGTGTAGGTTCTTGATTTTCACTTGATTTTCATTAAGATGGTGCTATGTAAAAGATACAGAGCTCCTAATCATTCATTACACTGTCTCCAGCCATGTTTTTTCATAAATGTCCTTAGTTAGATTCATTCTTTTCTTTTTTTTGTGACATTTTTAGACCATTTTAGACCTGAAAATGAGGCTGTGCTCTTATGTCTTTATTAGGCAGCCAAATGTATAAATCAAAGCTTATTAGACCTCTCCTTGTCTCGAGACAAGACCTGTTTATCTGAGTATTCAGGCTAAGAACAAGATTTTTTTTATTATTGGAGAAAAAATTCCTGTCGTTACTAGATAAATTTTTTTATCATGTTAATTGGAAAGGTGGGATGTTTTCGAGATGTTGCTCACAGTGGTCCAAGGGGTCGCTCAAAGAGTTTTTGCTCAGGTGGTTGAAAAATTATTAATAATAATAATGCCTTCAGTTTATATAGCGCTTTTCAAGACACTCAAAGACGCTTTACAATTATCAGAGCATTATTCATTCACTCCACATTCACACTCTAGTGGTGGTAAGCTACCTTGACAGCCCTCAGCTGCCCTGGGACAGTCTGACAGGACGTGGCTGCCATTCTGTGCCTACGGCCTCCTGCCCACCACCAAACACACTCCACCAGTCACTCACATCCACACTGGGTAATGTGGGTGAAGTGGCTTGCCCAGGGCCACAACGGCAGAATGGTCCTAGTGGAGATCGAACCACCAACTTTCCAGTTACAGAACGACCAACTCCACCACTGCGCCATCTTTCCGCCCCAATTAGACAAAAACATTGGTCAAATTTTTCAAATTTGTTTTTGGTCAGAATTTTTCAGTAACACACACTGCTCATATGAGGTCATGGGCCAGAAAGGGATTGAGGGGAAAAAAAATACTTCAAATGTTCTTCTTTAAATTAAAATCAGAGAGACAGATTTTTGTTTCTTGTGTAAAACTATACGGGAATGTAAAGCGTTTAAACTAGAGTAGATAAACTGGCCTGTGAGTGCAAGGAATTAACAACCTGGATAACGCAAACATTGTTCCAAGTTACCTTTAGTTTTCATGATCATTTCTTGAACAGTTTGACAGTTTAAAGTGGCTGCTTTGCTTCCGCGGCTTTGTACCTGGATGTGTTGGTGCCTGTAAGCTTTTTAGAGCTGGATTGTGAGCTCTTCTCCATGGTGAGTCATTTTCCTCGGGGGTAATTCAGCCTTCAGCTATACCCTTTCCATTATTCCTCAGTCTCTCAGTTCCTCTATCCAGGGTGGTCTGTGTTCGACAGAAGGCTTAGCTCAGACTCATTCAGCACTTTGTAGTGCTCCTAACCCAGTCGGCATGGGCTTTTCTAGAAAAAATTTTCCATGAGAAGATAGCTGCTGTCAACAGGGGCTAACAAGCTTACTCCGATTGCAAAAGATCTGAGGCAGATATGCACTTTATTCTCTCACAAAAAAAAAACAGACCAAGATGGCTCAGAGAGAGCATGAAAGGGTGTGAAAATGAGCAGTCAAATTGAAGGAACGTTGCCTTTGAGTCATTATATAGGTGTCACTGTGGTCTTTATGGTAACCTGAATGCAGAATGCAGAAAGTTGATTTATTGTGACTGATGAAGGTGAAAATAGTGCAGTGTATTCTTGAATTGAATTTAATATTTCTTGTCAGTGTATGCTGATTGTTCCCACACCCTCCACAGGCTACCGCACCCATGAGAAGAAAAGAATCCACAAGTACGACTCCAAATCCAACCGTCTCCGGAAGAAGCCACGGGAAAAGGAGGTCACATCCCGGAGAGCCAAAGCTTCCAGCCAGCGGCCCTCCCGTTCCCATAGCGATGAGGAGGAGGATGAGGGAGTGCCCGCTAGTTACCACACGGTGTCTTTTCAGGTTAGTCTGGATGTAAGTACAGCAACCCTTTCCCTAATTCCTTCATCAGTCCATGAGCTTCATAAATTTAATAATTTGATTTCATCTGTTGGGAGTGTTTAACTCTTTAAAGCAGTGTCCCCATCCACTGATTTTAAATGGCAAATATTCATCTCAAATTTCAAAAATCTTCAGATTTCAAAATAACTTAGAGAAGGAACATTTTAATGACTCTAAAAACATGTTTTTAGCTTTTTTTTTAAAAGGAACTCCAAGAGAACCTGCTCAGTTCTGGAGTCGACTACAGTTCAGGTTGCCCCTCAGATTTAATGTGGCTAGGGTGTTTGTGTGACCAACATTTGCAGTATGACTGGAAAGGTCTGATTTCCTCTTTTAATTTCTGTTTTAATAATGTCATCTTAAGATAGCTAATTTGCCATTTTAACTAAACCCCATGTTATTAAACTTTTGCCCCCACCCATTTTATTCTATTTGCTGTTCATTTTTCACCACTGGTAATATTAGAACGGCTGTTATTGTCCCTATTAATAAAATGAAAGTGCATCAGTCACTAAAGCAAATATTCATTTAACACACTGTCTTAACTCACAGAATTAGGTATTTGCTAAAACAGCCTGTTTGCTCATTTAGCTGCTAGACCTGATGCACACACTGCACACTCGAGCGGCAGGCATCTACAGCTCCTGGGCAGAGGAACAGCGCCACCTGGAGGATGCAGGCAAGAAGATAGAGGCTGATTCTCAAACTCTGTGGTCCAGCTGCTGGTGTCCTCTCCTGCAAGGTGAGATTTTCACCAGTTTCAGTATCAGTTAAAGGCACATTTGTGATACTAGCACATTTATGGCATTAGGTTGAGTTAACAATGAGCTGTTTCACCATATTGCAATAATGCACAGTATAAAAATAATTTTAATTAGTCTGGCTTACCGAAAGATTGTGAAATAAAATTCTCTCTTTTTAAACTTTCATCATAGGACTATAAACAATTGTGCTTGTTCTGAAAGCACCTTTTTTAAGATACAATTATATTTTCCATATAGGGTTGCAACATAAGCCATACAATAGCTCATATGTTGACTGTAGAACTTTAACAGCAGCAAATGAGCCAAGATTAGCAGAATTGCTAAGTGAATAATAAACGATTAAACACTAAACAAGTCTTTTCTCATCTAGAACAGTCACTATCAGAGTTGTGTGCCATCTTTGCCAGGTTAAGGGCCTTTTTTGTGCTTTCTGATCTCTATAATTCATTCTAAAGTATCCTGCAAGTTCTCTGCATCCATCAATCTGAATAATTTCTACACATCCCTGTATCCATCTTATAACACGGATCAGTACAGCTATGATGTAGTGCAGATGAGAACAGATCCCAGTGAAACATGTCCTTGCAGACCCAGATAAGCATGTACGCCCCGCTTTGTCACAATTAAGGATACACCGATACCAGTATTGGGCATCTGCACTATTTCGTTCTTGAGCATTACTCGTTCTCATCAAAAGAGTCCCAATACTAGAGCACCGATTTTGCTTTATGATGGCAAGATGTGAGTTGAGCAGATGCGCTTAACAGGTGCAGAAGTTTCAGGACACTGAAAATATTTTAACAGCAATGCTGTTTATTAAAGCTTTTACTACTAGCAATCTGATCAAATCTATTAAAAAATCAGCACAATACCGAGGGCAAGAAGTTCGCTATTAGCAGGAAAAGGCAACAGCCAACTCTGCAGCAAAGTATGTGCACAAGCCTGACTGACGCGAGCCTCACTGTGGTGTGAGCATACTGCACCTGAGGTAGAAGATCACACGTTGTTGTAGATTTTAATGACTGAATTTAGACATGCAACAGTCCACGTGCTCTTCTCAGTTTAACTGTGGTCGTGCAGTGATTTGTAGAGGTTTACACCCTGCGATAAGGATCAGTTTTGTGTCTCACACTCAGCTGAATCATGTGTTTGCGAATATGCTTCAATTGTGGGGAGAATCCCTAAACGTTCTGTTCAGGTTGTCCTTTATGTCAATGCAAATAACATTATAAAAGGCCTAAATAATGCTGAACTCTGCTGTGTGTTACAGACTTTCCAACTTCCTGTTAATGAGGAGCTTAATGGCACATAAGCGGTTGAAAAACCTTCGAAATAGACTAACCACTGTTAATGAAGAAATGTTGTTTGTCTTATACAAAAAAGTTTTGAGTAAAAAGGAGTGATGAAGTTAAAATGTAATAGAAATAAGATTATAATACAAGTGAAAATGTACTGGTATTTGTAAGTTCTTATTTTGGTACTTGTTATCTGCAAGTACTCAGATAAAATACTCGTACTTGTACTTGTATTGGAAAAATGTGGTGTCAGTGCATCGTTAATCACAACATACCTTTTCTGCTGTGTGTTTTTTTTTATTTAAAGTCTTTTAGACCATTTTGGATGCATTAATAAGTTCTGAATTCATTTTCAAATGAATTAAAGACTTTATGCTTAAAGTCAAGTGTGAAGACATAAAGTATTTGTTATCTTGTAGGTATGGCTTGGTTGTGTTGTGACGCACGGAGACAAGTGCGCATGCAAGCGCTCACCTACTTACAAAGGGCCCTTCTGGTTCATGACCTTCAAACTCTGGATGCGGTGGAGTGGGAGTCTTGCTTTAATAAGGTCAGACATCATATCTGTTTCACTTGTACTTGCTGGCTGATGACACCATGTCTTCTATGTGTAGGTTCTCTTTCCTCTGCTCACAAAATTACTAGACAACATCAGTCCAGCTGACGTGGGAGGCATGGAAGAGACTCGAATGAGGGCCTGCACACTGCTATCAAAGGTCTCGCATACCACCCCCCACACATGTATTTAAAAAAAAATAATTCAGGGTTTCCACAATAAACACAAAATAAATCTATTGCAGAGAGAAAATACATAGACTTGGGTTACTGTATTTTCAGCTGCAGCTAATTTTTCTCATTTGATTGAGTTGATCCTTGTCAGTTTAGTCATCTTTTTATTAAATATGAAAAGCCTGCACAGATAGATTGCAAGTCTAGGACCGTAAAAGAACCGAAAAATATAGGTGTTTACAGCTGAATAATTTCTCTGGTGAGGGGATATGACTGACCAGGATAAAGTGAAGTTAAGAAAACAGACAAAAATTTAAAAAGTCATCAATCTGGAATGCTTCATGACCGGATGTCCAACACAAAAACCAGAATGTTTTTGTAAATTTGCTTTAGACCTTTTAAATGCTTTCTGTTTTGTCAGAAGCTAAAGTAAAAAAAAAAATGCAGTTTGCTTGGATGGTTTGTAAATGTCTTACTCGTCTTCTCTTAGGTCTTCCTTCAGCATCTATCTCCTCTGCTCTCTCTGCCAACTTTTGCTGCCCTCTGGCTCACCATTCTTGACTTCATGGACAAATACATGCATGCTGGATCTAGTGACCTTCTGGTGAGATGCTGGAATAACATCTCTTTGATTCTGAGGCAATGATTATTATTGTTGTTGTTTCAGTCAACTGCAAAACCAAATTGTTTGTAGAATGCGGATCCTTTTTCATAATACAAAGCTAAATCAGTGTTATGGTGATATATGTTGTTGTTGTTTTTTAAACCATTTATAATGACAATCTGCATGGGTATAATCAGGCTTTGATTAGTAAATGTATCGTTTTTATTTTCTTTGTTTATTTAGTGAACTACTATCATAATAAAAAGGAAAATATCTGTGGAATATCTGCTGAATATTTGGCAACCATTAGTACACCTTATGCAGTGACTGACTCATGCCTTCGCAATTCATGCATGTTTAAATGTTTATTGAGTGACAGCTTGCCTCTTTATGCTTGAACTGAAACAATCAATCAGACTTCAAAATCAGTAAAACTAAACACTCCAAGGACGTCATAAGGAAGATTGTTGAAAAAACATAAGGTAGAAATTGGGATAAGAAACCATGGCCAGGCAGCTGGGTGCATGGATGAAATCAGCCGTGGGTTTTAAATGCAAATGGAAGTAACACAAAATACCAGTTTTCTTCCCTCGGCCAATTTGTCCTCATACTCATCATACGAATCCTAGAGCTCACTACAATCCAGGAAAACAATTTTCAACAGCATGAAATACTGGTCCTACTGACCTCTGCTCTGAAGGCTCAAGTACATGCACCCCCTAAAGTTTACGAATGAAATCTGAATGATTTAGAAAAGTGAGTGAATGTGTTCTGATCAGATGAGCCCAAAGCCAGCTGTTTGACATTCCGTTCAGCCAGGTCTAGTTTTAGTTTATTTCAGTCTCTCATGTAGCCATTAAATAGCATTGATTTAGGTTAATAAAAAGTTATTTTTTTTAAATGTGAGCAAGACCAGGCAGATTCAAATGGTTAATAAGCTAAATAAAATTTAGATTGACCAGAACTACAAGCCCTAACACTCCTATGAGTTGGCATTTCAGCCATGTTTTTTCAACAAAGATTGTATTCTGATCTACTCCTACTCTACATTTAGTAACAAGAAGAGAAAAAAGATGTTGCAATATAGTATTGAGAATCTCTTTTAATCTTTGGGGTTAATTGTTAGCATTTAACTGTTGGAACAATTAGCAAAAGGAGTTAGGGTAGGCTCGCTCATGACTCAAAAGCATTATTAATGCATTGAATAAAACATTTTGTTAAGTCATTTAATTACCAAATTTAGACACTTGAATCCTGAGCATGTGATGGGTACATTTCTTATGCTTGTTCCCTAGCTGGAGGCCATCCCTGAATCTCTGAAGAACATGCTGCTGGTGATGGACACGGCTGGCATCTTTCACAGTGCAGACTCCCGTTCAGGTTACTCAGACCTGTGGGAAATCACCTGGGAGAGGATCGACTGTTTCCTGCCACGCTTAAAAGAGGAGCTCTTCAAGCAGGCTGTCATTCCAGGTAAAGATCAGTAAAACACCACACAGACCTTCTCCACATTCCATTATGACTCAAAGTCTGGCGTACCCTTATTGAACTGAGATCAAGCCCCTGACTCGGAGGTTTACAGTAAACTGGTGTGTTTACAAAACAGAACCGCTGTGTACTGGTCCTGTTGAAGACCTCGCTCCTCCGGTCGCTGGTCCTCCTGCTGCTGGGCCTGTCCCCATCCCTTCAGGAGTGGTGATAGTTCAAGCAGAGTCTAAAACACCTAGCAGACCTGCTTCACCTCAGGATATGCAGACGCCAAGTGCCAACACTGATCGTAAGCGTCATTTAGACACAGGTGCATTGAACAATTTTGTGGTTAAAGCTCATCACTCAATGTAGAAAATAAACCTGCAAATTATTAAAGCTCATCACATTAAAAAGTTTTTCACATCTTTATACCATAACATTTTGGTGAAAATGTTCTTTCTTGTGATGGATGGCGGTGATTGTCTTCTAGAGAACTATCAAATAACCAGTGTATTGTATAACCTACTAACTCAGAGACCATACACGTATGGAAATACTCTGCTTTTCTTTCTTTTCTTCATTGGATAAAATATCTCACTTGTTTAAAGGGTTTTATTTAAAAAAGAGCAGTGATTGGCAATCTAGTGGTTGGTTATGGGTAACTAATTTCGCCCACCACACATTCAAGACAACTGGAGAGCTTTAGACTTGGCAACCACAGTTAGTATTTACTGAAATATTTATTTGAAATTTTCAGAGCTCACTTATTTGTTTCTTAGTGTTGTTTTATTAAAGTGCCAGTGCCATGGGGGTTCGAGCAACTTAAAAAAAAAAATCAAGAAACAGTAAGTTTCCTGGACATGATGATGATGGAAATAGTTTCCAGGTGCTGAGAAAAAATTGTATGAGAATAGCCATTGATGCAAATGAAAACTATTTATATATATCTAGAACACTCTTTGAATAACTTTTATTTTAACAAGAAATACGTTTTTGTTCTTAGTTTTTAAGATCATTAAGACTTTTTTTTTTGTACATTTAACATTCCTTAATATTTGCTTAATTGCTTAATATTCCTCTGTAGCTGTTCTCTTAAGAGCTTTTTTTTAAGAGAATAAAGTTTACAAATATTTTTACAATTTGGTTTTGCAATTGATGTGTTAAAGACCTGCTTCTACACGGTAACATCTAAATATATCAATATTTCAAAATATATGATTTTGAAATCGTTCTTTCAAGATTCTTCCGCTAATTTATTGCAAGTTTGGTCTTAAATATCAGCTTGTAAAAACCTCTCAAATGTCTTAATTCACCCCAACACCAAAAAACACAGGGTAACAGATGGAGCTTGGAAAATGTTTTAAATGTCCTGTTTTGGCTTCCCTTTTGTGCATGCAGGAACGGAGCGAGTGTCTCCAGTCCCTCCCTCTTCTGCTCCTGCCAAGATCAACCCCCCAGAATCCTCAGCGCCTCTGAGTCAGTCTCCACTCATCCTGCAGCCCCTGGCCTCTCCCCTGCAGGTGGGCATTCCTCCTATGTCCTTGCCAATCATCCTCAATCCGGCGCTCATCGAGGCCACCTCACCCGTGCCGCTGATGCCCCGGCCCTGCAGCGATTGACTCTCACACCTCACAAACAACCCCAGCTTCCCAACATCCCTCAGAATGAAAGCTTGCACATATTTATTGAAACAGGAAGTGGTCATGGAGAGGATTGGGTCTGCTTCTGGCTGGCACGTGTTTGGTTTGTCTTTTAGCTGTTTAAAGTCAGAGATTGTGCTGATTTACTTAACATTCCCTTGTCCCAAGACTTTCTGTCCTCAGATGGATGCAAAGCCAGAGAAATCTTAGAATTTAGAATGTGGTTTTCACAGAAGTATTTGGCTAAAGGTTTAGAATTACTTAAATAGAACAAAATTAGACTTTTTCTGGCTGACATGGTTAAAAAAAATTCTCATTGTAACTGTCAATTCATCATCACTCAAAATTAAGTAATTCTGGAATGAACATACCACAAACGACTGATTTCTGACATTGATATGAAATCAGATGATTAAGTCCAAACAAGTTGAGGAAAGCATAAGGAACTGGTTTGCTCCAATGTTCTTCATCAATGTCCTCCTCCTCCACATTCCAGAGGACTCCGCTAAGATGAAACCGTGAAGGCTTTCGTGTCTGTGGAGGCTCATTTTTTTTTTTGCAAGTCTTAAAGAGAGATACTCAGAGTATCGATGCAGGTTTCCCCTTCTGTTCTTCTTCCCATCCAATCACGTCCCTTTTTTGTGGCGATCTCAGCTCTGGAAGTTCAGCGACCACTATAAGTTTTATCTAATTTAACGAATGCTTGATTAAATGCTAATGCAGACAGGAGCTTTCGAACGCAGTAATCATTTTCAGAGTGCTTCTGGAGTCTTGACTTTGTTCTGATGTCCTTCTGATCAATGGTGAACAGATTTAATTCATTGGAAGCATCAGGATCTTGACTCGAATCTGTGTGTTTATAAATAAATAAGACGCAATGTACTTTTATAAATGTAATAAATATATGTTAAACATTGTATTTCATTCTGTTTAAGTGTGTTTAAAGGTCAAAATAAATGTAAGATTGTTATGTATGTAAGTAATGAGGTGTGATGATGCGCCCTGAAGAAAATAATAACTTAATCATTCAAGCTAAACATTTATTGACAAACAATTTATTTTGGCAATTTCTGTCTTCCATAAATATCTACATCAGTTGATGAATTAATATATAGGGAATAAAATGTTATTTCATTATTCAAAACAACTAAGAAAACAATTTAGTACAAGACTTGCTCTCTTACTTGCCCAAATAAAAAGTGAACAATACTAAGCAGGTTATTTTATTTGTCCAGGTTAAGTCCTGTCATTTTCTTTAAAGTACATCACTAGACGAACCAAATTATCAGATCATATTGTAGCGGAGAAAAAAAAGAACCAAGTTAATAAACTGTGTTCTATTGCTGCTTGGTAAAACTGTCTAGCTTTCAGAACATTAGAGCCAGGGTTCTATGTATCCAGAGCTTTTATAACAGCTATCTCAATATGTAATAGGTAACTTTTCACTAAAATGTAAGTTTTTCTCTAGCATGCATTACAATCATCTATTCATCCTGTTTGCAATAATGAAAATCATCCTTACCTTATTAACATAAACATTAACATAAATGTGATCACATTTTAAATATGTGAAGTTTACAGACAAACTACTTTGTTGCTTTGTTAATATAATCTCTGTAGTATCCTTCATTAATCATGAAATATAGCTATATAGTGAGTGGATTCTCTTACAGAACAAGAAGTGTTGACCACCCATTCCTTAAAATCTGGAACAGTCCTGCATTTGAACAAAAACTAGAATGTTCCTATTAAAATGATTAAGAGGCATTTGTATGTGTTCCCTGTATTTTGCAGCTGCCGACCAAACCGTGTTTCCAAACCTTAAAGGAAACTCTTTTTGAAAATATTTTTTGTTTCACATTACCATCACAAAGTTTAAATGTGTAACAGGAACAGAAATTACAAATAGAAGGTCCAGTTAAGACCTTTTTTTGTTTTACTAAAATATCCTGAACGCTTTTGAAGATACAAAAATACAAACACTCTGCAAAATTTTCTTACAAACACAATTATGTTGTCTTGGGCTGATCTCAAATATTTGGGAACAGTAATGCTGTTCAAAGCATAAAAAAGTACATTAGGCAATGTTGTGATGGAGGTTACACCAATTGACCCCCAAAATAGCCAGAACACCGCTAAAGACAAGTACCTGTAATTAGTGTGTACAATTCCAGTCTTTTTAGAATGAGTCTTCAACAAAATGATAAGAATGAAATCTGTGGTGTAAAAAGTTTTATTTCAAAGCTGAACAAGAAACACTTTTTTTTGATCAATCAAAAACCACATCAAGAATTCTAGCCAAAAACATGGAATGTAAAAACAAATACATTCTAAGGATAAAAATAGTAACCGATGAAGTCAGTCAGTCTAATCTAAATGAATGTCTGTTCTTTGAACAGTGAAACATAAATGTGTACAGTACGTCAATCACAAATGTCCTTTTTTTTTTTTCTTCAACACCTTCAAATTGACTATGACATCTTTCACCAAGCTGCACTACACTCCATTTAGTTTCTTCCTACAGGCCAGAACAGACTCTGCTGAAGATTGGGATCACTTGCTTCCATCAAACCAGTAAAACAGAGCAACACCAGAGCTGCGTGGAGGCTGCCCCACCCTCAGAGAGCCTGTCACTTAGCGTCCATTTTGGCCATCTCCTGCAGGTAGATCCCAATGCTCTCACTGTCAAAAAGGACAAAGTAAATGTTCTTCAGAGACGAGGTGGTCGCAGACACAAAATGGTTGGAAATGGCCTTCAGGATGAGCTGGGCTGCAGTCTGCTTTGGGAAGCCGTTTCTGAGAAGCGGGGTGAAAACAAAGATAAACCTTTTGTCATCAATGATGAATGAAAATACAACAATATTCATTATTATTTTCAGACTTTTTTGTCAAATATACATTATATTAGATTGTTTTTCCAATTGTTAAAGAAACCAGGCAAATAATGCAGTCTGGTAAAAATTTGGCCACATTGCGGTGAAATTTTGCTGCAAAAATGCCCCGATGTTCAACGTTTCACTTTTATTGTCCAAACAATGCCTGTGGACGACCACTCACAGAACAATGGTAAAAAGCAGAAAAATTTCGCACAGGTTATTTTATTACTTCTCTTCTACACTGTGCATGTTAATATAAATGTATGTTGATTAAGAATTCTATTCTAGAATTTGTATATTTTGTACATGCAATCACACTCGTGACTTATTATCAAGAGGCAACCTCCTGCTCTCCCTCTTGAAGTGACTGAACTGTAGTTCCCTGAGCGGCCGCTTGAGGCTGTCTCCAAAAGAGAGCAAGTTCTCATTCACTCCAATGTTAAAACTGACCAACTTTGGAGCTGAAAAAAAACCATGTTTCCCCTGGTCCATTAGGTTTATTGATTCAGATATCTAGTTTTGACCTTCATGAACACTCTGAGGGGGTGAATTAATTTTACATTTGTTTGTTTAAGATATATAAGATTGAAACCTTACACCCAATCAGACTTCACTACGGCCATGTATCGCCTCTGAGGACGTGTTTTCGAATACTGGCTATTCCTACTCTGAGCTTCATTTTACTGCCAAAACCCTATTACTGACGTCATGAACACTGTCCATGCTACACTGTGTGCAGAATTATTAGGCAAATGAGTATTTTGACCACATCATCCTCATTATCCATGTTGTCTTACTCCAAGCTGTATAGGCTCCAAAGGCTGCTACCTATGAAGCATATTAGGTGATGTGCATCTGTGTAATGAGAAGGGGTGTGGTCTAATGACATCAACACCCTATAGCAGGTGTGCATAATTATTAGGCAACTTCCTTTCCTTTTGCAAAATGGGTCAAAAGAAGGACTTGACAGGTTCCGAAAAGTCAAAAATAGTGAGATATCTTGCAGAGGGATGCAGCACTCTTAAAATTGCTAAGCTTCTGAAGTGTGATCATCGAACAATCAAGCGTTTCATTCAAAATAGTCAACAGGGTCGCAAGAAATGTGTGAAAAAACCAAGGCGCAAAATCACTGCCCATGAACTGAGAAAAGTAAAGCGTGAAGCTGCCAAGATGCCACCAGTTTTGCCATATTTCAGAGCTGCAACATCACTGGAGTGCCCAAAAGCACAAGGTGTGCAATACTTTCTGGAAGACACCATCTTCAAGCAGTGGAACAGGAAGAAGCCTGCATCCTTCAAGAAAAACATGATTTTCATGCATGACAATGCTCCATCACACGCGTCCAAATACTCCACAGCGTGGCTGGCAAGAAAGCGTCTAAAAGAAGAAAAACTAATGACATGGCCCCCTTGTTCACCTGATCTGAACCCCATAGAGAACCTGTGGTCCCTCATGAAATGTGAGATCTACAAGGAGGGAAACCAGTGTACCTCTCTGAACAGTGTATGGGAGGCTGTGGTTGCTGCTGCACGCGATGAACAGATCAAAACACTGACAGAATCCCTGGATGGCAGGCTTTTGAGTGTCCTTGCAATGAAAGGTGGCTATATTGGTCTCTGATTGGTTTTTGTTTTTGAATGTCAAAAATGTATAATTGTGAATGTTGAGATGTTATATTGGTTTCACTGGTGAAAATAATTAATTGCAATAATATTTGTTTTTTGTTAAGTTGCCTAATAATTATGCACAGTAATAGTCACCTGCACACACAGATATCCTCCTAAAATAGCTAAAACTAAAAACAAACTAAAAACTACTTCCAAAAATATTCAGCTTTAATATTAATGAATTTTTGGGTTCATTGAGAACATGGTTTTTGTTCCATAATAAAATTAATCCTCAGTATTACAACTTGCTTAATAATTCTGCACTCTCTGTACAGTCAACAGTTACTATAAATTTGCACATTCTGAGTTTATAAAATATTTCTCTATTACAATAAATATAATTGAATTAGTTATAGTAATGTCTTTGTTTAGCTGTTTGACAAAGATAAGTAAACAATGTCCGTTTACTACTTTTAATATGCAACATGTATTCCAGACATGTAAAGGTTTGAAATATTGACTATGTAAAATAAAAATCATCAATCACAGTGCATGCTGTGATAAAAGATCCAATCAGACAACTGTATACCACAGTTTATATGTAGTAAAACAGCTCATACAGTTTCCAGGTGCAACCCTCAGTTCATAGAAGATCAGAGATGGCAGAATTCACAGAGAAGTTATTTGTCAAAATAATTTTATTTGCTATTTTGTGTGAAGTGCACCCTCATTTCTGAAAGAAAAGCAATGGTTGATTAAACCGTATAACTTTGTAGATACTAACAATTAGCTTCATATCTTCGTAAATCAACATTTACACTTTCATCTACACTGCTTCTTTGAAATAACAGATAAACCTCGGGTTTGCATGAGAAGTCTTTGATTCGGTGACCTCTGTCGTTACTTGAGCTCTGAGCTCACTCTCGGTGAATAAGCGGAGGAAGCTCGCAGATCTGTTCACTGTAGTTTTGGAACACACATACTGGGACTATGCTCTTGTTTAAACAGATGGTGAATTATTTTGCCTTCTGGAACTCTTAACACAGCTCTCTATTGTTTGTTTACCAGATAGTGTGGTAAACCGTGAGCGCGTACAAGTGTTTTTAGCTCTGAAGCGCCACCCTGTGATCAGAGACCTTTCGTTGCTTCCATCTCTATTTCCCTCCAACTGGGCGAACGGCCCCCCGTTGTTAAGGAATGCAAATGCCAGCAAATTTAATTCGCCCCAATTCGGTCGGACCTAAACTGTTTTTCTGAATAAAATTTACGCTCAAAGTGATTTATTTTTTTGGGATGCCCTGAACGATGAAGTGTTTACGGAGAGGACACTCACCGCCCGACTGGTAATGAAGGGAAAGCCACAGACTTGAGCTTCTTCTCCTCTGCAGCAGAGAGACAGTTCTTCACACTCTTCTCCAGCTGATCCTCACACTTTTCTGAGCCCCACTGAGGAACGTGACAGTGGAAGATGAAGCGTGCCGGCATGCCGCTTGCCTGACTCACAGCCACTGCACGGAAAACACAGGTCAGTTCATTTTTTTCTTTGGAAGTTAAATATGTAATTATTGGTTTTACATGTTCAAATATAGATGCCTTGAAAAATTGTCTCAAACCATTTTTGTTCCTTTGTTTTGCTCTATAGTTTGCTTAACTACAATCTATGGTGATGTATGCATCTCTGCTAGACCGCTTGGCTGCAGACCAGGGGAGTGGAGCTCTACAGAAGTGCGTTGTACATATACAGTCGTGTTTGAAACCTGGTGGCTGACTGTTGATTTAAGCCTGTAAAATGAGGACTGCAGTGAGACTAAAGAAGGTAATAGGTGCTGAGGGACTGGGGTCAAAGAGAAGTTATTTGTATGTGTAAAAGTCTTGAAACATTTGGATTTGTTGGGCACTTTCACAGATTCCACAAACTCAGACGAAGACACAAATGTGTGCCAAAGAAAAGAACACCCTGAAAGCTCACAGTTAATCACAGAAAAAGTTTCATGCGAGGTGCTCTACAGGTCTGTCTTTGACTTGTTAGGTCTTCCTGTGTCTCATCGATGTAATCATGGTTTGTGCACTTTGACCCCATGTGTTTTGATCATGTCACATTTCACACATTTCCTGTTTACATTACTCTATCCACTCAATTCCATTCCAGAACCTTAGAGGTAAAAAAAAAAACATGAGTAGATTAGCTGTAGTTTTTGTGTAAAACTTGTTAATTTGTCATGTTTTGTAGACCACAAGTACACAGTCCAGGAAATTCCCTCTGAATCCAGTAATAGAGTTTAGTGAAACTGATGATGAGAGGCTGCCAGAGAACAATAGAGAAATAAGAACTGAGGATGATTGATACACGGTCAGTCAGTGTACAAAAAGTCAATATGACGAAGTCCAGGATAATGAGGGCAAGGATGCAGAGAGAGGTCACCATGATTAGGGAATAGTGGAAGATCAAATACTTCTGTACAGTTTTAGTGGGCCATATTGCCCTGTATGCTTTACTAACTAGATTAGTTTGATGAACTGAGCATATGACAATTTTTTTTCAAAGGAAGCGTTTAAAGATTCAAACACTAACATGTCAGTTTTTGTTGCTAAAAACATTGGATTAGGTTATCATTCTGGAATAAACATTATGCATATACAAAGTAAAAAAGTGTAAAAATATGTTAAAATGTTTTTTTTTAAGCAGAAAATATGATATGATTGTTAATGGATTAACCATAACATTTAATTTCTTTTATATTAACAGTAAGCAACTTCCTAAAATATATATATATATATATATATATATAGCATCTATGCAGTAGATGGAGATTTGTGGAATGTACATTCAGGGCACGAAGCTCCCGTTCCACCACATCCCAAAGATGCTCTATTGGGTTGAGATCTGGTGACTGTGGGGGCCATTTTAGTACAGTGAACTCATCCTCATGTTCAATTCGAAATGATTTGAGCTTTGTGACAAGGTGCATTATCCTGCTGGAAGAAGCCATCAGAGGATGGATACATGGTGGTCGTAAAGAGATGGACATGGTCAGAAACAATGCTCAGGTAGGCTGTGGCACTGAAATGATGACCAATTGGCACTGAGGGGTCTAAAGTGTGTCAAGAAAACATCCCCCACACCATTACACCACCACCACCACCACCAGCCTGCACAGCGGTAACAAGGCAGGATGGATCCATGTTCTCGTTCTGTTTACGCCAAATTCTGACTCTACCATTTGACAGTCTCATCAGAAATCGAGACTCATCAGACCAGGCAACATTTTTCCAGTATTCAAATGTCCAATTTTTACTCTTCTATCAGCTTGAATGAGTCGGCCCATTCTCCTCTGACCTCTAGCATCAACAAGGCATTTTCGCCCAAAGGACTGCCGCATACTGGATGTTTTTCACCATTCTTTGTAAACCCTAGAAATGGTTGTGCGTGAAAATACCAGTAACTGAGCAGATTGTGAAACACTCAGACCGGCCTGTCTGCACCAACAACCATGCCACTCTCAAAACTCCTTTAATCACCTCTCTTTCCCATTCTCACATTCAGTTTGGGGTTCAGGAGATTGTCTTGACCAGGACCACACCTCTAAATGCATTGAAGCAACTGCCATGTGATAGGTTGATTAGATAATTGCATTAATGAGAAATTGGACAGGTGTTCCTAACAATCCTTTAGGTGAGTATATATATATATATATATGTTTTTTTTTTTTTACTGTTTAAAATTTTGCTTCTAACCTTGAGAACATTAAAAACACTTGGCACAGGCTTTCATAATTCATGCATCAAAGTCCTACTGGACCATTTTATTATTTATTTATATATATAAATTCCCTATAGAGAAGAGTTTCCAGTTGCTTTTTGAAAGCAGTTAGTGTTGCTGTTTTCCTGACTGGATCAGGAGTTTGTTCCACCAGCCAGGGACAGTGAGAGAGAAGGTTCTGCTAAGAGATGTTTTGCTGTTGAGACGCTGTTCAATCTCTGAGAACAGGCTTCTGGAGTCCTGTAGGAGTGTATGAGCTTGTGGAGGTAGACAGGGGCTGATTTGTAGATGGTTTTGCAAGCTAGCATCAGTTATTTGAATTTAACACAAGCTGGAATTAAGTCGTGATGCAGAGGGATGGGCCAGGATTACCAGAAGTTCTGTCTTGGCTATGTTGCACTGTAGGTGATGGTTTTTCATCCAAGTAGAGATGGCGACCAAAGACTGATACCTGGGGAACCCCAGTGAGCAATCTACGAGTGTTGGAGGCCTCACCCCTTCACCCGACACTGAAAGATCTTCCAGTAAGATAGGACTCAAGCCAATCGAGTAGAGTTCCAGTGATGTCCATCGCAGAGAGAGTGGAGAGAAGGATCTGTTGGTTGACTGTCAAACGCAGCAGAGAGGTCTAGTAGGATGAGGGCAGATGATCTGTAGTTAGCCCTGGCACCTCGCAGTGCTTCAATCACAGACAACAAAGCCATCTCTGTGAACTGTCCATTCTTGAATTCTGATTGGTTGTTCTGAGTCAGGAAGTAAAAGAGGTGAGAGTTGAAGACGACCCACTTGATCATTTTTGCAATGTAGGGCAGCAGTTGAGTGTAGGTTTCTTGAGAAGCGGGGTGACTCTGGCCACCTTGAAGGTGTTAGGGAAAATGCTGGTAGTGATCGAGGAGTTGATGATGTGAGTGAGGACAGGTGTGATAGTAGGTGAGATGGTTTGTAGAAGGTGAGAGGGGATGGGATAGAGTGGGCCGGTGGTTGGATGCGCTGAGTGAAGGAGTTTAGACAAGATTGTGGATGAATTTGGGTGAGGGTGGTGCAAACTATCTGCTGATGGTGAGGGTTTTGTCTGTGAAGTGATCAGCAAAGTCATCTACAGTGAGAGGTCGCTGGGGCAGATTGAGGTGGGCAGAGGAGAGGGTTGTAAGTCCTGAAGAGCTTTCAGCTGTCCTTGACATGTTCAATCTTGTCGTGGTAGTATGTTGTCTGCTGTATGGTACGCTTCAATGTCTTTCATCCTTATTAAATCATTATAACTAATATCGGTAATAGATATATTAACATTTTTCGAGTGAATCGGTATAGGCTGCTTGCTTGAGTAAACAAGCAAAAGAGAGAGAGACGGAACACCCACAGAAAAGATGTAGCACATAGCAAATGATTGAAAAGTCCCAAAGAGAAAATTGGGCTTTCTCTCTGTTCCCACTTTCATTCTTCTGTCACTCGCTCATGCGTCGCACAGTGATTAGACTAGCTTCTATAAACATACCCTAATCTGTGTTTGTTTCATTGTTCTTCAATAAATAATTAAAGAAACTAATATATATTTACACCGCTATTCACCCCCTCTAAACTTATAGACCTTGGGGAAACTCTGGAGAGGGTGTCTGCTCTACCTGAAGCCACCTCCAGGGGACCCTCACTCTTTCTCAGATCCTTTACGGTCTCCAGGAAGTCTTTGCCTCCGACTTTCTCCAAAGCATTTCCTATGACAAGGTTTAAAGACAAATACTTGATGCATGGGTCAAGAGCACACGTCTGGTCTATCATCTTGTTTTGTACAGACCAATTCCCTCTTTAAGATCAATCTCTGCGTTCGTGGGGTTGACGATTCCTTCCACTTTGATTGTTCCAATCTTACCGATTTCACTCTCTGTGAGAGACAGCTGAGAAAAAACAACACAATATAGCTTTTAGCTTTAAATCCTTTCATCGTTCGTTAAAAGGCTTAGTTTAAAGATGAGCTCTCTTAAATTATGCACATTTCAGTCAAAGCATGTTTTTGCTTAAGATTTCACAACATTTTTTTATTAGATAAGGTGTGAAGGACACAGCTAAGCAAACCTTTTGTCCTAAGAACAAGCTCTTGGCAGAGAGGATGGTGAATCCCTCTCCTGGTCCATCTTCCACTGTGCTGCTTTCTGCTTCCTTATCGTTCTCTGTGCTCTTCTGCAGACACAATCAAACATGAATGCTGATGGTGAAACATTGAATTTATCTATGGTTGCTTACTGACTCACTTTGGGTTTGCGTCCAGGCTTTCCTCGGCTCTTCTTACCAGGTTTCTTGAGGGGTTTGCGTTTAGCATTCTTCTCGGGCAACGCCAGCTGAGTCTCAACCTTCACTTTTCCTCCTCTTTTTTTGGAGAGCAGCTCTGGGTGGATGTGTGGAAGAACACCACCATTTGAGATGGTCACCCCACGAAGCAGCTGAATAAACACAAGAATGTACATTAGAACCTTAACAGCTTTCTTTTAAACTTTATCCAATTCAATTATCTAATGAAACCTCAAACTAAACTTTAGATTGGTTGCTCTATTTTCTTATCCATTTATCTTCTTGTCGGCTTAGTCCTTTTAATTTTCCAGGGATCACCAGAGAGGAATGAACTGTCAACTGATCTAGCATGTTCTAAGCAATGGATACCCTTCCAGCCACAACTCACCACCGGGAAACATCCATCGTACAGTCATTCACACTCCTGCACTATCGACAATTTCTTTTCTTTTTTTTTTACCCAATTCACTTGTACCACATGTCTTTGGACTTGTGGGGGAAACTGGATCACCCGGAGAAAACCTCAAGTTTATGTATCAACGCCAATTGTACTCTTCTGATCAATTTTGATCTCTCAGTACTGATTCACTTTAATCTTAGCCAAGACTTTAATCTAATAATGTGCTTCCTTCTTTTACTTTTTTTATTTACTTTGTATAGCTAAAGAACATACACAGCTGACGTGGTCAGGCACAAAGAAAATCATAGACATCTGACAGGATGAAAAAAATGGCAACAATTTTTCCAACAGAAATAAAGCATATACTTTAAATTCTACGCCAATGAGTGCACTGCACGTGACTCCTCTGTAAAGCTCCTCAAGTTTGTAGACGACACCACTATCATTGGTCTCATCCAGGTGAGTCTGCGTACAGACAGGGAGTAGAGCAAAAAAAAAAAAAAACCCCGCCACCACCTTTTTGAGCTCTTGCCCTCTGCCCGCCGCTTCAGAGCCACTAACACCAGGACTGTACAGAATAAACAGACCTAGCCGTCTGCTGAACTCTCAACTCTTAGCTCCCCGACATTTGTTACCTGCACCTGGACTCTCACGCATTTCATCTCCTTGCATTTTGCACTTAAGCACACTACACTTTATAGACTTTTGTTCAAATGTTTTCATCAATCCTTCAAAATACTCTACCTTGTTGGCTTATATTAATTGCTTGTTAGTGGTGTTGCACTTTACTGTACTTATGCGGTTTGTATTGTACTTATGTTTTTTGCACTTTGTTTTTACAAACATGAGGCTTTAATAACTATAACAATTTGTAGCGAAGACCTTTCTATCAAAATAGAAAAATAAATGATGAACATACAAGAAATGTGATTCTTTCTGTATACATATGTAATATATCTTTACTACTTTTACTGGCTTCCTGTTTGTTTTATTCTGAAACAGGTTTAATTTCTAACTTAAAACGTTCTATACTATAAAAATTCCTGAGAAATAGCTAGACTTTTAAATATTTTAAATAATAAGTTATCAAAAAAATCATAGTAATCAGAAATTGTGACTTTTATTCATACTAAAAATGCTTTATTTCCCTCCATCCATTTGTATTTCATGTCTAAATATCCAAGTACACAAACCCATGTACAATATTTTAAATAAATTTCAATAAATTTTTTGAGGACCATATGATCATTTTTAATAATATTAATTAAATAGTTTCAATTGTGAAACAATGAATATAATCCAATACATTTTTTTTTCTTTTTTTTTGGACCCTAACAAAACAGTTTTGCCAAGATTTATACATATAGAGAACAATTGTATCCAGAAACAAATATTTTCTGTAATATATACTTCATTACATAATTTAATGGAAGTATTTTTCCTTCTAGTTATTTTTTTCAATGCCAAAATAAAGTCTACATATTAGCTCCATAAAAATGCAGAGTCAAAAAGTAAAGGTCACAATTGACACACATTATTGCAAAAGATGGTATAGAGTAATGGTCCTAGTATTGATCCCTAAGGATCTGAAAATTATCTTTTTGATCTTCCATAATTTTAACACCACTCTCTTAAAATGGCACTTATCAAGTAAACACTAGCATTTCAATATGGTTATAATAGAGGAACACAGTTAATCTGACACATTAATAAGTAACTGAACCTTTTAAGAACCTTATTATATTCTAGCAAGAGCACAACATAGAGTGAAAAAGCCACATTGACCACTATAATACAGGTCAATCCATTAAACTTCAAGACCTTCAAAAACTTCAAAAACACAACGACTTTAAATTAATTCTACAATAATTTACCTGGTTGAGCTCTTCGTCATTAGCCACTGCTAGCTTGATGTGTCGAGGAGTGATTCTGCCCTTTTTGTTGTCTCTCGCTGCATTTCCAGCCAACTCCAATATCTCCGCTTCAAAAACAGCAGCCAGTCAAATCACCATACCTCAAATGACTGCAATATATTAGAGGATGGATTGCCTTTAGTAATCTGCTTTGAGTATTCTCACCTGCCAGGTACTCAATGACCGCTGCCATATACACAGGGGCGCCCATGCCAATGCGATACTTATGGGTTCCTGTCCGCAAATACCGCATCATCCTACCAACAGGAAAAATGACTCCTGCCCGGGATGACCGGGACAGCTTGGTCATCTTCTTCTTTCCTCCTCTGGCCGACATCCTGCCTTTGCTGTGGACAAGTTTCATTTTTCAATCACAATCTTGTTCCTTTTAGTATCCATTGAGCTACTAGTGCTGATGATCTCACCTCCACTTGACCTCTTCTTACAGTACCACTGAGTGAAGAACCTGCCAAGGAATCAAGAAACATGCATTTGTCCATCTCTGAGTGCTCTCTGTAACCTCTGATGGGAGGGACAACAAACCAGACCCACCGACACAATCATGTCAACTCTTATTGTTATTTTCCTACTTGTCAATTTAGGATTACGGGGGTACAATATGCCCAGCTTTCGTTAGCCATGATACCACTTTTATGTGTGGTATTTCAGCACTTAAGCCTCGTTTCATTGAGGCTATTGTCTAACAAAACAAGCCAATCATATGAAAAAATATATATAATAATCATTTTTAAACGCATGTCCTCGTAAACGTATCTTTCAAATCACAATGAGTTCCTAAAAGAGATGTAGTATTAACGTTGATTTGTAAAGATGACAAAATTGCCCAATAAACTAAGAAAGGCTGCATAAAATTTCCCAAAATGTCTCAAAAATCCTAAAAAATAATTCATTATCTCATGAACTATGAAGACCTGCTGGTGGGCCCCCAAAATATACTTTAGATATGATCAAAAATGTGGAAATGCAGAAGTGTTTTATAGAGCAGGAAAAACAGGTGCAATAACAAAACAGCCTGTTAGTTTAAAGTTTGTTTCACTCTCCCAAGTTTGTCATTTTGTTGCCTAATGTTTACTCTATCAAAGCTCCTTATAATCTGAAAGGCATCAGTTGCGTTTATTTAACAAAAAATCACATCAAATCGTCATCTGATGAATATGGTGTCATGGAAAATATATTGTCACTGCACACTCACAGATTTCAGAGTAATTTAGATGTTAAATTAATGGGAAGACGTAATCTTGAACCCATGCGGGAGCCGCAGCAACCAACCAGAGGCTTTTGAGAGTAGTTATCTGAGGAAAATAAGAAAATATTTGGAGTACGGTGGATTTCTCCTGCAGGAAAAGTGAGTGAGTTTAGATATTCTTGAGGCCATTCAGGGATATTCTGTGTTTGCACAATCTTGTTCTGAACACTGCTTAAGATGACACTAGGCACTTTTATTAGCTTTGCAAACAACGAAAGGCTGCCCATGATTCATATTATTAACATTTTTACGAACAATATTTTTCCCAAATAAAAGTTTTATCGGATCATTACAAGTTAATGAAGAAGCTTAAAAACCCTTCAAAGGCTATGCTTAAACTTAGTCAATTCTCACTTCCTGAATGTTGCAAAATAGAGGGAAGTGTAGAAAGTAGGGTAATTATATTCGTTCGGGAATTAAAATAAAGTTAACGATGGCGGTTAGGTTTAGGGATGTATTATCAGCAAGCATCAAAAACCTTTTTTGTCTTTTAAATTGATGGTAAAGTGATAAAAGCACCCCCCACACCTGAGCATGTTTGTTTAACCCTCTGCACCCCAACATCAGAGAGACGTCACGGAGAGGTACAGCCGCTGGAACAGCTTCATCCCGCCCCACTAGCACCAATCTAATGCGCCCAGCTTCTTTCCTATTAAACAGCGCACATGACAGAAATGCTACTGTAATTCCAGCGCGCATCTACGTTTTCCACTTGAACATTTGTCGGCTATAAATGGCCGCCTCCTGCTTCAGCAGCGCGTTCACGTAGAGCCCGCAGGATACGGTCACGTTCCGATCGAGAGGCCGTCGCACTGACCGGGGCCTCGCCTTCCTTTAACTCTAGAAACCAACGCCGCAAAAACACTAATGTTTGATTTCAAAAAGGCACTGCGTCGCGCTTATACACGTCTCAGCGTTCGCTTTATAGCCCTCCCCTTCCAGCCCAGCTCGACGCATTTGCATGAGGCTAAACACCCGAATAGCATCGCGACGACTGATGCGTGGTGACAAACACGGTGCGTTCTTTTAACAACCGACGCTCGAATCCTCGACGGTAACGCGAGTCTGCTCGGTTTCGCGAGTGCATGCCAAAGGCTGTCGTCTCGTCGACAACCGTCAGCTCGACCCCCGTAGCATGCGTTTTAATCAGCCAGCTACACACAGCCTGCATTTACCTGCTAAATCCCAACTAATGCGTCATGGAAGGGAGTGCGAGTCCGCTGACAGGCCAAAAACAACGCGTTCCTCGTCAGTCCTGGTGTGACGAGCCTTCCAAACACGAAGAGCGCGAGCAGCCAGTAACACGGCGCTGTCGTTAGAGGTAGGCTTTCTGTACACGACTCATGTAAAAAAACAAGGTAACGTTTTGCGGCACATCGAGTAATGCTATTCCTGCAGACTTGGCTCTTGCAAATAGTTAAAAGCATACCGGGAAGGAAGCGGAGTGTTTTTCTTCCTTAAGCCAGCTGTAGGAGTGTAAGGAATAGATACTTACTGTAAAATCTGAATCTTCAGCTGATCTCTTTTGTCATTGAGCGCTAAGCTTCGTTCATTTCCACACGAGCTGAACTTTTCCTTCCGCTCGATTTACTTTAAGCGAACATTCGGCGAGTTCGAGAAAAAAAGTCTCAACTGTGAAAGCTGTTTTGAGTGTGAAGTGGAATAAGGGAATAACGCCTGTTAAAAACGCTAGGTGTGCGGCGGCCAGGGGAGCTGTGTGGCGCGGGCTCTGCAGAGGGCAGCAGCGGATCTGAGTTCAGGAAGCGCCCGGGGCTTCTTTATTCTGCTAGGGGGCGCTAGTGGATCAGGTTGAAGCAAATTTCCCCAGCAACAGCCAGATGTTACACATAGCAGCCTGTTTCATTTTAAGAAAGTAAATCCAATCCACTTTATACACATAGCACATTTTATAAACAGACAAGTTTCCAAAGTGCAGCTCAAAACAGTCTTTTAAAAGAAATAAAATTAAAACTCAAAAAACAACAATAAAAAGGAATTGAGAATAATAATAATAAAACAATATTAAACAGATAAAACACAATAAACGCACAGAGGACCACACAAGCTCAGCCGAGTTACAAGCCAAAGAGTAAAAATGAGACTTAAAAGATTCTACTGAGGGAGACAATCTAACAAGGAAATGCAGTGCATTCCACAAGCTCGGTCCTGCCACAGAAAAAACCCTGACCCCTCTAGTTTTAAGTCTGGTCTTTGGAACCACCAGCTGGAGCTGACCTTCTGACCTCAAAGAATAAGCTGGGGTATCTATCTGAATGAGTTTAGTGAGGTATTCAGGGGCCAGTCCATTTAAAACCTTAAAAACAGTCAAATTAATTTCGAAAACGTACTGGGAATCTGTGCAAGGATGCTAGAACTGGTGTGATGTGCTCTCTCATTTTAGTTCTTATCAAAAAAAACATGCTGCAGTGTTCTGGACTAACTGTAAGCAACAAAGCGATAAATGCTCCTGAGCTGCATTTTGGAGACTATTCATTGTGTGAATAAAGATTTCTTCATGAGATTTAAACATAATTTCACTGCTTGACTGAATCTGAGTGTCAGGAAATGAAATGATTTCCC
This sequence comes from Danionella dracula, assembly GCA_900490495.1. Lineage (NCBI taxonomy): Eukaryota > Metazoa > Chordata > Actinopteri > Cypriniformes > Danionidae > Danionella > Danionella dracula. Next base: position 4,444,688 of record UELW01000844.1, on the reverse strand, counting down.
CAGCTCTGGCAGTCTTTGTGGCACTTTCGCTCTTTGAGATGAAGAACATCTCACATGAAGCTTGCCGAGAGCAACCAGATGTATGCCTCGAGGAGATACTACAGAGCTATAAATGAGCGGTCTGAGCTTGTTACAAACTTGCAAAATACAAGCATGAGATGGTCAACTATAAAACTTGTGCTTTGTTATATGGATTGTTATTAAGGTGAATGTGCTGGTCCTAGAGGAAAACACAGGGTGAGGATGCAGGCTGCCTTTAGAACATAAATAAACTTGCTAAAAAGCAGCAGGAGTAAAGTTAAAATTTAACTTTAAACGTTAGCAGCAGTTAAAACTATGGAAAATACATGACGGGTTTATTTCACAAAGAAACACAATCTATTCCCTTTGCATTACATTTGTTTTAACAAAGTGAAAATATAATTTTTTGATTCATGAACTGACACTAAAAGTTCAAAATTTCTAGGACACATGTCACTGCAGGCTTATGAAGTTAATGAAAAGAACAAGATGCAGTGTCGGTGCACCTAAATCCTAGATGATGTTCATCCCAAGGCTCCACAGCAGTGTATGTGAAGGGTGTGAAAAATCTACTTTCTCCTGACAGAAATGGTCCTCTAAGATCATACAGTATATTTCAAACTAAATGCAGTGGCTCACTGTTCAGCATACTCTAGATATGGGAACTTCAGACCATAATACACAAATTATATTACTAAAATAACATTAGAAACACCAACAAGTTAACATCTAAATTAATTTTCATTCGTAAATTCAGAATATTGTCAAGGTGCTACAAGCAGATGTCATGAGTTTAGCCAAGGCCCTCAAGAGTGTGCACGTCTCCAACTAAATAATGTTGAGGTAGCGGACTGCTGCTTATTTGCCATTAGTTGATTTCATGTGCTGCTTTTTATAATAAGATACGAAGAGATATCTAGCCGATGTACCTGGGACGAGGGTTTTTTCCATTAATTGTTTGGCATGCACCTTGTTAATGCAACTTACTTTTATGAATTAGATCACTGTATTAAACAACCTTTACAGTAAACATATGGGCAGTTGCAATGAAAGAAAAAAAACAGAACAGAAGTGGAAATTTGATGTATTATATATATATATATATATATATATATATATATATATATATATATATATATTTTTTTATATATATATATATATATATTTATATATTTTTTTTAATATATATATATATATATGTATATTTTTGCAATCACATAACAACTTTGCTTATAGCTGAAAATGGCAATATATTGTGGAAACTTAATCTGAAAGTCCGTTTTGCACTCCTGAGATCACATGGCTTTGTAGTAATTTCTGAAACAAATTTTAACCAGGTACATGTTGCACTTTGTAAAATCAGACTCTTCATTGCACCAGGCCATAAAAAGCCCTAAAAAGCCTCTATGGAAAAGAGAGAACGATAGAGGAATAGGTTCAAGTTACACTGAAAGAGGGGAGTTGTATCAAAATAGGCCTGCCAAGTGGTGACAAACCATGGGCCAGCAACCTTACCCCTTTACCAAGCCGAACATTCCTGCTGGTTATTTTTAGAGGTGGCATTTAAAGTTGGCATAGGATCAACTCCCAGGCTCTAGAACATTTCCTGTCTCTTTGAAACACTGTTTTTTTTTTTTTTGGATGCCAATACTGACCCATGTCTTTAAATTGAGGTTTGACTTGATTAGGGTCTTTCATCATTTGCACATTCCAGTTTTAATTAATTATGATCTAGGTTAAAATTAAAGCAGGGGGAATTGCGGCAGAGTTTCTTTGATCAAGGTTTAAGTGGGTGAGGACAAATTGTCCAAATATATCAGTAAAGCCTCATGGCTGTTCAGGCCACGAGTCCTCTAAGAGGAAATATGAGATGTTGATGAAATCGTATCTGTTAGTTCATGTGTTAAATGGTTTCTCTGACTGCTATGTTGTATATTATGAACTTGTAAATAAATTGTCATACAAGATTTGTCTTTGTTATCATGCATAAACTTTACAAAAAAACTGGCTGTGCAATTCATAGTGATTTATTAAGCATTAAACTCTTACATTCAAGCGAGACAAACATTTTAGCATTATTAATTCACCTAATTTTTAAATCACAAACACTAAAATCACAGCTGGGCTCTTTTCATGTGGTGTCGATGCAGTTTCTTTATCTTTAATGTCTGGTTTCTTTACTTGTTCTTCACTGCAGACTTCCTGCACATTATTTGGTTGTTTCATGAGCTCATTCAATAGATTAAATGTACATATCTCCTTCGTTTTCAAACATTGATATCTTTCATACATTGATATTGTGTATCTAAATGTAACTTGAAGCGTGAAAATCACGCCTATATTACACCTAATCCTTTACAGAGCCTTAAAAGGCAATGAGGTTTATCATGAAACAGTACAAAATTACAATAGTATCAGAACTGCCCTCACAGATAGATTCAGAATGGAAGGTCAGCACCTCCTCTTCTAGTAACAGCATTCATTATCTACTGAATCACTCAAGATTTCTGTGTACCCAGAACATCAGGCTATGGCATGCCCAAGATAAACACAGCTGCCAAGTATTAGATGAGAGAGAATGGAAGTGGATGATGATGTTAAAATCTAATCTTTAATGCAAAGGCAAGAGTCTGAGTTGGGTAAGAAATCTAAAATCATGGCAGATATTCAGATATTTTTACAGCTCTTTGAGGTCTGAGAATTAGCGTCTTGTTTAAATAACTTTAAAAGGGATCATGAACTGAGAAATTAGAATGATCCTTCAAGAGCCAATGAATGTTAAATGATGTTTTTTTATTTTTGTCTTTTAAAAGAGCCAGGGATGATAGAAACTAATGCGACTAGAGAAACTAAAGTTTCTAATGCTCTGGTACAATAACATGTGTTCTTCTAAAGTCATTTGGAGAAATTAGCCAAATGGAAATAGTAACGTAATGGTTACTTTCAGAACCCCCGTTCCCGAATAGGGAACAGTAACTTATATTGGTGCTGACTGTAAGAACTTCCCTAGCAGCGCTCTACTCTCTCCATACTCTGTTTGAAAATGCCAATCAGCGACCGTGATGATGGTCACGTGACCACGCCCCACACCTAAAGTAGGTGCAGGCGTGGCACTCTTCCTGTTGTGAAGCTGGAGCCTTACTCACTCCCTAGGCAACCAGACTTACTCACGACCTTACGGTTGTGGCTGGGGGACTTAAGTCTCCGTTCCCTAATCGGGTAACCATTACATTCCCCATCAGTCGGTGATGACTATGGGAACACCCTCATCAATAGTCCGGCATCGAGCAGGTCCTCCTCCGCCCTGGCCTTAAGTATAAACTTAATTTTCAATGGGCAATCGGGCAATAAATTATCTCATAACGACTCATACCAGAGGAGGGTGCATCAATCCCAGAGCTAAAGGGAGAAGTGCGGAGGCTGCACTTAGAGCTTCTGGCAGTTTACACGTATGGTTTCATTGAGAGACCTACGTAAAAATGTGCCTTGAACCACTAGGGAAAAGTCTTTTTAGAGGGATAGCATAGATGAAACTAGCTAGAGGAATAGTTTTCGAGAGTTAGCCTTTCAGGGAACTGCTCGACTCAGAACAATGTGGACAGAACGTAGAAATACTCCACCTACTCTACTACACCTGTTTGGCTGAGAGGAGCCAAAAAGCTGGAGGGTATCATGAGGGAACTCGGAACTTGAGCCAAGCTGGAGTGGTCTCATATGCGGAATAACCGCTACTGAGCAAACCATATGCCCAGGAGCCTCTGGAAGTTCTTCAGAGGGACCACCAATTTGTGCAGACCCTGCATTCTGCCTTCAGGAGGCCCAGGGCATGACCACCAGGGAGGTGTGCTTGCATGTTCAACGAGTTTAGCTACATACCCAAAAAGATATGCTCAGGCCGGGGGCCAAACAGCTCCTTTCTGGGTTGATCCAAAGCCAAACGGTTGAGGTGACATAAGACCCTGTCTCTGTGACAAATCCACTGACCTCGACTAGGCCAGTCGCCCAGTACACCAGGATTCGAACCCTTTCCCATATACCGGGACCGGCTCGATTGCACCCTGTGTATGGGGAATTGATCTCCTCGTGCAAGCCCGAGGCCTCTGTGAGCGAGGTGGAGGACAAAAGATCCCGTTGAACCTGGGCGGCTTGACCCCAACTGCAGTCAACAGCCGCGGCGGAAAGTATGTATGAGCCAAGAAAGATTTCGGAATCACCCTGACTTTTCTCAGAACAGCACCAGAAAATTTTGACAGCAAGCTAAATTTATTAATCCAGTACACTAGTGAGAAAATCTCTCATATTCTCATATAAATCCTTCTCTATTTGCTGCACCCTGTGTTTGTTTTGTTTTAATTTGTACTGTTTCAAAACAACATTCAAGAAACAAAATAAGAACATGCAAAAAAAACCCAAGTCTTTAATCCCAGAGTTCCTTCGGAACGGTTTACTCAAAAAGGTAATCCAAGATATGTTCCTTTTTAGTAAACGAAGTGATTTTGCCTTTTGCAACAAATTTTGTGATGCATTCGCAAAAGACAAGGCAAGCATGTGAAGATCCTCCAGATTATGATTTTGAATTCCCATAATCTATATCACCAACCAGTATTCCTAACCTTCCCACAGGTCTAAATTCCATGATATCAAATGATCTGCTTTAGTAATCTCATCTATAGGTTTATTAAATATAAAATGTGTAACTAAGAAATTTTCCTCTTTATATTTCAAACATTTTACTCATTTGATATTGAAACAGCAACAATCAATAAGTATCAAAAAATAACTACCCAATTATTGCATCAAAAACAATTTACCAATTATTTCACATGATAATAATTTCCTTATTATTTTACATGCTAATTATGAATCAGTTATTTTACTTGCTCCCCATTTTGCTGTAAAAATATCCAATGTCAAATTGCTCGTAATGATCGCATCTCTAAAGTTTACATTTCAGTATTCAATATATTCTTCGCTGCAGTCTGCTAAGAGTAACATTCTATAAGTCAAGCCATTATGATTTAAGGCCACAGTTATTTCTACCTCTTAGAATTTTAAGACCACCTCCAATTTGCCATCGGTGAATCTATAACTCTAATAGAACATAACCATTACCTGTATCTGTATAACCATTATACCCATAAATTAATGGACTCTTTTTGATGTTCCCAGTCAATAATCAGACAGCATCACATCACTTTTATCATCTCTGAAGAAACTTCTCACCCCATATTCTAATAATGAAAATCGACAATAGAAATTAGCAATCATTCAATTTGATAAAAAAATGCAACATTTTCTCCTGCTTTCTCTGTCGTTATCTTAATGTTACATTGTGAAAATCCCACATCATAATTGCCTTATTCTAAACAAATACAATCTTCTGCTTTTGTTGTTGTTACTTCAAAACTTGACTTTGAATACATAGGCTTCTCAGTAAAGCAATTTGTTTGTATTTTCTCTGGATAAGATAATTTTTCATTGCTTCCACCATTAAAGTAGTAATAGCCACATTTTACATTAAATTTGGGAAACAAGATCAATAGTAATTTATTTCAGTGTGCCATTCCTGACTCATTTGTAAGCATATCCAACAACTCTGGTTGAGTTTCAAACTCTCATGTTGTAATAATGCTAAGGCACATGCATGGTTTCCTTCACATCTAATTTGAGCTATTTTAACTTGTTTCACTTCCTCTGGTAAATTTGTAGTCTCCATAACTACCACTTTATCCAATATATCAGAGTCACTAACGATTTGGTCGGGATTTGGCATTAGATCTATTAAATTCTTTGACATTGGGGGAGGGATGCCATGTTTCTTCTTTTCAGTTTTCTTCTTCAAAATTATTAGGTTTGTACAGAACTCAACCAAACCCTAACTAAACTATTCTAAACTATCTCTAAAACCCATCATTCTTAAATGAAAAAGATTCACAACAACCTCGACACCTGATGTGTAAAGGCGTATAATTAATCTTTGAGTAATGAAGACTAAAATAAAAAAATCTCAGCAATCAGTATGCATCGTCAAACTTCCCCAAAAAAAAAAACTCAATGGCCAGATTTTCCACACAAAAAAAATCATTCCCTGTGGAAGAAATGTACATAGGTTAGTTTAGACACACTTCATTCAGTCCCATTCATCACAAGCAATCATCTCCCCAGATATTTACTAAATGTTACATTTTTATTTTTTTTTTATTTTTAAATGCCTCTGATTTTAGATATTGCTTTTCTTTTCTCTTGTATTCCATCTATCCATCCATCCATCCATCTTCATGTCGGCTTTCTTCCCTTTCGGGGTCTCCACAGTGGAATGAACCTCCAACTCTCTGGCATATGTTTTACGCAGCGGATGCCCTTCCAGCCGCAACCCATCGCTGGGAAACATTCACACACACACATTCACACTTTAACACTATGGGCAATCGTTCTTACTCAATTCACTTATACTTATACTTATACAAGTCTTTGGACTTGTGGGGAAACCGGAGCACCCGGTGAAAACCCACTCGATCACGGGGATTCTCTTGTATTCCCATATTATAATAAATTTGTCACTCCAAGTTGAGTAATAATTTTCTCTATATTATTTTAGGAAATGTTTTCATTTTGTAGCAGTTTTATCCACTCCATAATTTCCTTTTCTCCATTAGCATTGTTACAAGTCATCCAAGCTTCAGTCTGTCATCTATCAACACTGTTTCTTAGTATCCATCCAAGATCTCCCAATGAATAAACATTCACATCCAATGGCATACAATGTGCTCCTTTGTTACCGTTATCAAAAGTTTTCAAAATTCTCATAATTTCCCTTTTTCATTATTGCAAAAAAACCTCCCCGTTGTTGTTCATTTCCCCAGAAATCATCACATTCCCTTTGGATGTCATATGCAATAGAAGTATTCAGACTTCATATTAGTCATTTTAGTTTATTAGTTCTTCAAGTTCTCTTCATGAACAAGAGTGGTTTGGTTACTGAAAGCCCATCTTAATATCAATTTGCCACTCTTAGACACATTGTAATGAGTCAGAGTATTCGGAAACTCTGCATTTCTAGTATACGCACAGCCAGCCACTCGGAGTATTTATTTCAATATGACACTTCTAGATGACACTTCAAATCTATACACAATATAATTAGAGGACAACCCTTTTAATTCAGGAATAAAAATGGAAACATGTTTACACTCTCTTCCAAATTCAGTATCAGTTGATCTATTTTCTTTCAATTGATTTAGATTTTTGGTTTGATTTGAATTGATTTGTTTCAAAGTCAATGAAATTTAGAAATGTATTTCTTTTAAATTCCCACAATCCCTCTGGACATCAGAAACCGGTCACTCAACTTCTCGCTGAAGTTCATAAAATAAATCCTATTCTATCTGTTTGCACCCAAATCAGCCAAAAAATTTATGTTCAACTTCACCTCATGTTATAGTTTGATAAATGCGTATGTTCAGCAGAGTTTTATATGTTCCAGTAATCCTAATGATTCCAAAACCATTTAAAATGTATTAGTTTCTTAGTATAAAAATACCTAATCTTGTAGCGATTTTCAATTCCCAGCTCTGAAATCTTCATGACTCGGAACCATTCTGAGAGAGATCAGAAGTTGATTGATGAAGGCCAGTGATGATGTCTTTCTGCCAGACAAGTGATTTGCACTATTTGATTGTCTTTGTCTCAGATTTAACCCCTCTGCTCTCCGTTTCTCCTTCTCTCTACCACTCCTCATTGTGGGATGCATCCTTCCTCCCTTTCCCTCAAGTCTTGCTCACTCCAGGTCATAGATGGTTAATGGACTTAAAGGATTCTGTGTGAAAAAAAGTCTTAATGTCACAGTCTGCTCCACCCCTTTTTTGTGTGTTAGAACGCGTTGTTTGAGGAGGAAAAGTGTGAATGATGGATGTGTTTGTGTGGGTGGAGAGAAAAGTAGAAGGGTACTTGTGTCAGAAGATCCATTCGTTTGCTTATGATGTTTGCATGTCTGGACAAGGCTGGAACTTGTCTATGTAGTCCATGGGGCAGATCTGAACACGGCCATGATGATTCTAGGTACTTGAAGAGCTCCATCATCTCCACTCTCAGAATGGCATCATCATGCTTCGAGCTCAGGATTTACCAGGATATCATTTAAAATAAACAAAACAAATATGTTAGTTCTTATTCAAATTATATATTGATTTGGTAAATCAAACTTTGATTTGGTAACACACAAAAATAATCCCCCAATCAACCTTAATATTTCATTTTCCTTTTAAGTTAGGGTGCATTCTCTCCAAACAAATTTTCCTCTCGATCTAAAACAACCCTCGTAGGAAAGAAAACCACATCTTTCAATTAAACATATCGACAAAGTCAACTTAACTTGTGCAAAAAGAAGTCACCTCCAAGAGTCAAATTACAGGTCCAAATTTAACTATTATTAATGTAATGTTTACATTGTCAAGATTTTTCTCTTCTATATCTTGTTTGATTTCGTTTTTATGCTGAATTTCATTCACTACTAAAGCAGTACGTTTACTTCTTTCATCCCCCTTTTTAAGCCTTCTGTTCTTTTTTTCTTTTAAGTCTTAAACTCTAGTTTAATTAATAGTATTTTATTAATTATTTAGTAATAATTTTAAATAAGTTGTTGGATAGGTTTATTCCCATGCCTTTCCTAAATTATATTCCTTATAATTTAGTAACTAAATATTACATTTTATGCTTCCCCAGTGTTATTAGTGTTATTAGAAAAGCACTTCAAACAGCATTCAACCACAGATGTCACACTCATGCTTTCCAGTCAAACACATTCACAGATTTTATCACACATATGTACTATATGCAATAATAATCTGGGCTTCCTCTTGTTCGCATGTGCTATAACATCACTTCAAACTATTTTCTTTTTAAATTTAAGATTTTGGAATTTGGTCAGCCAATTTCAATTCCAATTTCTATCCGCTGATTTTTGCCCGGGTAACCCTGCCGCCTGGCTTGAAAAGCAGAGGCCTCAATCCCGTCGTTGGTCCTGACTTCGAGGGCTTACGCTGCTGCGGGTCAAGCTGCCGCAGTCCTGCATTCCCTGCCAGCCTTTCAGGTGTTTCAAGTCAAGGCCCTGAAAGAGATGCAGGATGGGAGTTGTGGCCCAGGTCTTAAAGAGGATCTGAGGGCGGCTACCAACTTCACCCTCAAGATGACAAAAGTTGCAGCTAGCTCGCTCGGCCACACTATGTCTACATTAGTAGTCCACAGCCACTATCTTTGGTTGACCATCTTTAAGATGCTCCCACAAGATCGGAGGCCTTTCCTCAACGCACCTGTGGTCCCCGATGGCCCCTTCGAAATTGCCGTAGATGAACTTACGTGGCGGGTCTCTACGATCAGGAAGCAGGTGGAGGGTCTTGGAGAATTCATGACGCCGCATAGGAAAAGATGGGGCAGCTCCCCTTCTAAGGTGGCTCACCGCCTGCTCGAAGTGGTAGAAAACCTCCTCAAACCTCCCCTGATTGTCAGCCCCCATGTCGGAAACATCCACCAAGAGCGGCTACGAGGAGTCGACAGAGGAGCAGTCCTGTCCAGGGGCCCCCCCCAACATCATCAACAGAAAGCGCATCCTGCTTTCATCCGTTTTATGCGGGACAACGTGATCAGTTGACCATCATTGCTTCGCTGATTGGCATTTTGAAATAGTATGGAGAGAGTAAAGCGCTTCTAGCAGAGCTTCCCATAGTCGGAACCGAGTCTCCGTTCCCTATTCGGGGAACAGGGGTTATGAAAGTTACCATTATGAATGTTGCTCTGTTTCAATATCATGTGAGTAAAATTTTCCAAATTTAAAAAGGAAAATTCTATAGTTATACATTTCATATTTATAAATTCTATAGATCTAAATGAGATGGCTAAAGCAGATAATTTGGCATTTAAACCTGGGGGAAGGTTAGGAATACTGGTTGGTAATATAGATTATGGGAGCTCAAATCATCATCTATCATAATCTGAAGGTTTGTATGGATTAGTAGAATGTGGATTAGTAGTTTGCTAGTTGTCATATTTGACATATATGACATGTTTTCTTTAATGATGGGAAGAAATGATGTAAGATAATTGATACAGAGATTACTAAGAAACATTTGAATAACTAGTAGAATGATGTATATTGCCTAATGCTTTTGTCTTACAGATAGAACTGTTAGATAGAAAATATTTAGATAGAAATGTTTATCTTTTTAAGGTGATTATTCAATGATTACATTTTCATAACTAGTTGTCTTGTGACAAAAAGGAGGGAATGTAATGGTAAATTGAATCATTATAATTAATATCAGTAATATAGAAAGTAATGTTTCCTATAAGACAAGGCAAGGCCAGGCAAGTTTATCTGTATAGCACATTTCGTACACAGGGTAATTCAATGTGCTTTACATTGGAAACAAAAAATAAAAAAGACAGTACATTTAATAAAATCAAGCATTAAAAAAGTAATATAAAATCATTTTGATTAAAAACTGAAAATTAAGACATAGATTAAGATGGTGAAGGTGCGGAGATAAAATAGTTGTTCGGATGTTGGTGCTCAGTCAACAAAGTGCAACTAAACAGGTGAGTCTTTAGCCTGGATTTAAGATTGTCTCCTCTGGAAGCTGGTTCCATGTGTGGGCATCATAGCAACTATGGTATTTAGGTGCTAAGTTATGTTTGGACATATATACAAGCAGAAGAACTTTAAAATCTATTCTGAAGGAAACCGGCAGCCAGTTTAGAGACTTGAGAACTGGAGAAATGTGTTCTGACTTTCTAGTTTTGGTTAGAATTCGAGCCGCTGCATTCTGAACGAGCTGGAGCTGTTTAATGGTCTTTTTGGGAAGACCGGTGAGAAGAGCGTTACAGTAGTCCAGCCTGCTGGAGATGAAAGCATGAATCAGTTTCTCTAAATCTTGTTTGAAACAAAGCATTCAATTCTTGCAATGTTTCTTAGATGGTAATAAGCTGATTTGATCATTGCTTTGACGTGGCTATTTAAACTAAGATCAGAGTCCAGAAACACCCCGAGATTCCTGACCTGATTTGTAGTTGTTAGGCCCTTGGCATTGAGATACGTGTTAACCCTAACAACCTCACTTTTGCTTCTGAATGCAATGACTTCAGTTTTGTCCTTGTTTAATTGAAGAGAGTTGTTTTGTATCCAGTTTTTAATCTCATCAAGACATTGGCAGAGAGAGTTTATGGGATTGTAGTCATTTGGGGAGGTAGCTAGATAAATTTGTGTGTCATCAGCGTAACTATGGTATGATATCTGGTTCCTTCTCATAATTTGGCCCAGTGGAAGCATGTACAGGTTAAATAGTAAAGAAGCAAGGATTGAGCCTTGAGGTACTCCACATGACACTGTAGTTCACTTGACATATAGTCACCTATGTTTACATAGAAATCTCTTCCGTTTAGATATAAGTCACTTTTCCTGTTCCTGTCTCTGTGCTGTGATGAGGTCTAAAACCTGACTTACAATCCATGTGTTCATTTTGGGTCAGGAATTCAATCAGTTGTTTTGCCACAATCTATCCCATAATTTTACTAATAAAAGGGAGATTTGAGATTGGCCTGTAGTTGCTCAGTACAGTATTATCTAAGTTTGTCTTTTTCAGTAGTGGCTTTACCACTGCAGTTTTAAGGAATTTTGAGAAAGAGCCGGAGCACAAACAGTTTTTCTAAGAGGTCCTTTTCTAGACTCTTCAGAACCATTTTTAAAAAGACTGTTGGTAGAGTGTCAAGGCTGCATGTTCATGTTCTAAGGCTGTGAATCGTCTCTATTAATGTTTTGCTATCGATTAGATTAAAGGTGCACATTGAGAGTGGAGGCTGAGGATGTCTATCCCCAGAACTGCAGGGAGAAGCACTAATGCCTTTTCTGATGTTAATGATTTTAGTGATGAAAAATGAAGCAAACTCATTGCATTTATCCTCAGACAGGGGCTCACCTGGAGTCTGGTTTGGTGTGTTGGTTAACCTCTCTATCGTTGCAAAGAGAGTTTGTGTATTGTTGATGTTGTTATTAATTAAGTTTGAGGAAAAACTCTTGCCTAGCTGTGATTAATTTTGAAGTAAAAGCACGAAGACTCTCTTTATAAATGTTGTAGTAGATGACAAGTTTTGATTTTCTCCACCTTCTTTCAGTCTTCCTGCAAAGTTTTTTCATACTTTGAACTTTTGTTGAATTTCTCCAGGGTGTTTTTTGTCTCCCAGGTTTCTTCTTGACAGTTATAGGTGTGATGTCATCTATAACGAACTTGATTTTTAAAGTAAATGCATCAAGAAGAAAGTCGGCTGTGCCAGCTGTGATGCTTGGTGTTTGAGATATGGCATGCATAAACATCTCACTAGTGTTATCGTTTATGTGTGTCTTTCTAACAGAAATTTATTTTGCAATTTTGACGTGGGAGATTGCCACATCAACAAAAACACAGAAGTGATCAGACAGAGCAACATCTTGCACAACGGTGGAAAAACTATTTAAACCCTTACTAATTACTAAGTCCAGTGTGTGACCGTGACAATGTGTGACACCCTGAACGTTGAGTCCTGATATTGTTGAGTTCTTTGGCAGCATTATTATCGGGCTCGTCCATGTGAATATTAAAATCCCCAGCGATGATCAAAGAGTCAAACTCTAAAGAAATGGTTGAGAGCAGTTCAGTGAAATCATCAGTTAACCCTGTAGTGTACTTTGGAGGCTTGTATAAGGTGGTGAGAAGTACCTGTTTGGTGCCTTTTAAATCAATACTCAAACATTCAAAAGATGTGTAAAATTGACCTGTTTGCATTCAAAAATGTTCTTGTACATACTATGTAAGACGTTTCCTGGTGCAGCCTCGTTTAGTATGATTGCACTGATTAGATTGAGTTTTGTATTGTTGTGAGTGTGCTTGGGAAAGTCCAAGGGAAGAGAAATGGGAATGACGTAGAATGTCATGAAGTGAATCAAAGAAACCACCTCAAATGTGTTCTCTTCTGTCCTGGCTTTATAACTTTTTGGATGTCCGCTCTCCCTCCCTCTCTCTCTCCCTCTCTCTATATCCACGGCACCTGCAGTATGCTTGCATAAACCTTAATTGACTCTAAGTTATGATTTATCATGTTTGGGTTTGAGTAATAAAATATAAATCATGTCTCTTGAATATTCATTTCCATGACTTCTAAAGCATCTTGGTATCCAGTTGGACCAGACACTTAACAAAATAATATTTTCATGTTAAACAGTTCACAATTAAGTAAAATGATACTTACAAATCTGTAGTGTACTAGCAATATCAAAGAATTGTAACTTATTTGTAATTATTTACAATAATTTAAACAGAACTTCTCATTTCACATCTAACATGCATGCAAGATGACAACTGTTAAAACCAGTTATATAACCAGTTATGAAATAATAACTTCCTTACGATAGATGCTAATGCACCCAACACTTTGCCCCATGAAGATATCAGTAACAGCAAGGAGAACTGAGCTAAACATATGTTTATTTTAATTTTAGTACTTAAATCTAGTAAAAACATAAAGGCACAATTACAAACCCCACGAAGAATCAAAACTGGCAACCCTGAGCCAGTTCTAAACCAATTTGTGAACAGCTTGTGCACTCATTCTTAATGTTCTCAAAACTTTAAACTGCTGTAATAAATGATAACGCTGTCGCTGTAACAACATTTACCTTTCTGAAAACATTCAATAGTTCAATCAAAAGAGCAATCAAAAGAGTTTAGTTTGAAACGGAACAGTCCCCCGAGAGCACGAGCATGACAACATTCTCGCAGAAACCGAAATTATCATTACACTGCTGGTTGTAGCTGTCAAGCTTTCTGATTGGCTTACCAGACAGTGGGATTATTTTTGGATGTCTCGCTCTTATGACGGGAGATCTGAGTCAGGAGGGACGTTCACAACTCACAGGTCAAGAGATTCACAAATGTAGAAAACAGATACACAAATAAATCCAAAGGAACTTGTACATGTGACTTTTGAAAACACATTTGTGGGTTGTATTTTAATTAATTCATTTTTCTTTGTGAATTTACATTTATTTGTAGATCTTAAACTAATTTATTTATCTTAGTGACTCAATAATACCCCATAAACTGCCATCTAAAGATCACCAATTGTAATAGCAATCGTGCACAATATAATTAAATGACACTGTCATGGTTATATTGCTAAAGCAAACATAAAGAAATTACAATCCATCAGCTGCCTGTTTTTTTTTAACAAAGCAACAATAAGTCATTTATAATGGATTCCATGCATCGTTGGATTGGGGAAGCTCACATGTGGGGACTAACAAGCAAGCACCAAGCTAGAATTTTTCCAGCAGTAAAAGTGAGTGTGAAGCTTGTGAGAGTGAGTGTATATGTGTAAATGTCAGATTATGTCAGTGGTTCGGGCGCGAGGCTCCATCAAGGGGAGCGCTTTTGACCTCAGGGAACAAGTTTTTTTTTTTTACTGTTCTAGAATAAAGTGCAATACCACTCCACTACATTAGGGGACAGTGGCGCTCTCTTTGGCAAAGTATGAAGCGTAGACACGAAGTGTACAAGACAGGCGGAGAGAGAAGAAGATAAAGAGACAAACTAAAGTCTCCCGAAAGCTAAAACGAGGAAATATGACGCGTATGTAGCGCGTGGCTTCACTGTGACTACGGTGGGAGACGAGGAGAGACAGGTGTGCTTACTGAGTCTAAAAATGTTGGCAGCGGACAGCATGAAGCCAAATAAATTAAGGCGTTACTTAAAGACATTAAATCCCAATCACGCTGATAAGCCGCTTGAGTTTTTCCAGCGAAAACGCGTCGAATATTGCCAGCAATCGGTCAGTCAAACAATGTTTATAGTTTTATTAAGGATTTCATGGTTTTTTACATTTCAGATCCACCTTAAATATTTTCTGCTACAGTTAATAAAGCTATTCTTTGTTGTAAGTTGGTCCATATTTCTTTTTTTTCTCTGTTATATGTTAATAAGGATACTGTGTTATGCAGAGGTGTAATTAAAACAAATTTAAAGACAAATAATACTATTTATAGTTGCGCCAGGGGGGTGTTTTTTTCTTCTTAAGGGGATTAGCGCAACAGAAAATAATTGAGAAACACTTTATTATGTGATATGTATGTGCCCATAAACAGCTTGAGGCAATTATTACTGAAACATATATTCCATAAAAGCAGAACAAGGTTACTTTTGAGGAGAGATAACTAGATGCTCTTCTGGTACTTTGACAATCAGTTCTAATATCGTTCAGATCAGAAGTAACTAGTAATTAACTACTGAAGATTTTTTTTAACTTCGTTACTCTTACTTAGGTACATTTGGTAATTACTTTTACCCTTACTTGAGTAAATATTTTCAATTACTTGAGTATTTTTTTTATTCTCAAATATGTTATAAATATGAACTGAATTAATAATTTATCATCATTCCAAATAATATGCACATGTAAACACACAAGCAGTGTCTCCAGGGCAAAGATAACAGTCACCCACCACCATATATAAAAATATACAAGTTAACCTCTGTGTTTTCCATTCCCACTAATACACTGGTTTTAGTGCATATGACTTGAAGATGTTCATGATTATTCTAAATAATAGATTAATTATTCATTTTCTAATTCAATGTTTTGAGTTGTTTGGGATGTCATAACCGAATACAGACAAAAATGGCAGAACTAAACAAAACATGCTGTACATTATCAAATAGGGATCCAGTAAGTCTGACCATATTTAGCTGGTGTCCAGAATGTTAAAGATGAGGTTGATGTGACTGCACTTCTGTGATCCCATTCTTGGCCCAGGACCTTTCATCCCGCTCTTCTGAGAGGTTCAGGACAGCCAGTATATAACTTCAAAAAGAATAGGAAAGCTTTCAAGTGACCGCATCCTTGAAATGCTAGCCCGGTTGTAATTATAGTGTGGTGAAGATTTCAGCTTAGCTGAAGAGAATTGTGGATACACATGTACCATCTCTGTTGATCTCATAATGTCTATTAGGCTCAACCATACACTACCTCACCAAAAACCATCACAGAGAGCAGCAGCGAGTGGTGAGGGGAAAGCAGAAGGTCCTATTCTTTTGAAGTTTTAAGCTAGCCAGTAAATTTACATTTAATAATTTAATGCTGGAACCTATTAATTTCAGTTATCCTTAAAATAATGTCTTGTGATGTTTAGTTTCTGCTTACAGACTGAAATTATGATTACAGGGACATTATGCTATTATTGAATATTCTTAATAATATATTTAAGAAGAAATTTTTAAACAAGTGAGATCAGACTATGAATGAAACAGAGGCTTTAGACATGACGCACAGAAGTAACAGCAACCTAACAAAAAATGCTATTAGTAGACGATCCTTGACTTGAGGTCAGTGTAAACAGTGACGCATTGAGATGTCACCTCTCACAAGTCCCTGTTTGAGCAGTCATCATCCTCTACTTTTGGCACATGAAGGCTGCTGAGCTACTTTGAGACTCGTTCAGGGTCACAGGGGTCTACCCTTCTCTTAACCTCTACAAATCATGTTCTTTCTCTGGGACTGTCATCTTAACTGCTAGTCCAAACGAGACACCGTCTTCATCTTTCCTTTACCTCAACTGCCAAGTTGCTTCAAAAAAGAACAACAAAATGGGTGGCTTCTAATTAATAGGTTTTAATTGCAAATGCGTTTTGAATGTGTAACCATCTCCCCAATAACAATTTCGTTCACTCTCATCTACTCAGCGAGAAATCGCACGCGTCTCGTCAGTGGGAATTTAATGTGTTAATACACAGTAAACAATCTACATAAATACACAATTTATGCAACAAAAATCTACTAGTTAATACACATCTACATAAATCGATCACTTACCCTCTGCAAGAAACTGATCAAAGCATACTTCTGGTATTTTTATGAATTTCTTCTTATTTCGAAACTGAGCTTTGACGACCATTTTGGCTCTCCCTCTTCAGTCATTACATAAATAAAATGAGAAAAAGAAACAGTCACTCCAAAATATTCTTAGAAAAAGACAGATACACGTTTGAATTACTTACATTTCTGAGTAAATAACATCCACCCAGTCCCTACTTACATCTCACGATGATGCGCCTTGCTGTAAGCAATAATTTTATCTGTTGATTTTAATCGTCGGTTGAAGTATCAAAAGCGCTGCTAATAGTAAACTCGACTTATTACATAGCCTACGTCTACGTTGTCCAGCATACAAACGCACAGCTTCATAAACGTTGTGTAATATCTTTTCAGTCATCAAGGGTCTAGTACAGTGGCCGAGAGGTGCAAAATACACATTTACATAACATGAAACACTTTTACAAGTTAAAAAAAACTAATTCATATTTTAGAAAACACATTTACAAGTTACAACACACTTTTACATGTAAATGTATACCACACAAAACTCCAAGAACATTATGAAAAGCTTATTGGAACAACATTGCGATCATTACATTAAATCACTTACATTAGAGCTTGCAACACAACAACAACCTCACTCTGATCAACGATAAAAAAAAAATCACATCATCACAAAACAAACATTCAAAACCCATTTTGTAAATGCATATAGCAGCTGATTATGTTGTTTTATTTACCTTTAAATCCTCAAAATACATTTTGAACGTAGAAATAACTTTTCGCAGCTTGCTGAAGCTCATGGACAAAGCCGCGACCCCTCCACTGACCTACTATTAATATTAATGACTTTTTCAACCAATGGCGCAATTCTTCACGAGTAACCGGTTTTCATGCAACACCTTCGGTTTACTCAGCCCAGCTCAGAGCTGCTACTGATCTCCGGATTTAGATTTTTTCAACTAAATCTGAAAGATTTTTTTTATATAAATTTCAAAGTGTAATAGTTATAAAATAAAGAACAAGCATGTCTTACAAAATTCAATGCAGTATGATCCATGAAACTAATTTAACACTTATAATGACAAGAACATACCTATAAGTTAAATAATATACTAAAAATGTGGTCAGTTGTGGTCCGGTGGATAAGGAGATCAACTCGTAATCAAAAGGTCGCCGGTTCGATCCCCAGATCCACCGAGTTGAAGGAGGAGTGAGTGATGAAACACTTGCTCTCCATCTTCAACAACCACAGCTGTGGAGCCCTCGAGCGAGCACCAGTTCCCAGACTGCTCCCCGGGCCCCGCAGCCATGGCTCCCACTGCTCCGGGTGTGTGTTCACTGCTGTGTGTCTGTGTACACTGGGATGGGTTACATGCAGAGTACAAATTCCTGGAATGGGCCGACTGGTCACTTCACTTCCTAAATAATAATATAAAATAATATCATTTGACTAACGTTAACATTTCAACACACAAAACCACAATTAACTTCAGAATCAGATGATTTTTAAGGACCATGCATTAAATTAACCTTTATTTAAAGTTATATTGAGTAAAATAACATTGTATACTTAATATGGCTTTTAAAACAATGTAAAGCTTACCTGCACTCTTTTCCGTGCAAGAACAAAATGGCGTCTGGTGGGTTCTGTGGGCAAATTATTAGAGGTGTACCTAAATGAAGTCTCGTGGAGGGCTAAAATCATAGCACCGTAAAATAACACCAACTCTCCCTTAATACATATACTCGTAAAAACAAAATACTAAAGGTGTTAATACAACACTATATTGTAACACTTTAATTAACCAGGTAACCAGGTAATTAACAACCAGGAATTTGCTAGGCATGGAATTCATTACGCAGGTTTAGCTAAAATTAACAAAAATACTTTGGCAAAACATGAAAAAGCCAAACTGAAAACAACAACAAAAAAAACTAATTATTAGAAAAATGTGTGGTATACATTTGTGTTTAAATTTATCGTCATTCATGCTGAAAGTAAAACAAATTAATTAGGTTTGTTGTTTAGCTAAAAGCACCTTGTTTAAAGTGAATATAGTACAGAATATTACAAACGCCATAAATCCAGTTTAAAGTAAAACAAATGCCTTTTTTGTTTTGATTGATGAGCTTCTTTTTCCAAATTTTACATGTTTTTTGCATTGGATACATTTAATTTCTATTTTATTAATCCACATATAATAAAAAAATGCCTTATTTCTTGTTTTTACATGTCAAATCTAACATAAATTAATTTGGAACGAGAAGCTCATCTAGCAAAAAAAAAAAACAAACAAACATTGTTTTACTTTAAGCCGGAATGATTGCGTTCATAATATGCGTTACTAGATTCACAAACAACAGACTGAACTGATTTGTTTTACTTTCAGCATGAATGACAATAGATTTAAACACAAATGTATTCCATACAACACTCCAAGAATGTTATTAAAATCTTAATTGGAAGAACACTCTCGACGAAGACGGTCGCATCTATCTCTCTCCTTCCCCGTATCTCTCCTGCTGGCTCCCTCTGTCTTGTGTCTGAGACTCTCTTTGCCCTGCTCTCTAATCTCCAAACGAGGAACTATGGATCTGATCAGCTGGTCTCTGAATGCAATTGACACCATCTCAACAAGAATCTCGGGTTTGGGGGAACCCACCTGTCTTGTGGGAACGTTAGCAGCTGGCTACACAAAGGACAGATGAGAGAAGTGGCGCGTTCAGTGCCTGACAGCTCTGTCCCTGGAGGACATTGAGGATATCTACTTATTTGGAGCTCTGATTACAGGGTTTCTGCTGATGGGATTATGCGGAGCCCTGGGGTATCAGCGATTTTTAAAAGTGGTCAGTGAAGCTCAAAACCCCACCGAGCTGACCGGCTGGATTGAAATGGCGATAAGCAGAGCCATCAGGAATCAGACAGTTGGTATAAACCACAAGTTGGACAAGAACCAGATGACGCTGACGGCCATGCAGCATATTTTGACCAAAATAGAGGTCAGTGATGGACATTAGAGGTCTTTGAAATTGACAGCTCTTGACCCAAATTCACCTTTAGCTCCTTCCCACTTCTTCTGGACGGCTTTTGCCAAAGCTATTGCTGGAGCCAAAACAACTTCTCCCGTTGAATACAACCTTTCCTGTTGTATACACCGTGTGCAGAGTTATTAGGCAAATACGTTTTTTGACCACATCATCCTTTTTATGCATGTTGTCCTACTCCAAACTGCAACCAATTAAGTATATCAGCGTAATTAAACTGGTTAACAGATATCTGCATCTGTGTAATGAGAAGGGATGTGGTCTAATGACATCAACGCCCTATAGCAGGTGTGCATAATTATTAGTCAACTTCCTTTCCTTTGGAAAAATGGGTCAGAAGAGAGATTTGACGAACTCTGAAAAGTCTAAAATTGTGAGATGTCTTGCAGAGGGATGCAGCAGCCTTGAAATTGCCAAGCTTTTGAAGCGGGATCATCGAACAATCAAGCGTTTCATGGCAAATAGCCAACAGGGTCGCTTGAAAAAAGAAGGCGCAAAGCAACTTCCCAAAAACTGAGGAAAATTAAGCGTGAAGCTGCCAAGATGCCATTTGCCACTAGTTCAGCCATATTTCAGAGCTCCAACGTTACTGGAGAGTCAAAAAGCACAAGGTGTGCAATACTCAGGGACATGGCCAAGGTAAGGAAGGCTGAAAAACGACCACCAATGAACAAGAGACACAAGATAAAACGTCAAGACTGAGCCAAGAAATATCTCAAGACTGATTTTTCTAAGGTTTTATGGTCTGATGAAATGAGAGTGAGTCTTGAGGGCCCGATGGATGGGCTCGTGGCTGGATCAGTAAAGGGCAGAAAGCTCCACTCCAACTCAAGGGCCAGCAAGGTGGAGGTGGGGTACTGGTATGGGCTGATGTCATAAAAGGTGAGCTTGTGAGACCTTTTCGGGTTGAGGATGGAGTCAAGCTCAACTCCCAGTCCTACTGCCAGTTTCTGGAAGACACCTTCTTCAAGCAGTGGAACAGGAAGAAGTCTGCATCCTTCAAGAAAAACATGATTTTCATGGAGGACAATGCTACATCACATGCCTCCAAATACTCACCAGCATGGCTGGCCAGTAAAGGTCTAAAAGATGAAAAAATAATGACATGGCCCCCTTGTTCACCTGATCTGAACCCCATAGAGAACCTGTGGTCCTTCATGAACCGTGAGATCTACAAGGAGGGAAAACGATACACCTCTCTGAACAGTGTCTGGGAGGCTGTGGTTGCTGCTGCACGCAATGTTGATGGTGAACAGATCAAGAAGCTGACGGAATCCATGGATGGAAGCCTTTTGAGTGTCCTTGTAAAGAAAGGTGGCTATATTGGTCTCTGATTTGTTTGTTTTGTTTTTGAATGTCAGAAATGTGTATTTGTAAATTTTGAGACGTTATATTGGTTTGCCTGGCAAAAATAAATAAGTGAGATTGGTATATATTTGTTTTTTATTATTTTGCTTAATGATTCTGCACAGCAATAGTTACCTGCTCACACAGATGTCCTCGTAAGATAGCCAAAACTAAAAAAGCCCCACTCCAACTTCCAAAAATATTCAGCTTTGATATTTGTGTCTTTTGAGTTGATTGAGAATATAGTAGTTGCTCAATGATAAAATTAATCTCAAAAATATAACTTGCCTAATAACTGTGCACACAGTGTATTTTCCTTATTTCATTTGCTACCTCCCTGACCTATCTGTCCCACTGTAATGTGATGTCTCTATCTTGGTCGGAAAGGGTCCAATTTCACAGCATGTAACAGTGTAGTGACCAGTAAAGGCCTTATTTAGTTCAATTCAGTAGTGTGCTCGTTCATTGACAGGCAGGCAAAGCACAGACATTGCAGCAGCGGCTCCTCTGTCTGAAGAGTTCGTCAGCCAGAACAAATAAAGTAGCTATAAGTTACCAGGAACAGCAGAAAAAGTAGATTTGGTGCTTGTATTACAGAAAAGTCGCTAAACTGTCTGTAAAAGTTGCTGACAACGCTTGTACATCTGGTTCAATGGGCTGCCAATCAAAGTCTCACTAGCCAATGAGAGTGAACCACTGTGAGTCCCGTGCCAGTAAGATGAATGTAAATTTCAGAATGGCAAATGAAAATTTTGGCAGCGCAATCAAGACTTATTAGTGAAAGTGAAACCAATAAATATTGCAGCTATTTTAAAATGTACATTTTTCTGATAATTAGTAGTATTTTTTGTCTGCTTTGTTTTGCCAAAGTATTTTTGTTCGTTTTAGCTAAAAGTGTATTTAATTTAGAGGCACAAAATAAATTCCATATCCTTCTCCACCACCATCTCCTCCGACACGTCATCACATTGCCTCACTCGAAGGCAAGGATTATTATTTTTCATTTATTTTATTCTGTTTTCATTATTTTAATATTATTTATTAGATTTATAATGTGTACTTTTAAGGATTGTATAATCCAAGTTTATTTTCTCTGGTTTTCCATGTTATTTGTGTTGTTATCAGTTTGTAAGGCTTAAGTCCAAAGGACATGGTTCAAACCTCATCTGAGCCTAAAAATATGTAATACGTTTTTTGGATCGTTTTTTTTTTGTTGAAGTCTGTTAATCAATAAATGTTTTTAGTATTATTTAAAACCCGTTTAATGTTTGAAATAAAAACAAATATGAAGAATAATCTTAAAAACATTGTACCATTTTTGTGGTGATACCTCAGTGAGGTTGTAGCTCAGTGGCTAACGGTTGATCTCTTGAACCAAAGATTATGGTTCGAATCTCATCTAAGGTGAAAAGTTTGCTTTTAAAATGTATTTAATAATTAATAATTTTGTAGCACTAAAAGCTTTTCCTATTTTAAAGAAAATCTCACAATCTGTTCTTCCTGATAAGTTCAGACTCTTAAAAATCCAAAAGTATAACACTATCTTAAATATAGTACATGCCTCAGTGGGTTAGAAAATGGTTTGCAAACCATCAGGTTATGGGTTTGAATCTCAGCAAAGGTGAAAATTTTATAGTTTTGTTGCAAGGTACAACATGTCTGCCTGTAGCAGTAAAATTGATATTTAAGTCGTTTATTTTGACCCTCTGAAATAAACTTGACAGCTTGAACCCAGACTAATTGCTGCTTGCAGCTATATTTATTGTTATTATTTATAATTACCTTAGGGCAA
The DNA here is from genome assembly GCA_900490495.1 of Danionella dracula. Lineage (NCBI taxonomy): Eukaryota > Metazoa > Chordata > Actinopteri > Cypriniformes > Danionidae > Danionella > Danionella dracula. The sequence continues at coordinate 4,421,590 of UELW01000844.1, read as the reverse complement.
CGTTGAAATGATGGTCTGAGGGCATACACATGTGATATTAATATTGTTTTAATTATTATTTATAATGACCCGAGGGCAACATTGAAATGAACAATGAATAAAGTCTTGTGAGGCTCTTCAAAATTTGAATCACAATAATGACAGATTTACAAAGACCTTTCAATTTTTCTGGTTTACATATGCTGTCTGGTACTCTTGCAATTTTTAAATAAATGTAATCCTGTTGAATTCTCCACAATACAGATATCTAAAAAAACCTTTTCTAACTTTTCTATAACATAATGTTACAATGGAATATTACAGTAGCAAAGCACTGGGCCTGAAGAGATTTGCCTCACTGGTTATCTGTAAAAAAAAAATAAATAAAAAAGCAGGCGTTTCCACAGATATTTATAGTATCTTTTGTTTTCCTCCACCCAGCGGAAACTTGACTGCACAAAACATCCACCTCTTCACTCCTGAGACATGGTTTAAGTGGAAATATCTGTCAGGTTGACCTGCAGTCCAGACATCCAACCCTAACTAATTGCTTCCTGGTCATGGTTCCAACTGATCTCATGCACAGGAGGTTCATCTCTGAGGTCATTACTGAGGAAAGCCTAAAAGCTATTTGTCATGGACCAATGCTTCATGCAATTATAAGAGCTAAATGCAGTTTTCAGCTGTAACAAATACATTTTGTTTAATACAATGCATCTGTAAGTGGTAAAGTTAATGCTATAATTTTAAAGAGGAGTTGAACATTAATAGTATCTTGTATCTTCTATAACCATAAAATAATATTTATTTCGACCTTGGTGCTTTGCTGTGGTACTAATCTGTTATTGAGCAAAAGGCATACCATGCCATAGACCCACATTCCTCCAAATTTGAAACCTCAACACCTAATCTGTGCATTTTTGATGATGAGAATGTAGTGCACGCTTTATTAATCCCAAAGAAAATTGTATCTCTAGTGGCAGCATATATTGATACAAATCCTCAAGGATAACAAAAAAGTATATGCTAATAAAACACCAGTGTATGTTGCACATTATGAAAGAAATATATTTCCCATGATTTGCATATTATTACATTAGTGGTTACCTTGTGTTTAAATAACAAACAATCTAATATTGTATAATGTTTACTGGAATGAAAAATGTGTGTGCAAAATGATTTTAATAATCAAGTAAAAAAGACTATTTATTTAAATAATTTTTATCAAGTTATCAATAGAAGTGATGGTTGCCTGTTATATTAGTTGTATGTTATATTAGTTCACTATAGTTTAAGCTTTGTTTGCTTACGTTGTAATTTTATTTTTAAATGCGGTATTTTGCAAGATTAGAACAGTTTACATGATCCATTAAGACAGGATTGTAATCGCATACTGCTCTGTCTGAAAAGTGTGTTAATAAACTGTATTATGTCCTCAGAATATTGTTTGGCCCGTTTTTGCACTAACTACATCATCATGACAGCTTGTTATTGTGGCGATTATCCTTTAACACAGTTGAGCTGTTATGGTAACCCAATGCTCTGACATTAGCCTTCAGCTCATCTGCCTGTCAGATGATTGTATTTTGCGCCAATTGGCTTACTACACTTGGACACAAGTTAAGACACGATTATTTTACTTTCACTAACTTTTTGAGTTTTAATTTAAAGTCCTGAAATTGACTGACTGTAACAGGCAGTATACCATTTAAAAAAATTATTTTGCCTATTGAACAGTAGAGAACCCCTAAACTGGGAACAGCCGAAAGAAGAACAGTAGAGAAGACAGTCCCTAAGTAATTCCCCTTTGACTCATAAGCCTACTAAGCCTGGGGCAATTTCAAGGTTGTTTTTTGCAGTTATTTTACATTAATTGGCTGACTAGACTGGGACACAGCAGCCTACATTGCTTACCTTTGTCATGGCATTTTTAAAATTTAATTTAATTTTTTTTAAACAAAAAAAAAGGAAACTGACTTGGTGTACTGATATAGCAAAGATGTTTCCATTTTTGAACCAAATGATAGAAATCAATGGACTTTCTTATCTTAAATTTTTTTTGCTCACACAGCTGCATGTTTCTTTTCAGTATTTCTACCAACGCTATACAGTGATACTAAATAAAAATTCACTGCAGCTTCATGGATTCTAATTTATTTCTGTTTTCAAACACTGATTGTTGAAGTCCTTTTTTATTGCCCTAATTTTGCAGCTCTTAATTCTTGTAATGGCTTCTTCTGTGAGAACGTTTTGTGATTAACAGTCCCTTTGTAAAAATGTGCCTGTAAATCTCTTTGTATAAAGCATCTGCTAAACAAATACATCCAATCTTCAGAAATTAACAATCTTTTTTTTAATCGAGACATGCTAGCTACATATTAGATTGAAGTGCCTGTATGCTTGGATTGTTTTAGCTCATCGGGCTAATCAGACGACACAAATTTTTTCTCCTGTTTCTCTTCCCAGGATGACTTTCCAACCCATGGACTCTGACATTATCACTAAATGACATAGTTGAGACTTTGTTGACACTCACAGATTGCTCAAATTTGCCATCTCTTCTCCACTGTGTTAGTGTGTCTGAGGGTGTGCTGGATGTAACTGTAACAGCTGTCAGAATGAACAGATCCATGAACATTGCCATGAGTTACAGCACCTCTGCTTCTCCAAACATACAGACTTCACAAAAACATCAGCCTCATTACAAATGATGCCATCACTAAACTGAGGGACAATGTGTTATATATGTTCTGCAGATTGAATGGACTTCAAAAGTGAAATCAGCTAAATAAATTACTCAGTTGAGTTATATTTTAATGACCAGAGATGGAGAGATAACTACTGAACCAAACAAAAAAAAATGTAGCAGTGAATAAACAGTTCAGATAAAGATTCAAATAAACAAGTATTTTAAGCCTATGTCTAAAAAGTAAGACATTTTATGACATTTAATTACGTGACGTTTATAACTGCGAAGGCTATAAATATTAACAACATTAATTTCAACTGTAACTTATTTAGTCATTTTCCTCCACTGTTCATATCCAATTCCTCAGACCACCCACAAATTAGTCACCAAAAGCCTGATAAACTACATGAAAAAAAGAGTTGTTAAAAATAGCTATTGCCAAATAACTAGATGGACTTAAACTTTTTGTCTCAGTCAAAAATGCACACTAGATTAACAGGGTTGGTTGAACTTCTGTTAATTTCTCTTCTCTACACATGCTGATCAGTGAATGATAGCTTAAACACAAGCTAATTATTTTACTTTCGATTAAACTGACTATACTAGGCAGTATACCATGTATACCCCTCTTTTTGTGTTTTAAACAGTCTTCTACAGGCCCTAAATATAATGTGTGTAGTGGCAAAATAAAACAATTTTGCAGGAATAGATCTCAGTCTTAAAGGACAAGACAAAAAAGGTAAAAAAAAAAAAAAAACACAAGAATATTCTCCTCCACATCACATCCATCAAGTGCACAAATATCATGTTCCTGCACAATGCTACAAAAAAACTCAAATAGCTAATATGTACTAAATCCAGTTTATACATTTAAAAACATAACTATTCCCTTCAATTTATAAAAATGTATCTGATTTAATTACAAAAATGTTCACATAATTGAATTTTGCTATACAGTGTATCTGGAGAACCGAAGTTTCCTCTTTCTTTAACCCCAAAGTCTTTTTGTGCAGAGCCATAAAACTCAGCATCTTGAGATCTTGAGATACAAAAATAAGTGCCTCTTTTATGTAACTCTTTATTTGTATATGATATATCTGTTTTTATATGCTACTCTGATGCAACATTTCTGTTTCTTTTAATGATGCTGGAAATCTCTCCAAACAGGGTCCAGTCCTCCATAGGACTCAGGTAGTCATAGATCTCTCACTGGGTATGATGTGTTCGCAAACCGTTCTGGGATTACACCTCCAACAAAAGTGTTCGATCTGGGATCTGAAGCTTGCTTCCTCACTCACGGAGGAGCTTCAGTTACTGCCAGATGAATTTCAGCTCCTTTTTCCACTAGGGGTTTTTGCATTTGGTATTGCTCACAAAATACTCCTGTGGCTGTGACCTAATAAAAAGCAGCCTTGTGAAATTACATATCCATAAAATTCTATCTTCCCAAATAAACAACCAGACATAATGAGATTATGTTAGAAAAAGGCAAGACTTCAATAGAACTTTCTCATTCCCTAGCTGGTGGAAAAAAGCTTCCTGACCCAATCAGAAAAGCAGCAACATAACTTTTACAACATTCAAAAAGCAACTGAAAACAATTTTCTTCTGTGAGCACTTACAACCTTAATTATAATAAAATCCCTTGGTCTCCTAATTATCCCTTCCTCATATTACATATCTTTGGTTAATCAGCTGAGAAAGCCTCTTTGGTGAACTACTTAAGTTAGCCTATTTAACAAATTGCGTATTATTTCCCCCCATATTGTAAGTCACTTTTGGGTAAAAGCATCTGCTAAATACATAAAATTTAATTATAACTTAACTTTTTTGAGGAAAAGTATATTACTTATGCTTATAACTGGATTGCCACAAATAATGGATAGGATTTTATGATCCCTTTAATATCCACAGCATTAGCATATTTTAGCATATTCCTCAAAACTTATCCTCCATAAATGTGACTTAAACCAATAGACAAGTAATAGAATAGACCTGTTATAACAGGAAGAGTTCCAAGGCTTGGACCTTAACTCAGGTTTCAGCTCAGCTAAGTTTCACTTTCCAGACAAGACCCATCCTGGCCCTCACAGGATCCCCCAACCTCATCGTCTGGCAGATATCAAAGTGAATTAGAAGAACATATGCTCTCATGCAGAGCTCTCGGTGTGGAGTCCTGTTCACACAAAAGCAGAACAAAGCTAGGCCATGACAGGAAGCGGAAAAAGCACCTATGCAGCATTACGACTGTGGCCCTCAGGAGGACCACTTTAACTCCTGAGGGGGAAAGGAGACTATGAAGGGTATGACTGGGAAATTTCATTCAGAGCTACATATGGTACATTATGACACAGAGCAATTCCATTGATCTATAGGTCTAAATGAACAGGTGAGTAAATCTTCGGATTAATTAAACATCTTAGGCACTTTGAAGGGAGAAGGTTGTCCAAGCCAAATAAGCAAGTTGTTCATGGTGTTCAAGGTGGAATCTTAAAGAGCTTTTGGAATCAAATCCAACTGATTATTCTTACCTATCAAAGCAAATGTTTTACAAGGCTCCTTTATTACTTTCTGAATCACAAAAGGCAAAAACTTTTACCCTACAGGTCAAAGAATGCTTTGAGGATTTCTAATTGTCATTGATGGATAAAACAATCCCTGAGCTTGTGAAATGGGCCACATACTTATTTGATTAAGCCCGCATTAAAATACCACAGTCATTTTATTGCACAATTCATAAAATTTAAGTACTAGCCACTTTTAGAACTCCCAACCTTACTTTTGTTGCATGTAGGACATTGCACCCAGGCCATCTACATATTGTTCATTTTAAGGATTTATGTAATGCTCAGTGATCTGACTGTTTATCACTTTCAACTTTTGCGTGACAGTTTTATATACTGTGGGATTGGCCATACCAGAGTTTTACCTCCGGTGTGATGGGGAAGCAATAAATACCCCGCCCACTAGGGATCTAACATCCATATCCAACCTTCTCTATGTGCTTTAACTGACAAAAGGTTTGAATGAAAGGAAATGCAATATGTCATCAAAATGTAATCTTAATTTAAATAGAGGTGAACGTTTTATAAGTGTATTGGCAATCTAATTCTACAAACTAAAATCAAGGGAAAAGTCTTTAAAGTCTTGGGGGCTTTTAAATTAGCAAGAACATGAGCTCATCTGCTTTTCTTGATGCTTTAATAATTCTAGAGAGAGATAGAATTTTGTAGAATAAGGGTAGTTTCTAATTGAATTATCTTTCGTCACAGCTTGTAAATAAGACAATAGACTAATATGAAAAGTTGCCATGTAAAAATAAAGGATTAAAGATTGTGAGAAAGAGTGACAATGGTGTATTCCAAAAGGAAGACAGTTTCATTACATCTCCTATCATGTGTCCTGATGGCTTTACCAGCACAAAAGTCTGTTCTCACTATCTCTTCTCTTTCACAACAAACATCTCTCTCCCTCTTCCCGTCCCTCCTAATTCCCAAACCTGGAAAGCCCATCAGGGCAGAAGGGGAGGTAGTATCCCTCATTTCTCTACTAAATCCCCTGTGGTGGTAAAAAGTCTGAAGCTCAACAGCTGGGTTTTCAGAGACAAAGCCGCTTTTTAGATTGAACTGTCTTGCCTATAAAGTAAAGCACAGTAATGAGAGCTTCTCTTCATAAAGCAAAGCAACTAAATGCCCCCTTTTGTTTTGCGCATGTCATTCTTTTTCATAAAATTTTTATCTCAACCTGGTTTTAGGCACATTCCAAGAATTTCAAAAGCACACACCACTTTTGCTGCAAAGTTCAAATGAGGATCCATTTATTATTGCATGTATTTTGGAGATGTTTTTAATTCAAATGTCATTGACAGATCTTTACCATTGGTTAAATGGTTTTGGGAAATTCATGAGCACTTAAATTAAAAAGTAAAGGACACATTTAGAGAAGACTGTTTTAGATGTGTGCAACAGCTGTCTTTTTCTTCTCTCTCTCTATATGCCTTGTTCATGAAAGCATCACATTAAGTCACCCATCTATTCTGTTTCTCAGAAACATCAACCAAAAATCACTGTGCAGCCTCAGAATATCTAATTTCACCAAAGACATCTTCTGCCCTCACATCACTCAAAAGGTTTTCCTGTGAAACATTTCTTCCTTCAAACCTCAACCTGTTAATCAACACCTACGGCAGTCCCAGTCACTTTTGGCAAGCATATGATGACTTCGGTTTAACAGGCATTTACCAGGCACATTATAAAACCATGTGTGTCGTTTGAGAAAATGTTTTCAGCCCTCAATATTTGAAGTGAAGCTCCCATGGTCACATAGGAATTCTCCATTGAAATTTAACAATGGCTCAACTAGACTTTGTTTGTTCAGCGACTTCAAGTATCAGACTGTGGGTGTCCAAAACAAAGACAATGATTCTCAAGGATAATTGGTTTGCGAATAGGTTCCTCATGTGATTGGGGGATACTGGGAGCCATAGATGGGATCATGAAAGGGTAGGATGGTTTTATGGCCGATTGCTAACCCCTAGCAGAGATGGAGGAGAATCTGGGGGCTGGTTGAGATGAATCAGGGTTGCAATTAATAGTGAGAAATTAGCTAGATAATTAGAGCTGATGGGAGCTGGATGAGCTTTGTCTGGAACTGCTCCGGTACCCAGATTCAATGTGGCTCGGAATGGGAGAGAGGCTGAATAGGTAACCATGGAGCTGAAGCTAGTTTGGGGTTGTATAGATTGGCCAGTTGACCTGCGATTGAAGTAATGGGCAGTACTGGAAACTGGCTTGAAGGACATTGAATGAAAGGAGGAATTGGTTGGTCTATTTTTTTCAATGGAAGATTACATCTTGAAAAAGACCGATTCAGATCCAGGTGGAGAACATCCTTACATAGTAGGAATATGAGGGTGCCATCTTGCAGAGGTAGACTGAGTAAATGGCCTTCCTCTTGAAAAAGCTGATGGCTCAATGGAGGCAGCTGCTAGAATGGGAGACTGCTGAGGCATAGCCTTTTTCAGTCACATGATTCTGCTACTGCTTAAACTACACAATTTATATTCTCACACTGTACTACCCAATGCTTGGATGCAACCTGGCAGCTCACACTGTACGTGGTCCAAACACGACACTTCACCCTTGCTTGCAGAACTGAAACAAAAAAAATCTACAGGTGTTAGCACATGCACAGAGTGAGGTGTTGAGTTAAATCAGCTTGTATAGCGCTGCTCCAAAATTGTGATATCCATAGAAAGAGGGACCAGTATTTGGAGCCTTTTTTATGTTTTTGCAACCATACCATCTTGAATCAGGAGTTGGTTGTCAGGTGATGACTGCTTCTCATGACCATGAGTACACTGCAAAAGCATTGAAAGCCCTACGCTTTATTTAATGAGCCACAGGTTTTTTTTTTTTTACAGCAGGCGGTGGCTTAAACATAGATGTGTTTGTTATCAAAAGACCAAGAAGCAGATCAGGCTCAAGATTCAGAGGATCTCCCTAGAGATTCAGGATGTGGAGACACTGCACATCCTGCATATCTTTTTACCAGAGTGTAGAGCTATACAGTGACAGGATCGTCGTCACATCCGCTCCCTGCTCTGCTAGCCTACCTGCGCTCCAAAGAAGTGGAAGCAAGCTTATATTTCAGGCATCACCTACGACTACTCAGCTAAAACAGGCGCACAGTTCTTTAATATTCTTAATACATTGAACCACGCAACAACCAGTTCTTTTTTTTCTGTACAGGCGTTTCAATGCTGTTTATAAACAAATCGACTCTGTTACAAATGAACACACTAGCCGTTGGATAATTCAGTTGGAGCTATGTTGCTCCTCGCCTTTTTAAGCTACATTAACTATTGTTAACTTACTTTAATCACGAACAACTAACTCCTCAGATTTAGCTCTTTTAAGATTGCAATCGCACAACCAGTCTAACCAAAACAACTCTTTGATTCATCTTGTCTAACAGTTAGAAATTATAAGTAATAATTAAAATAAAATGAAAATAAAATGTATTAAATTAATAAAATAAATAATTCAGTTAGTAGTATAATTAATAACAACCTAGTTTTGCTTTGAGAAGTGAAACCCATTGTTTTCAAATTATTAATTAGACGAAATACTGTACTCATTTCTACAACTTGTACACAAATTTGGCTCTTTTGTTTCAGCTTCCCTTGTGACTGATGGACCTGTTTCAAGACCGATCTTTTCATAGAAGGCTAAACTGAAAAATAGGCTGAACAAATAAGTAATAACACTTTTAGAAAAAAAAAACATTCAGCGATAATTTTGAATCTCTAAATAAAATAATCAATATTAAAATTTATATAAATCAATAAACAAATTACTTTTTTTTTATCTACAACCTAGTTAAACACCAAGCTAATTTGGCTTTGAAATCCATTTTGTTTTGTTTTTTACGTGAGGCATTAAACAACTAAAAGCAGTTAAAAAGTTTAACTCTTGTTTAATTTAAAAATAATAATAACCTAAACAATATTGATAAAGCAGATAGATATTACTCTACATAATAATATGGCCTCACCACACTGTTCCAAATTTAGGAGTCATTTGATCTTAGCATCATCTAATCCGAATTAGCAGATATTAAGCTTCAGATCAGCCTTTTACAGGCCAAAAGATCCAAACACAAGGAACAATGTGTGGCAATCTCTGCTTATAACAATTCTAAATGTACTTGACTGTCTGTCCGTTGAAGGACACATGCTGCTGCAGTAAAGTGCACGCCAGCACTGGACCATCGCGGTGCCGCTTTCTCGTTTTGCGAACAGAAGAGGAGAAGGTATACCCGTCCTTCACTCCTCCCGCGCAACCAAGATTTGAGATCCGCACCCAGATCCGGTTCAACGTTCTTGACGATCCTGAGATGAACAATCTGGTAATTGGCCGTTTTATCGTTCGACACATCCAGACGACTGTTTATTCTACATCTAACAAAGCACTTACGCTCTGCTTCCCTGGTGGTAGGGTTCTTGACTTAGCCGCACATTTACCTGCAATCTTGAAGCCTGTCAGCAACATCAAGACTGTGGTCCTGCACGTACGAGGTGCTAAAAGCTGATTACATTAAACTGATCCGCACCGCTCTCCGTCTGTCACCCGCAACCCAAATTATTGTCTCTGGCCCTCTGCCGACGTATCGAAGGGGAACCGATAAATTTACCATCTTCTGTTGAGAAGAGCAATTACTGTTTGTTGTCTTCTGGGAACGCCCTAATCTCTTCCGTTCTGATGGCCTCCATAAAAGCAAACTAGGCTCCAAGCTTCTGTCAGATAACATCTCTAGGGCCCTTATTAGCATCTGACTAAATAATTCCAAATATTAGAACTTAGAACAAATTCTATGCTTTTGCCTCACTCGCTGCCAAATTTTTCAAATATTGACCTAAAAGAACTGCTGAAAATAATCACAGCATCTAAATCAATAACATGCTCTCTCGATCCTGTACCAACAAAATTACTGAAAGAATTGCTACAAATAGCTCAAGAACCATTTCTGAAAATTAAAAACTCATCTCTATCGCTTGGTTATGTTCCTAAACAACTCAAAAATGCAGTACTTAAACCACTAATCAAGAAAACACATCTGGATCCTACTGAGTTATCCAACTATAGGCCAATCTCTAACCTTCCATTCTTGTCAAAAGGATTAAATAAAGTTGTAATAGCACAGCTCAGCTCCTTCTTTCAGAAGAGCAACTTTTATGATGATCTTCAATCTGAGCGCATCACAGCACCGTGTCTGCGCTGGTTAAAATGTCAAACTATCTGTTAATTGATTGGGGTCAAGGGAAAATCCCTCTTCTAGTTCTGCTAGATCTCAGTGCAGCCTTCGATACGATAGATCACAGTATTCTCCTCGAGAGACTAGAGAACGATGCAGGCATCCAGGGCCAGGCTCGAAGATGTTTTAACTCTTACCTCTCTGACAGGAGTCAGTTTGTTCATGTAAATGGAGACTCATCGGACACAATAGCAGTAGAGTATGGAGTTCCTCAAGGATCTGTTCTGGTACCCATCCTATTCTCAAAACCTAACGACCCTTTAAAGCTGAATAAGATCTCAGAATGTGTCGCTGATATCAATGATATTGAAATGGATTATTGTAACCCTCTGTTAGCCGGCTCCTCAGCCGACACGCTACATAAATTACAGGTAGTCCAGAATCCAGCAGCTAGAGTTCTCACAAGAACAAAGAAACATGATAACATTACACCGGTTCTGTGCTCTCTTCATTGGCTTCCTGTAAATTGTCGCATTGACTATAAGATTCTGCTCCTTGCCTTTAAGGCGGTGAATGGCTTTACTCCGGCCTACCTGAGCAGTCTCCTATCACGATATATTCCAGCTCGCTCTCTTCGAATCACAAGAAGCATGACTACTGATTATTCTGCAGATTAGTAAATCCACCAGAGTGGGAAGAGCATTCTCATATAGAGCCCCGAAGCTCTGGAACAAACTCCCGGATGTTGTTCTGAGCTCTGCTCACATAGTTCAAAACTAGATTAAAACTTATCTGTTTAATCTAGGATTCGAATAATTGGCTTCTGGTATTTATCAAAACGGATATGGTGTCTGAGCGCTATAAGCATATAAACTGTTGAAAAAACAATGCTTCAGTCAGCGAGGTTCCCAGGGGCCTCGCAGAGGGAACTCCTATTTACTCTACCTGATTCACACTAGGACTTTGTGAAGCTGCTTTGAAAGCAACTGCTAAAAAAGCGCTCTATAAAAACTTGCTTGATTTATTGATGATTGCACTAGGGTTGGACGATGTTGACTAATTTGGCATCGTACGATATCTAAGAGAAACATCGCCAATGGACGATTGCATCGTATCTATAGCAGGGGTGGTGGGGGGACAGGGATCGTTGTATTGTATAATTAATTAATAACAAATTAATTATTTCAAGCCTGGCCATATGGTTACTGTTAACCACTTAATTATCTTGTAACTATTTCCTAATAATAAAAAAATAAGGAAACAATGAGAAGGGGGACCCTACACTGCATGAACACATGTCACTGGAGGTTGTGACATCACCATTATTATTGCTGCTGAGGACTCATTATGAAACTGTAAACTGACACTGAAACTGATATATGATATGTGTGCTTTCTACACATCCAGGAGAGAAAAAAAAGAACAAAAAGTGGTACAACTTACAAAGATAAAAATAATAGAATGTGAACAATCCTCAGTTAAGAGCCTTATATCTTCTATCAGTAAACACAAGAATAATTACCTATAATAATAACGATTTCACTTGAGCACCCCTCTCACTTCTTTGCTAGGCTGGGCAAAGCTTACCTGTTATCTTCAGGTTGAGAGATCTAAAGATTTTATCGCTTCTTATATGGAACATTGTGAATAATGGCTCATCATCAAGTTTTAATATCAAATACAGTATGTTTTGACCCTCAGTGCAGGAAAAAAAATCTTATTTAATAAAATGTATATTTAATCCAAACAGGAAAGTATTATTAGTACTTTTTTTTGTTTTGATACATGAATGCGTTTTACTGAAAAAGTCAAAAAACATTACACAGATTGGAAAAACTTGTTTGAAAAGGAGTGTTTTGTCCAACATTCCTATTTTTCTCTCAAAAAGGCTAAAACTACAGATAAAATGTGGAACTTTAAGGGCCAGTTGGGGACCTGCCATTTAGTAAATTGCACTGCTTTCAGATAACACTTTCCCTTCGGGGTCAAACCATTATCTGTTCTTGTAAACGTTCAATGAACATTGCCAGTGTGTTGAAATAATTGTGGATTGCCCAAAGCATGATGTGGGTTTGTTTAAAGAGTTCAAGCACCATGCAACTTCATCTAAGATAATGAAGGGTTGGTTGGAGTGTGTTGCTGTGATTGTCCTCAGCTGAGGAACATACATTCCTTTTTTTTTAACCGCATTAAAAAGCCTTGGGAGGACTTGGATAACATCCAGTGGTTATTTTGGAGATCACAAGAGTGAACAGTGTGCTTAAGCATTAAATAGTTGACTTTTGAGGAAAAGTGAAAACAGCTGTCAACCTCTTAATGTCAGGAAAATAATGTGAATGACTGATGTTACATACAAATTAAGACACAACTGCTTTTGCCCAGTTCGTCACTGATTGTGTGGATTACTATAGTAGCTTTAAAAAGGTCAGTTTTATAACAACATTTTTTCAGCATTTATACAACATTAATTAATGTCTACTTTTATATTTAGTTTTCACTACAATTCTAATTGATAGATATCAGATTTGCAGGTCTGCAAGTACATATAGACTCATGATCAGTGATCAATTGTATAATCGACTTTGCGTCATCATATCAGGTTTGAAAAACTGTTTAATACCAGTAAACAGAAGCAACCCTGGCTCTGTTACATGTTGGTCTTGAAGAAATCTAATTTTAAATCCGTGTCAAATCAATTGATCTGATAAATGAGGGTTGTTAACATTGTTCTACTCGTTTAAAGTAAAATAGCATAAAAATTCTGAGCTGCTTTCAGACCAAAGAGTTCATGACATGTAAGTAGATTATGATGTAAAAGTCCCCATCCACCAACCAATGTTGAGTGACATTCACATATAACAGGTCACTATAGCCTGTCTCAACAGAGATTTGTAACTCTTTGCTGTTGGCTTTTTTTTTAGTTTTCATGTTCAATGCCATCAGCACTTAACAGGAGTTAACTTCTTAGTTTTAACTTTCTATGATATTTGTAACTGCTCTAGCCAATCAGGAGGTTCCTCTGAAGTAATGTATATAGTCTGGAGAGGCAAAAAGAACAATAATAGCAGACATGCTGTTAGCAGATTTACTTTTTTCAAATATCCACCCAGTGATGTTCAGAACTACTCGCTTCTGTAGTGTAGTAAAGACTTTTTAGTGATTTTAGCCTGTGCTTATTTGAGCATATGAAGATTAGTGACCGCTCAAGCAGTCAAACCCAGACAAAAGTTCTTGTATTTACATCAGATCACATTTCACAGTTTCATAACTTTTTTCTAAACACCAGATTCCACCATCAGATAACTTTTAAGAAGGTCTTGTTCTACCCTGGCCAGTTGATTCCACAGACAGTACCAATGCAATTTTATGTCGTATTACTCCTGAGTGAACACTATGCGTCGGTCCTACATTACGTAAACATGTCTACAATCATTAATCACTTTTCAAGGCTGGAGATGAAACACAACTTTTATATAAAGGAATACCTAAAGACATTGAAACCATAGCTACCACTAAAACATAAAAATTTGAGTTTTTATAAATATTTATTGCTGAATAAGTTAGCACTCATTATAATAATTTGGAATATTAATAATTATGAACATTATGAATTATGATATAAATCTTATGAGCTCATCAAAAGAATTTAAATGTAATGGCAATAGTATTTTATTTATTGCAGACTATATACTTTTTAGGATTTGGGATTCATTTTGCAATTAATATGAATATTGTACTTTACTCTACACATTTTTATTTTAAAGTTTTTTTTTTTTATTTCCAAAAGTTTTTGGATTAATGTATTGCTCAGCCTGGATCACTCAAAACAGTTTTACAATACTGTGCTGTATTTAACATTAACAATATATTCCTGTTCTTTAATTCTCAGAAGCACCATTTGAAAGGTGACAGCAGTGTGTGTCAATGTGTCCTATTACTGTAGTCTTTTCAAGCTATCATCAACTTGAATACTCATACATTTATTTGAACTAGTATATCTACATTCCTGCAACAATTTCACCTTGTGTGGTCAGTGGTTCCCCGTACAGTTCACTTCACCCTGCTTTACCTACCTGCTAGATTGAACTTCTAAACTTCTACAACACATTAACTACTTTGTGTTCATGTTTGAGCTCTTTTGCTCTGCCCTGATGGTGTACCTATGATAAAAACTTTTTACTTCCTCCCTGTGTTGATTTGGGCCCCTCTCTACTTCCTGTGCCCCTTTGGGTCCCTCATTTTGTTTCAGTTACTCTATTTGGTTCAGTTGTGTTCTAGTGTGGTTAAATAGTCTGATACTTTGTACTAAATAAGGAATGTCATCTATAAGCTTTAAAGATAAAAATGCTGGGCGTTTGTCAATTTGAGTTATTTTATCAGTGTGCCAGTATGAGAATCATATATGTACATAAACACACACACACACACACGCACACGCACACACACACACACACACACAGAGATGTGTTTTGTTTTCAGATCAGATCAGTGTGATTTCAATTGTTCATCTTTTCCCAGCATGTTTTAATTGTACACCATGTTCTCCCCTTGAAATTTCTCAAGTGTTTCCTCACTCACTTCCCTGACTAAATAATGTGTACTCATAGTGCTATGTTTGAGTCATGCTAAAATTAGGGGTACATTTTACAATTATGACTTGAACTTTTGTCAATTTAGTACTATTCATTATACAGTTTCTATCACTTCGAAGTATTAAATACTGTTTTGTGCAGCACTTAGGAAACTTTTGTGTATGTAATAGGTATAGAAATAAAAAGGATTAGATAGTGATGTAAATAGGCACATCTGTGTTGAGCCAGTGAACTGTACGTTTATGGTGAAATCCCATTTATTGTCCCTCCTGTCCTGCTCACGCTATCTTTTTTGAAAGAATTTCTTCAAGACATCTGGGTTTTACACTGGGGATATTGTGGGATTTGTGTTTGTGCATTTAAAGTAAGTATATTTAAAACTTAATTATGCTTAACGATTATCACATTATGCCATGGCTTTTTGTCAACATTTACATATTTAAGTTATTATTAATATTTCAGCTGCAGTAACTCAGTGGAACAATATTATTGATGTTTTTGTTATCAGTCTACATCTTGCTTTGAGTATGCAGAAAAAAGTAGTTCTGTAGTATGTGAAGTCTTAACGTTTGAAATGGATTATGCCGTTTATGCTATTATCAATGTCAGTGTTGGGCAATAGCGTTACATGTAGTGACGCTACCAATTTAACATCATTTCTCAGTAGCATGGTGACAGCATGCTGTTTTATTGATCTAGTAGTGTGATAGCATCCATACAAAGCTAACATTTCATTTCTCCAAGCATTTTCTGAAGCTAAAGAAATAAAAATACTACGGATGACTGATTCTAGATCTAGATATTACTTAAGACCAAATGCTTACTATGCAAAGAAGTAGAAGCTGTCAACTTCGAAATCATAAAACATGAATTTGAGAACACACATTCAGGTGAATCCTAACACGATCACTATTCAGTACAGTGTGCAATCACAAGCTACTTGTCACAGATTTTTCAACGTAGTTTTTTTCAAATTAGGTTTAATTTAGATAGAAAATTTGATTTTTTGTTTGATTAAATGAATATACAGCACCAAATGCTGCTGGATATCTGCAAGCGCTGTGAATTGGAGTTGCTTTTAACCAAACTTGCCCAAAAAAAAGATATTTTAATAAAATAATTTTACTACTAAAGTCGATTGCACATGTCTGCTATCTGATTTTTCCGATTACTGAGAAAACATTGATCTGAAATATGTTCAATACAAAAAATAGCTTAGATGTGGTGAACTATTTTTACCATGTTTCTGTAGCTTAGCTTGCTACATTGCGAAGGGTAGTAGCTTTAGTGTAGTGAAGCTACATTTAAGTAACTAATGAAAAGTAACTATTAGCTTAGCTTCCTACATTTTCCAAGTAGCTTGCCAAACACTCATTGGTCATCATTAACATATTAAATATATTATTATTATTATTATTATTATTATTATTATTTGCTTGGCAGTACATAGCCTACCATACCAACAGTTGAGGGTTAATTGTGTTCAGACAGAAAAAAAATTGTTATGCATAATAGTTTTGCTCCACTCATGAAGACAGTTTGGTGATAAAAAAAGATACACATGCAAACGCTCATCTGTGTTGTTTTTTTTGTAAATTAGTGACTAGAAAATCTTTAACAACAACTTAGACTAACCCAAATTAATTCAACCTTCCACTGACACCCAAGATAAGGCAAAATGGGCAGGAGGAGCTCACTGAGGGGGAGCAAGAGAAATGTGTGGCTCTGCAGTAAATTCCACTTGACTTTCAAAGTTATAGTAAAAAAAGTCTAAAGCCAGGCCCATCCTCAGGGATGAACTGTCTTCACCACTTGTACATAAATACATTTTTTTGTCTAATTGTATGTTCATTCTCTCCCAAAACCTTGTTAGCAAGGTTGTCTTTTCAATATTGTTTGCATTTTCTCAATGACAAGTTCACACACTATCTGTTTACACTGAAGGGGAACTATAAGTTCTTTTTTCCTTATTATTTGTTTCAACTGTCTTTTAATAATGTAAAATCTGTGAAATCTTCTTTTAACGTGTGTGAAATGTGAAGCTCAAATAAACTTACCTTGACTCCCAACACTAAAGAGTTATCACAATGGCCTTGAATAAAACAATGAACCAAGTGCTGTGGGTTATCAACAGAAGGATGCAAAGGAAAAACTATTTCTGAATTCAAGTGATTATTATTCAACTTAACCTTGTTTGTTTCCCACACACTTATGGTTAAGGGGGAGGGGGGGGGGGGGGTATGGGGGGGCATAGTAACTAACGTGGCTCAATTGCGGCTGAGTTGTGCGGCTCAGATCGAGTCAATTCATTTGATATTAGAGCGGGGGTAAGATGTGTAAGAGTTTTATTGCATACAAAAGAGTTTTGAACATTTAATTTTTCCTTTTTAAGATGTATTATACATTTCAATTCTATTGGTGTTAACAAAGACACAATTCCAACATATTAAAACCTTTATTTAACCCTTGTGTGGCCTTTGGGTCAAATTGACCCGTTTAAAATTTTTATAAGAATAAAAATGTTATAAGTGTATATTCTTTTCGAGTAGGAACTAGTTGCAATAACTGAAGATATGTTCTCTATGTTGTTTGAATGTTTGAATCATAAATGTTAATGGGTTATGGAGTTTTGATTTTTAATTGCTTTTAAAATGGGAATACCCCACAAAGGTTGAGTGTATGGTCACTTTAAACACTTAGTGAAAATGCCAACATTAAAAGGCTTCCAATACTTCACAATACAAATAAAGTAAATAGACTCAAAGACAAATATGTTTAACATACACAGACATAAATATTTGTGTGAATTATGATTGCAATTCTACCAAACATCTTCTTGGAACATTGCAATTAAAAAGGTTTTAGTTTTATATTACTTTTATTTTTATTTTAGTATGATCCACCCAATGAGGATGGCTGTTGTAGGGCTATGGAAAAAGTGGTTAACGATAGGAAGAAAAAGAAATCCAAAGTCAAGGCAATTTGTAGGAGGGCTCCTCCTTCCCCTGAATGAGATGGAAAAGCAGTAGGAAACTGATAATCGAGGAGGAAAAGAGCTTTGATCATCGATGGAGAGGGCACGTTGAGTCGATGCTGAAATTAGAGCTAGGGCCGGAGGGGCGAGAGGAGGAGGGGGGGGGGGGGTCCTTAGTAAAGGTTGATTTAATTTGGAATAGGATGAAGAAATGAGGACCTAATACCCCTTTTCAGGAAAACTTAAGATTCCTTGAGTGATGTGTCACTGAGTCAAAACTTTAGTTTTACTGAAATGACCCAGGGATGAGTGTAGGGCTGTGGAATAAAGGGTTAAGAATAGAAAGAGAAAGAAATTTAAACTTAAGGTGATTTGTAGGAGTGCTCTTCCTTCAACTATGACCTAGATGGAAAAGCAGAATAGACATGGTGATCTAGGAAGATAAGAGCTTCGATGATCGTCAGAGAGTGCTCCTCTCAAGAAGTCGATGCTGAAGCTAGAGCTAGGGCCGGAGGGATGGGAGCGGAAGGGGGGCCTTTGTAGAGGTTGATTTAATTGGAATGGGATAGACAGTGATGAGCAAATTCTCTAGTGAGGATGCTGAAGCTAAATATAAGTGCGGATGGGGTTTTGAAATAGAGGGGGGCAGAAACAACTTGGAGTAGTATGGGGGGTGGGGGGTTAATTTGGGCTGCTTTAATGTGGGTAAGATTGGTTCTGATGTAACTTTGGAAACATTTCCTCAAGGTTTGGATCTGGTAATTGGACAGTCCTTTTTTGAGCTGCTGAGGTTGGGGCACTGATTCAGAATGAATGACTTGAAAAGTTTTTTGGGGGGAGGACAAATATTTGGAGGACTGATTACAGGTTCTTTTGATCACACTGGTGGTGATAAACTACATTGATAACGCTCAGCTGCCCTGGGGCAGTCTGACAGGACGTGGCTTCCGATTCGAGCCTACGGCCTCCTGACCACCTCCAAACATACACATGCAATATGAATATGAAAAATTACGGCAGAATTAGATGGGGGTGTTAGATGTGTCAGGGTGAAGGCAGCGGCAAGCTTGACCGAATGTTAACAGGTCAAGAGCGATCGAGCAATGCCAAGTCAACTAGCAAGATAAACTTCCTTTAATGTATTGAATGTAATGTAATTGCAGATTATTGGGTGCTCTAACAGCTAATCTCATCCACAAACAGCTGCGCTCAAGCAGCATGAGTTTCCTCTTGGATCCACAAAAGCGAGCTCTGCCTGTAAGACTACTCAGAATAACATTATGTATTAATTTATATATTTATTTATTTATTTTTTAAAGGAAAGGAAATGACTTGTTAAGTTCTTGCATATATTGTGCCTAATGACGTAGTTAAAATTACCTTCGTTTAGTGCATTTTAGCACTCTCTTCTTACACCCAAATATGTAAATTTTCTACTAAAACGATTGTCTACTTTAAAGGTAATTGCAGTATAAGTATTCGAGTTGGGACGGGGGCTATTCTGCGAGTAACTGTCTGCAGATAGGTTTATTTGAACTAGCCCCTAATATTGGCATGTTTGCACTGCGCCACTCTTTTAGAGCCATTAGCAGAAGTCTGCAGTGTGTATAGAAAATGTAACTGATGCAGGTAACTGAGGACAACGCGAGTCAAGCAGATACGCTATAATTTAGCTCACGTCGCCTTTGGAGAAAACAGCAAGGTTTCAATGATGAAGTTAAGATAAGGTCTCGGGAATAGAGGATGCGTGAATGTCCTTGTTTGAGCTTTTTAAGAGTGTTTATGCCTTTACCAGACCGTCTCGGCTTCGGGTGACAGATACGAAATCTATGCGTGCCCCTGAATGGATCTGGCCATGCACGCCGACTCTTGTGATGGAAGGGTAAAGAACTGGGCTGAGCGCATGAATGAGCTGATGTCTGGCCTGGAGAGATCATGAAACGATAGGGAACCTACTTGTTTAGCTGGTTAATGACTGCTCTCGGGGGACAGGCTGAACAGATGGCCAACTAGCGAGCAAACGGGGCTTCTGGCTTAAGGTGAAAGGCTGCAGGATGAGGAAAAGTGGCACTGCCAGGGGTAAAATGGAAATGGGTTTATTACATGGCCAAGTTGGCCCTGAGGGAGGAGTGGACTGGTGACCCAGCAAACATGATCGACGTTGAAAGAACGGCTAAATCCAGACGATGCCGTATGATCTGCTTGAGGGATCAGCGGTCCAAAAGTGGTCCAAACCCAATGTGCAGCCATTGTCCAAAAACAGTCCCGGTTGGACGACACCAATTTAAAATAAGCTATATAAGCAAATGCCGAGAAAATTAAACATTTTGTCATTACAGATCGAATTTCTAGGAATGACAATTGAGTTCATTTTGACTGTTTTTGACTACCATGATAAGCATACTAACAGAGTCATAAGTTTCAGTATGAAAATTAGACAATGTGACATCCCTAATTAATCTGTACATTTATAAAAAAGGCATATCTTTTTAAAACTGGATCTACATACATTAATTCATTTCGTTATATCTTCCATTTGTATACTCTTCCAAAGTTTAACACTAGGTGATGGTAGTGCACCAAAACACATTTCTCACGATACGCTAATGAGACTCCTCAAGTTAACTTGTCTGTTTCTCATTGTTCCAACAGTACATGCTGCGGTAACACATCAAGCATGCGGATCTGTGGTTTTTACAATTACCAGATAATAAACTGACTAACAGTTACAGGCACGTGAGAAGCATTGAATAACTAGCATTAGCAGCTAGAAAATCGTGATTGTCAATAGAAAACTAAATTGTATATATATATATATATATATATATATATATATATATATATATATATATATATATATATATATATATATATATATATATATATATATATTCTAAAAAGAAAAGTTCTAATAAGCTTGTTTGATAATTTGTTGGTTAATATGTTACGTTTGGTAAAAGCTGCATTGATAGCTTATTTTGGGGATGATAATACATTTTTTATATATATAAAAGTCTGGTGATTCCCCTTCAAACGATTAACATGTTGAAAACACGGTCGGGTCAGCTGTATGGCTGAGGAAAGAGATTGGATGGCTAAGATTTGAGCTCTGGTTAGTAGGTGCACAAGCACCTTTTTTAGCAAGTGCACGTGCGTGCTGAGCTGTGATATGGGGCATTTCTCCATAGAGAAACCAGGTGGAGGCTTAGTGAGAGAATTCGCTCCATTGGCGGGATATTTAAGCGTGAATATCTGCCTCAGAGATCCCAGGGTAACCACGGTTTGTTGGCAAGCCCAAACCTTTCTGAATAGGATCTGGCAGCTGGCCTACCATTTAAAGAAATGGTCTCTTGTGGAGGCGTCCGGACTGAAGACTAGTGATGTGTCGTTCATGAACAATTCGTTCTCACCCTCTCACGATTGCTTCTCAATGAACCAAGAGGCGGTTTATAGAAAAGAACAAGTAATTTGAATCGCTCTTCAACTCGTTCTTTTCGTTCGCAAGGCATTTCAATAGCTACAGTACCTGGCTATAGAAACAAGCAGTTTTTATATTCGTAAATAATTATATACAGATTAAAGAAAAGGAAAAATAATTTAAAGAGCAGTTCTGTTAAAAGAACCGAGTCACCAAAATGAACGAAACTTCCCATCACTACTGGAGGCTTGATCACTCAGGACTGTGTTCTTCAGCAGGGGAGAGTTTTCTTGATCACTTTGTCCCTGAGAGAACGAAGTGAACTTGGACGTGTTTGCTGTAGATTCTTTTGCTTTTGCTTGCTCAATGAGTCTGGGCAACCTGATGCCATATAATGGGTGGAAGTCCAGCTTCTGCAGTTATCCCGCATTATAGTTACAGTATCTTTTTAGAATGTAGTAGTACTGTTACATAACAGGTAGAGAAGATATCACATGGAAATCATATATATATATAAATATATATATATATATATATATATATATATATGTGTGTGTGTATGTATGTGTGTGTGCGTGTGTTTTTATTAATGTGGCAATATGTTAATATGTGGCATTGGTAATATGCTATTAATTTGTGTTTTGGAGCACCTTTTAACTTACAGATGTAGCAGAACATGAAAGATATTTTCTTGAGCTTGAACTCGTTAAAAGTGCAGAGAGATTTGGACACTCTTTAAACATGTGAAACCCATAACAGTAATAAAATAGAGCTGGAAGCAGAGGTAGTAATTTTGCTATTTAAGAGCCACAGCTGTTTGATAGGCAGGAAAAGGAACTGCATGGATCCGTCATAGGTGTCACAACATGTAGATGTCCTAAGCGGCTTTGGCTGCTGGTTTTAGTTATAAATCAGTAATTTATTTTTTGCATTCAGGACTTTTGAAGTTTGGATTGTGTTCTCACCACAAAGTAACCCTCTAAGACTTTGAAAGCATACTAAGAACACCTCTTCAAAAAGTCTCAGAACACTTTTTCATTTAACTTTTGACGTTGCATTCTCATCTGCCTAAATTTTGAAAATGTAACTAATCTAAAGGAGGTTTCCTGTTTGTATGTTTACCTGTGTTCTGTGAATATTTACTCCACCTTGACACTATTAATGCCATCTGTAGGCAGTCTATTTGATTCTCCAGAAGAGGAATTTACTGATGCATTTAAACAGAGTACTAGCTGTTGGCCTCTAGAGACTTAAGAAAGGGCCTTTAAAATTGTTACACACCTAAAGACAGAGTTGACAGTGCCTCATAAGGGGTTGAAAGAGAGGGTATGTAATTCAATGCAGACTCATGAACATGATACATGCGTGCTTGCATATGTGTTGTAGACCAGGGTTTGGTTCTGTAGGTCTGGAGCCCAGTATATTTTGGTTCAACAATTACGAAACACACCGGTTGCACTAATTAAGGTCTCTTGGTTTGTCTGTAGCAGGTTTGCAATTAAAATGCAAGGGATTCGGACCACTGTTGCCAACTCCTCAGTAAGAAAAGTCACATAATCTAATTTGCATAATTACCACATGAAATACATTCCCCGCCCCCCAATGAGTTTTTATCAATGTTTGCACGTTAACTTTGTTGTGGACTATAAATAAAAAGTCTAGAAATAAAAAAAAGCTAATAGTCTTTATTAAAATGAAAGGAAAGAATTATTTGCATTGGTGTACAAATGAACTGTTACTTGCATTCACTGAAAACCACAACAATTACTAAATGTAATATTCTACTACTATTCGCACCATTTCTGTGTAACAAATTGAGATTTTCCATTACACAGCACGCAGTTCCTATGGTTCTGCACGATATTTTGCGCTTATCGATTGTGTGCTGGCCGTGGAACCAACATCGTTTCTAGTTCCTCCTTCTGACTGGTTCCATAACCGATGCTAAAACTGGAACTTGCCCCATTCTTGATGTTCAGAGCAAGCATGACGTGCGCAGCCCTCTGAGACCACTGATTGAACCGAGAGAATTTTCACTCTGCGTCATTGAAACTTGCGCCGGAGGACCCCTCCACCCACTGCGAGGGGTTAGTATGGCTGTGACAAGTGACCTGTGAACATCACGAGCCCTCTGAAGAGATTGAGAAATACTGTACGTTTTGTGTTATTTAAAGTTTAACCTGATTGCGAGAGTCTGAATAAATGGTATGTTTAGCTCTCTGAATAACACAAGATTTTGCTGTATTTTTTGTTACTTTTAAACAAATGGTGAAAACTTTTATTCATAGATGCGTTGTTCATGATCGCTGGTAAACCACCACAAACTTCCTTCTGCAGATAGCTGTCCTCACAGGTAACTTCATGAATCATAAATAAAACTGTGATGAAATGGAAAGATGACCCAGATGCCACAGGACAGCTCCTTCAAAGTCTTTAATGAGGAAGTAACAAAAACCCACTGTTCAATAGAACAGGTCAAACTTAAAGTCTCTAGCGGCAGTCAGACGCAGGTTCAGCAAAACCTTAACAGGAGACCGCTCCAGGCTGAGGTGCAGCTGCTGGATGATCAGTCGCCTCCAGGCAACTAGCCGAGCACAGGTAAGAACCTACCATACAAAACATGTATAGTTTCATTTGTCTTCATGATATAATTTATGATCGATTTAGACAATTAAACGTACATAAATCTGTTGTTGATGCTGCTTAACTTAAACACTGACAATTAAACCCAACAATGATTTATTTATCAAAATGCATCATAATGGGGTTAATAAACTGATTTATCTTGTGATGTGTACAACACCTGTAACCCTTTTTTTTATTTTCCAGGAAAGAAGAATATAGCAAGATCAGGGTTTTAATCAGGGATTAAAACCAGCTGAAGACATATATTAGAACAAAAGACAGCGACAGGCAGACAACGTCAGGAAAAGTCACTAGACGGTCTGAAAAGTCACTAAATCTAGTGACAAAGTCGCTAAGTTGGCAACTCTGCATTGTATTTGGTGATATCCATCCTGTAGAGTGTCCCAAATGGTAATTTTTTACGCTGAAGTGTCCTCATCAGCACCCCAATGCACTCTTAATGTGCTCTTCGGTGAAACCTGCATCATCACAGTTTTCACTTGCTCTACACACAAATGAAAGGTATACAACAAATCATTTTTCTATTTGAAAAGATCCAACCCGATTCTTGTGTTTTAACTAATGGAATGGATTGTGTACAAAAACTCAAAAGTTGATCAACATTTATGCCTGTTCATTTAGGAATCACCGGTCTTCTCTCCTATTGAACAATACTCTGTTCACTAACATCGAATAAACAGAATAAATCAGATGTGGTTGACAGTGGAAGAGCATCCCTTAGTTTTACAACATGGATGATGATTATTTGTAAGGCTCTATGTTGACCTGTTCAATACATATTACAGTATAATCCAATCAAACTTTGTGGTTTGGTAAATGTAATCAAAGCAGCCATTTCTTGCCACAAGTATCTTGTTGTTAAAGGTCCAAATCTCATCCACACAGCTAACCACAGTCCTATTTGCTACAGACAGCAAAACACCAAACAAATGAAGTAGCAATTATGGTTAGCATAACCTTTCATTAACATATTAATGAAGATCTATTAAAAGAAGTATTTTAAAGCCAAACCAACCGCCTCTACAGATAAATATAATTCCATTTGCTTTGATCTGCCTGTTCTACATAAAAAAATCAAGTCCTTGAAATAGTTCACTGAGCTAAGCATCCCTGACAGGCACGAAATCATTGTTGTCCTAAATAATTGCATGAACTGACTCATTCTTGCTTCTGGAAGGCATAATAAAATGTAAGTTTAATTAATAAAATGTAAAAATTGCCCAGGCTTCAGTGTTGTATAGAGTCAAATAATTAGTTCCCCATTAGTCTGTCACCCCGACGTTTGTCGATGATGACTATGGGAAGCACTACTAGGGGGTGCCAAACTCTCTCCACACATTTTTAAATGGCCAATCAGCATATCCTGCCATCACTATAAAGCGAACTAAACATAAGCTGTTGTACTTTAATAATCACTTTGCAAGTGGATTACTAGATCTGGAAACGATTATGGAAACTAGCGTGATTCTCCTGCTGCACCTGAATGTTGCCGTTGTTGAACGCCCCAGGTTTTATTGTTTTTTAATATGAGCGTTGTTTCTGCCGGTCTGTCTTAAGCCTAACATTGACCGCGCAGTCCTCTGGATTCAATGATTGATAGATCTGAAGGACAGACATGAGTCCAGCCTCAAGTGCTAGGGCATATTGAGGGCATTCTGAGATTAGGGCTTATATTTACATTTACATTTATGCATTTGGCAGACGCTTTTGTCCAAAGCGACTTACATTAGGGGAGAGACAATATGCAATTTGTTACACCCCCAAAGTCTATCTCAGCTTCTCATAATAGAATTGTATCAACTGATCAATAAACCTAAGCAGTGAGGAAGTAGAGGAAAAAAATAAAGACAGAGGAGGGAAAAAAGAAGGTAGTTTTTTTTTTATTTTTTATAGTAGGTGTTCTCTGAAGAGAAGAGTTTTCAGTTGCTTTTTGAAAGCTGTTAGTGTTGTTGCTTTCCTGACTGGATCAGGGAGTTTGTTACACCACCCAGGGACAGTGAAAGAGAAGGTTCTGCTGAGAGATCTTCTGCCCTTGTGAGATGGAAACACAAGTCGCTGTTATATTGTGATATTTCACTGTTCTAGCCAGTAATACCTAAGATCAAGGCTGGTGTGGAGTTCAGGAAGCTTGGTCGGAGCTTCCAATTATGTCCCCTTTCCTCGAGGCACCATCCTGACTCTGTCAGGCTGCCCAGGATTAACAGGGGTCATAGCCTCTGTTTACAGAGGCCCCGGTCCTGCGCAAGGAGTCCATCTTGCTTATTCGTAAAAAATGTTTAATCTGTACTTTCCAGTTCCCTGGTGCATAGTCAGGTTGTGACCAATCCTCGACCTACGTCTTCTTAATGCTTGTCCCCTGAGACTCCATCAGAATGATAGATCTGACGCACGGTCCATACAGTCCATCAAGGGGTTTGGTTTGCTACATTAGATCTGAAGGATGCTTACTTTCACGTAGGATACTCCCTCAGCAGACCCCTGATCAGTTGGCCTCGTAGGTTGAGTATATTAGTATAGCGTCCTCAGCCTTCGGGTTGTCTCTCTGCCCTCTTACCTTCATGATGTAGTAGAGGTGGCATTAGTGCCGTTATGCAGGAAAGGGTTCGAATCCTGGTACTTGGATGACAGGCTTATATTGGGCTGTCTCAGTCTCAGTTAATTTGTTATGGAGACAGGGGCGTATGTTACCTCGCCCATGGAGTTTTGGATTGACCCAGAAAGAGCCTCCTAACCCCGGCCAGAGCATATCATTATGGGCATGGAGCTGAACTCATGGAGTGTGTGAGCACACCTCTCTGACGAACGCACCCTGAGCTTGCTGTAAACAGCATGCAGAGTCTGCACAAATTCATTGGTTACGAGAAGCTCCTGGGCAATGTGGCTACCGCAGCGCATATTCCACTCGGCTACTGCATATGAGACAACTCCAGCATTGGCTCAAACTCTGAGTTCCCTTGTGAGCATGTCACTAAGACAATTAAGGTTGAATGTCAGGTGGAGGTGGAGTGCAACATGCCAGAAGCACAAAGCTCATGTTTTGAACTACGAGATACACTCCTGAACATAAGTGCCTTAGCAGTAAACCACTTAAAAGAGGTGAGCCTGCAAGGATATCTTGTATTGGTCAGGATGGACAACACGATGGTGATACCGAATGACAATTGATAGGAAGGGTAAGCTTACCCAGTTTGTGAGCTGCAGACTGCTCCTCTGGAGTCAGCACTTGTGTCTGTCTGTAGCAAGTCGCAGTCCATGTACCTGGCAGGTTTAACAGTACAGCTGATGCACTGTCTCAGTGGAAACCTCGATCAGAAATGGGGACTCCATCCCCTGGTAGTCCAGCAGACCTGGGTTCGCTTGTTATAGCGGAGTAGAGGTGTTTGGCTTCCCAGGGTATGCTCGATGCCAGCAGTTATGCTCTGTTAAAAGCTCCTATCGGGATAGATGGGCTGTGGCATTGCTGGCCCAAGAAGAACGCCTCATGCCTTTCCCCAGAAAGCTTCCTTGTACCCCTCCTATGCAGAATCAGGAAGGATGAGGCAAAGGTCCTTGTGATGACTCTTTATTGCTGACTTTAGTTCATATAACTGCTCGTTCATGACAGTCCCTCCATGACCAACTCCCCTGCGGTCAGACCTCCTGACACACTGATTAGCGCATAAGCAGTTGTGCCCAGACCTATGAAACCTCCATGCCTGGCAACTCAAGGCGAGGAGAACCCCCAGTTGATGCAACTCTCCATGGTTCAAACACTGTGTCTTGCCTAGGGCCTGTTATGCTGGCAATTATGATTGATTCATCAACTGTTGTCACTCTCGCCAATTAGGCCCAAGCAGCTGCTCATGCTAATCTTCCTCCCAGAGGTCTTGGATCAAGGACTGTCGCCATCCACCCTGATGGTTTATATCATTGCGGTTCTGCCTTTCAACTTCTGGTTGAAGGCAACATGCTGGGATGGCATGAGTTCAGGGTCAGATTCCTCATAGGGGTCGGAAGGCTTAGTTCGTCTAGGCCATCTTTAGCTCCTTCCTGGGACCTTTCCATTGTCTTAAAGGCTGTCCTTTGAGCAGCGTGACTCAGTAAAGCTTAACTTCTTTCAATTAAGACAGCGTTCTTTGTTGCTTAGCCTCAATCAAAAGACACTCTCCATCGATAAGAGTGCTTACAATCTGGGCCGGTGACACTAATGTTATCCTAAGCCCAGGCCTGGATATATGCCCAAGGTTCTTACCATCCCCTTAAAAACTCAGTTAGTGAAACTCCAATCACTGCCCTGAGAGGAGGCCGCACTAACCCTGGTCTTATTGCCCTATACGTTCTTTGCCTCGTCCAGTTAAGAGCCACTCCTTCAGGGGAGATATGGCCTCTTAGGCGCAGGCAAGTGGTACTCCGCTGACAAAGATCTGCAATTTGTGCATTGATCCTGTCTTCAGCAGTGCTGGGTGGTGGCAGCATCACTAATCTGTACGGAGGGGTGTCCAGCTTGACTTCATTATTGATAATTTTTTTTGCAACTGGAAAATCTTTCTCCAGCTTCTTGTCTTCTCTCTCCCCAACGGGCGTAGGAGATCAAGCGGAGTAGTGGCATATCCCTTTGAGATTAGGGTCAGATGCACTCCCTCCTCTGGTATTAGTCGGTAAGGGAGATTTATATAATGACTGATTGACCATTTAAAATCCCGCTCGGCACTTTACTATTGATATGCCTGGCTTGCCTGTCCTTTGGCTGATGCGGAAGGATCTAGGTTGTGGTGTTTTGTAGTGGCATTCCCATAGTCGTCACCGACATACGTCGGAGTGACCGACTGTTGGGGAACATGATGGTTACTTTCATAACCCCTGTTCCCCGGTCTGATTGCCTAGGGGTGAACATGGCTCCAGCTTCACAGCATGTTATGGCGCATTCGCATCTGCTTTCTGGTGATGACGCGATCATTTAACCATAAGCACGTATGCTGATTGATCTTTTAAAAGAGTGTGGAGAGAGTTTGGCGGCCCTAGATGTTATTCCCATAGTCATCACCAACATACTTTACAAAAGTAGCCATTATGTTTTTAATGATATTACACTCTTGTTTTTTCATTCATTCAGTCTGTGATTGTCAGAGATCCACTAGCGGCATCTAAAAAAGTCACTAATCCGTTCCCATCAATGTTAATTCCAAATTGTTACCACTAAATCTAAAAATTTGGGTGCTTTATGTGGTGTATGAATAATCCTAATTAGACCCTGAGCTTGAGCAATAAGAAGGAATTATGATTTTAAGGCCCTTATTTTGACATTTTGTTTTACTTCACCTACACCGGCTTTGCCCCCTCTGGTGTCCGTGTGGAACGTGAGGTAAGTGAATGCTGTCTCTGAGTAATAAAATAGTTAAACTTGAAGTAAAGCTTAAGGAATTATCACTGTAGCTTCCGGAT
The DNA here is from genome assembly GCA_900490495.1 of Danionella dracula. NCBI lineage: Eukaryota > Metazoa > Chordata > Actinopteri > Cypriniformes > Danionidae > Danionella > Danionella dracula. The sequence goes on along the minus strand of UELW01000844.1, from coordinate 4,392,116 downwards.
GACATGCTCAAAATTTGGGATCACTTGTGAGTTGGCATCTGTGCGATTAAGCCTTTTCTCCCATTCTCTCTCTCTCTCTCTCTCTCTCTCTCTCTCTCTAACCTTTGTAGATGGTGAAATGTAACTTGATACCAAATTTACATACATTAATTAGGCCACTCCCACTTTTCACGAAAACTTTAAATTCAAATATCTTGAAAATGAAGCAACATACAGATGCAGCAGTTTTTTAGCCTTAACCTCAAGTTTTGGTATCAAGTTACAGTCTACTCTCTACTAACTGTTAGAGTAGGATCCTCTCACAGTTTTTAAACTATAAACTTATTCAAAAGTAAACACCATCAGACATAAAATAAACATATTTATTTTCAAAATATTTTCAAACTGATTAAAACTTTAAATACCTTTAAGCTGCCCAGTTTGTACACACACGACTGTTCAGTTCTACCACTAAGAAGAGGGAGCTTTGTTTCATTTTCATTTCACAGTGTCCACACTGTCAGTACTAGAGACACTGGAAAAGCTAACCTCTTTCCATCAGTACATCTCTGGGCAACATACAGTTTTCAGCTGCTCTACATTTCAGTGGTGCATCTTTTTCCAGATAAAATTTTATTTCTTGCAGCTTCGCTAAATTAAAACATTATTCCAAATCTGTAATGGTTTTGTATTTTAGGTATTCAGCGCCCTCCATCTCAGATACACAAAATATACACTCAAATACACTATCACCTTTTAGAAGGCACGCCAGCATGTGCTTAGAGCCTGATATAATTTACACATAGAAGAAAAAACAGGAGGGGGTCTTGAAAAGATGAGTGAAGGAGGCAAGATTGTAATTGGTGGTGATATGAGGGCTGATTCACCAGGCAAGTAGAAAACTATTCTCATTTTATTGTACACATTGAGGATACACATTTTATACAAACTAACGTATGTATTTGTATTTTTCAGGTCATTCTTCAAAGTATGGTAGTTACACTATTATGCATCTACAGTAAAATCTCATTCTAGTTATTCAGCTAATGCAGGTAAGTTGGAACACTCAAATCTAACAATATTTGAAGCTAACTTGTTGATTAATGATAATTTTAAATTGGTCAGGGTCATGACGTCAACGATAAGAGGACTGTCAAATCTGGTTGATGCCAGACAGTCCGCTTGAGAGATCAGCGGTCCAATAGTGGTTCGAACACACCATGCAGCCATTGTCTAAAAACAGTCCTGGTTAGACGGTTCAAATTTAAATATGCTAAATAAGCTGGGCAGATTAAACATTTTGTCATTACAGATTCTGGGATTTGCAATTGAGTTAATTTTGACCACTTTTGACTATGTGATTAGCATACTATTAGAATCATAAGTCTTGAATGAAAATCAGACAATGTGACATGCCCAATCTGTGCATTTATAAAAATGCTATTATTTTTTTTAAACTGAACATCTACATACAATATAGGTTAATTTGTAATTAGCCTCTTAAAACTCTTTTATTTGTATACTGTACCAAAGTTTAACACTAGGTGGTAGCAATTTACAAAACAGATTTGCTGCGGAGCGTCACGGTGGTGCAGTGGGTAGCACGGTCTCACAGCAAGAAGGTTGCTGGTTCGAGCCTCGGCTGGGTCGGTTGGCATTTCTGTGTGGAGTTTGCATGTTTTCCCCGTGATCGTGTGGGTTTACTCCAGATGCTCCGGTTTCCCTACAAGAACAAAGACTAAGTGAATTGAGTAAGTGTTAAAGTGTGAATGAGTGTGTTTAAGCTCTTGCCTGAATAGGAGACTGAGTGAAGGGGAAGGCAGAGTTTCGGAGCCTGGACATGTTCATAATAGCGGCCTGCTCCGGAAATTTCCTCTCTTCTCTTTCTGACTGTCCTATCCTGTGCATGCGATTAGCTTTGTGTTAGTAGAGTCCATTCTCACTTAGTGTTTGTTTAAATGAGAAACGCAAAATAAGGTTGCCATTGTGCTGTTGTTCTGCAATCCTGCCTTCCATTACAATTTCTTCTTGAAAAAACAATTTTAATATTTTCATATAAAACCAGGAGATAAGACACAACCTTTGTGAGGCTCAGGAAACTATTAAAACCTGTGCAATGTTGGTAAATGGAGTAGCCCTTTTGGAGCAGCCCATGTTTACTGAAGCATTATAACTACAGTAGTGTTTCTCTGTTTGGAAAAGTTGTAGAACGTTGTTAGAAACCTACTTTTTTATATAAATGCTTAGTTATTTGAAATCTTTCTAGTTATTTATGTATTGTTGAGTTCTCAATATATTCAGCATAGCAAGCACTCAAAGTCAATTGCTTTATTTCTTTCACAGTATTACTTTACATTTCCTAATTTGTTTTTGTTTGGTCTAGTTTTAATACAAAACTATTTTAGGTTCATTGTACCTATAACTACACTAAAAATTTATTTATTTGAACTTAAGGTAATTCATTTAATTAATTAAGAATACTTAATTCATTATACTAAATACACAAAACAAAAATTTTAATAAATTGTCGTTTAAAAGACACAAAATTAACAATTTGGGGGCAGATAGTTTCCATATTTTTTTAGGTTCAATCAACCTGTTAGGGTATAAAGTGTGTAGTCACAGGGTAGTTACAGTGTAACTACGGAGAACAAGCTCCACTTTAGATTACAGCCCTCATCTTGTGTAGTTACAGGGTAATTATGGTGTAACTGCGAAGAACAATCTCCAATTTAGATTACGGTCCTCATCTCATGTAGTTAACCCTTGTATGGTGTTCGGGTCTGTGGGACCCATTTTCAGTTTTCATCAAAAGAAAAATTAAACAAGCATTTATTATTTGAAGCTGAGATTCACTGGGCTTGGCTCATTTCCTGTGAAAAACATATATCAGAACAGATTTTTTATGACCCCACACGTACGCCCCCTACACATTTATATTACACACAAGGTGTTCGGGTCTACTGGACCCGGGGCATATTAAAGTGTGAAAATGGTAGATTCTTTACCTTAATTATCTCTTCCCACACAAACATAAATCACACATAAACATAACGTTTTACATTTTAGAATAAAATTTGGTCCAGCAGAGCCACCAACCCTGCCAAAGTAACAATAATGAGAACACCACACATGGTTCAAATTCTAAACGTGAATAAATCAGGTTAAAGAACAATAGATAAAGTATATTTGCTGTTTATGTTACTTGTTTCTTGGCTAAAGGAAATATTGTTTAAGTTTTTAACATAAATGTCTTGATTGGGTGAATTAAAATCTGCAAAAGACAATGGGTCCACGAGACCCGTAAACACCGGCTGAGTAACAATAATATGAACACCACACAAGAGTTAAAGGGTGTAACTGCGGAGAACAAGCTCCACTTTAGATTACAGCCTCCACCCTATGTAGTCACAGGGTAATTACAGTGTAACTACAGAGAACAAGCTCATCTTTAGATTACAGTCCTCATCCAGTGTAGTTACAGGGTAAGTACACCGTAATTACCATATAAGTGCACTGTATTTACACAGTAATTACCCAATACGTACTTTGTAATTACATAGCATTTAATCAGTACGTAAACTGTAATTACCCTATAAGTACACAGAAACTGTCCTGTAAGTTCACAATAATAACCTTATAAGTTCTTTGTAAATGCATACCATATGATATGTAAGTAAACTGTAATTACATCGCATAAGTACCCTATAAGTACACAGTAGCTACCCTGTAAGTGCACAGTAACTGTCGTGTAAGTATTCAGTAACTACTCTGTACTTAAACTGTAATTACCCTATAAGCACAAGATAACGTCCCTGTAAGTACACAGTAACGACCCTGTAATTTGCGGGCTGTAATCTAAAGTGTTACTCAAACTCTTAAAGTGGAATGGTAAGTTGTTTGTTTGCAACTGTATCATTGTTGTTTTTCCAGAAGTTCTCTTTGTAATACTGTGAAACATTAGATGTTGGGTTCATTTGTTTTTCTGTATGTCCACCAGCCTCAAGTTTCTTCTTTGTCAAGAAGAAGGGTGGGGTTCAAGGTCTTATTGATCACCTGCAATTTAATTCATACATAGTTTTATAACTTGTGCAGTTCTAGGGCAGTTGTGTTCTGGTGAATAAGGAGATCGACATGTAAGGTCACCGGTTCGATCCACAAATCCACCGAGTTGAAGGTGGTGTGAGTTATGAAACATTTTCTCTCCCATCTTCAGCAACCACAGCTGTGTTGCCCTTGAGCAAGGCACCAGTTTCCCGACTGCTCCCCGGGCGCTGCAGCCATGCTCCCACTGCACCAGGTGTGTGTTCATGGTGTGTTTGTTCACTGGTTTGTGTTTGTTCACACTGGGATGGGTTAAATGCAGAGCACAAATTCCGGGTATGGGTCACTCCCTTTCTTCCCAACTGGTCACTTTCACTGCCCTTTGGATCTGGACCCCCTAACCCATCCAGGGCCAGATATGAAACAGTATTTTTCCCTTCCATTAAAGATGACAACAGCTCTTACAGGAGCAAGACACCATCCGAAACTTGCTTCTGGTGGCCCCCTGTGGCCATTCCAGGTGTGATTTTTGGCGATGGTTTCTCTCTTGTCCCACTCTCCTTGGAAAGAACAGACTTGCTATCTCAACTGCAGGGCAGGAATTGGCACCCCAATCCAGAAAAGTGCAATCTCTGGTTGTGTCCATTGATGGGAATGACATGAGTGACCCTTCAATTAGGTTGAGAAAGATTATTAACAAAGTTGTACTCTTTTAAATTGAGTGTTTTCTTATCATGGTGCAAACTTAAGGAAATTAAAATCAATTTAACTGCCATATAGGCACAGTGGTTGCCTTTATTAGAGGGGTGTGTCACTTGAGGCCTGTGTGTCATTCTGGAATCCCTTCTTGGTATCTATCAGCAGTGTTGGAGGGGCTTCTAGGAGCTCCCTTCAAACCATTGGAGTCAGCAACAATGCCTATGAGAACACTTCAGGTCTCATTGCTGCTGACACTAAAAATCCTTGAAGAGCATTTTGAAGGGTAATTTACAGTCTGTCTGTAGTTTGCTCCAGGGTTGGTTATATAGTATATAATTGGTTAATAAACCTTGTGTATTTTTTTTTGTCCATTAAACATCCATCTACCTATATATCATAGGTTACCATAACATTGTTTACTCCAGAACAAAGTCACAGTATAACTTTTTTCTCTCTTACTTGAAACCATTTTAGTGAATGCTGTCCTGTGTATAGTTTTCGAATAAAACAATCTTCTGGTGGAACTTGTTTTTAAGTTTTATGTGGGCATGTGTGCGCGTGTGTTTATGTATTTATTAACATGAGACATTTAACAGTTAACCCTCTAGCTTTTATTAGACTCTGTATTTGTATTTGTTATTATTCATTCCACATTACGCAGTATATTGGAGGTAATTAACGTTATGCACATCATATATGAACATTGATCTGGAGATAGAAGGACGTGTTGCACATTGTGGAATTTCAACAGCCTTTCAACATTGAAATAGTTTGTGGGAACTGGGAAATGAAATTTTTGGGTTAGCTTAAATCTGTTTAAAACGTTTCAGAAAAGGTGCAGGGGCCCCTATGCCTCTGTTTGCTTTGTCCCCGAAAATGTGAAAGTCGCTATGTATGCAGTATGGATACAATAAGATGTTCAGTTAAATCCAGGACACAACTTTTTTTTCCCCCCAGACAGTGTAAATCTAATATACAATAAATATAAATATAAAAAGTATGGATTTTTTTTTATTTTAGTCTATGTATGAGTTTGTCCGTGCCCACAATTGGTTCACCTAAAAAAATATAGTTTACAGAGCTGAATAAAAGTCGAGGTCAGTTCTTCCGCGGATCCCGCCCTACCATTTGGCCAAAACAAGCCGAAAGGAGGGGCTACGATGTCCACCACAGAGCGCAGGCAGTGTCCCATGATGAGAGAGCCGCGCAACTTGTGTCGAGTTTCATTCCAAGAGAGACTCGAGCGCGTAACACAGCGGCGCACTGAAGCTGGAGCTCCACGCACTTGAATGACAAAAGGAGCATGCCTGTACTAAAATCTCCACTTCTCGAGCTTGAAAAGTAAACGTGAACACAAGTTTGGTCACTGGTTAAACCGTTGGATAATAAGAGAATTCCCAGGATACATTTTTTTCCCAGACATGGAGGACATGAAATCAAGAATATCACATCAGTCTGACCAGGACAGGTCCTGCGTTCAGCATCCCCGCAAAAAGAGACTTTCCACGAATTGGAAGGATGCGTGTGCTGCTTGCGTGGGTTTGATCGTGTTTGGAGTTTGTGTCTTACTCTACCTGAGAACGTCCGACCTCCAGTCAAGGGTTCTCAGTCTGGAGAAGGAGCGCGACCCCCAGATCTCCAGCTGGATCTCGATGGAGCAGATGGAGCCCGTCCTGTGGAATCGACTGGATCAAATGTTGGAGGAGGTGAGTGGTCACTGTTTTTCTCCTCACTTATCACGGACACGAGGGAATCGTGATGTTAGCTCTTTGAACTTTCAACTTTAGTTGGCCAAAACGTAGACAGAGTAGCAAAGGATGAAATGTTTGAAACAGAAACCCTCATGTGTACACAGTAAAAGAAAGGCACGCTAAATAACGTTTATAGGATAGAGTTAAGGTAAAAAAAATATATATTCCCAGAAGGGGTGTTTGCATTGTAAAATATCTTTCCAGCATTGAAAAGTTGAACACATAAATAGATAAAATATATAAATTAAACAAAAAAGTAGTTACTTGAAACGGTTATCTAATGACGTTCGGTACAGTAACATTGTATCGCACCACAAAACTGCCTTACAGTTTTTTTTGCTCTTTATTTGGTACAAGCTCAATTACACAATTTAGATTATATCACAATCTTGCAGGCTTGGGAAAACCTGCAAACTTTATCCAGCCTGACCTAAAACTTCGTGAGTCTTTGCACTGCACACTTGGAGTCCTAAATACATTTGAAACGTCAACAAAACGGAAGTTGTTACTTCAAAGTAAAAATCGAACTGATATTTGCATATAAAATACAGACACTTCCAACAGCAAATAATACACACAAGTATAGTGAAGTTTCCTTTTATTTTTGACAGTTAATGAAAAAAGTTTGACAGCGCCAGTTTTCTTAAATTATGTCACGTAGGAGAATTTAAGGATTAAGCTGTAAAATATTACATCTATGGCAAAGGTTAAAGTTTGAGTAATATTTTTAAATGAATAAATGTGTTGAACTAATATTTAATGAAACCTCTGACAAACTAAAGTATGACCACGTCATGATATTTATTTAACAGTCAAAGACCAAATCTAGAAGTGCATCTGAAATGCACATTTGTCTTAAAAACCCAAAAGTCGACAGACTTAACTTCTTCAGTGTTTTACTTTGTATATTAGTGCTGTTTATGAATATTTGCCAGCTTCCTCATGAAACTTACATAATTGGTCATGCTCATGCATTAAACTATTTTTTAAATATTTAAGGTCAATTTTGAGCATTAACAAAAATCCTAAAATAAAACTTTTTCTCAGAATGTTAGACAAGAAAGCTTAAGAAAAACAGATGCTTAAAGTTATGTGTTTAAAGTTGTACAATTTCCTAAGGAATTTTCTCATCCAATCTTACCCCACCAAAAAAAAAAAAAAGAAATGCATCAGAAACGTTTTCAGCTCACAAAAAAGGAATAAGGAATTACTCAAACATGCATGAACTAATCTGAATACTACTTGAGGCATGTTTTTAATGAGGGAACAACACTTCAAGATGCCAGGAATATCAGAAAAGTCACGTAATCATGACAGGGCACCTTTAATTAAGTAAATCTAACAAATTACTTTTTACAGTGTAATTGTGGCAAAAATGAAAATGACGTGAAAATGTAAGTTCAGTCACTATTTATTGTATTTAGCTGTCTTCATTTATCAGCCTTCATACCCAGTCTGTGTCGTGTATACTGATTTTAAATTCCAAATAAGTTTAGCTCATCATTGTCTTGAGAATAACTTGCACAGCAGCGGTCTCCATTCCTTTCAGGTTTGATGTTATTTTATGTATGTGTTTGTGTTTCCAAATGTTTTGAATGATGGTGCTGGGTATATAATGGAGAGGTGTACTTTAGTAAGATAACTGTTGGGCAGTTGCTCTCTGCTGCCTTGTATGTGCTTGTGTATGCTGGAACATTGGTGAGTGTGCATGCACATTACTCTACTAAAACAAATTCAGCTACAGTGTAAAGAGGGAACTTTAGTGAAAACTGCTTTTTTTGAGGAGTCCCATAGCTTCCCCTGTTGATATTGTGATTATTATGTTGGTTAGCGCTAAAAATTCATTCAAACCTTCTGCTTATAGTCTTCATGAGAGATTTTTTTCATGAGAGAGGGAATTTTTCACAGTAATGCTTCCACAATCAATTAATATGCCCTCTTACCTTTGTGAGCTGAGTTTCAAATTGAAAAAAAAAAAATAAAAATGTTGTAATTGCTTTGGAAACAAGCTCATCTTTGATTAAGAACAAGCTGACATCGGAGACACAAGTATCATTAGCTAGTGACAGAGATAGTTAGATACAATAGCTCTTTTTGAATTACTAACAATTATATTTACATTAAGAAGGCCATGTTGGTTCCATTATAATTTTGTCTCATAATTACAATCAGACAGTAATTTAATAAATATGGCAGGTCCAGCTCCGCTTTGGTAAAGAAAGAGATGGAGATAAAAAGGAAGGTAGGCCTCTGGACACAAAGTCGAGCAGTGTTAGTAATAATCTGACTTTGGAATTGTAAAGGGTTTGGTCATCTTTTCAAAATAGACCGCTAAAACCAGATCAAATACAAGGCATCAAGTTTCTGTTAAAGCCAGGAGACAGAGAATGTTGCTCCCTTTAAACCCATCCCTGAAAGTACTAGGTCGTCAGCTGTCTATGGCATTAGCCCAAACTTCTTCATCACGTCATCCCAAACCCAAACCAAAAGATTCCTTCTTTTGAAATGGCTCTATTATTTTATAAAAATTTTTAAATAGTTTTTTCCATTCAAAATGAAATTTTTTTTTATTTCAGTTGATTAAAAAAAGTATAATTTGATAAAAAGGGTGTAATTCATGTCAGGTGTTGTCAATGTTTAGTATATGAGCTATTGTTGAAAGAAAGTGAAATATTATGTGAATCCGAACTTTGTTTAATAGACAAGCATGATATTACTTTCTAATGAAAGATTATTAATACAAACTCTTTTCCTGTTTGAGAGAAAAGAAACAAGTGCATTACCCTCTATTTAAAGGCTAAGGTTTTCCCACAATACGAGTTAATAGCACCGTTGCTGAATTCAGACTGACTTTAGAGTTTATATAATTCAATTACACGGTTATAGTTTGAGGAAACATCTCAATTTCTGTATTATTATGTATAGGTATACTATTTATATTATATTTATATTGTATACTTATACTGTACTATATTATATTTTTACTGTTTCCCTTTCCCATGAAATTATTGTTTGTGTCAGCTGTTACCTTTCAAAAAATAAACAACACATGAAATTAACAAATATAAACTACCAATTATAACAACGAATATATGTAACAAATATAAATAAGCATATCTCTTTTACATTGACAATAAGCTTTTTTAAACTTTTTTTTTGCTTATTTACAGTTATTATTACAGTTTACTTACTGATTAAATGCTATGTAATTGCAAAGTATTTTTTTGCTTATTATAATGAAAGTTGAAAGCGGTCAGAGCTATCAGTTATGTGGTTTCAGGCGTTTGAAAAGATTTGAAAAGCAAATGTGTTTCTCTTTGATTAGTTTGCCTTCTAAATAAGTCTCAAACATTCAAAACATCCAAATTCAGCTTTTTTCTAATTTAAATGTTAACTTTTGTAAATGTCAAAGCTATCATGACTCAAGTTAAAATGCTAGTGGTTTATTTATGTCATACAAAGGAAAGTAGCGAGAGTAGGTTCATACAATTATTAAAAAGGGCAGTGGACATGTCCCCTCTGCAAAACAAAATTACATCTTTGCCATGAGAATGCTTTACCGCATTACTGTAAATGAGAACTATATGTGGTTTGAAGTAAAACTCTGAACGTTCACATTGAGGGCTGAGCAGAAGTGTAAAAGCTAGTTGTTTCTTACCCGTTGAATTGCCTCTTTTCTCCAAACCCTTTTATGCACGGTGCAGAGTTCCTTACTAGTTGTAACGCATTTGCCACGTCTTTTGTGCTCACAGAACTATCAGCTGTCACATGTACAGTATATTTTGGTCTTTAGGTTATCCTTTTCTCTTTGACCTTGGCTTGAATTTTTTAACTTTACAACATTTGCAGTCATGCCAAGTTCCGCAGTGTGGAAAAACTGCTACTAAAGCATGTGGTGTCTAAGAGTGGTTGAGGTAAAGACTTCTCCAGCTGGAAAGAGATTCTGCCATTATCAACCTAATAAAGAGCTGGAACAATCGCTGGCTAACATAAACTGGGGCAAAAGAAATTCTTTTACTTTAATGTCTCTCTGTTAGCTTGAGAGGTCACATGTAAAAGTGTCCTCACAGTCTTTACTATTCTGTTCGGTGAAGCAATCCTGTGAGTGTTCTTTGAGAGCATATCATTTAACATTCGAGAGGTTTAGAGACATACTAAATGTTGTATATATTTGTAAAAAGAAAAATATCAATTGATTAAAATAATTTTGCAAGCTGAAGGTTACATGTACTTTTCATGCAAAGCAGTGCTATAAAGTTTGGGGATTTGAATACAAAAGAAAACAAGGCAATTCAAAGAATTATAGAAAAAAAATCATAAAAATGAGTTTTTTATTTTAGAATATGTTTACGTGCAGAAAAGCCTAAGGATATTTTGTTTTGTGATTGCATGAATAAAGATTTAAAAAGTCGAAATCAGCAAATGCACTCATTCCTTTTACAGATGCCAAAGAGTTGTGAAATTATTGCAAATCTATATTTGTTTTTAAACATGAGCTTTAAAACGGGACACACATTGTTAATCAGATAACTAGCATGGCACCTGTCAGTGGCGCACAGCAAACCGCTCATAGAGATGCTGTTTATAGAGCGGATGGCTCCTAAAGCTATGCAGAGCCCAGAGAAGCCTTGCTGTTAGTGACTGTGGGACAACCAAATATATTTCACAAGCATTCGAGGTCAAGCTAGCGAGCGTGTCTTTCTTTAGAAAGATGTCTGCCAAAAGCCTTCTTAATTATCCAGGAAGAAACTGTTTTTTTGGATTCATGCAGAGTAATGCTAAAATAAAAACTTCGCCGCTTCACTAGTAGCCTCAGTATAAAACTATCATTCTAAAATATAATTTTAATATGTTCAAACATTATCATGATAAAAACACTCGTTATTTAGCTTTGGAATACTGCCAACTAGTATCTGCTGTAATAAATATTGACATTCATTGTACATTCTGCAATACTCATGGACACGTAATGTTTGTTGCAGTTAAAATTTGAAAGTGATCTTTGCAGCAATATTGCTGTTTTAAATCACTGACAATTGTTGCAAAATAGCATAAACAAAAGATGATCTTGTCGTGTCTAGCTAGCCAAGAGTTGGCTGTCCGAGTGAGAAGTACGAAACCAAGATGAATGCCCCCCTTAGAGTGACACCCCTGATAGAGCGGGCTCTCAACTGCAGGAGGCAAGGTACATTGGACGCTGTGTATGTGGTAGAGATGGCTTCCACTAGCCAGTGGGCCAACCTCTATTTGGAGACAGCTTTTCCTTTCGTCTGCAGTTCTCCATGGATACAAAGAGCTGACCAGAACTTCAAAGGTTCCAGGTCCATCTACATAGATCCTCAGTGCTCGAACTGGGAAATTGGGACAAGGGGTTGGTGCTGCCTCCTCTCCGGGCAGAGCTTGGAGGTTCACTACCTGAGTTGTGGGATGGGGATGGTAGGAACCTTGGGCACATATCCACACCTGGGTTAATAATAACTTGAGTGACACCAGGCCCGAACTCTAAGGACAACAGAAAATCACAGGAGGGAACTAAAGAAGACCTAGAGGGTCTACCGCTTGTGGCCACTCTAAGGAATCTGTCTGTTAACTCATGGAGCCAGTCCTTGATCCAGACCCTCAACGGGGTAGCTGCTCGGGTCTACTTGACAAGGGTGACACCAGTCGACAGACCAACCCCACCTGGTCCAAACCAAAACAGTTTTGGACCACGGACATGGCATAACCGGGGGTTCTCTGAACCTAAGGTACCAGATATGGAGTTCCAGAGGTCTGAAGTGGGTGCTTGTGCCCACATCCCTGGGACAGAAGATCTTCCCATAGTTATGCAATGCAGTCAAAGAAAAATTAAATTAAAAATAAACAGTCAATATATTATATAAATAATATTTCTTTATATGTACTGTATGTCTGTATTAGTTTGCTTTCACTTGATAAACATGAGAGGAGCAAAAGTACATTCTGTTCTATGTCACTGATTGCATCAGAGGGGCACAGGTCAGATAATGTTAAAAAAAATTTTTATTGTGACAAGTCTTTCTTCCCTATTAAAAATGAATGAAGATGTGTTATTCTACACCTCTGTTTATGCCTGTGGATTAGAGTAAGTGCATTGTGGTTTAGCTTTGATAAACATGAACATCGTGGCATACACTGAATTATACAGTCTAACTAAATCGATTTTTTAACATTATTTTTAGACTATAATTGACGAAAACTACGCTTCAACTCATCAACTCTTGATGAAAATGCAGCATATTAAAAAAAAATTTGTTTTTACAGTGTACACTTACTACCGCACTTTAATATAACTTTATTTCTTTATGAGGTTTTGATCCCAATTAACTCATAGCCATCAAAAAGAAGACAAAATATGCCCCCCCCCCCCCCCCCCCACAAGGTTTGGCAAATCAAACTGTGAATTGTTTAGAGTAAACTGAAAGTTCCATAAGCTTCAGTAAGGGGACGGCTTTGTAACTTTCTAAATTCACTGTTTTGATTGGCTGTGTTTGTTTGATTTCCAGAAATTAGCTGCACGTCTTCCGAAGATCCGGACAGCGCGGGATGCTTCACACAGCTGCCTCTGTCCACCAGGTACTACACATCTGCTGTCTCCATTCACACTTCTGGTTTTGTGAATCAGGTTACATGCCAAATCATTTTGAACTTTCCTTCTTCAAAAAGTGATTCTCACTTGATGAACTCTCTTATGCTACCCTTTGGTGTTCATGTGTGCCGTAGGACTGGCATTGCTGTTCTGACAGGTGCAGTGGTATTTTAGGGTTCTGTTGGTCGTCAGTGGTTTCACTTTGTGTCGGTGTGTGTTGTGTGATGCAAGGCAGCGTGTTATGATAGCATCATCTGCTCATTCCTGAGCACAGAGAACAGTCAACAAGATTCACAGCGCATTGAGTGAAGCACTAACAAGTCACATCCGGAGCACTAACTGCTCTGACATTTCAAGGTTTTACCAGTTCATGGGTGTAGATAAATTTGTGTCTACATAGTTCTTCTTCATCATAGCAGAGGAGATGTTTAACCTCTGGTTAGTGGTTCTGAATGATTTCTGGTAGATAAGGATACTGAAGACACATTCGGTATGATTACCAAAGCTAGTACTAGACTTATCCGTCTTTTAACAAAAGGAACAGATATTCAACACTGATGGTGATGGTGGCTCTCTGTACAAAACAAATGAAATCAGTTTTTTGCAAGTATTTGCATTATTATGTCTCTATGACACCTGGTCACATAGTCTTAAACCTTCTTAAAAGTCCTTTGTGGTGTAGGTGTTTAACTGTTTTTGATTCTATGAAAAAGGGAGTCTTTAAAAAATAGGAATCATTTTGAAACTTTTACTAGGTTCTTTAGCATTTCTTAGAAGAGAGGCATAGATATGCTTCACTGTGTTCTGAGTGCATGCAGGCATGTGTGTTTGATGGAGGGGAATTTTAGGGGGGTATGTGAACTTACACTACCCTGAGAACCAGGCTACAGACATCTCTGTGTTAATTAAGCTCGTCTGTACCAGTGATTGTAGTGTTAACTGAGTGAGAAGTGACTTCAGACAGCATAGTGAAATCGCTTTAAGATGACGTGGACAGGCTCTTTGAATCCAGGTGTGCGGACGGTTTAACAGCAGTAATCCCAGATGAGGCTTGCGTTTGTTGTTGTTCACTCTTTATTGCTGGGTCGTGGGAGAATGTCTGATCCCGCGGTGTAGACTCTGCATTTTAGTAGACATTTCTTACCGATATCTTTATGCAGTGGAATAAAAGTACAGTTCTCTCACATTGGGTTCACACTGTGAGAAATCTTGTGCTTATGTTTGTTTGGGAAGAAGTATTTTTTTCATTACAAATACATTTTAAGAAGGACAAAAGAAGGATTTGGATCCATTAAATCATGAAATATAATTCAGTTGAAGGTCCTTGAAATGTTTTCCAAAATAATAGACATGTGGACTTTTTAGCCTTTTGTTGAATTTTTTGGTAATATTAGGTTGGCACAATAATAATAAAAAATGCAACCATAATATCAACAACGATGACCAGATAACTATGTAGCAATATAAACGCTAGTCTTCTTGCATTTGTGGTTTTTATATACACATACAGTATAAATGTGTGTGTATAAATACCGTGTGTAAATGCAGAACTGCTCACAACCATATACAATTGAGCTGCATGTCTCCAGCTGCTGTCTTTCAATCACTCCAGAGCTCAGATGACTTCCATGCCATTGTTTATTTTGAGTGCTCAGCAGTGACCATTAGTCTGTGGCCCTTTCATCAAGCGCCTATAACCACATGCATACACATATAGCATTGATTTACTGTTTAGAGAGTCACAGAATGGAGGGATAACTTCACCCTTCAACAAAAGGATGCTTTTTGTTTGCTATTATTTATTGTTTTTGTTTTAGACCTTCTCTTTAAAAGAGAATTAGAGAATGTAATGTTTTCAAAATTATTTTTAAGGTCATTTGTACAGTGCGTGGATGTTTGAAATTTAGATTGGAAAACATTTGAACTGCTATTAACACTGTTTTGACTAGGTGCTGTCAATCTGTTCAGGGTTACATGATTTGTACATGATCAGTAGCTATAAACTACTTCTTTTTGTTCTTTTGTCCCTCAAAAAAAAAGATATTGATCATGTTCTTTATAAAAAATGAATGGGTTAGATTAGACTGGGAAAACATTGCAATTGAGTTGATTTTAACTGTTTTTGATGTTATTATTGAAGTGTTTTCCATAATAAATGTAATTTTTACAAGTTTAACCTAACTTGTCATCTCCATTTTTCTGAAAGAGTGTAATTAAAATCAGACGTGAATGTCCGCTTGTTAGTGATGCCTGCTCTACAGCAATGCTGGAGTTGGGTCAATAAACGATGCCATTTATACATCGCGGTGGCAGATAGTATCACAATGCTGAGTCGGCATCTGCCATCCTTCGGCTCTTCTCTCACTCGCGTGGAGCTGGGTCCAGGACATTTCAGCAACCAGTTTTTGTGGTGCTCAGGCCTATAGCTCGGGTGTTTGAACCCGTCTCTATCTTGGGTCAAGCAAGGCTGCTTTGCGTCTCGTTTATGATATTTGCTGATGCGCTTCAACTCTCCAAACCACTTCACACGTGTCTCGTGGCTGTATATTATTGATAGGTGAATGTACTCCTTTTTTACCAACCCAAAATTCTCAACGCCATTATAATGACACAGATCACTTTGCCAGTTCATGCAAGAGTCCCGCACAAAGTGATTGACAGGTGGTAATTTCTTATTTTTTGGTAAATTAAGACCTAGTATCCAAAAATGTTTTAACTGTCTCGGTAAGATTTAATTAAGTATTAAATTAAATAATAAAAAATACGAACAAGAAACATGAAAAAGAACAGGTTTGTGGAATTTTTGACAATAACAAAAACACTCGGTTCAATCATTTTTTTCCCCCAAGAATCTTTATTCCAACAACATCATAACTATGCTCTAATCACTCTATATGTGTATTGACAATTAAAAAGCACTAACAACTGTCTTAGAAATGTGTTTTCTGGCACCTGCTGGTTTCGCTGCGCAAAATGTCTTTGAATCACTGAAACGAAGCAGTTCAGTTCAGAGTTGATTGTTCGGACCACTGACACCATTTATCAAAGTTTCGGATAATCTTGAAGACGGAAGCTACTGAGCAACATACATCTGAAAATAGTTAACAGTTAAGCTGTTTGTCATTGATATACACGAAGGTATCAGTACAATTTGTATCAATATAAATAACGCAAATGTTAAAACTAGCCCACAAAACAAAACATGATTCCACCCCGACACCATTAGGTTTGTTGATTCAGATCGCTAGTTTGATCATCATGTTAACTCTAAAGGGGTGAATTATTTTTTTTATTTGTTTGTTTAAGATATATACGATTGTAAAATTCAGCCAATCACACACCTTCACTACAGCCATCCTCTGAGAATGCGTTTTCGAGTATTGGGGCCACCCATTTTGAGCTTCATTTGACTTTACCAGAAACTTAACTTACAATGTTACAATGTGACAATGTTTGCTCTTTGATGAGGTGGCAAAGAAGCAAGATGACAAATATACCGCGGTGGTGATTAACGGTAGCACGCTGGTGATTTTCACTGGTTACCATCTGTATATATATCTATAATGGCAACCTTTTACTTTAGGCATTTAATGAACTTTCTTTGGATGAACTATGTTTAATCTCTGCATGTTCCTATTGAAAGAGAGGAGCTTCATAACACCTGGCTGCTGGCCTCTGGGAATGTATCAACATTTCCTAAAATGTTTATTTTTTCAGTATTTGCAAATCCTAATCAGCCACAAAGGTTAAGTTCACTCAGTTCTTGTTTGAAACAATTTTGGACCATTTACATTCACTCAGAAACCCTCTATGATTTGTTTGTATTACGCAAGTCAATCCGTTCTCACACAACTGTTTACCCTCCAGGGCTAGATATATCACAGCATTTTTAACCATCCAATCTTACTTATGAAATCTGTTTTGTTCAACAAATAATAATAATAATACAAATAAATAATAATAATAATAAATAATAATGACACTAGTATATAAATATTACATTTTTAAATTGGAATTTCATTTCTTTATTTATGTAGATTACTTGGGAACTCTAAGTAAAAGATGTCTACACACCAACAACAAAACTATACAACTCAAACAAATAGAAATGAAACAATACTTGCAATTATTCGTCTACTATAACTACTTTATAGATCCAGCTCACATCGTACCAACCCTCGTTAAGACCTTTACACACCAATGCAGCTGCTGCATGTAGCTCCTGCTTGAGTGGGTGCAACATTTCTAAGAACAAGAGCAGTGTTGTGAGCTTAAAATGCAATGGAATTCGTTATTTTCAAGCCATGTGAAAAATGCATTCAAAGTGCATGTGTGGAATTTTTTGTGGTACATTGGAATGCTCTAGTGCAAAGAAACAAACAAACAGTGCAGATAACAAAAGTACAATTTAAGTGAATTGCTAAACACTAACAATTAACGTTGCACAAGTTTGTTTACATAGAATTAACTTAGAAAACCCAAGCGAATATGGTGAGATTTTTTGGGCTGATTCTGTCCCTGGGGCCAAAAAGTGACCTGGCCTAAAGGACACGTTGTCATGTGGAGATAGGGGTGGAGTTAGCAATAGGAGTTTTGCATGTAATTGTTAAAGTGGAGAAGAAATGGGTACTATTTTGTGAGAAGGATATTCCATTTTTAAAGAAGCAATGAAATCACCTGTTGATAGTCGAAATTGCGTTCACAGAACTATTGTAATATTGCACATGTGTCATTGCACATATAGTGAAAATTTGAACAAAAATGATAAGTCTGGTGTGTTTATTTAGTCACCATGTGAGTTTCACCCTTGCTAGGTAAACAAAGTATCAAGAGGAAAATTCTCTATTCAGACACATTCATAAATGTTGAAGGAAGTCTTAGTCAAATTAAGTATAGTCAGGTTTTAATTGCTGGGTTGCACTGTTACTGTCAACCTACTTACAAATGTTACTGTCTGTGGAGTGTGTGTATGCATGTGCATCTCTGTTGTTTAGTTGTGAGCACCTGATATACTGTCTCTTCATTTGAATATGTTAAAAGTTCTTTTAACAGCGACTTAAAAGCTGTCTCTGTTTTGTCATCAGAGACAACAAGAATGCAGTATGTAAACAAGCAGACATTCTGTATGCTCTCTACTGATACCGAAGGGTCATGGTGATGAGGAAACAAAAAGCATGCTGCACATGGTGTGAATGAATTGTGTAGACCTTCATGGCATGCTGATGTATACCATACTATTTTTTTTAGTGCACTAGGAAACAGATGGCATTGAGGAAAAAGAAAGATGTGATCACCAATGTGTTTTTTATACATCATATCACAAACATTGCTCTTGTTAGGAAAATCTATATATATAATTAATGAAGGTCTTATAATTTTTGTTTCTGTTTCCGACTGTAGACAAACATAATAGTGTGACCATAGGTCATTACGAATTGAGTATGAGTACTAAATTTAACTACTATTTTCTGTTGTTCCTCGGATCCATTGTGCTGTTACTGCCACAATGAGGGAGAAGAGTTTTTCGTTGAGGGATAAATCACGAGTGCAACAAAAGCGCCCAAAGCTTCACAGCAGGAAGTGATTTTGGCAGTTTTTGGAAGTGACTGGATGCAGTCTGTCGAGACCTAGTTCTAGGGTGTGCAATTGTAGCTGAAACCCTGGGATATTATGTATGAGATAATTGCTATATGTATCTCTGTTGTTGTCCTAAACAAAACTACACTGACTAGAGGAAAAGTGTGTAAAAATGCTCATATTTTTAATCAATTCTAATATGGTGCATAATAATTTAAAATATTAAAGTAAAGTTTTGGGACGGGTTTAATTGTGGTTATCTTACAAAAAATCTCTGTTATAGAAAAAAAGGCTTTCAATGGAGCACTGATATAGGTTTATCCATCTATCTTTGTTTGCTTATTTGGGGCCAGACCTCCCTCACCGGGTATAATTCCTCCAGTTCTATCGTTACCGAGGGCAATCTGGAGACATAATCTCTCCATCGAGTCCTGAGTCTTTCCCGGGTCCTCTACCTGGCAGGACATGCCTGAAACACCTTCCTAGGTGGACCAGATGTCCAAGCCACCTTAGCTGGTTTTTTTCAATGTGGAGGAGCAGCGGCTCTACTCCAAGCTCCTCCTGAGAGACAGACTCCTCACCCTATCGCTAAGGGAGCGCCCCATCACCCTGCAGACGAAATTTCGGCCCCTTGTATCTGAGATCTCATTCTTTGACCCAGAGCTCATGTCCATAGGTGAGAGTAGGAACGTAGATTGAGCAGTAAAATCTCTTGCTCCATCCTTCCCTCACTTGTGAATAAAACCCCATTGGTTTATATGATATATATTTACATTAAAGATTGAATATTAGTAAAGAAACAAATGGAAGAAATGTTTATATAAAATAACTTTAATAAGATCATAACTTTAGTTAAGAACTTTATATAATAATATTACAATTATTTTCTAATGATAATATAATTTGTACACCAATACACAACTTGAGATTTGAGAGCCCAAAGTCCATAGATACCCAAAACACAGTATAGAAATAAGCAACAAGATGAACAAACAAAGAAAACACAACACTTAGAAGTTAACCGTACTAAAAAAAAAGCTTTTTTGCCAATTACTTTAGCAGCATTTCAAACTGCGGGACTAAAAGTGGAATATTTAGATTTATTTGCTTTACAGGACAAAAATTTTAGTGCTTTATTGTTTTTACAAACTGCTGTATAGAGATCTAAATAAAATTTGACTTTTTTGTTGGTATAGTATTATATTGTATTATAGTATATAATCAATTATAGTAATCAATATATAATACATAATAATTAGTATATTTATTATATTGTGCATTATAATATGTTATTATAATTAATTATATTAATTGTTTTGCAATTATGCACGTTTCATAGAAATTAAACTTGAGCTTTTACTAGTCTCAGGTACAACAGTGTTTAAGTGTTACCCATAACCCTGAATATTTGTATAACTTTCTTCCCTGACATAATATAAGATTCTTGCATCAACCATAATTCAGTGAGTTTGCGCAATCATGAATCATTTGGTATTTTGAATTGTATCTCCTCCTAACCTGCACTCGTGTGCAGTTAATCTTGTGCTTGTTCACTGTTTCTTTGGTTGTGGAATGATGTGCGCAATGCTTGCGTATCCCACATAATTGATGATATCAATGAGCAGTAACAGTTTACATCTAGGACATTGCAAAGATGTCAAATTAAAAAAAGGGTTGAGACTGACAGTTTGTTGGTCCAATCATTTTATTTGAAGTTTGGCATCTGGTTCTTACCTTCTTACCGGAACGAAAGGAATCCTTGGCTTCCTGGGAAGTAATTTCAGTCACACTTTTATGCAGTGAGTGTCTTGCTTCCCCCATAAAACCCACCCTCTGTAGTCCACGCATTTGAAAAGTCCCTACCATGTCTTATAAAATAAAATACAAGTTAGGTTAAACTTGTAAAATAATCTAAAAGAGGCTAAGAGGGGATATAGTCGCCCTTGAAAGTGCGTCACTTCCTTGTAATCACAGAGAAGCCAAGTTCATCTGATGATATTAGATAGAATAAATTACACCAAAGGTCACACATGGAACAATAATCTGCCACTCTAAAAATATAGCTTTTAATTATTCTTAACTTTAAGGCATAATATTTCTAAAAACAAACAAATTAACGAGTTAATTGATGTCAAAACTATTATTCTGCATCAACAAACCTTATGGTTTGGGGTGTAAACATTATTTTTTTCAGCTCAAAAGTTTAGCAGTTTTAACATGAGATTGAATGAGAACCTGCTCAGTAACTGAGACGAGTCCTTTTTGAAAGTAAATCTTTTAGCGAATACACTCTGACATATGCTCTTGATACGTCCCTTCCACCTGCATCATTCTATTATACCGGGAAAACAAACTCCTTCCTCAAACATCGACATAACAGCAGGGTTATTGACAGTTTGATTCTGAAAGTAGCCATGAATTTTCTTTAGGGTCAGCTCAGGTGAGTTTGGGGTTCATTTAAGTGTTTTCAGTGTGAGTAGGTGCCAAGTCTTGCTTGAAAATTATTTCACCATATTCATAAAACTTGTCAACAGAAGGAAGCATGAAGTGCTCTGCACTTTCCCAGTATTCGCTTCTGTTGACTGTTGATTTTAAAAAGCCCAGAGAAGAAACTCTAGCAAATGACACAAAAGCCTACTGTATGTCTTCACTGACTATGGAAACTCTCTCTGGACTTCAGAAAACATGCACTCTGTTATGATCCACTTTTCCAATAGACTCTGGAAGCTTGATTTCACTGGTGAAACTAAATGCAAATATTAACTGAATCATAAAAGAGGTCTTTGGAATACTGATAGAACTCTCAGATTGCTTTCTCCAGAGCCCAGGTTATATTCTTTTGAAGTTGTATCTGCTACTGGAGTGGTTTGAAGAAATTCGATATTTGTAGCTAGTAGACTGTATTCTGTGATTATGCCCTGAAATCCTACAATCTAATGTTTTAAATCTAGTTACAGTTAGGGTTGGGTCGATAGACAATGCCATCGTCCTCTTTCCTTTGGCCTAGAGCTAAAGTATTGCCATGCCTAATTGGCAGGGGGTCATTTCCGTGTGACTTATATTTTTTTATTTTATGTTTTGGTTTGGTTATTGGTAGAAAAAAGACCATAAGGACAGGCTTCAAATAATTAATTTGTTATGTAGTACTTATACAATACAACAATCACTGTGACAAAAAACAAAAAAACTAAAATCACCGAATCATTTTTGAAAAAACTATCACTACTGCCTAGGACTTCACACAGCAGTATTTTAAAATGTTGGGTTTTTTTAAAACAGACTGGGTATTATGCAGTTTAATGGTCTGGCAGACTGTGAATGGCTGTCTCCATAGTGCCCACGGGGACCTGGAGCACAGCACATGGCATCCTGGGCACTCAGGGAATGCCCTGTGCATTGCCTGCTGGCAGGCCACTGCAAACCCAGAGGACTAGATCAAAGAGCAGTTCCGTGTCACTGGTAAGAGAGTAATACACAGAAAGATTAGACACAGTCTCACTGTGGCCACAGTTGTCCTACCCGAATTAACCTAGTATGTTAAAACCCGTTGATACTATCTCCTGGACTGTGCAAGAAATGGAAATGAAAAGCACTCCTGGAGTGTCAGTTAAAAATGCCTGAAATCTATTGTAAACAAGAGCTTCCTCTGATCCTCACAGCAGGGTCAGGTGAAAGGTTAGTGCTTCCAGTTATTTGAGGAGTTCCAGGTTCACCTTGACATGTCTGCTGACAGCAAGGATAGGACAGGACATGATAGGATATGACAGGATCTTGTTTCCACTTTACTCTGCAGCTGCCAGAGAGCAGTTTTACTTGGTAGAGGTGAAGTGTACGAGTCTTGAACAACACAAAGCAGAGGACATGATCTTCAGATGGACAGGATAGAGAGTATTAGAAGAGAAGATTTGGGACTATTTTCCCAGAGATGGGTTGTGGCTGGAAGGGCATCCGCCGCGTAAAACATGTACCAGGGAGTGGGCGGTTAATTCTGCTGTGGCGACCCCGAAAGGGAAGAAAGCTGACATGAAGATGAATGAATGAACGAACGATTTGGGACTAGACCCAGAAGAACTGGTTGAATCTATTACATGTACTATGATATAAATGGATTAATTCCACAAGTCCATAACTACATGTTCATAATGAAATACTGATTTTCAAATTTTTTATTTAAATTGGTAAGTTTCTAAAACAACAGTACCCAAGCCCTGAAGCGCCTCTATTTTTTAAAAGTTTAAAAGTGTTTAGTAGGCCACCAATTTAGTGAAGTGTACAGTCTACACAGTGTTTAGATCTTTAGTCAACCCTCTCTCGATTGCACTGTAGTCTTCCTGAGTGACTCAACCAAAGGTGTGGTTTAAGAAACTGCCTCTATTGTTACGTGTGGTCAAATAATCATATTTTTCAGTTGGTTAAAATATTTTTGTTTGTAATTATTTTAACCATTTTCTACACGTTGTAATATGAATGTGTTCACACTTGGACTGTCATGAGAATGGGGACCAATCTGATGTTCTACGGCTGAGCTACAACAACTTCCTGTTTCAATCCACATTTAGACATTCCCTGGCCTCTATGGTCACACCCTTTCCTGTATCCAAAAAGCTTTGCAATATAACATTGGACATGCTTTAAGATTATTCTGGCAGAGTTTAAAAATGAACTTGTAAAATTCCTAGGAGGAGTTTGTTAAAGAATGAAGCCTATATTTTAGCTAAAAGTGTACTATAACCGGTTTCCTGTCCAGTTTGGAAACTTGACCCAATAGATTTTTTGTAGGTCTTGATGTCCTACACATGTGTCACAATTTACAAAATAAAACTACAAAAACATAATGTAAATGCTCGCCACTAGGTGGCGATATGACTGAGAGTGTTTGTTCTTCATATGAACGTGTTCAGGCTTTGACTATAATGAGAATGAGATTAGTTTCAGCCCCGATCGGACATTGTATGGCTGATCACTAACAATTTCATACCTGTACAACAAACTGATAGTGAGCCAGCAGCTAAAACATGTTAGATGGCGTTATAGCGACCTTTTTCCGGCTGCCATGGCCACGCCCTTTAACGAAGCCAAAAAGGCAATTTAACGTTGTAGATACTTTAAGATTAAACTGGCTGAGTTTAAGAACGAACTGGTAAAATCTCTAGGAGGAGTTCAATATATAAGTCAATGTTTTTTTTTACATAAAACCTAAAAATTGTTTTGAAACTCGATACAATAGACTTTTTTGTAGGTCTTAGGGTCCTACACGTGTGACAAATTTTAATTGTGTATGTAATAAACTGCCTGAAAGAATCGTAAAAAAAAAAAAAAAACAGGCCTTCAATGCTCACCACTAGATGGCGCTATGACTGATGATGTTCATTGTCATACGGCTGGGTTTAGGCTTGGACTATGATGAGAATGAGAAGTTTGAGCCTGATCCGATATTCTATGCCCGAAATATAACAACTTCCTTTTTCAACTCGAAAATTGGACATTCAATTCAATTTCCGCCACCACAATCACATACTTTATGATCGCTAAAAAGCTTCTCAATTTCACATGCTGTATGCCTTATGATGATACTGAAGAAGTTTGGAGAGGCTTGGATAAAATCTGTTGCAGGAAGGAATTTGTCAAATATAGAATGAGAAAACTTTTTTTTGCAAAATAACCAATTTTGGAAATTTTTCGATTTTGGAAACAGGGTTTATATTAGTAAAAAGAGCACCTTGGTACTTTACGTATGTGTACCAAATTTCATTTGCATACGACAAACTGTTTGAGCACTGCTGGTGCTCAAGCCCTATTAATCATTTTTTGAATTGCAATAGGGTTCTCACACTACTGGTGTTCCAGCCCTAATAATAATAATAATAACAAAAAACTCTGGATTCACATATATAATAGTACTGGATTCACATATATAATGGTAATAGATCAATGGTTACAAGAATAAGGAATGCAAAATATAAGCAATTCAATGTCATGCATCATCCAAGGCCCAAAATTTAAATCATAATAAAAAATGTGATTAATGGCACAGCTCTTGATTATCATTGATAGCATGAGGATTCGTCACATGGAACGAAGGCAAAGGAAAAACATTATGCTAATTCAGTGGCTGACTAGCCTTGATATTTTAACAGCGTGTCTTGATGAAGTAGTCTGAGGAAATGCACAGTCATTTCTTTGTGGTTGAGCATACACATTTTCTATGTGGGATAGAAGAATAAGAATAATCAAAGTCATTTTCTGTAACTCGTCTAAAGATACAATTTTAATGTTTGCAAGGGGAGTACACATGTATGTACAAAACATTAGATCATTAGAATAGTTACAGATACTTTTAGGTGTTATGTGAATCAGCCGTTGATATCTTAAGTTAAATATGAGGCTTGGCATCTTTCGAAACAGTTTTAAACCAGGCACAGGTTTAGACTTTCTCTGGATATGAACCAACAAACACAAACATCTTCCCTCCAGGTTTCATATTCAGGGAAATAGTTTAGTACTTTCACAGATGGTGATAAAAATGAGCTGAAAACAGAACTGAAACAACAATTCCAGTTAAACATGAATGATGTCAGTCTCGTCAACTGCTCTTTATAAACATAAATGTCTGATTTATGTGTGATAACCTGAGGAGTGTCAACAGTAAATCTTTGAAACAAATGATAACATGAAAGACTGGCTTTCAAAATGAATAATCAACATGCTTATTTGTCATCTTTTCATTCTTTTGAGTGTTGAATATTGGCAGCAATGTTTAAGAAATGTGAGTATTTCAGGCTTAAAAAACGAAATAATCAGTTTTTAGTGTATTCGCAAAGCAAACATATACAACTCAAATCTAATTTAGATCACAGAGCAAAACATGAACATTTTCCTGGATGTCTGATAGTCTGAAGTCAAAAGCACAGTGTCTTATTTGTGTGATCCATGGTCTTGCTCTCTGAGACCCAGTGTGTGATGCCATGATGGGCTGAAGCCTCCTGGTGGACATCGCACTGCTCTTGGCTCATTGGAGCTCCTACGGAGCTCACTCTCTTCTAATGTTAACAGCTCTGGGCAAATGTCCAAAAATAACAGCATTTATTGAATTTGAAAGCTTAAAACTCCTTCTTTGTCCATCTGTGTTCCTCGGGCGATTGGCTTTACAATATTTGGAAATGTAGTAGCACATTTGTAAAGGCAAGTGTCACATTTGGAGTCAAAGACTAATTAAGAGATTGAGAGTCTTAGCAGAAGAAGGAAGTTATGTGCTAAACCCCTGCTTGGGTCAAACTTTTTCCTGTGATAGCTATAGGTTTATTATAAACTGCATTAAGAAAGAATTTGGCCTCCTGTGCTGTATTTTTCTTCCGATGTGGCTAAGCCAAGTGACAAGTCTTACTATATTTCATCTGGAGACACCAAGTGCGGCTCTGAAAAATTGATCTTTTTCTCTAAAACTTATTCAACTGAAACTTTGTTCATGGTCTCAAGGGTATAACTTATCATGTGGGACAAAGTGAGCTGTGCAGAAATGCAGTAATAATTCATCAGTAAACAGAAGTAATCCTTTCTGAAGGTGAGCGTGAATACAAAGCAATGGAAACAAGCTAGGACAGTTTGATTCAAACTGAACCGTGCTTGGGAAGATGCTTTGTCAGAAAATGCTTTGTCTTATAATTTATAACTGAGTTGAAATTGGCATTTGTGTTTTCTGGATTCTATTTTTTTTTTCATTGTAATCAATTTTCATTAAAAAAGAAGCTGAATTCTTCAGAGCAGTGTTTAAAGAAACTGGCACATTTTGTAGCACTGGATGCATGTATTATTGATCCTGAATCCCTTGTCATTTGGTTAAGAAGCACAAACTTGACTAAAGTAGTTTTTGGGAGATCCAAGATCATAGTTTTTGCTTTTTCAGAAGATATACTTAACTTCAAAGAACATACGCCATACTACCAATAAGATTCATGGTACAAAGTAATGAAGAAATCAGCCCTTCTCTGGCTAAACCTCTGGATTTCATGCTGCCTTTCAGCTAAAAAAGACTTAAACAGATGGCTCAGAATGAAAAGCTTCTATTTTATGTCCACATCAGGCATTCATTTGAGAAATTGTCTGGAACCATGCTGGTATCATTTCCTGTTCAGTTAGCTTTTCACCTAAAACCACTACTCATTAGAGAGTGACATGCACCATTTGCTGTGCATTAAGCTATCAGGTAATGGGAAATCAATCCCTGCCCACATTAGCTGATCATATTTGTATGCACTTGATTAGAAGAATGTTAAAAAGATCCATTATCTTGTGTGTTTTTTTGGTTTATGACTTTGATGCGTTTAAAAAAATAATTAACTTGCAGAAATACAATGCTTCACACTGCATTAAAAACTTGCTCCATCCATTCCGCTACCTTTTTTGCTAAACCAAACCTAAATCGCTGTCGTAGTTGACAGATTCTGCTGTCACATTTTTTCAATGGAAGGGTTTCCTTTGAATCACCTCTCTTTCACTGTCTTGACTTTTTATAAACTTCTTTTAGCAGTGGTCTCTTTGAATAGACCTGTGATGTTCAAATCTGAATGTCTTGTTTCATTAATAATCAGCAGCAATCAGACCTAGCCTAATTATTCCTTTATTTGTGAAATGTGAGCTTTGAGAACTTTAGTGACAGTAGTGAAGTGGGTGAGGGTTACACAAAAATTCAGACTCCAACTCTGCCCATACATTGAAGTACTAATGCCCAAACTAACACCCTAGTACTAACATGGCCAGTAAGCAGATAGACAGCATTTCCTTTCATTAGTTTTGCTTTGCAGAGTCTTAGAGCTTTGTGATTTCCATTCTCTCTGTGCTATTTTCTTTGTGTTCCTGAATCAGTCATTTTCCCAATCCTTGTCAGTCTTTGTGCTTTATCCTTGTCTTCTCTTCCCCTTTTTTGTTATTTTCAAGGACAAACACTAGGACTTGAAACAAAAAGGATCAGGAAAGAAAGATTTATTATCATTTCCTTTGAGTTCTGTTGAGGTCACATGAAACCACTTAAATTAAGTTATAATTATATAATTGTACAATGTGTAGATGTAACCCTCTAAATTTAACTGACCAAAATGTTAAATAAAAATAAATACAGGGTCAAAAAAAAATATTCACTAGGGTCAAATGTATTGAATATGCATTGTAATTCCTTGCAGAAACAAATAAAAAAAATCAGTATAGTTCAGAATACTCATCTACACTCAGTTTTAGTTTTGCTATTAAGTGGGCTAAATCCAGATGTTCCTTTTTTTGTTCATTAAACTGAAATTAATCAAATATTAAAATACAAGGCTATTATACTTAATGCAAGGCAAAGATTCTCACTCTATAACCACAAAAACGGCAGAGGTGTTTGATAGTATGTGCCACTAATACATCCACATGAGAATCATGTTTATTTAATAAAAGAAAAATCTGTATCTCTCAGACTGCCACATACAACAGAAGTGAAGCATAATTCTGGTGAGTTTAGAAACAGAGGTCATGTAATGTAATCTCGCCCTCTGATTGGTTCTCATTACTATCAGCGTGATGAACTATTTTCATATTTTCCCCATGCTGCTCAAAATCAATGCACTTATGTTTTTATGGCTTTGCAAAACTGAAAAGTCAGTATGTCAAGGAGTCATGAATATACTTTCAGTAGTGAAAAATTGCTCATAAAGAGATTCACAAAAATACATCTGATTCACAAACAAATAGATGTTAACATTTATTACAGCAGTTTGAAGTTTTGGGAACGTTTAGAATGAGTGCATTTATGCACATGCTGTTCACAAGTTCATTCAGACCTGGCCCAGGGTTGCCAGTTTTGATTCTTGTATTTGTATTTGTCCTAGTCTTGGTGTTTTTACTAGATTTAAGTGATAAAATAAAAATACACATATATTTAGTTAATTTTTCCTTGCTGTTACTGGTATCTTCGTGGGGCAGTGTTTGGTGCTTTAGCATCTATTGTAAGGAAGTTATTATTTTATAACTGGTTATATGATTTGATTTAACAGTTGTCATCTGTTAAATTGTAAATAAACAATTCAATGTATCACTGCTGTCTGGTGGCTTTTTTTTTTTTTTTTTTTTTCAAAAAAGAGTTCAGTTTGAAAGGGAACAGTCCCTGAGAGCACAAGCATTACAACATTTCTTACAGAAGCTGAAATTCTCATAACACTGCTGGTTGTAGCTGTTAGGCGTTCTGATTGGCTTACCAGAGGGTGAGCGGGGCTTAGCCATTTGTAGATCTCTCGCTCTCCTAATGGCAGATTTGAGTCATGACGTACAAATGTGCAACAAATGTAGAGAAACAAAACCACAAATCAATCGAAAGGAACTTGTATCTGTGACATCTTTATGGATTGTGTTTT
This sequence comes from Danionella dracula, assembly GCA_900490495.1. Lineage (NCBI taxonomy): Eukaryota > Metazoa > Chordata > Actinopteri > Cypriniformes > Danionidae > Danionella > Danionella dracula. Next base: position 4,363,077 of record UELW01000844.1, on the reverse strand, counting down.
AATTCATGTATGTACATTTATTTGTTTGTGAATCTGATTTATTTTTGTGCATCTCTTTACATTTATTTATAGATCGAAAACTTACGTTTTCATTTATTAGACTCAATTATACCCCAATATGTTAAAATCTCAGTCTGAATTGATGTGGTGCCTGATAACTTTAGCTTTCGTGAATTGCTTGATTTCATTCTTAAACTAGAGTGGAGGGTTGTTCCAAAGTCAAAAGCCAAAAACTCCCACAGAGGAATTTGCAAGAAAGGTTCCTTGGAGGAGGAGTATAAATGACAGTCTATGTGTTTAGCAGAAAGACTGGACACTGTATTAAACTTTACTTCAATGTCACAAAGCTCAAAGCCATTAGGAGAGGAAAGTGGGAGAGACAAAGTGGGAAAAATTGCCTCATTTGCTACTTTCAGTCAAATCTTTGAGAGATCGGAGGATGTCACGTGACGTGTGGTTTTTTCATCAAGCATGGATGCTTGTGAACGTGTCTGCATGAGTCAACAATCCAGAGCTCAATTGTCAGAGAAGGAAAACAGATGCAATCTCAGCAGAGGGTCAATTGCTTCACACACCCCTGTTGTTTCTCCATCTCACCATGCAAATGACTGACACTTGTCTATTCCAAAAACCTAGAACAAAAACTGCTTCTCGTGTCCTGTCAGCACACTCCAAAATCCCAGATTCAAGACTGTTAACTGAGTTTATTACAAGACATTCTTGTCTTACCCAAACAGCATGGAATTCAGAAGACTCCTGGAAGTTACTTTTAAAACACTTTTAAAAGGAAAATAAAACTACAAACATATAGTATCGAAGTCTGCTTGGTTGAAAAACTGCTAAAACTAAAGCAAAGCTTTACACTGTGTCATTTCTCAAAGCGTGTATACAGTTTATGCTATACAAATGAAGGGCCTTGTACTGCTAACAGATGGTTTATCATTTACAGTTCATCGCTTGCAAGATTTGTATATGCATCACTTTTATTGGATGTTGTGTATGAAGTTTATCTAAACAGCACAATGGTGTTTTGCTATGAGCAAACGTGTAACAAGGCTTTTCACTGATTTTTGGTTTGTGGTAAGCGTGCTTAGATTGGTCTGGTTGTGTTTATGATAGCTTGGTCTCAGTAATTACATCCTTGACTGGAGGTCAGAGGCTTGCTGTGGCCCATCATCAAGCTGCGGTTGTTCAGGCGGATCTGATAATGGCTGCAGGACCCAAGGAATGGATTTTCCAGCTGTGAAACAGGAGTGCAAGTGGCCACTTAGTTTACATTAGGAGGGGACCTATAGAAGTGATCATCCATGGATAGAGGGGATGAAAACGGCCTCTAATCATCCCACCTTCCCAAGCTGAGCCCCAGTTGGTTTGCTCATCTTGCTGTGAAGCATTCGTTTGATGTCCCTAGATAAACAGGGTTATTTACAGAGCAGAGGTTTTTAGAGGGGGGACCCTCTATAGACTGTCAAGCAGAGATGTTTGTACAGTATATGCTTGTAATTGTGCCTGAAGATTATGAGCCTGTTATTGATTGACATGGACAGAAAAAGGTATATTTTATAGACAGTACATGTCAGAAGTGACTTCATCTTTCCCTGATGCATTCACATAAGTGCATTCAGGAATCTCTATGAGCTGCGGCAGACCGTAGGTGGCACTGTTGTGATTGTGTCTGTGGCTGGTTTGTTTTTGTCATGCTGGAAAACAGCAAGACACAGAGACAGCTGGGAAAATAAAGTAATTGCATTTTTAAAGCTAATTAATCAAACTCAACTCATTTGGGGTCCCCAACAGTTTAGTTTCAATTTTAAAGAAGCAAACACAATCAGGGTTAATGAAGTTTGAAGTCTGCAGACATTTCTGGTAAAGAACTGTTAGAACTAAACTATTTAGGACTGTGAGTTTAAAGAAGTTTGACAGCCCTTATATCTACAGTACTAGCGTTCACAAATGAATAACATCAACTAACCAAAAAGTTGTCTTGTGATTTATAATTAGAGCTAAAAGAACTGTGCGAGGGTGCTGTGTATCTCTTTTCTCTTTGACTATCAGTTACAGCGTTTAAAGGAACAGGAACCCTACAAAAAAAAACATCGAAATCTGTGGCCAAAGATTGCTCTAGATTGAGCCCTCTGTTCTTCTATCAGTCCTGTTAAAAAAATCCTGTTGTTGTTCTACCTTACTGTAAAAATCCTCCAACAGAATTCTACATGATTTTTAAAAGGAATTTTGCATATGAATGTAAAACAAATCCTAGATATTTTGTTCAGGCCTCCCCTTAATGGATCTTAATCCAGAAATTAAGTTAACATCCTTAAAATGCATGACAGACAGGGCAGGTTCTATAATTAAACTAACTAATCAACTGCTTAGTTGGCCATTGTGTCATATTGTACCTGAGAGAAAATGTGAAAAAATAAAATTAATAAAAATTAAAACGTATATTTAAAAACAAGAACCCAAATTAATTCATCTGTTTCAGGAACGAGGTTGTCTATGAACTTTTTGGATTTTATTCTTTTTTATAGATTCCAGTAAATAAATTTGAGAGTTCAGTATTTAATACTCATTACACTGCGGAGAAAGAGATAGCTGATAAGACTGCCAGAAAAACCTGACCGGGTAAACAAAACTACAATCACATGATGCACAACATCTGACAATCACTTAAAAAACTATAATTTCAGTTTAAACATGCTACTGTTAACATTTTAAACTGAATTTTAAGTTACCTTTATCTAGATTAGTTTTTGTTCTGTTGACCTTCCACTCAGCAGAATTATATTTTGAATATAGATTTGAATTATTCATTGAACATTATTACATTATTTGCAAAGTCATATATTCAAATAGTTAACATTGTATTTACCTGTAATTAATAGAAATTGTTCAATATACTTAAAATAATACAAATGTCAGTCCTCAGTTTCAACATTTGACTTCTGGGCTAAGCATTGCATATGACATAAGACCATGCAGATGGTGCATGCAGGTGTGCAGAGAGCAGAGAAAGGCAGCCTCGAGATGCGGAGCTCACCGGCTCGTAGGTGTGGCTCAGTGGAGCTGTAACGTCTAGGGATGAGTCAACAGCATATCTTCAGACTGTAGATAGGGTAGAGAGAAGCATGAAACCATGAATGAATGAAAGAGATGAGACGGCACATGATAACACAGGGCTGACAAAAATGGCTTGCATGTTGGGCGCAGAGAAGGTAATGCAAAAACTCACAAAGACGGGCGAGTAACGAGGTTCTTAAAAACCCAGGTAACAAGAAGCAAAAACATCTGCGGCTGATGAATGAATTAGCTGGGGCGACATGGACAGGTGACAGAAGGGAAAGAGGGAAATAAGCCTAACAACACCCCTCACCTAACAAGCGCCCCTGAGCACCTCGGTGATGGAAAAAGGACCAATATATCGAGGTGTCAGATTTTGAGAGGGTAAATTGAGAGTAGATAACCAGACTCTGACATAGCGAGGGGCTACCGAGTGATGACGATTAGCGAAGTGTTGCGTTCGCTTGCTGGTCTTCCCAAGTTCTCTCTCCACCAACCTCAGGTGAGTCTAGCACAACGAATGAATGCCTACACAGAAGGAACATTAGCCTCAACCTCCTGACTGGACAACAAAGGAGGTTGGTAAAAAAATCTACTTAACTGCAACATTTTTAACTATTTCGCGCTAACAGTTGGGGATCCTGCACCTTCAAATTGGAAGCCTTGGTGCAATTTCATTGGCTATTATGTAAGTATTTGATCCTCAATCTGCAAAATTTGGAGGGTGTTTTCTTCAAATAACTAGCTAGAGACAAACAGTATATTTTCTGCTTAAGGGAAAGATGTTCCATTAAAGTAAAATTATTAATGATCTGTCATTCAAGGCAACGCAAGAGGCAAGTGGCTCACGTAAAAGATCATTAAAATCTTGGGAGGTATTTTTTTAAACCTTAAACTCTGTTCAAATCTGTGGAGGCAAAATGTCTGGTTGCAAAACATCAATCTTGAAACGTTTATGACTTGGAGTTATTTAGCAATGAGAAGTTAGATGAAATTCCTACTGGTATGTTTGCAAACTTGGAACACATTGCAAGGATCATCAGACCTCTGTGATTAATAACTAGGGTTATGTCACCAAGTCTCACATCATATTTTAAGATGGGGTCACTCATTTAAGACTCATTCACATAATTTCTATTTTAATAAATTGCATTTTCTTATTCTTCTACCCATGAGGTAAAACTGAATCTCCTTCAATGAGTTCTAGTAGCACAAGGATTAATGAAGATAACTTGTTTTTGAAAATAACTTTTTGATTTTTTTTATTCTCTAGAGATATATGTTGAATGTGAAAATATATTAACAAAAAATGTGTTTAATAGTAGTACTACTGTAATTTAGGTAGTTATAAAACAGGTATTAGCTGTCTGTTAACTGTTTGTGTGAGCTCATCTAAAGTAAGGACTATTTATGTTTTGTAAAGCCATAACAAATGAGACTAAACATTTCAATTGTCTGAATCTATCTGGACTGTGCGCTTTTCATTGATTTAGAATACAAATTAGAATTTAAATCTCATTTGTTAATGCTTTATAAGTCATAAATAGTCCTCACTTTAGATGAGCTCACACAAACAGTTACCTGGCAGCTAGTAAATGCTTTATAACTACTTGAACTAATCATGAGTTACAGTAGGATTATGTGTTAATAAAGCGTTTACACTTAGTTACAGTCACAATATGGCTGAATAATACTATGTATGAATGTGCTGATAAATAGTTTATTAATAATTTATTAACATGTTATAAATGATCTCATGAATCACTTACAAATAATATCATTTTTTTTAAATAGCGAAAAGTGTAATTTATAAATGATTAACTGACCCTCAATAAAGAATGAATTTATTGTTATTAAGCAAATTATATAGGTGCTTATAAACCATGAATAATGCCTTTAAAATTCTATTTATAAACAGTGTATAAATGTGTAACAACATAGAAACAATTGTTAATAAACTACTTGTTAACTATATATTAATGCTTAATAAATGATAAGTAGTGTGTAGTTATTTTAAAGGGCTACCTGTAAGTCTTCTCAAAATGTAAGCCTTTACTAGTCAGACAATTCCAAAACTAATACTTATCACATTGCATATCCAAACCTCTTTTATGCTTTTGTGGGATTAGTATATTTACTGTAAGTGCTTTTTGTGCCCCTGATATCACTTTACATAGAATTGTACAAGTTAGGAATTCATGCTTCGTTTTCCCCTTTGAAAGTTGATAGTTTGTGGATATTTTAATTGTCTTTTAGGTTTTAGTGTTTATTCCAATAATTCTGCTTTTGTAATCAGCTGAAAGCTTGCGTTTCTTTAACACTGCAGCCTCTGTGTATGTTGAGAGCAGCTGGCTAACAGCCAGCCCTGTAACACACATGGTAAAGACATTGAGGTGCTCGCTGTTTATTTCGGCAATGCAACTGAAATCTCCTTGTCAGGCTTCTGTTTTAATAACTCTTGGCATCGCATGCCTTTTTACCCACAGTAACCCAATATCGGCAGACGCCGACTTGCTAAGCTCTCATCGCACTTCTTTTTTTTCTCAATATGGCCCACAGCTTGAACGTGACCGGCAAAACCCTGAGTGGAGAGGTCCTTTGGGAGTTTAGAAGTCTGCTGCTTTTTGCTTTAACTATATGCCCAAGCCCAAAAAACAAGTTTTTTTTTTGTTTTAGGACAAAATCTGATTCCTGTATTTTATTCCAGGTAATGCTTCCAAAGCTTTAGCAACTTTTAAAACACTGCCTTGTTCTATAGTTTCAACCACGCTAGATGAACAAAGTCATGTAGTTGATTTGTGTGTCTAAAAATTCTACTGAACTTTTTTAAAATAATAATGTCTATCAAATCTTTTAATCATCGATATATCCTCATCTATAAGGTCTCACTTAGCACAATAGTATACATTAAAACTGAAGATACCATGTTTACACTCTAAAGAAATCAGCTTACTGTGAACATATTTAACATATCCATACTAGCAGTTGAATGTTTGCAAAGTGGCAGAAACATGGAGTATTGCATTTAAACCTGTGACTTGACTATTCATTAAGATAATAATAACACGAGTATATTCTGACTTGTCAAAATATCAGCTATAGATATGAGCAATCTTTATTAAACTAAAAGGAAAGTGAGTAGTATGGCTCGCCATAATGTCAGTATCGTTAATCAATAATGTTCAGTGCTCAATAAGCAAGCAGTTATAAAGACACAAAGTTTAAAACATACTTCTTGAAGTGAATAAAATGTACAGATTGTTGGATAAGATCCATCCTTCAACCATTTCAATATTGGATTGCTGCTAGATTAAAAAGAATTCAGCAATTCACTGGTAAGGATGAAGAGTCTTATGTTGGGAAATATATGTGGCAATAGAGCATCAATGATGCTTCTGCAGGAAGATTACTTCTACTCGTAGCTCAGAATTTTTATGCCATTTAACTTTTTTTACTTCTTCTTCTTCTTTTTTACTGATTTTATAAAAACACATTGATGAAATTGAACACCTAACAGGAATGTTCATGCTCAGATTTAGGTCCAACAATCTTCAAAAAGTTGACTTTTCATTATAGGTGGTCTTTATCCCTGAGGATTCTGCAGTGTATAAACAAGAGATAAATAACTAAACAGGACCAATATTATAATCAGTATGAACAGAACTCTGATACAGTGAACAACACATGGATTGCAAACACATGCAATAACCCAATGCGTTATTCAACAACAAAAAAGAGAAACAACTGAAACTTGGGAAACGAGATTAGTAGGGCGGAAACATAAATTAGCATTAAGCACATATGCTCCAAACAAAAACATCAAGAACACTGGTAAAAGCTAAAACTTGGAAGACAAAAGCAAAGAAAGGCATATTATAAAAATGAAAACAAAGTTAAGAAAAGGACTTTAGAAACAAAAAGAAAGTGAGAAACCCTGAAAAAAATCAGTTACCTGTTAGTAGAATGAAGTGACAGGATATTTTATCATGTTGGTCCTCTGTGTTTTCTTCCTTTGAGGGAGTTTACCTTTCTAAGAGGTGAGGTCTTTTCTTGCCCTTTTAACACTGTTTGTATAAAGCTGTTGCACTCAGAGTTCCCTAGGGTCAGAGGTGAGCGTGCGAGACTATGCATTGTAATTAAAATTGTCAAGGCAAATGCATAAAACACATTTTTAGCTTCCTCTGAACGGTCAAATTTTCTATTTAGCTGCAGTGGAGGTGTTGGTTTAACCTTTCCTTCAAGACCATTTGTCAAACACGAGTAAAGTGTTGCTTTAGAGGTTTTGTGTTACTTGGAAACAAGACTGTGCGGTCATTTGAATGGGAAAATAAAGAAGAATATTTCCCAGTTTTGTCTACATACCTCTTACTCGAAGCGGATAAAGATAAAACGTAATATGGGTAGAGTAAAGATTCTTTGATTTCCAAAGAAAAAATCTTGACATTTTTTGATGTCCTTTACTCATTGCTGTCTGTGCAATATCTTGGGATTCCAGTTTGTCAACTGTCAATCATTTCACATTTTCAATGATTTTGAACCACTCTGAATAAGCATACATTCTTCTGTTACTAGCCTTGCAGCTTTTCTTCCGACACTGAACCTGCAGATTGGGCCCAGATCCAAATTCACGCTGAATATTCTCACACCATAAAGGCTTTCTCCTGGTTTCAAGCAGCTTAAAAGATATGATGAATATCAGTTGGGAAAAACTATAAAACTGAGACAAAAATATGTGTGAAAGATTGAAGTGTATTCACTTTTGTTCTTTGGAGATATTTCTTAAGGTCTTCTTTCACTTTGACACAAACTTCCTCACACATTCCTTTCATCTCAGAGGTCTAATGACTTGAGCATCTGCGAGAGCCGGCAGGTGTTAATGCTATTGGCCCTTAATAATCAGGATTTTATTTGTCATAGATAAGATGACCCCAGGGCCAGTAACAGAGGATTTTTCCAATGGGTGGGTATAAAATCGTGAATTCAGTCATTTTCAACAGCCCTCTTGAGATCTGTGTTTCTTCAAATCCCTTCTGCTTCTGCTAATGAAGTAAACGCATGTCATCCTGTCTGTTCTGAGGCTAAGCAAAAGAACAGCAATTGACATCAACCTACCAAAAAAAAAAAAGTAGTGGATCTCTATTTGGACCAGCAAAGAGGTCAATTAAAGAGAGACAAATAAAATGCATTTTCTGCGTAGTATTTTTTGTGCAAACAAATAAATATGATTTTTTTACAACTAAGTAATGCTATCATTCAAGTTATTGTAAACAAAGTCTGGCTTTTAGGGCAGCTTGATCTATTAAATTGCTTCATAGTGGCAGTGATTCAGACTACAGGTATTAAAGCTCAATTCAGAATTTCCTGAAATTTTCTTGATGTGTTTGTTAACATTACAAATAATATGCGCCTCCTGTCAGTCTTTTGTGAGAACAAAATGTGGCTCCAAACTGACTTGCTTGTGCTGAGGAGGAAACTACATCCCCCAGAATGCACTGTTAACAGAAGTAAACATTGTTGTGAATGCTGTCTGTTGTGGCTTTGTTATCGTAAATATGTCATCAAAGCCAACTTTATTATTATTATTATTATTATTATTATTATTATTATTATTATTATTAATAATAATAATAAATACACGTTATTATCATAAAATTCATCATATTACATTTTTTATTTTCATTTTATTTTTGTGACCTTTCAGAGCTCTCAAGGTCACAACACATTCAAGCAAGAGGAAAAACATAGAAACATTAAAACATAATAAGCGCACAGTAAAGATGTTAGTACTAATTAGTATCCAGAAAAACTCTGTGGGAGTCTGTGGGACCAATTTTCAGATTTCATCAAAAGAAAAATTATACAAGCAATTATTATTTGAAGCTGAGATTCACTGGCCTTGGCTCATTTTCTGTGAAGAACATATATCAGAACACATTTTTTTGACCCCATACTGTATTCCCCCCTACACTTTTATATTACGCTTATATTAGAAGGTGTTCGGGTCTACTGGACCAGGGGCATGAAAAAGTGTGAAAATTGTAGATTCTTTACTTTTATTCTGTAATTCCACACAAACATATATCACACATAAACATAAAATTTTATATTTTAGTATAAAATTCTATGATTGTGTGAATTATAAGGCCCAAAATGCAATGGCTCCAGCAGAGCCACCAACCCTGCCAAAGTACCAATAATGAGAACACCACACATGGTTTAAATTCTAAATTGAAGAAATAAGGTTAAAACAATAAATAAAGTGTATTTGCTGTTTAAATAACCTGTTTCCTGGTATTTACTATTTAATATACTTTTAATGTTTGCTTTTAATATACTTTTAAATATTTTGACATAAAATGTAAAAGGATTATGTGCAATACAGCAACTCGTATTTGTGAGGCATGTTCAAGATGGGCTCGATGTAAAGACCAAAAACAGGTTCATGTGTGAGGTCTTACTGCAAAGAAATTGATTCGTATTATTTCAAGAGTACATATGAAAGCTATCTGGGTTGTTCTTCATTTTGGTCTGCAAAATTCTGATCACAAACCTCTCTGAACTGTATGGTGCTCGCAGTTTCTTTCAGCAGGCTGGTCAATAATGAAGCCATTTCTGACTAAAAGTCTTTGAAAAATTCAGTCACTTACTATCTGCAACGGATACAAAAAAATGTGAATATCCTGAAATCTTTTTTTTCACTCTTTTTTTCAGTAGGTCTTTTTTTCACTTTTTTTTTTCAGGTGAACTCTTACATTCACTTACCTTTTTTAATTCTCTTACATTGTCTTACTTTTTGAACATATTAACGCATAAGTGATAAGAAAATATCAATAATTTAGAGCAGAGTTATTTTTTCACTCTGTTTTATGTTTAGCTTTGATGCAGTTTTGCATATCTAGCTCGTTTTGTTTGATCAATTACGCCTTTTTTATTTGCTTTAAATGCTCTCAGATATATTGGAAGTCACACTTTAGATTTAAAAATGTTGCTTTTCCTCTTTAACATTAATTCCCCACTCTACTTTTTAATATTAAATATATAAATATAACAATGTTTTGATTTTGTCTTCAAGGTATACTTTTGGGAGATTGATGGGAAAACTGTTTTTTTCTAGTGTGAGCTATATATTGACTTGTTCTCTTTGCAAAACTGTATTGAATCTTTTTTCTTATTTTTACAAGCTGAAATACGTTTTTGCTTTTCAGCAAATTGTATGCATGTCAGATGTATTTTATTGAGAGGTGTTGGTGCAAATCTAGGCTAAGCGTTTGGCAAACTCTGTCTGAAACACTGTTCCTCATATTTTGAGTTGAGATCAGCTGCGGCCAGGAGAAAAAATGAAAAACGACTTGTTCTGTGGTCTTTCTTCAAACTGTAACTGCAGTTTAATGAGGCAACAAAGCAGCGAGGGATGGTGGGGAATGGGTCAGCTGTCATCGGTGGCAGACTGCAGCAGACACACTGCCGTCCAGCTCCTGAAGCTGGCTTTGAGCATGAGCTGTTCACAGACATGTCAGTCATCTGGACTACTGCGGATTCAGCATGGGTTAGAGTGTTTGATGGACTGTGTTCTTCCCAAGGTTTGAAACTTTTGTAGGTCCATTAGAACTTGATAGGGCCTTTGTTTAACTTTTATTGGTTTCCCAAAGAAACTGGGGGTGCATGGATCACCACATTGCTCTTTTAAGGGAGTCAGTGTTTGGGAATTGCCTCATAGCCATATTTTTATTTGGAGAGTGAGGGAAGCTGTATTTGGCACACTATATATAACAGTTGTTAAAAGGAATGAAACCTGAGCTATGAGTTTTCAAACGCATTATTCATATTGTTACACCATGTGTGCGAAGAACAACACACAGGACACGTGACAGAACTTTTTTTTATTATTGCATAATTGGTTGAACATTTATGCAACCATCACAATACATTCGTTTACCATTAGTTCATTTTAACTTTAATCCCAAATTAGGATTTGTTATATACTAATTACCAATAAATAAAACATTTTAAAAAGCAGAGGATGAAACAACAAAAAAGTTAGACATTGAATTTAAGTAGGGCTGTATCAAAATCTAAATTCTAGATAAAAAATGAGGAAACCAAGGCCCATGAACTGAAAGGATGAATATAATTATGGCAATTGTCAGTAAGTTGCATTAAAGTAACCCCAACTTATTTCACAAATGCAATGGCAGTTTATTTTTATTTAACTGAAGAAAGTTCTGTCTCATCCAGTTCTTACCCTCATTAAGGTATTACAAAGTGAGTTTATGGGGCTGTGTTCATCTGAAGAAAGACGAGTTTCATCAGTGTTTTTTATTATCCTGTACACACTAAGATTAAAGAAGTGAAAAACTAAACTAGACAAGATAAACAGTCGGAGTTCACTCGGAAAAGTTTGTGTTTCATATCAAGACGTTTTCAGCCATTGGACGCAATTGGTGGTTACCCATAAATTTCTTTCAAATATTGTCTTTCTTCCAAGTACTTTGCTTTACATGTTTTTCATTGACCTGGGTGCACTATTAACAAACTTTATCATTCATCATTCATTCATTCATCTTCATGTCGGCTTTATTCCCTTTCGGGGTCGCCACAGCGGAATGAACCGCCACCTCACTGGCATATGTTTTACGCAGCGGATGCCCTTCCCTGCCGCAACCCATCGCTGGGAAACAGTCACACATTCACACTTTAACACTTGTGGGGAAACCGGAGCACCCGGAGAAAACCCACGCGATCACGGGGAGAACATGCAAACTCCACACAGAAATGCCACCTGCCCCAGCCGAGCCTAGAACCAGCGACCTTCTTGCTGTGAGACGACCGTGCTACCCACTGCGCCACCGTGACGCCGTTTAATTAACAAACTTTACTTTGACAAAATTAGATTTTGTTTCTAAGAAGATTTAATTTGAAAAACTATTTATTTTAAAAAGAACTACAAATGCAAACATGAAGAATTGTTTTATTAAACAAAAAAACAATCAATATTGTCAACTTTTTGTTTTGTTTTAATAAACAATACACACAAGCACAAACAAACAGGTGTTACCTCTTTGTTAGTAGAGAACTTGTTGCCAGTCCACTGTTTGTAGCGTCTTTCCAAACATGTCGATCTCAAATATGTCTGTGGATGTGGTAGCTCCATAGTTGTATCGGTTGTTTTGGGTGTAAACACACCGATGCAGCAGTCGTATGATTAGAATGTGTTGAGAAGTGCACTGTTCTGCCAAATAACCACCATAGATATTGTGGCTACGCGTACGCATCTCCAACACTCAAAACGTCGATAAATGCATAGTTATTAAAAACTGAAAATTTCAAAACATCAATTAAAACAGTTTAAGATGTGAAGTGCAGAGGTAAAATAGTTGTTCGGATGTTGGTGCTCAGTCGACAAAAGCGCAACTAAACAGGTGAGTCTTTAGCCTGGATTTAAACGTGACTAAAGTGTTGGCACCCTTGATCTCCTCTGGAATCTGGTTCATCTGTGGGCCGCATGGTAATTAAAAGAGTATTTACCCTTAGGGGAATTTACCTGAGGTAGATCTAATTTATTTGATCTGAGGGATCTCAGCTCTCTGTTTGGTGTGTATTCACTGATCATCTCTGTTAGGTATTTAGGTGCTAAGTTATGTTTGGACTTATATACGAGCAGCAGAACTTTAAAATCTATTCTGAAGGAGACCGGCAGCCAGTGTAGAGACTTAGGAATTGAAGAAATGTGTTCTGACTTTCTAGTTTTGGTTAGAATTCGAGCCGCTGCATTCTGAACGAGCTGTAGATGTTTAATGGTGTTTTTGGGAAGACCGGTGAGAAGAGCGTTACAGTAGTCCAGCTGCTGGAGATGAAAGCATGAATCAGTTTCTCTAAATCTTGTCTGGAAACAAAGCATCTGATTCTTGCAATGTTTCTAAGATTGTAATAAACTGATTTTGTCATTGCTTTGATGTGGCTATTGAAACTAAGATCAGAGTCCAGAAACACCCCAAGATTCCTGACCTGATTTGTAGTTATTAGGCCCTTGGTTAACCAACCTCACTTTTGCTTCCAAATGCAATGACTTCAGTTTTGTCCTTGTTTAATTGAAGAAAATAGTTTTGCATCCAATTTTTAATCTCATCAAGAAATTGGCAGAGAGTGTTTATGGGGTTGTAGTCATTCGGGGAGATAGTGAGATAAATTTGTATATCATCAGCGTAACTATGGTATGATATCTGGTTCCTTCTCATAATTTGGAACAGTGGAAGCATGTACAGGTTAAATAGTAAAGGAGAAGGATTGAGCCTTGAGGTACTCCACAAGACTTGCAGTCCACTTCGACATGTAATCACCTATGTTTATATAGAAGCCTCTTCTTTCTAAGTATGATCTGAAGCATTTTATCACAGTTCCTAAAAGTGCAACATAGTTTTCTAGTCTATCGAGAAGGATTTTGTGATCAACTGTGTCGAAGGTAGTGCTCAGATCAAGTAGAACCAGGACAGTCACTTTTCCTGAATCGGTGTTTAACCGGATGTCATTGACTATCTTCAGTAGAGCTGTCTCTGTGCTGTGATGAGCTCTGAAACCAGACTGATAACAATCCATGTGTTCATTTTGGGTCAGGAATTCATTCAGTTGTTTTGCCACAATCTTTTCCATAATTTTACTAATAAAAGGGAGATTTGAGATGGGCCTGTAGTTGCTCAGTACAGTGTTATCTAAGTTTGTCTTTTTCAGTAGTGGCTTTACAACTGCGGTTTTAAGAGATTTGTGGAAAGAGCTGGAGCACAAGGAGGTGTTTATAACTTCTAAGAGGTCCTTTTCTAGACTCTTAAGAACCATTTTTAAAAAGACTGTTGGTAGAGTGTCAAGACAGGGGGAAGCAATACTGCCTTTTCTGATGTTACTGATATTATTGATGAAAAATGACAGAAGCTCACTTGGAGTTTGGTTTGGTGGGTTGGTTAACTTCTCTACCATTACAAAGAGAGTTTAACTATTGTTGTGGTTGTTATTAGTTAAGTTTAAGAAAAACTCTTGCCTACCTGAGATTAATTCTGAATTAAAATGCACATTATAAAGGTTGTAGTGGATGACAAGTTTTGATTTTCTCCACCTTCTTTCAGTCTTCCTGCAAAGTCTTTTCATATTTTGAACTTTTGTTGAATTTCTCCAGGGTGTTTTTTGTCTCCCAGGTTTCTTCTTGACAGTTATAGGTGTGATGTCATCTATAACGGACTTGATTTTTAAAGTAAATACATCAAGAAAGTCAGCAGTGATGCTTGGTGTTTGAGATATGGCATGCATAAACATCTCGCTGGTGTCATCGTTTATGTGTGTCTTTCTAACAGAAATAGTATTTGCTATTTTGACGTGGGAGATTGATGCATCAACAAAAAGACAGAAGTGATCAGACAGAGCAACATCTTGCACAACGGTGGAAAAAATATTTAAACCCTTACTAATTACTAAGTCCAGTGTGTGACCGTGACATTGTGTGACACCCTGAACGTGTTGAGTCACGTCGAAGGTGTTTAAAATATTGTTGAGTTCTTTGGCAGCATTATTATCAAACTCGTCCAGGTGAATATTAAAATCCCCAGCGATGATAAAAGAGTCAAACTCCGATGAGATGGCTGAGAGCAGTTCAGTGAAATTATCAGTAAACCCTTTAGTGTACTTTGGAGGCCTGTATAAGGTGGTGAGAAGTACCTGTTTGGTGCCTTTTAAAGCAATACTCAAATATTCACAAGATGTGTAATCCACAAGATTGACCTGTTTGCATTCAAAAAGGTTCTTGTACATACTTGCGATTCCCCCTCCTTTCTTATCAGAACGAGAGGATGACTATATAAGAAGTTTCCTGGTGCACCCTCGTTTAGTATGGTTGCACTACAACTATCATCTTGCCATGTTTCAGTTAGCAACATAAAATCTAAGTTATGTGTTCAAATAAATTATTTTACAAGGTGTGCCTTGTTTTTAAGTGACCTAACGTTTTCTGTGGGTTCAGATATGATTTTTACCCTGTTACTCTGATTCAGATTTTTACCCTGTTTTCTGTGGGTTCAGATATGATGGTCTTTGGCTTGCAGTTTATTTTAATCAGGTTTGGTCTGCCCGATTTCTGTTTTCTAGCAGACCTTTTCTTCCACTTTTTTTTTCTATTTCTAGCAGGCCTTATCTGTATCGCTAATAAAGTAAGAGCTGAAGGGGCTGAGGACATCTGCTTGTTCTGAAAACATTCCCCAAGGTCGCCGTCTTGAGGCAGAATGTCCTGTTTATCTCACCTGGTTTGGTGGAGTAAGGGTGGGTTGAGGTGATTTTGCCCCAGGCGGAACTTTTTCTGCTATAGGAGGGGGAGGTGCCGTGAACGAGTGGGACAGCTTGGTTCCTGCGGAGACTAGTTTTTCAAGCTGCGCTGGGAAACTGAGATGGGGGATCCTGAAGACGTGGTTGATGTGTCCTCCAGGGAGTTACTCTGCTGGAGATCTGCAAGGCTGCGTGTTGGTAGACACCTAACACCTTCGCCAGGTGCTATACCTGAGCATTAAATCCGTCTTGACAGCTGTGGTAGGTGGTGGCAGCACTGTCTGAACTGTCCAGCTTGGCTTCCACAATTCCTTAGTGATACTTGCGCTATTTTTGCCCCTGGAGATACCTCCAAGATATTGATTCCTCTCACCCTAACAGGGGTAGTAGAGTAAACAGAATATTCCTTCATACTATCCACGTGTGCCTGGTCATCGGCCAATGTGGAAGGACCTAGGTTGTGGCGTTATGCAGGATGATTCCTAGTGACCAACTGATGGGGAACTTAATGTGTACTATCTTAACCCCCAAATAAGGAATGGAGACTTATGTCCCCCAGCCAGAATCGTAAGGTCGTGAGTAAGTCTGGTTGCCTAGGGGGTGAATTTGGCTCCAGCTTCACAAACAGAAAGAGTGTCATGCTTTTATCCAGTTTGTGCGTGGGGCTTGGTCACGTGATTGGCATTTTAAATGGAGTGTGGTGTGCCAGAGTTCACATGGTCGGCACCAACATAAGTCTCCATTCCCTATTCGGGGAACAAGGGTTGCAAAAGTAACCATTTCAATTCATAAAGCTGTCTGCTGTTCACACCCTCATGCAGGACAATTTTACACCAGTTATTTTGCTTCTTCTTAGAAATTCTAAGCTGGAAATTTGGTGCTAATTTATAGGATGCTGTGTACCAATGCTCATGGCTCAGATTTACAACCAAAAACGGTGCACAGAGGATTCCAGTGAAATGCAATGGAAACTTCAATGACTCCTTCACTTGAACAGTATTTGGCTTGAAAAATGTTGATTCTCAAGTAATGAGAAAATCTAACAAACACTGAAGCCCCCCAAAAAGTCTAGCTTTAAAACAAGATTTTAGTAAACCCATGCTCTGCCCTCTCTAATCTGTGCTTGGTAGTCACGTCATGTGATGTGCTATCACAGGCCAAAATTAAATTCAGCTGAACTTTCATCAGAGCAGAATCCGGAATTTTGTCACACAGGCTGGAATATGTCGTATTCGAACCCAATCAAGTTAATGGGGCTGATTTCCCAGTGTGATGGAGGGGTTACCCAGAGGCTGGGGGATGTGTCTGTGATTTCACTGAACTAGCCCAATGTTCTTTAAAAAAATGAATGCAAAATGGGCCACGATTAATGTCTCAGATACCCAGCTACCGAAGTTTTTTTGTTTGATATCCACACACACCGTAATGACAGCCGCCGGCGTGACCCACCACCAAGAGGTTTCCGAGTACCACCAGTGGTATGTTTAAGAACCACTGATTTAGAGGAAGACTGCATAGAATCATTTTTTAGCAGTTGTTTGCATGCATAAAAGACTATTAAATTAATGTAAAATTAAAAAGTATTTAATTGTAGTTTTATTTAAGCCATTTTAGCCACCACAATCTTCAAACAAATATTACAGCAGGGGTTGGCTTGCAAAGAAGCAAACCCCAACCATTTTCACAAAACTGAAATAACTTCTGCTCCTGTTCTTCGGTTTTGTCTACATGTGCAGCCATGTTGTTGACTGTATGCATATACCACACATGAATGAGGGAGAGGAGCGTGTCACAGGGCAAAAGAAACTTATCATGCACAAATTAAAGTTTAAGGATTGGTAGTTTTATATGATTTCTTTGTTATTACAAGGAGGTTGAACATTGAATTAAATGTTGATATTGCTAAATGTCTAATTAGCTTAAAAGGCTGCTAGTGTTTACGGTTTGGGGTTGCATACATGCATAGTTACACCAATGGCTCTCTGCCCATAACATAGGCTATTTTTGACACCAAGCTCAATTTGTCTTTGAATGAAAGTTTGTACAGTGGGAGACACCAGGAATCATAACACGTGTTTCCATGTGTCGTTGTCCAAGGTTTCGACTTTCACTTTGGGTACAGCAATGATCTTCACACCAGAAGTGAACTTTCTAAATCGTCCACTCATCCTCAAGCTTGTAATTCCCTTCCTACTGCTACCTATTATTTAGTTTTATTTTATTTTCAGGATTACCTTGCCTTTAGTACTTGTAAGTGCATAGAAAGTTGTCCAATTAACAGGAAACTTCATAAAATGATTGTTACTTTGCTGTTGAGCAGGTCTATTAGAATAAATCTCATCGCAGCAGGTCCTGGAGTCAGTACGAGATTTTGGTGCAGTTATTTTCTGTATGAATGTCAGTGTGGGGTTAACTGTAGGTAGTTTTTCTTTCTGGACCTCCTGGCTTGAAGTGAAAAAGGGCCGTTTTGGGGCTCTAGGTATGTCTTTAGTAAACGTTTTTGCTTGTCTCTACAAATCTTGCTCTGTTTTGTTTAATGGCACAAGAAGCATCACAAATCTTGAAAGCTACAGTATTTTTCATTACAGTAGCAAGCATATTTAAAGCACCATGTGTCAGGGAATAAAACAATCATTTCTTGAGATTGGAGAACCGAGCAGCGCTCTTTTTCTTCCAGAATACTATTCCTCAAAGAGATTGATGTCAAACACAATTGTAGCCGCTGGTTTGACATCTTGAGTTTGACGATCACCGTATATTGCAGTAAGACTGTTACAGTTGTTCAGCTTGCTTGTGAAAAAAGAATTTAAATGAAAACAATACCAGTAAAATGAAACACAGCTGTATAGACAATTGACCTCTATGGTTGTTTCTACAATCAAAAAAATGTTTCTGTTAAAAAACAGTAACTAATTGCCAGCAGGGTTGCCAGCAAGGCACCTTAAAATTAATTTTGTTTTATTGTTAATTATATTTACAGTTGCATGCTTTTTATTGAAAAACAGTAAATAACTGACAGCATGGTTGCCAGCAAGGCACTGTAAATTGTACAGTGTTTTACAGTTAATTATATTCACAGTTGCATGCTGTTGTTTAAAATAACAGTAATAAACTGGATTTATGGTTGCCAGCAAGGCACTGTAAAATTGGTGAAATGTACTGTAAAAGGCTGTTTTATCAAAAAAAGCATAACAATGTTTTTAAATTCAAAGTACATTATTCATACATACATTTTAAACAATTAATCTTACTACAAAACATGTGTATTATTACAATGTATACCTTTTAACCAGGTATTTGTGTCTTGTAACAGAAAAAAACTAAAAAGTATTGTTTCAAAAAAAAACATTTTTAATAACTTAAAAAAAATGAATAAACTGAAAGTAAATAAAAAAACAACTCTTGTGGAAATTTTGGCATTATCAAAATTAACTTGATATTCCCAAACCAGGGTTACAAAACTCAAAAATAACTACATGTATTCCAATGCATCCCCAATCCAGCTGTATAAATGATGAAGTCTTAACAAGATCAACTAGTCTTTAATAATTTAGTCTGATGGCTGTTCATGTACAGGCAGTCATAAAAATGTCTCTCTGGACACAGATTCATGAGTGTATGGGTTGCATTTTTGATTTATGTGATGTGTGTGAGATGCGTGAGATGTGAAGGGTGGTGCGTTATACTCAAAGTCCTACTCAAAGTCCATCAACTTCTTCATGAGACTGGAGACACAAAAAGTCACAGTTTTTTTGGAGAGTATATAAATATTGCACATGTATACCATATATTTAAAATATACATAATAGACCAAGTCTTATCGATGTCAGGAAAATAAATTCTCTTGAACCGAATGTGAATGTGATTAGATTAAAGAAATCTCATTGTGCGTTCAAGCAATCACATAAAACATGTTATTAACTAGTATTTTATTCATGAAAAATATCACCTTGTATTCATTTGCATAAAATATGTGTTATGGATGAGTCTGCTTTTTACTGTAGCAAAACTTGAAGGAACTTAAGGCAATTTGATTTCCTTGACAATTTGCTTTTCGTGAGCTTGAATACAGACCATAATTGAATGATGTATTGAGTGCATTTTCTGTTTGTGAATGTGAATTATGTGTCAAATCACTTGCTGAATCATTAAAGGTGCCAAGTCATGATAAAGTGACTTTTCTGATATTCCTGGCATCTTGAAGTGTTGTTCCTTCATTAAAAACATGCCTCAAGTAGTATTCTGATTAGTTCATGCATGTTTGAGTAATCCTTTATTCCTTTTTTCTAAGCTGAAAACGTTTTCGTTTCCTTATCCCCACCTTTTTTCCTTATCCCCTCCTAAGCCCCACCCACTTGTCAATCATATGACGAACAGGAAACGTGGTTTGACCTGTTCGTGTGACAGTAGTAGACTGGCACTGGATAAACAATGCCAGAGAAGTGCTTTTTTTGGATTACCAAAGAATGAGTTTATATGTCAGAAATGGCTTGATTTTGTGTCTGCCATCAGAGAAACCTTTTTTTTTTGTGCGCAGCACTTCACATACAACTGGTTTATCAACAAAGAACATAATATTTTGTGTGTTTTTTTTTCTCCATGTTAAAAGCTTAATTTAAGTTACTTTCAGTGATTTTACGTTACATTTTTAAATTAAATTGATATTTCTATATTTTATAATGTTAAAAATAAAAATCTTTATAATCAGCTGGTTAATACACATTTTCAATCAGCAAACTATCCTAAAATGCAACACAAGCTTCAAAATATCAGATAAAGCCTTTTAAATCATGAAAACAGACTGAAAATTAACTGTTAACGTAATCAGGCATTTGTCCTGTATTTTTTGTAAGTTTTAGCAGATAATTAATGTGGAAAGTACAGAAGAGCAGCACCCTTCATAGGCTGTGTGTGTCTTTCACCCACGACATTAGGTCTACATCAGGTCTACAAAGGAAACATGATGAATGCTTCTTCTGATTGCAAAGAAAATACAGCCCTCTCAAAACAGGAAATGTATGATTAATGATTTACCTAAAGGAAAAGTTTGTGGCTTAAAAGTCAAATTCACCAGGTTGACCCATGGTAATACACTATTCGAAAACAACTTGAGCTCTCTCTTTTAGAAAACATTTCTCTTCAAATGAAGTTGTTTAAAAGGTTCTTGAATAACCCTCATAAAAATCCATGATAGACATTTTCAAAGCGAAAATAAAGGTATCTTGGAAATAACTCACTGGGTTCTTTTCACTTGTAATATAAAGCGTGTTTTGGCATAATTTGTTTTAAAATGTTTTCCATGTGTGCGCTCCATGAAAGGGGCCGAGATTCAGGAGATGATCCATTTCCAGCAGACTTTTCATTTGGGTGATGAGGCATGTTGCTGTTGAATCTTTGATGAACGAGCAGTGAGGGGTCTCATTCATTGAATCATTGATTTAATTGTTAAATTAACCCCATGCAAAGGTAATAACTCATTCTATTACATGATCATCCTGAAATAAAGTTTAATTTAAATGTTCAGAAATAAATTGCTTGGGCTCAGTAATTTTATTCGTAAGAAAAACAGAAATTGTATTTCCAGGCCAAAAATTGAAAAAATAGTTATGACATATCCCACATCATTTTCTAATAGTTATTAGAGTATTTATCTTGTGCTTGAATTTACACTTTTTTTCGCTTATTTTAAAAAAAAGTTTGATGCCAAAGTGTTTTTTATAGATTAGATTTTTTTTACAGTTTTGGGTAAAAAAGTACATAAATACAAACATTTTTTGAAGAAAATTGTGTTTTATCTACCGGTTTTTAGAAAAACTTGTAAAGAAACCTCTACTCTCTGAATGTCATCAGTTTATCAAATGGTTTACATGCTAGTCTACTGGCACTTTATTTTTTTTCCAACCTTTCTGTCACGATGGTAGACCAGGAAGACTGAGATGATGATCTCTTTTCACAAGGGTTATTATAAAGTAAAACACAAGCAGTAGATAACGTTGGCAGGCACCGTTTTTCGGAGGCCTACAGGAAAACTCCACGCTAGCTTTAGCTTAGTTGACACGGTGAGGGGATCGAAACCCCCCCATGTTGTCATTTGCAATGGTCAAAACCCCACAGATAGAAGGACCACAGATAGAAGGAATACTCAAAAAGCGTGAAACAAAGTTAGGTTATAATAATGTATATGTATATAATAATGGTTATACTTCGGCAAATATTCATAAACTCAAAATAGTAATTTCATATAATATATTTTACCAAGCGCAAAGAAAAGGATTACTCGGTTGCTTTGTGTCAAACTCAAATGCCATTACACTGCGAGTTGTTGAGCAGTAAATGTGTGAAATTTTGTATTATTAAAACGACGACATATGTCAACATTACACCAGTGTGTTGAGGCATTATATCCACCTTTATAGACATACTAGTGGTGTTTATTTCATACACTTATTAAAAAAAAGAGGTGCTTTACCATCACACGCAGACATTAATCTGCTCTGGGCCCTGGTGTGGTTTATTTTATCCCATCTTAAACAATGCTTATGACCACATGATTTAAACGTTGGGACTTTGTCTAAATGATGTCTTGATCGTCTTCTGAGAATGACTACCGGTGAGAATATCTCTAGGTTTTTTTAACATCATTAAGTTGTTATCAAGTTATTTTACCAAGTCAGTTCACGATAATGCCTTGTTTTTTTTGACTTTGACGAAAGGACAAGTTCCGCATCAAATACTTATATAAAGATTAACTTCTGAATAGTGAACAGTGAATTTGCTGATTTTACTAAACATAAGACTTAATTTGTGATCAATAATATGTTCTCAATCACTAATCTTCTTTTTTTCTTTTTTCTTTTGCAGGTCCTCCTGTAAGTACACATGATGCTTTTGCTGACCCGATGGTAATGAACCAAATTTTTACATCCAGACGTTGTGTCTCAATCAGAATACAAACATTGATACTGGGATCACAATGTTACATGTGCTCAGTTCCAAATGAAGCCATAACACAATTCTACCCCCTTATACTCTCTAGTAGTTTTGTTGACGATAAGTTTTTTTTTTTATCATAGTTTTTGTCAAAGGAGACTTTAAACAAATCGTTAACTAAATAACAATCAATTGACAAAAAGCTATTTCATCTGAGAAACTTAGATAAAAGGTTATTTTGTTATTGATCTGCTAATTTTAACAATGGCAACCACAAGACAAAATAACAAGAAAAGATGAATCAATTGATATTTTCGTAAGACAACAAACGAGACAACTGCAACCTGTCACGGATCACAGAAGGCAGAAGCGAAAGGTGTGATTCACACAGTGTTTATTAAACACAATAGGCTTCGTACCGAAGTACTAGTGACAGTTCAATAGAGAGTCTAGGTGGTAGTAGCGTTACTTCCCTCGAGCAGAGCAAGCCGGTGACAGGGGTTAGTCTCTGGGTGCAACGAGTAGCAGAAGCTCCTGGCAGAAGATCGGGATGAGAAGACGGAGAGAGATACGATCCAGTGAAGATGATACCTGACGGTGAGTGAACGGCGTGGGTGAGTCTTTATAGTGTGGTGTTGATGATTGGAACAGATGACGGTGATGAGTGCCCAGGTGTGTCTGGTTAGTAATCGGGTGATTGAGTGCGTCGTGTATTGGCTGGAGAATGTGACTGGTGATCGGGGCTGATAGAACGTGCAGAGGGTGTGACAGTACCCCCCCTCCACGGGTGACTCCTGGCACCCTGGACCGGCGACGTGGACGGCCGCGACCTCGAGGAGCCGGACGGTTGGGATGTTGCTGGTGGAATGTTTCGAGGAGAGAGGGATCTAAGATGTCCTCCCGGGGTGTCCATGACCGTTCCTCGGGACCGAATCCTTCCCAGTCAACTAAGTATTGGAGTCGGCCGCCCCGCCGCCGGGAGTCGAGGATTTCCTTGACCTGGTAGATGTTTTCACCCACGACTTCGGGTTGTGCTGGAGGGGGAGGCAGCTCTGGGTCTGTGGAAGGAGGAGAGACAGGATCAGTGAAGGGTTTGAGGAGTGAGACATGGAAGGCAGAAGAAATACGGGAGTGAGGTGGCAGATTGAGGCGGTAGGTGACAGGGTTTATTTGGGAGTGGATAGTGTATGGCCCTATGTAGCGGGGACTCAGCTTCCTACAGGGCAGTCGGAGACGGATGTTCTGGGTGGATAGCCACACTTTGTCCCCGGGTCGGTATACCGGGTTGGGTAACCTGCGGCGGTTAGCTGCGTCGGTGTGTCTCCGTACTGCCCGTTGGAGGTGGACGTGAGCTGAGCCCCATACCCTCTCGCTCTCCTGGAACCAATGGTTTACCGCGGGCACCTCCGAGACTTCGCCGGTCCACGGAAACAGTGACGGTTGGTACCCTAAGACACACTGAAAGGGGGTTAGTCCCGTGGAGGCCTGGCAAAGGGAATTCTGGGCATACTCTGCCCACGGTAAGTACTGGCTCCAGGTGTTCTGGTGATGGGCACAGTAAGTCCGGAGGTAGCGGGAGATTTCTTGGATCTTGCGTTCGGTCTGGCCGTTCGTCTGTGGATGGTAGCCGGACGAGAGACTGATGGATGTACCTAGTAATTGGAAGAAGGCCCGCCAGACCCTGGAGATAAACTGAGGTCCTCGGTCGGAGACGATATTCTCGGGGAGACCATAATTGCGGAAGACGTGATGAAATAGTGCCTCAGCGGTTTCCAAGGCAGTGGGTAGGGCTTTGAGCGGGATGAGCTTGCACTGTTTGGAGAATCTGTCGACGACTACTAATATGGTGGTATAACCCCGTGATGGAGGCAGGTCTGTCGCGAAGTCAATACCAATGTGGGTCCAGGGTCGGCGGGGAATGGGTAATGACAGGAGTTTGCCTTCAGGCAGACGGTGAGGAGTGGTGGTTACGGCGCAGACCGAACATCCCCGGACATACTGGGCAACGTCCTTGGCCATACCTGGCCACCAGTATTTCCCACGTAGGAGCGAGAGGGTTCGCCTGCTGCCGGGATGTCCTGACCCGAGGGAGGTGTGCGTACTTTCGAGGAGGGTGAGACGGTGACTGGACGGAACGTAAGTTGAACCGGGTGGTAGACCCGGAGGGGCTGGCTCCTCGAGAGTGGCGGTTCGGATTTCCTCGTCAATCTTCCACAGGATGGGAGCGACGGAGATGGAGGGTGGTAGTATGGGTTCGGGAGCATCTAGAACGGGATCTGGCGAGTGAAGGTGGGAAAGGGCGTCCGCTTTGCAGTTTTTGCTCCCCGGCTGGTATGTGATAGAGAAGTTAAACCTCGCGAAGAATAGTGACCACCGAGCTTGGCGGGCGTTCATGCGTTGGGCATTCCGGAGATTTTTATGATCTGTGATGACGGTAAACGGGAATCTTGCTCCTTCCAACCAGTGTCGCCATTCCTCGAGGGCCAGCTTGATGGCTAGTAACTCACGGTCCCCTATGCCATAGTTCTGCTCAGCAGAAGTGAGTTTACGGGAATAGTACGCACACGGATGGAGAGCTTTGGGTTTGTTCGACCATTGGGAGAGTACGGCCCCCACTCCTACGTCTGCCGCATCGACTTCGACTACGAAGGGTAACGTAGGATCAGGATGTCTGAGGATGGGTGCTGCGGTGAATTTGCTCTTGAGGAGTCGGAAGGCGCGATCCGCCTCGGAGCTCCAGACGATGGTTCTCCGACCCCCCTTGAGGAGAGATGACAAGGGTGAGGATATGGTACTGTAGTTCTTGATGAAGCGTCGATAGAAGTTGGCAAATCCGAGGAAGCGCTGGAGCTCCTTGACGGTTTGGGGTACCTTCCAGTTGTTTACGGCGTCCACCTTGGCGTTCTCCATCTGGACCCCCGCAGCGGAGATCACGTAGCCGAGAAAGGAGATGGTGGACCGATGGAACTCGCATTTTCCGGCTTTCAGGTAGAGGTGATGTTCACGGAGACGTTGTAATACTTGGCTGACTTGGTCACGGTGGTCTTCCAGATTACGGGAATAGATGAGGATGTCGTCGATGTATACAATGACGCATTTGTGGAGGAGGTCTCTGAAGATTTCGTTCATATAGTTTTGGAAAATTGATGGGCTGTTTGCTAAGCCATAGGGCATCACCAAGTATTCATAGTGACCTGTGGGGGTTATGAAGGCGGTCTTCCACTCATCTCCTTCTCGAATACGGATCAGGTTGTACGCGCTGCCGAGATCCAGCTTGCTAAACACTCGCGCCTCCCGAAGTTCCTCAAGAGCTGCGGGTACGAGTGGTAGAGGGTAAGCAAATTTCACCGTAGCCTCATTCAACCCTCGATAATCGATACAGGGTCTAAGTCCTCCGTCCTTCTTGGTCACAAAGAAGAAGCTCGATGCGGCAGGGGATTTGGATGGTCGGATGAACCCTTGGCTGAGGGCTTCATCGATGTAGCTCTCCATCGCCTCGTGTTCAGGACGGGAGAGAGGGTAGATACGACCGTGCGGTAGCTTGGCATTGGGCAGCAGGTCGATGCTACAGTCGTAGGGCCGGTGAGGAGGAAGTTGGGCGGCACGTTCCTTACTGAAGACATCTAGGAAGGCGTGGTAGGTGGAAGGAACGTGCCGAGTGAGGTCCGTTGAAGAGTGATCCAAGGTGGTTGAGTGAAGGGGAAGAGATGACTGGTGGTTCGAGGAGTGATGTGTGATCCTCGCAGGTCTTGCTCCAGCCGAGAATCTGTCCAGTGCCCCAATCGATGGTGGGTTGGTGTTGGACCAACCAAGTTCGACCCAACACAATATCGACATTGGCCCTGGGCAGCACTAAGAGGTGGAGCTTCTCCCGGTGGTGTGGGGTAATTGTTAGGGTGACCTGACGGGTTCGACGGGTGATCTGGCCCTCGCCCAATGGTGAGTTTTGAATAGTGTAGATACGATACCGAGTTTCATTGAGTACTGTCGGGAGGCGATGTTTGCTGATGAAGTTGGTGGAGATGAAGTTCCCAGCGGCTCCGGAGTCCACCAGGACATTAACAGGAAAATCACAAGAGTTCATGGTTAAAGTGGCTTGCAGATGAGGAATTTTACACATTGAGGGAGTGATGGAACAGGCACTCACCATTGGACGAGGAGGGCGAACTGGACAGCAGGAGAGTATATGAGAAGCTTCTCCGCAGTACAGGCAGAGTTGGAGACTGAGTCGTCGGTGGCGTTCCGCGGAGGTAAGGTGGTAGGCATCCGTGATCATGAGCTCCTCCGAGTCGGGTGGTGAGGAAGCAGGGTGAAGACGAGGGGTTCCGATGGTGGTGAGTGCTGGTGAAGGGTGAGGATGAACTGGTGCTCTAGGGGGAATGGTAGGGATGGAACAAGCGTTGAGGTGCTGGGAGATGCTGATGGCCTTTCGGATGAACACCTCAAGGTCCACGTTATCATCATAAATGACGAGGTGTTGGCGAATGTTGGGGTTCAATCCTCGCCGGTATGCGGCTAACAACGCTACTTGGTTCCACCCACTACTGGCAGCGAGAGTGCGGAGCTGAATAGTGTACTCATGGATGGTGAGCTTTCCTTGGGTGAGTGAGATGAGTTCGTCGTGGACTGATAATGATGTGAGTGCTGTGCCGAATACCTCTTTAAGGTGCTCAGTGAAGGAGTGATAAGAATGGAGGACTGGGTTGTTGGCGTTCCAGAGTGCGTTTGCCCATTGAAGTGCTCGACCGGTGAGGAGAGAGATTATAAAGGCCACCTTGGAGAGTTCGTTGGGGAAGGAGGCGGAGTTAGTCTGGATATACAGCGCGCATTGCAGAGTGAATCCAGCACAGGCTTGAGGATCGCCAGCATAACTGGCGGGACGGGAAAGAGCTGAGCTCAACATTGCGAGCGGATTCGCGGGCTGCTGGCTCAGCGCCGCTGCACCCGGGTATGAGTCAGCGGGGCTCCCGGAAGTGTTAGCGCGCCCGTCCATGTTCCGGGAATTTTTGTTCGGTCAGGTATCCTGTCACGGATCACAGAAGGCAGAAGCGAAAGGTGTGATTCACACAGTGTTTATTAAACACAATAGGCTTCGTACCGAAGTACTAGTGACAGTTCAATAGAGAGTCTAGGTGGTAGTAGCGTTACTTCCCTCGAGCAGAGCAAGCCGGTGACAGGTGTTAGTCTCTGGGTGCAACGAGTAGCAGAAGCTCCTGGCAGAAGATCGGGATGAGAAGACGGAGAGAGATACGATCCAGTGAAGATGATACCTGACGGTGAGTGAACGGCGTGGGTGAGTCTTTATAGTGTGGTGTTGATGACTGGAACAGATGACGGTGATGAGTGCCCAGGTGTGTCTGGTAGTAATCGGGTGATTGAGTGCGTCGTGTATTAGCTGGAGAATGTGACTGGTGATCGGGGCTGATAGAACGTGCAGAGGGTGTGACACAACCCTTTTTGAGCTGAAGTCACTGGAAAAATATTCTGATGCCATGTCCGGAGGGAAATCATCCACAGATTTATGGAGAGACAAGTATTTAGAATAGTTTTTATATGGTTATTTTATAATGCTTACTGTTTTTGCTGCTCTTATTACGTGTTGTTGGCCTACCTTGCTTTATTGGAGCTAAAGTGTTGATAAGTTACCTAAAATTAGCAAAATGCCTCAATATTGTGGAATGATCGATTCTAACCAGTGTTTTTCAGGAATCTAACCAGTTTTTTAATTGGAGGCATTGTTTCTGTTTATTATTGATTGAAATAGGGGCTTCACAATCTTGGGGAATGTGGTTCTTTTAACATGCACACCCTATTGGTTTGAGAGTTAAATGACCCACAATTTTCCTCTTATTTTGCTAAAATCGAATATATCATTTTGCTGCATCTGAGTATGAGGCATTGGGCATTGACCATTGGGCGTGAAGATCAGTCCTGACTGCACAGGCTACAAGCCACTTGACTCTCACGTCTCACATGCAAATCCATCTTTCTGTCTCTCTCTCTCTCTCGTGCGCTCAGGTGTGCTCAATCTTAAACTAGCTAAGTAAAGTGAAAGTTAAGTAAAATGTGGCTTATGCATCTTTATAATATGCATGTAGACCTAATTAAATAAACATGTTTAGACTTGGACTGACTGGACTATGTGAATGCTAAATATTAAGGATATTTAATAAATTAATAATTTAAGAAAACAACATTAGGCTGTAGCTTGTTTTTACTTTAGATGCTACTTGATGGGGGCATTTGAAGAGAGACAAAAACGAGACTGAGATCAAACACAGCTCAGACAGAAACAAGAACGAGATCAGAGATAGACAAGACCAAGACTAAAATGAGATCAGAGACAGACAGCTGAGACCTAAATGAGACAGAGATCAGAAACAGCTCAGGCCAAGAAGAAATCGAGTTCAGAGACAGGCGAGGCCAAGACAAGGCTGAGATCAGAGACAGCTGAGATTGAAATGAGGCAGATCAGAGACAGCCAAGGTCAACATGAGACTGAGATCAAAAACAGCCAAGGCCAAGCCAAGATGGAGATTAGAGCCAGCTGAGACCGAAATGAGACTGAGATAAGAGACAATCAAGGCAAAGACGAGGCCAACATCAGAGACAGCCAAGACTGGAATGAGACTGAGATCAGGGACAGCCAAGATCAAAATGTGACAGAGATCTTAGACAGCAAAGTTCAAGTCAAGACAGAGATAGACAGTAGAGACTGAAAAGAGGCAGATCAGAGATAGCCGAGACCAAAATGTGACTGCGATCAGAGACAGCCAAGTCTGAAATGAGGAACAACATATACAGCCGAGGCGTAAATGAGACTGAGATCAGAGACAGCCAAAGCCAAGATGAGACAGAAATCAGAGACAAGCGAGACTGAAATGAGCCTGAGATAAGAGACAGTTGAGACTTAAAAGAGACTTAGATCAGAGATAGCTGAGGCCGAAAATTAGACTGAGGTCAGAGACAGCCGAGGCCAAGTCGAGACAGAGAACAGAGACAGCTGAGACTGAAAAGAGGCAGATCAGAGACAGACGAGGTCAGGACAAGAATGAGATCAGAGACAGCTGAGACTAAGTCGAGACAGAGATCAGAGACAACCAAGACCTAGACCTAAATGAGACTGAGAGCAGAGACAGCCAAAGCCAAGATGAGAACCAAGATCAAGTACAGCTGAGGCAAGTCAAGACCAGGACATCAATCGTTAATTCTATGACAAGACCAAAACCAAAGAAAATGGATCAAAAGGCCACCCACAACTAATCAGCAATGTAATAATTTTGTTTATAACTAAATATACTTTGAAATAAAAAATTTTTTAAAGACTATGTACTAAGACTAATACTAATATAAATCTACCAATCTACTACTTAATTTATTATAGGTCCATCGAAAATGTTGTGAAATTTCCACACAAATGCTTACTTTGGGGTTAAACAATTACGGTTCTTGAGAGCATTTTTTTTATTTTACAATTAATTACTGACGTTTATTTGGCAATTTTAAGTAAAAAAATGGATGATTGATGTTCCTGTGTATTTTTCAAATGTGTGAAGATTAAGCAAGAGCAGGCTAGCCATGTGTTCCCAGTAGGTGGTCCCATGGTTGGTTTGTCTGTTTCTTTATTTTTTTTCTCATGTCTTTGACAATTGTTGGTCTTCTGCCTACATTTTCTGTTTTATATTATGGTTTGAAGCACTTGACACTCATCTCACTTCTTCTGTCTTGCATTTGGGATCCATGTTCTCCATTATGGCAGTTAAAAAAGAAGACAATTATTAACCTCATAAAAAATATTGCAGCCGTGCCTTACAAGTGAGCTCTTAGCTAAGAAAAAGGAAAACTAAAACAGTTTTTTGAACAAAAACTTAAATAATCAAAATTATTTAGGAAAAATAAAAACACCTTCTTTAAAAAATACACTGTCTTTAAAAAATCTTGCACTTGCTCATAAACCAAGGCTAAGTGCTATGAATGGAAATGTTGTTTTCCATTAATCAGGTAAATGTTTAGAGATATATAGGGAAAGTTTTAATGAAGTTATTCTTCTTTGAATAGTGTTAGGTATACAGTAGTGCAGTGGCCCTAAAACTGTGGTACGCGTATCACTGATGGTACTTGGACACCCCCTAGTGGTATGCGAATGTCCGTTAGAGGTACGTGGAGGTCAATTCTGTTTATGTGTTTTCTTAGCATAATATTTACACTGCAAAAAACGCACTCTTGGAACAAGAAAAAAAACTCAAATAAAGTTAAACTCTTCCTATATCAAGCAAAAAAATCTGCCAATGGGGTAAGCAAATTTGACTTGTCAAGATTTCTTAAAATTAGAAAAAAATTCTAGCTGATAAATAGACAAAAACTAGAATATTTCAACTTGTATCTAGTCTCCAGTGGTCTTAAAACTAGACAATTTGTCTTAAAACTAGGATGTTTTCTCTTTTATTTAAGACTAACTTAGAAAATGTAATATTAAAATAAGTATATATGACCTTGAATTAAGAAAGTTTGTGCTTAATTTTATTTCTTAAAGTAGAGTATGGGTTCTTAAAACTAGAAATTCTAGCTCAAAAATAAAATTTTAAATAAATATTTTATATATTATTTAGGCCTATTCATGTATTCTTAGGTAGTACAGTTCCGATAGGAGACAGGTAGAATACTTAGTAGAGCTCAGGGGAGAAGATCGGGGAAGGATCAGAGCTGGATTCGAACCCCCGTCACCAGAGATTTCAGGTCCACATGTCAACGCTCTGACCGCTACGCTATCAGTGCTGACAAATTAATTCCATTCTGATAAGCTATATAAAACTAAAAGAGAAAACATTCTAGTTTTAAGACATATTGTCTAGTTTTAAGACCACTAGTGACTAGATACAAGTTGGAATATTCTAGTTTCAATGTGTTTTTACAGCTTGGAAAGACTTGTTTTGAGAGTTTTTGTATGTTTTTAAGATCCAAAAGTTTTTGCTAATTTAAAGAATTCTTGCCAACTCAAATTTGCTCACCCCATTAGCAGATTCTTTTGCTTGATCTAGGAAGAGTTTATCTATATTTGAGTTTTTTTTCTTGTTTCAAGAGTGCTTTTTTGAAGTACAGATATCTTCCATCAAAGTTAATACACAACTGGATGAGGTATTAATGTTTGGGGTATTGATGATTTATTTATGGTGTAGATCCTTTTTCTTCTTTTCTTTTCACAAACATTTGAATCTTATTTCAAGAAATCAAATGTTCTTACCTTCACTTGATCTAAAGTCGAACTAGATTTAAGATTTTTTTTTCTTGTTCCAAGATGCATGTTTTTACCAATATTTAATATTGATTTCTTAAAATAAAATATCAATAAAATTCTTGAAATAAGAATATGTTGAGTCAAAAATTCTTGTTTTAAGATTCTTGTTTTAAGATCAGTGGCAAAATCGGCAACTTGTTTCACATAGTTTCTTAATTCAAGAACATAAATGACCAGAATAAGAATTTTTTTCTCCTCAAGAAAATATAAGTTTTATTTTCTCAAAATAAGCAAAGTAATCTATACCCAAAATGTTTAAATTATAAAATTCTTCCTCAAATAAGAAAATCAAGATTTTCAATCTAATTTTAAGCATTTTCAGCTTTGCTTAGAATTCATTTTTTGCAGTGTACCCATTAAGCTAGAAATACCAATGTGCGTGTGTGTGTGTGGAGAAATATATAATTGGAATAAAACATTTCAATCTTGTGGCGCTGGTGTGTGCAAAGTGTTGACTGTATATAACAAGTGCATTGCGTGTGTAACTAGCTGAGAAGCTCCCAAGTGCAGCGTGCAGAGCGATTGTATCTCTGCAATGACTTAAAGAGCCAAAGGATGAGAAAATAAATGAAACAAGAGCTTCATATCATGCAAGCCTTCGTGATGCCAAAGTGGATAAGCCCCACACTCTTCTGAAAAGCTCTGTTCACATTATGTGCGATGAAAAAGCAGCAAGAGTGAAACTTATGACGCTTTAAAACACTATTTCACTGAGAGTTGATATGGCAACTGACATTAAAAATATGTTGAATGAGCACGTTGCAAACACATGTGAAATAGAAGAATGAAACAGCAGATGTTTCTCTCTGAGCGCGTACATGTATTTCAGTGTCAGACGCAGGTACCTTACAATCCCACACGCTCATTTGTTAAAATATCTATTTTACTCTCAACTATGCTCATTTCAAAGAGTGTGAAAGAAAGAAAAACGATTATAAAATAACTCTAAAAACATTGTATTAACATCCTATTGTGAATATTATTTTACCTATAATGCCTTTATCATTAATTCCTCCTACTAGCAGAAAAATAAATCTCTCAGAATTAATATGTAAAAGAGAGACAGCAAGAGAAAGGGATGTTTTAATAAAACTTGCATAGTAAACTAAACTTTCCTGTGTGTCTACAGTTACACATTTTAAAAAAAAGACACTGTCTGGGTCAGGTCGGTTTTTAGCCTGGATTCCATGGCTGAAAATGTGTCCCACTTCAGACCCGGTATATTCTTAATGTTCAGGATGTACAGTGTTTAGCATTGCTAGAATGAACAGCTATATAAATATTATAAATATGTTATTAAACTGCACTTAACAATAGCTGAACAGGAGAGCCTATTCACTGTGGCTTTACTCTACTTATGTACATCAAAATGTTGCTCATTATGGTTCTTGGAGCGGCAATTTTTTTCTGAGGTGTTACTTGGTGCAAAAAGTTTGAGAACCAATGGTGTAGTGTATTGGAAGTTCAACTTCAGGTTTGTTTCTCGATTAAGAATTTGGACAAATAGTTTTTTAGTCAACACTTGGACTGTTTCGTGGACTGAAGGATTATAATGCTCCATTTGTACTGAAATTAGAACAAAGCTAAATTTTGCTGGCCACTATAAAACCTGGCAAAATTGGCTGTTTCCTGTGTGCTCGACTTTGAAAAGTTTAAATGCTTTATAGTCTGTGGTTCTTCATAGGTCACTTCACTAAGGTATGGCTTTTACACGCTTTGGAAGCATATCTGGTCCAGCTCAGCCTCAATTAGCAGTGACAGGAAACATTTAAATTCACAGAAAGCTTCTCTGATGAGTGTGTTGAGAGCTCTTGTGGAAAAATGCACTTGAGAATTAGGTATACATTCAGCTCAGTCCCATGATCCATCTTGTTTCTGATTAGCTGGCAGATGATGATTCATTTCTAATAATTGCATTGTTAGTCCAGGTCAAATTATTCCTTATATTACAATGTGCTATTACATTGTACACTCTCATTTCAAGCACGGTTGAAGCAGAAACTTGATTTGATTAACTAAGATTTGAAGATTATATTCACATGTTATTTTCTGCGTATGCTCAATTTTTATGCAAGACATAACTCATATATAGCCATGTAATTTACAGTTATGCACAATTGGAGGTGCTTTACTTTAAAGAGTAGAGCATGGAAAAGAACCAAACAGTTTCTGAAGAAATTAAGAAAATTTTCATTTAATCCTTTCATATTTAAAAGAAATACACATTTTGAATTTTTTTTATATGATTTGTATTCCTGTGGATTATGGGAATGTGTTCAATCATTCTCCAAAAAACAAAAATTACACATTTGTATTTTAGTATAATTCCAAGGAAGTGTTGTTTGACTCATGTTCTCAGTAGTAGTTTAAATTGAATGTTAGCTAGAAACCTTTGAAAGAAAGAGCTTTATATTTTGAACAACATTGTTTTGATGTTATGATGCTTGGTATTTAATTTAAAAATCATCATTCTGTCACCTGATTATTACATCTTGAATAACAGAGCTTAATTTCAAAGGAGACATGATTTTTGGAAATTATGTGTAGAGGAGTGAAAAAGATAGCAAATGCAAGTGGTTGACAGAAAAAGTAAAATAAAGAACTCAACTGTCTTATCTTAGCTAACTTTTTAATGCTTAATGCTTAATACATTTGTATTTTAGTATAATTCCAAAATTTCCAAAAAATTATAATAAACCCTTGTGGTTGTTTTTGTATTGTTTGAAGAATTTCCAAATTGACAAATTGAACAATTTTTGACATTTCTGAAGCAAACAAAACAAATCCTTATCCTATCATTTTCAACTGAATTAACATTTATTAACTTTTTTAGCTGTAGAGTTTTCCACATTCTTACAGTTTGCCTCTCAATTGCATGGTTTTAAATGCTGTCAAAATAAATTGTGACATATTGTTGTGTGAGAAAATAACACAATATCTTAGGCTACATAATGAAATCTTTCTTTACTGGTGGCGCACATATGATTGCTGAGTAATTTAACAGCATGTGATCCATAAGTGCCCTTTTTGCACCAAACATATCTTAACCCCGTAGTGCAGGGCTCCAGGGAAGCATTCCCCTCGATTCTTCAAGGGGAGCCCTCCATTAACAACTGCACTCAAGACCAAATGAGAGCCACATGTACTCTGCTACTGTGGATCTGAATTGAAGTGTTCTTCTGCTGGCTGACCTCCAATGGCCTGTTCCAACTCAGCAGCTGGACCTGCATTTGAGACCTGCTCCTTTTACTTAAACACATTCATACATATACACATGCGCACGCACACACACAAACCCAAAACATGTAAGGCAGCTCACGTACACTCAGACAGAGCGTTGTACATATGCAAGTCTCTTATAAACACTCCATCCAGGTGCACCATGGTCCTGTCATGTGCTTTACACTCCTCTTCCACATGTGCACCTTTACGCCACTAAACCCTTGGGTCCTTGTTATGGCCTTCCATCGTTTCCCCCTGACTCAGAAAGTTATGTTTTTGTTGAGAACTGCATGGCGGAATA
Source organism: Danionella dracula (assembly GCA_900490495.1). NCBI lineage: Eukaryota > Metazoa > Chordata > Actinopteri > Cypriniformes > Danionidae > Danionella > Danionella dracula. The sequence goes on along the minus strand of UELW01000844.1, from coordinate 4,327,969 downwards.
TTATATTTTTAAAATCATTAGAATGTTAATTGTATGTTGGTTTCCAAAGGAAACGCTAATACAAACATTTTCATCTCACAACATTTTGAAAAACTTATGAGTGCAAAACTAATTAATGTTTTCATATAAATATAACACCTTTAAAACTACAGACAATTATTTAGTTAAAACATGCTCTTAAGGAAGTCACACATCTAGCCGAGTCGAATATTATTTTCTAGATGGGATGGCTTCTCTGCAGGGGGCTTTCGTTAACTTCACACCTCCGCTGTTTAATGTTGACTCAGTAATGCTCCTTGCCCTTGGATGTCATTCAGATGGGCGCTGTTTTGTAATTGAAACTAGCTTTTAAACAAAAGTTTTTGCATGCAAGGCTTTGTGGGATATAGGAGATGGGTGAATATTTTTGCTGTAACAATCAAACAATGGGTAGCTCCAGCTGTTCAATGTTTATCTTCTATTTTTTCATTCTTTGGGTTTTTTTCCTCATCATGTGTTTCTCTTTTTTTCTTCTTTTGACTCATGTTCTCAGTAGTAGTTTAAATTGAACTTTAGCTAGAAACCTTTGAAAGAAAGAGCTTTATATTTTGAACAACTGTGTTTTGATGTTACTTGGTATTTAATTTAAAAATCATAATTTTGCCACCTGATTATTACATCTTGAATAACAGAGCTTAATTTCAAAGGAGACGTGATTTTTGGAAATTATGTGTAGAGGAGTGAAAAAGATAGCAAATGCAAGTGGTTGACAGAAAATGTAAAATAAAGAACTCAACTGTCTTATCTTAGCTAACTTTTTAATGCTCGTTTCCAATTTAACATGAACCCATTCAAATTGTGGATAACTCGCTAATATAACTGACATGCAGGTTTTGGAAAGAGGCAGCATTGCCACTTGCATTGATATAGTTTAATATCATAGTTTGATTTTGAGAAAAATTAAAATTCATCATACATCATCGTATTTATTTCACTAGTTCACTTTTGCCTGTAATTTGCTAGTATTACAAACAACGTGCCAAGCTATAAAAAGCGTATTAGGCAAGCTGTCCATATAAGGAGTCTGGGAGCAGGAAGTGGCCTGGTGGAAGGAGGGATAGGAAACTTTGATGATTGCCTTTTGGTTTGTGCATATATACTGGATTAGTAACCAGCTTAAGTGGAACCTACTGTTCATTATGGCTTGGCACCCATTTCTTCTTGTGTTTTTCTCATTCACTAAAGTTGACTGACTTTCTTTATTCTGTCCTCTTTTCTCTCATCTCTTTTTTAGGGATTACCTGGACGAACAGGCTTTCCGGTAACTGTCTCATAACATCTCTCTGTTCATCTGTCTGTTTGATTGCTCTTTACCTTTTTCTGGTGATGGTTTATCCTTCTGAAGCAGTTTTCAAACAATGTATCCAAAAACAATCCACTACAAACATTTCTATAAAATTAAACTTTTGTTCTCAAAAGTAGTTTTGATTTATATAATCATCTTTGTAAACATGTATTAGTCCACATATCTCGATTAAGACTGTTTTAAATGAAGCTCTTTAGCTTAAAGTAAAGCAATTTATTCAAACCTAATCTAATCCAAGAAAAAGCATCCCTCTTCACTCTTTTTTATAACAAGCAAGTTATTAGGTTTCCTTAACAATATTTAATTTCAATAAGTGTATTTTAATTTGAAAAGTCTTTTCTATTAACAAAAGTTGTTTCACTGATTAAAATTTTTACAGCACTTGGTATTTATAGATGATTATTCTATCTCTGGCTGTATTGTCTGAATCCCCTCTTCTGAGTTTCTGCTGTATTTTTAATATCACTAACCAAAGCTCACATAACTGTCTTTCATAATGTCCCTTTATCCTTCAAGTCTATATTTTCCTAAAAAATAAGAGTAGCTCTCATTTACCTTCAAAATTTAGGAACTAAACCTAAATTTGGAGGCTCTCATTTATTAAAAATTGTTTATTGTAATTTTTCTTTCTATCAATCATTTCTCTTTATTCACCATCATGGCTTTACAAGTAAAAGCAATACATATTAAAAGTCCCATGTTATGCCCTTGTTACAGTACTTAGAACCAATATTTAAACCCTCTATACCAGTTGGTCCTCCTTAGGTGTCGAGGTAGAAAAATATGGGGTGTAATTAGTGTCACAATTCTGAGTGCACAAAGTCAAACAAACAACAGTTGCAAACTCTCTTGCACTTTCTAGAACTGCAAGATACAATTCTGAAATTTTGGCAAATACTAAACTACCACCTACACACAGTCGAAGCAACTGTCAGATGTGTTCTGGATTTAAATGGCTTGACCGTATATCTGTACTTACAATCTGTACTTGAAAGTAAATGCACAGCTATTGTAATGCTTATATTCATGTTTAATATATCATTCAGTTCTATACATATGCACAAATGACTGGGGGGCCCAGGGGAAAAGGTTGGGAACCACTGCTCTATACTAGCGCTATGCTATTAAAACTTTCAAAATGCAGTATTTTTGGTAAATAATATTGGTGTTTTTGGCCCAGCAAAATGTGCTGTTAACATCAGGGCCCTCCCATAGACGAGCTTTTGGGCATGTCTCTACTGACCAGCCTGTCTCTACTGAGTCTGACAAAGAGTTTGAGTCAACAGAATGTAATAGAAACCGGAGGGAAAAGGACTCCTCAGCTAACGTTATATGTTCACAAAATAAATCAGATGTACCTACTCTTAAACTGTATGATTTCTAATGTCGGTGTACTGTTTTATGAATTATTTATTTTGTTATAGGCGTACTTGTGAGAAATGCAGTAAAATGCCAATAGAAGTTCTGGTCACGATCTTTACTTTTTGACGCGAGAGTCTGACCCAGTAGCGTGTAGTAACATCCTGTAGTATGTGTTCAACACGATTGTTGAATCCTGTAGTGTGTTTATGCTTAGGATTTGAGGGAAGATAAGAGGGTCCATGTGTGTGCTGAAACCTGATTTCCTTAAAGTATTATAAAAGTCATGTAGTGTGCACTCAGCTTGATGTGTGAAGAGTTAAAATTGTGTATTTCATTAAAGTATGTAAGTCTAGCACAAGTACTAAAAAATACTTACTATGTGGACCTCCAAATCAATGAACATGGGACAGTTGGAAAAGCTCTCGTTGTAAGAGCCAGCCTTGTCAAAAATCCTTTGTCAAACTGTTCTTTGTTGATGAACCAGTTGAATGTGAAGTGCTGCTCACGAACAAAAGGGATCTTTCTGAGTTTCCTCTGATGGGCAGACACAAAATCGAGCCATTTCTGATGAATAAACTCATTCTTTGTTAATCCAAACAAAAGTTTAGGCTCGTACATCCGAAAATGCATGTCTCTGGCATTGTTTATCCAGCGACGGTCTGCTGCTCTCACACTTCTGAGACAAACTATGTTTCCCGCTCATCATAGGAAGGGGCCGTATTAGCAAGTCATATGACTGACAAGTGAGTGAGGCTTGGGCGGGGATAAGAAAAAGGGTGGTGCTAAGGAAAACGAGTGACAAGGAAAAAAATATATACATATACTACGGTGCACACTTTAACTATTACACAAAAAATGTGTAGTTAAAGTCAGAACCCTGGACAGAGAAATGCTATCTAAGATAAGAGGCTTTTCTCTAGGGATATTTGATAGCAGACAGCAAATTATCTCTGACAGAAATATCTAAAGAAGTTCTCTAATTAATGATCCCTTGTGTTAACAGATTTACTGCTAAGTAAAACACCCAGACATATGCTAAATGGCACACCATGATCACAGTCATTATTTAAGGAAATATTTGTGGACTTCGAATGAGTTATGCTGATTCAGGTTACCAATCCTGGGCTATCATTTGCCCTGTGTTTCCATTACGAGGACTTGAGTGAGTCATCTGCTAGCTGTCAACGCTTTCTGTTCTACTAACACACTGACAGACTCTGCTAATACAAAAAGATTATCCATGTTATTGTCTATAAAAAGTCAATGATTTTAGCACAAAATGAACGTGTTTTTATCCAGTGTTACTTTCAGTTATAGACAAGTCTTGATTATGTTTGACACAGTCTCTCAGGTTCACATTTCAGGTTCCGTTCATAAATGTCCTATGCTTTAGGATTCCTGATGGCATCTCCCTGCATAATGAATAAAAGAAATAGGATGCATTTTTGTGTACATTTCAATATCAACACAGTTAGTTGAAAGTATATGGAAGGGATGTTTATGCATCAGTTCAGTAGAAGACGAAACATATGGATATCCTAAATGTAGGATGTGCTGTAGATGTAAAATAATTACTTGGAAAGTTCATCTTCAATCAACATTTCAATGCTAAACCATGCAATTCTGCTTAAATATAATTTACTCATAAATTGTCATTTAGTTGCTCTATAAACTCTGGTAGATTTATTGTTGCTAATTTTCCTCTTGACACTAGGGAGACAAGGGATCAATGGGCATTCCTGGAAGAATGGTGAGTGATTTGGTGAAATACTCAGAATTCAACTCATTGCTATTTGATTTATGAAAGTAGTCTGTAATAATGTATCATTGGTCCTCAGAGGCACAGAACTGACATAGCTAGCTAAATATTAATTATTAAATATGTTCCACACATTTCTATCTTTATAACGTTCAGAAGTGTATTATTCTTTTAATCTTGTCAGTTCAGAAGAAGTTGAATATTTGCAACTTTTGTTACATATATGTAACGTAGCACGTTGTCTTACCTTGTAATAAGCATGGCTGCATAGCCCAAAATCTGGATATTTTGCTTGCCATTTAGCACCAGTCTAAAGTTGCTATTTAGCACTGGTCATTACAAGTGGTATTTAGAACCAACCACATTCAGAGCCAAAGACAAGTTTGGAGTTCAAAGAACCACATAAGTATATAGTGCTGCATTTTGGGGGGGATATTTTGTGGTGGGTTTTGTTGGGTATGATACAGCACATTTCTTATGTAAATAATATTTTTTGACACATGTGAAGGTCAGATCTAAAAAGCACTTTTGGATATTGGTGCTAAATGTCACCAAAAAAGTTCAAGCTAAAAGGCCTTCCCTACCTCTGCCCCAAATTCCTGCAAACCAAGTTGTAAGGCTGTAAATATAACACCCAGTTGAGATACATCAATGCAAGCAAAAGTAACAAATGCATCACACTTTCATAGTTGTGAATATGCCTTTTTTAGCGACTTTTACAAATAACGTTTTTGGAGTAGCACGCACAGTCAATTAGCACAGGGCGGTCTCCATATTAAGCTTGGAGTTCCACCCGTTATAAGGCATCAATTAGCCCAGTCTCATTGAACGACCAACAGCAAAAAACTCTTCACCGCTCCTTTGCCTCACTTTAGGGGGGTCTTCGGGCTTCAATTATTCCCAAACCTGAAGTCCTCCTACAGACTGCTCTTCTAGAATGCGTTTACACATGTCAATTTCTGCTTGCGGTACCAAGGCCAATTTATTCAAGTGCGCCCTTGTGAGAAGAGTGAATCAACAAGATGTATTGTCATGGTAAATTACTTGTTTTTGTGATTTATACAATCGTATAAATGACAAAACGACTCATGTTTGAAGCCATATTAATAGAAATATTACAAATAACTATTATGTCTAAAAGGAAACGGAATTTTTTTCTCAATTTAGGTTGAAGGCCTCACTGTGTTTTGAAGGGAGATCAGCTCTCGCTCTTACCCCAACTTAATTCAAAAGAAAATGGAGACCATGTGAATAGGCAAAATGGAAGGGAAAGACCAAGGGTTCTAAACAGAATTCCGCCTATAGCTTATTTGTTGTTCGTCTATAAAATGGTGTCCACTTTATCCTCAATGTCATAGAAATATAAAATGTCATAGAAACACAAACCCTCTCCATCATGTTTGAACTTGAGTTAATTACTTAATTCTTAATTTTCCTCTTTCCAGGTTTGTTCATTTGACTTGGTTTCTGTGAATAAGATGTATTTGTAAAACTTAAAACTGGAAAAGAACAGATATATACTATTGCCAAAAGTATTCACTCACCCGTCCTATTAACTGGAATTAGGTGTTCCAATCACAAGACCACAGATGTTAAAATAAATCACCTAGACACGCAAGTTTTGCAAGAATGGGTTGCTCAGTGTGGAACTGTGATAAAATGCCACTTGTGCTGCAAATTGAGTTAATACCTACAGACAACTTCATGTGGCAAAATTTCATTAGCTCAAGTGTGCAGAGTGCTTCATGGAATGGGCTTCAATGGCATGGAAACTGCTTTCAAGCAATGTATAAAAATGGATGTGGTGGGCTAAAGCAGCACTGGACTTTAGAGCTGTAAAAATGTTTTTTTTTTCTGGAGGGAGGAATCATACTTTTCCAAATTGCCAATCTAATGGATAAGTCTGGTTTGGTTGTTTCCAGGAGAACAGAACTTTTCTGACTGCATTGGTCCAAGTGTAAAGTTTGGTGGAGGGGGATTGTGTTGTGAGGTTGTTTTTCAGGAGCTTAGTATACCAACACATTTTAGAGAATTTCATGCCACCAACATTGAGGGAACAGTCTGTTCATATGCTTTTATATGAAGTCCAGAGTGAATGCTTTTAGTAATACAGTGTATCTTGTTGCTTGATTAGTATGATCTCATCTAACAGCTAAGAAAATAAATTAAAGTCATCCTACAAAAATAAAAGACATATACCTTACACCCAGTGAGACACAGTTTGAAGATAAAATAGCTCTGTTTTACCTATTTTATCATTTATTAAGTTTAGCACATGTGACATTTTGCAACTCAATCAAGAGCCAACCCAAAACTAAGTCTAATAGATGCCCCTCTGAGTGTAGCTACTAGTCCTCTTTATTTATTTTCAGAAGGAAAATGACAAAACAGCATTGTCCTCAAAGGTGGCATTCCAGACCATAGATCCATGAGTGCAGGAAGCACACACTTAGTTCAACCTAATGCCTTTTCTCCTGAAAAACAATCCCTGGCTAAAAGCAAGTTTCAGCGGAGTTGAACTCCAACTGAGAACCCCTAAACCTAGCTTGCCATATATTTCATCCAGTGCAGGAAGCATTTTTTGTTACCCTTCATGGCTTACTCTTCCCCGTCCAACCTCCACTGACCAGTCTGTGTGTGAGACAAGTTAGCAGCCCCCTCATCTACTATCCATTACTCCTCATGGGTCAGTAGTGTAACACACCAATGCTTCCATAGCAACCCAAGTAGGCTTCAGTTCATTAGTGTTTCCCATTCCCCCAACCTCAAAAAACCCATGCTGCTGCATGCCCATGCCCTCTTAGAACCTTGCTAACCCTGATTCCTGTCTCTGTCTCTCTCTCTCCTTCTCACTGTGCATGTGACTGTGTCTGCTGTGACTGACCAGGGCTTAAAGGGCAGCCTGGGGGAGAAGGTAAGTGCAGGATAATAGCCTGCATATGCAGCATTGAGGCACACTCTCATTTCGGCAGGCTTTGTTGATGAGGGAGGGACACACCACGACCATAAGTTGCAAAGTTACTGGGAATAAGAATTTATATCAGGAAGGCTTCAGGCTTTATTTGGAAAGGCATTGGGAAAACGTTTCTCACAATGCTTGGATTACCTGTGTTTATTCTTGGAGTACTCTGAGGTTTAAGACTCCCCACTCTAGACATAACAATGTTTGGAATGGAACAGCTTCGGAAACCCTGTCACTGAGGGACACATCTGAAATTGTTCAAATACTGGGGATGCATCTTGGAGTCTGTGTTTAGTATGTCTTAATGGTTAATATTGGATTTAGTAAACCCCCTTGTGGTTTGAGTAGTTCTTAACAAATCACATTTGACAAGCCAGCAGCTCTTTTGTTGCTTTTTTGTTGAGCTGGAATGAAAGATCTGAAGACAAAAAAAGTTGCGTGAAATGAAACTTGTTCTGGATCCTTCACCTTCACCAGAAAGGAGTGAAACCTCTGGATGGTTACCCTCACTTGCCAACAAATCACTGGGGTTCCAAAGAATTTGGAAGGAAAATAAACATTTATGTGGCCACCAGATAGACACGTAGAGACTCAGATAATTTACGATCTTGGAAGAAACCACAAGATTTTCACCCAGACCAATCAGTTTGCTGCCCTTGTTCTGGAAACAAACTGTTTCTCAGTATTCCACTTTCCTGTTCATATTGTGCATTGCAGTATGATGGAGTGAGCCCAAACATTTAATCATAGAATTTATTCAAGAGGTTATAAAAAAAGGGTTGCTTAGTAAGATTTCTAGGGTAGGCATAAGCCAACCCAATAGCTGTGGTATAACTCACTGGGACTATTTCATTTAAGGATTAGTAATAAGCTGGTGATACTTGAACTAATATGACAGTTTCTGTTATGAAGAATACTTGTTGAACACGAAAATATTTGTGGGCATTTTAACTCAGTTAAAATGTAATAATCAGTTAATTTGTAATCAGTTTTTATTATGGGAAAATCCATGTTTTTGGCCATTGTCGTTTTTTCAAGTTGTTGTTTTAAGTCTCTGGTGAGATTAAAATACACATTTAGGGATTTTGGCAACTTGTACATTTATATAGTGCTTTTTTTTGTTTGTTTTACAAATTAGGTTTTTCTTTTTTGTCATTTTCACATTATAATCTTAGTTTTTTTTTAGCTAACTTGTAAAAAAAAGTTATTTAAGGTTGCAATTATAGTTTTACAAAACCATTTTTTGTAATTTTCACATTTTATTCTTAGTTTTTGTAGCTAACTGGTTTTACAAATTAGGTTTTTATTTTTATAATTTTCACATTATAATCTCTTTTGTAGCTAGCTAGTAAAGTAATTAAAGGTTACAAAAATTATTCTAGCTAAATACTGACATTTAAAATGAGGAGTTTCAGCCTTCATAACCTTAAAAACACATTCATTTCACTCTCTATGTGGCTTAAAAGTTCCCTTAGTGATAGGCTAAGCATTGTACTTTACTAGCAAAGGTGTCTGATATAGTTTCCCATAGAGCTAATTAGGGAAAGTGCTGGAAACTGGAGATTGTTTCAGTCTGACCACAGATCGTTATGAGACTCAACTAGAATGCTTGGTTCAGTGCTGCAGACAGACAGACACTGTGCAAATCACCTAGTTTGTGCCAGATAACTAGCCCATGGGACATTCGTTATTTACTCAGCAGTGCACCTTAGCCCTCTTATCTTGCTGTCAAGATGTAAACTACGGTTCTGAAATCAGAACCAAGATTTGTTGTCATTTTACTCACACCAAAAAATACCTTGTTGACCTATATGAGGCAGCTTAGCTGTAGATTTATGATAAACAGATGTTAGAGGGGGTTTCAGAAAGGGTTTTTTTAGTCTGGAGATAAAATTTGTTCAACATCTAATAGTAAACTAGTTGTTGTTTAGTGGACGTCATTCTGCCTCTTTTTCTTTCAGTTTCTCTCCTCACTGTCTTTCTTCCTTTCTATCTGTCCGTAGGGGTCTCCAGGCGAGCCAGGTCTGTCGATCATTGGCCCAAGGGGACCTCCTGTAAGTGTTTATACTGCCACTGCTAAAACTTCACTTCCCTTCGTATGTCTCATCTCAAGAGTAGCTTTAGGTCAAAGTACAGCTTCAGTCTTTTATGATGCCCAAGAGTTATTGTAAAGAGTTCTACTAGCTTATTTAAATGTGAATCCCTTAACTTCTAGACCACCCTGAAGTGAACTTGATGCGCTTTGCTACTGCATTTGGACCAATGGATCTGAACCATTACGTGCTCAAACAAGGCAAGCGTCATATGGCGGCTTATATGGAAACACTTTACCAGACTATTTTGATTCCTCAATAATAAGATCCATTTCAAATAGTCTTCATTAGCTAGAAGGAAGGAAAACATCCCAGCCTTACTCATTATAATCCAGACATGTTCCAAATTTGAGCTAATAACAAGTGAGCACCCATCACACGGAATGAGGCACGTCTTCAAACTGGCGCGTGAGTCGCCATACATTCCAGACAGATATTCCTCCGGAATTACAAAATCTATGCTAATATTGTTGTCAAAAAAACCATCTGTGGTTCCCCCATTCTGACCAAAGCACACTTATTGGTGGACCATCAGACTGTCCAGACATCTGTTTCTGCTTTCTGATTATCCACTTCTCTCAATAGCTCCCTGACCTATCACCTCTAATAAGGTGTATGGAGGGCACATCACACAGGGACCTGCTGACAGGGAGACATTTCATTGCTAGGCAGCCTTAGAGGCAATCTCTTCAGCAGATGAGCTGAAGGCAAAGGCTTTGTCTTCACCTCAGAGAGGGCTTACAGAGGTGGATGAGAGGCAGGTGTGTGGAAAAGCCTAAGGAAATGACAGCTTTAGTCATGCAGTCATTATCAGTAGCAGTTCTTGCTCAAACTGTACTTTAGCAGTTTGGCAACAGATCATTTTAACTGGCTAATCATACACTGTAAAATAAAACACTTGGAACAGAGAAAAAAATATGTAAACATAGTTAAAATCACTTTTAGTCAAGCTTAAAGAAATCTGTCAGTGTGAGAACAACGCTTCTTACAAAAAAATTGCCAACTGAGTCAGAGCAAAAAGTTTTTCAATCACTCTAAATTTTGTGTGTCAACAATGTCAATAATTATAGACAGAATTGTACCTTCGTGGGGTTTTACTTGAGATGATTGTTACAATTTTGTGTATGAGTTTTTTTTTCAACTGCTTTAATATTTTTACATTTAGTTTTAATGTCAAGTTTTCCTGCGCCATCAGCAGATTTGTTTTTGTGTTGACTACATTTAAGTATTTTTGTCTGGTCCAGTTTCCCAGCGATGGGTTGCGGCTGGAAGGGCATCCGCTGCGTAAAACATATGCCAGAGAGTTGGCGGTTCATTCCGCTGTGGCGACCCCGAAAGGGAAGAAAGCCAACATGAAGATGAATGAATGAATGAATGAATGAATGTCTGGTCCAAGAGGGGCTTTTTTTGTGTGGGATACATGCAAGAACATTTGAGAATGTTTTAGGAAAGCAGAAGAAAGACCAAAAATTAAGAGGGTCCTCACTGCGGACCCGTTATACCACGATAATAACAATGCCTTGCTATTATCAGGAAGTCATTATAAGTAAGGAGCACATGTACAAACTTTAAAAGAAAACCCTTAGCTTTTGGAAGGATTCCCTGCAGATAAGCAGATTTTAATAGTTGTGTGCCCCCTTGTATCAATTAGAAAAGATTATTGTTCTACCCTCATAACTTTGTGTTATCTCTCATCTCTGGTGACTATTTATATGGCATATTGCATGTTAGTCAGTTGTTGTGTTGACATTTCCACGCACTGAAACATAACCCTATGTGTAACATGTCGGTCAAACAGCCTCATAGATAGGGCTTGGCCAAAAAATCTAACATGAACTCCAGATCTTCCCTGAAGACTACCGTTATTGTTACATAGACCAGATTCAATCCGCTGCCAAACATACTTCTAAATACAGCATTAACATTGCCAGTAAGAAATAAATGTATAGCTTTTCAGCTACAAATATGCCATATTTTTTGCAGTAATTTAAAACTATTACTGTAGTAAAAAGTCTTTAAATCTTCTCTATCTTATATCCACTGCAAAGTTCTGTGAGCAATTTTGCAGTGTTGTTTTTACAATAGAGTACTTTTGTCTTTTAAAAATACTTCTTCAGTGACTGGAAAACACACTTAAGTAAAAAAAAGTCAGTTGTCTTTTGGGTCATTTTGTGGGCACATACTACCACATCCATTATTTCAATAGGTTTCCAAGGAAGAAAAAACAGCAATATTCCATTAACTACGTGAATGCCAGACACGCAATCCCCCTCATTAGCTCAGGTCAACCCTTCCTTGTAATTTTCTCTGGGCTGCTCAAACTCTGTCTTCTTTTTGCAGACCATTTTGAATGACTTCCTCTTTTCCCAAGGGCAGCACATGTTTTTTCAGCAGGCCAAACTTCAAAGGAGAAAGTTGCACTAATCATTTCTGGCATTTACTCATTCAGTATCTTGAGCAAGGCTCAACACAAATTAAATGAGTACAACTGGATTTTCATTTGCTCCATCCTGTATTGAATTTCAGTCTCTCTTCAACAGATTTAGAGCTTTATTTGTCTTTGTCCCTACATCCCACTCAAAGAGCTTCCTACAGAGCAGGAAGGCTCCTGTCCTTCAACCTCAATTACGATACAACTGAGTTTGGCTGAACAATACTGTGTGTCTCAACACAGACCTCCTTTCATCAGGTTCACGTAATCCTCATGATTTTCCTATAGAAAATAACTCTTCTTTTTTCTTTCTGTCTCCCTTCAGGGACAGCCGGGTACTAGAGGATTTCCTGGCTTTCCGGTGAGTGCGTTTTGTCTCAAACCAACTGAACTAACTTGTTAAGAGTTTATTTGTGACTTCATCAAAATTACTTTCAGTTAGCCACTGTTTACCTTAGTTCATGAATTTCCGAGAAGTGACAATGAACAGGAATACATCTCAAGAGCCACTGTAGCCCTTTTATTTATATCAAATAATATTTAATGATCTGGATGACACACTTATTTATTAAAATCGAAGGGACATTTTTCATCCAAGAGCTCTTAAATCAAAGCTTTACACGTATATCCTATTCCTATGAAATAAGTTTTGAAAATGCTTAAAAATCAGTTTATCCAAATAAAGGAATAATCTCTCCAACGGCATTTCTTTTACTTCCTCTATGCCCAACACTCTGCTTTCAACTGTCTAACTGAGAAAGGTATATAGCTTTGAAATGAACTCTTAACAGAACATGCGATTTAAATTTCTCGTGTGGATGTACTTCTGCCAGAAGGGATGAGGAATGTAGGAAGCAGATGAGAAGACATCTAGAAGTGTTCAAATAAATGGACTACTATCGATGATGTGCGAAGACTTTCTCATAGGGCAAGGGCTCAAATATGAAAAAAAGACTGTTGAGTTATTCTAAAATAGAAATAGTCTGTAATAAAATCATCAGTATTTCATCAACCTCAAGTGTATGATTTCATAACTTCTGTAATACACAACTATTTTACTCTCCTTTGCCCCACCCCCCTCTCTCTGTGTCTAACTACATTTACTGTAATCTGAAGCAATCTCTAACTGTAAATACTTAGTAATATTTAGATGTATGTTATCACTATACACTGCTTGTATACTTATATATACATATATATAAAGGGATAGAGAGAGAGATAGTAGAACATGTATTACGTGATATATGATCGTTTTTAAATGACAGACACCATTTAAGGACATACCATTATATTATATTACATAAACATTCTCATGGCTATTGCTTTATTTTGTTGTTGATGCAATATTACCAGGCGGATCCACTGCATTTCTTTTTTCTTTTCTTTTTTTTTATTCAGGGCCCCATCGGCTTGGATGGGAAACCAGTGAGTGTTTCTTCATTCCTTAGTTGAACAACTGGGACTAACAAAAATTTGAAGCCTCTTAACCTTTGCACTCAGCTATTTGGCAATAATTCACTGTCGCTTTTCGCAATTAAGTACATATTAACGGTAGTAATGACTTTGCCCAATTGTAAACAAACTGCATTCTGTCCCAAATTATGACAAAATAATCAAATATTCATTTTTGATAAAGTATGTTTTGCACATTCAATTTGAAAGATCAAAGAAATGTTACTATTCCTTGTTAACTTTTTTAACTTGCAGGGACAAAATGGTCCGAAAGGAGACATGGTAAGCTTTTTTTTTTAATTTTTCTATTTAATATGTCTTTATAACTAATGCCAATTAATCACATGGTATATATATGAGTTGTTATTTTAAATGTGTGCCTTTCTTTCATCACCTCTTTAAATTCTGATTGTGATTGGTTTCTCAGGGTCCCCGTGGTCCTAAAGGCATCCCAGTAAATATTTACTTTGTTTCTATTTTATCAGTGGATGAGCATCAGGTGTGTTTTGAAATATTTCATCGGCTTGTTTTTCATCTTATTTTCAGGGTGAACCAGGTTCCAAGGGAGAGAAGGTACAGTTTAATCATCCAGGAAGTGCATGGAACTTGCAACAATAGAAATGCTCTTTAATTGAAGTTTTTTTTCATAGGGTGTCTCTTGTGACTACACGCACAGGGTGAGTGAGCACTTTACTGAAATTACTGAATGGCATTAAATGTTGAAAATAGCAAACATCTGTTTTCTGGTTACCGTGATGTTCTTCTGTTAGTTAAAGTGATTTGTCTTGATTAGCCCTAAAAAGACATGGCCTTTGTGTTTTGCGGTTAACTTACAGACATTAAATTAGGGCAAACTTGAACTGACAACTGGATGGAGTCTCAGATAAGTAGCATATACGAAAGAGCTCAACGTTTATTGGAATCACTGAAGGAAATGATTACGCTGTAAATGGGTTTCACAGGCGTTTGCTCAGTCGGACTCATTAAGGCTCTCTCTTAAAGAAAAAACTAAAAGTGCCTCAAATTTAAACATATAATAGCTTTTGGGACAATAAAACCACACAGAAGGCTTCAGAGGTCAAAATCTCCATTGGCAAGGTTAAGTGATGTCACAACTTGTTGTGCCCTCTTGTGGAATTGATGTGCGACATCTCAATCTTCTCTGTTGAATTAGCCATAAACTAGCTTGCCATACTTGATAAACAAGGGATAAATACTAATTTCAGTTACAACACTAAATTCAGCTTCTAAGAAACTTGTGTGCAGGGTGTACAATAAACTCCTCAACAGATCCTAATAGTAAATATCTCAATTCATAATAATAATGATGATGATGATTATAATGTGTTCAATTTATACAGCATTTTTCCAGAGCCAAAGATGCCCTCCAATGAACAAATAAAAAAATGAAATAAAATAAAAACAGTGCACGACCCCTTTAAAGCCATGCAAGGTTTTTATGGGCTTCAGTAAGCATTCTGATTTATTAAAATGGAATTTTGCCCTTAAAATAAAAAAGCTGAAAATTGTTTTTTTTTTTTTTTCAACTTTTGTTTGGATTGTATACTGCAGGACCGGAAATGAAACAGAAAATCTTCAGCTGCTGGTTATACATCTAATCACCGTTTTCATTGTGTTTGAGATAAATACATCGCCAAAACAGAAACACCCCTCAAAAATGGCAGCAAGGACACAGGGGACACATATAAGGGTGGACTTTTAAGGGAGTAATCATATTAGTTTGTTTATAGTTAGGGTTAAACCCATGGGTCAAGGCACAAGATTGAATTGATGCACTCTACAGTCATGGAAATAAATATTTCATTTGAATGTCTGTGTGTTTGTGCATCCATATACTTCCATATACTTGTCGGTGGATATTTACTTTGGTCTGTTTTATTGTATATATTGTATATAATACAATATATAATTGCTGTGAGCCTTGCCTTTCAGGCAGGCTCTAATGGTGACAGTATTTTATTGGGATTAGTGACCTTCATTTGTCCTGTTACAGTCCTGCTGCAAAGAGAGACATTTGTTGGGGGTGGAGAATAGTGCCTTTAATTACAACTAATTTAAAACACTTTGGGGTTTTCTAATAACATGTTAGCACACAGAGGTTTTCCTGCCTTCTCTTTGGCCTTCTCAGGTTTATGGGTATTGTAATTCATTTCAAGGTGCACTGAGCAACTGGAACTTTTTCTAAAATGCAAAACACTTTTAAAGATGTTTGGAATGAATTACAAAATTAATGCTGTGTCCTGTAATTATTTTAATTGACATTAATTACATGTTAAATGAATAGCTTTTTTTCAAAAATTTTAACAAGCTTTTTAATAAGCTTGATTACTTGTGTGTTTACCATTTAGTTTTTTTTTCTTTATTTTAAACAGCTGATGGTGTTTAAAATATATCAAAAGGAAATGATTAAAAATAGAAGTATTTGAAAATTCAGCAACAAGATAATTGGAGTATATGATTCTGAAATCCATCCTTTATAAATAGAAATAAATGAAAATGCAAAAAAACTTTGATAGTCACAGATAGCAGCTCCCAGCAAACATTTTGGCATGTACTCATTGCTGAGAAATATCTATTGTATTTGTGACTTTCAAGTATTGTTGAGAAATATTTACAGAATGAAAATCCAGAAGATATTGGTTACCTGTAAATAGCCCGTCGCCTCTACATGTCCTAAACTGGTTCTCTTTTAGCTTTATAAATTGAATTACAATTTTAATAAAAAAAAAAAATTGTGATTTAAAAATATTGTATAACATTTGATTAATACTGAATTGATTTAAGCACTTTTAAGCACAATATTGCTCATCAATTATAGACAGACATTGCATGTGCAAAGCAAGTGATCAGTTTAATAAAAAAGTTTAAAATGACCACATGATCAACTTAAAAAAATAAAACAACAATAACAACAACAAAAAACACCTACGCATGCAACCCCAGACACAGCCTAGCTTTGCCTTTATTTTATCAATCTATATAAACCAATCTATATTTTGCTGTTTCACTGTCTTGACACCTCTGTTTAGTTTTAGATTTCAGATTAATTTTGCCTGGCTGCTTCATTATGGAAGCTTGGTTTAAATAGACAACTATTGAATTTGACAGGGGACTGTGTGCCTCTCTTCACATGGTCCATCCTTTATTAGTAAACCCATCTCTCAAGAAAGGTAGTTGTACCAAGAGAAATCTAACTGTTGATGGTATGTTTGTGGATCAGTAACCCTTCCGTCTGTACTTTGCAATCCTGCTGATCTCAACAGAAACGACGTATTGTCAACGCCTCTGCTGGAGGACAGGCCACAGTAAGTCTGTTGCAAAACTCTCTTTGTGGCAAGACTGAATTCATCCTGATGTACTCAGCATGGCTCGGGCACCACAGGCATCATCACGCTGGAGTTAGAGGGTTCACTTATTTAACAATAAACAGTACACCAGTCTGATGAACCTGAGAGTGTTATGGGATGCTAACCTTCTTCCTCATCTCCTAGGCTTGCTTTTTCTGATTGTTCTTTCTCTTTTTAACCTTTTCTTCTGCTTTCCCTTTTTACTTCTCGTCATCTCATCGTCCTGGTTCGTTTCCTACCTTTGGTCTCCTGATGAACTTGATTTCCTGGTGGCTTTGTGCACCGTGGTCCACCTCTGCTTTGTGACCTCAGCAGATGTTGCCCATGACCGTCCGCAAAATGCCCTCATTAGACACCTTAATCCTAAAGCGCTACAAGGTACATCTCTCTCTGTTGCCCTTGCAAGCTTTCTCAGCGGATGCCAACCTCTAATTAAACTGCCAACTGAGCCTTTTAGTCATTGTCTGCCATTTCTGTGTTTAAAGGGTCATTTTGCATAAACAATTGCAATTATTTGCAACCCTCTAGGTTTTGTTTCAGATTTGTTGGCTTAGTTGACTGTTTAAATAACAAACTCGTTCTCTTTCGCTAATTATTCAGCTACTGTAATCGATCGATCAGGTCTGATTATGTACTTTTCAAACGATTGAGATTGAGAAAAAAAATATTGATGCAGTACAATATTTCACCCAGAGGCATTCGTTTTGTTAACAGCACTGATCGTTATGTGTGTCTGATATCTGACTTTGCTATTAAATGAGGGCTGGAAGTGATGTTGAGTGTGTAACTTTACCACAAGAGGCAGGAATGCACTGGATCTAACAATAGCAAGAAGCTATGTAACAAAACATTTTACAGCGAGTTCAGCTGAACATTATAAGACTAACTTGGGGAAAAATGTAAAGCGTTTTACTTCTGTTTTTTTTGCTTAATACATGATCAAAATCAAAGTCAGTATCAAACATAAAGCAATCGGATCTGAAAATATAGGGATCGATAGATCCTTAAATTTAAATGATTGAGATTAGATAATGACATCTGTAAATTAAATGTCATGAAGTAAAACATCATAACATGCTAATTTTATTTTGAACCAAGAAGTCAAAAAAGCAAGATAAAGAGGGAAATACACTAGTTACCTTTCTACTATTTAGATAAAGAATTTTTTTTTCTAGAGCAGAATTCAATTCGTTCATTTACCCAAATATGAGTGAATATTCCAGTAAAGACATAGATGAAACGGATTTGGCACAGGTTGACTGCTGTTTGCAGGAGGGAATTTGTGTGCTGGAGCATGTTTGGATTCAAAACTGCTTCAGCACACCTGCATGCACACGTATGGATCGCTCATTAGAATTCTGTTTCCAGACCTGTTGTGCATTATCAAAACATCTTCATCATACGAATGAGAGCTTCTTTCCATTTTGCGCTTTTGTTGCAGAAAGTAGACATTTTTGACAGTATGTTGTTTGGTGTAAAAAAGGTCTATTGAAGGTGTAAAGAAAAAAACAAGACTCAAAGTACTTAAATATTTGATTTGCTGATATTTTTGTCTGCTGATTCACAATCATCATATTAAAAAAATACTTCAACACTGCATCAAGGTAGTCTATTTTGAATTGTAATAGCCTGTTATTGTTTTGCCATGTTATGTACTGAGAGCAGAAACTACACGCTTAAGGTTTCAGAAATCCTACCGTTATAATACAATAAATCAGCCAGTGCGTCAATTGTAAATTGTTTTTTAATTGAAAATTTTCCACCAGTAAGTATAACTGCGTTCATGTTTAAACTTTTTCATACACATAGATATTTCAAATTTCTTTTGAATTTCCTTAAAGTAGCCCTGCGAGGACATGAACCCCAATTAGAGAAATGCTGCACCTGTTCTGTCAGATCTCACTTGTTTGGGCCGTCACAAGACAAGTCTGCTTTTGTCCTGATCTGTGCAAAGAAATATGAACATACAACATACTTTCAAAATAACCTGCCATTCTAGCACAATATAAAGAACATTAATAATGCTTGATTGAAGCAATAAAAGTGGTTAGTTGGGTGAATAGGTCTTGAAATACGTTTTATTTCAGACGATTCCAAACATGGCTTTCACACTAGAATAATATCAGCACCTCACATCCTGATCCTTTATTTTCTACTCTGTATGCTCACCTGTGCTCCTCTTAGCTTCAAATCTATTGTTTCACCTAATGATTCAGGTGCTTTAAATAGGGTTTTCATTTTATAAATATTATAATAAATAGTATAATATTAAAATATGGCATGATTTTATCAATAAAAGTATGTGAAGATTTGTTTTATCAGATGATTAAAGTACTGGATTTGAATCTGACAGGATCACAGCTTTGTGTTGTGTTACATTCAAATTGTCGTTTTCTCTCAGAAGCTAACTTCCTGTCTCTCAGCAGGGTGAGCCTGGAGCACAAGGACCACCGGGATTTCCTGGCCCTCCAGGGCCCCCAGGACCGCCTGGCCTGACTGGTGCTAATGGGCTCCCGGTTAGTCTAAATCTAAATCAAGATGTTATCAACATTAACGCTTAAAGATGTGCTTAAGATAGCTTAAACACAAGCCAAAACCAAAAACGCCTCATCAATATTTTGATAACTCCTACTGATTTGTTAAATGTTTGTTTTGCTACTTATATATTTGACCAAGCTCTCCTAAAGTAATAGCGCACAGACGAAGTGTTTTGCGATAAATAATACAAAAAAAGTTATACAAGTACAAAAAAGAAGTAGTTGAATCACTTTCAGTAAAAAAATGTTTTCTCAGATTTGTTACATTAGATCATGATATAATGATGGCTGGGCAGTGACTAAAAATGAGACTAAATGTCTTAAAATCAGTGATTTAAATCTATCTTTATAGCTATATTCAGTTTAACATTGAGTTCAAAAGTTTTTTTATAGCTTTGTTATTTTAAATGTATTGCTTTATGTTGAGAAAATAACACTTGATATGAAAATGAGTGCATTTACATGAGCTACTGTAAATATTGTTTGAATTTGACTTCACAGATTGTTTTGCAAATTCACATTAATTTACATTTTTCGTTACCTTGCTTCTCAGATGAACATAGTTTACACATCACATTTCCCACAGGCAGTGACATTACAGAGCAAATCTGTCTAAAATTACAATCAGCCAACAGTCAAATTTCTCTTTAGATCCAGTCGATGCAGAAATTGTATTTGTCTCGATGATTATGCATCTACTGTGTTATTGTTCTATCTACATTTAAACAAACAGACATATGCACACAACAATTATGCTGCCTGTCATGGACAGTATTATACTTCATCCTAGCACCCCTAGAACCATGCCATGTAAATATATAGTTCTCAGACTTATGTGACTACTGGTGACTGACATACAAGCAAACACAGAGCCGGTCTCCACATCTTTAAACTCATGATTAACTAAGCTGAAACGCTGCTGCATCTAATCAACATCTGCTTTTTCAGAGATCAGACATAGAGATGTCCCTTCAGCGTGGTAATCAGTGAGCATTTTGCCATTTAAATCATCCTGATCCAAAGAAACCATCATTTTAAGGACATGGTGGTAGTAACATGAACAGAAAAACCTGATTTCCACATGTACATCACATGACAAAACTTGGCATATTGAGCATAACGGTGTTAAAATAATTCAGTGTTTCTTTTACACTGTAGGAGTGAAATAAAACATTGTATCAATTTCAGTTTAAACACTGTATCAAAGGAAGATACAGTTTATTTCCACTGTCAGGTGATTAAAGGTGAGGTATGTGATTTCCAAGAGCCAGCATTGACATTTGAAATCACTAGAACTATTTTCCTCCTAGATCATGATACTTCTTATTATTAGAGCCCTGCCCCTTCTCCTAAAGGCCATAATAATAGCTTAATGCTGGCCTCATTTTTGTTTTGTTGTTCAGACTTTTAAAATCACTGAGCTCAGTTGAATTTTGAACACAGAGTCCTGCATTCGATATGAAAGTTTCAACAGCAGATTTTATCACATTCTTGAAGAAATAAAACGCCAGTGGAAACCTTTCCTCGTGTCAGTCTTTTCCACTCTTTAGCAGTTACACAGTGATGTCAGGTTATCCCAAATGCTGTCTTTGTAAGAAACACATGTTGATGTTCATCCCAATCCAGGACAGATAAAGATGTGCTTTGCACTCCTGAAGTCTGAATTCAGAATCAGGGGGCAACAAAATGTTTTGACAAGCAACTTAGTTATTGTAACAGTGAGTAACTAATGATTTATCATACTTGTCCAGCCCTATAAAGCAGCAATCCCCAAACACCGGCCCGGGAACCGGTACCGGTCCATGGGGCCTTTAGTACCGGGCCACACAGAAAGAATAAATAAATTACATTACTTCCATTTATTTCGAAATCTGAGCTATGTGTTATTTTTAAAATATACCCAATTGTCTTAGTTACATTCGTCTATGTCTTTGGAAAGTTTGTCTGCGAACTGGAAAAGGCCCAGTGAGGAGATATAGGAAGAACCTACAACTTCAAAAAAGAAAGCTGCATTTAAAAAATAATAGTCCTACTCAAGAGTCATACTTAAATTAGGGCTTTATCTCGATAGGAGATTCGCCCTCAGCAAACCTACTCTGCATAAACTGCTCTGCCACATGTTGTCGCAATGTTGAGAGGATGCTGTAGAGTGGATTCACGTTTATTATTATGTTTATAAAATTCCACAGTTTACATGCAGGTCGCATTACATTATTTTGTTGCATTTATTCGCCATACCTCAAAGGCATGTCCCAGAAAATATTGTTCATTAAACCGTTCTGTTTGGTATAAAAAATTAAATAATACACATGAAACATGGCTTGGATCATTGATTGGTTGATTGAAAAATGTAAGCAAATCTTTATAATACTGAATAAACTCCTTAATTTTGCACATTTTATTTATATTTTTGCATATAATTTAATGTTTTACACATCTTTCAACTCGTGATAAGTAAATAAATGAGTCTATATACTTATGCCTTTCAAGGGTAAACCTGGGGAACCTGGAAAACCTGGAAAAGAACCAAAGGTGGGTCTGGACATCAAACCCCATTCATGATCTCCAGAGTTTATCTGCTGTTGTTTTTTTGAATCACAGCTGGTGTAGTTGATAAATGCAGCAATATTCTAACAATATTCAATTGAAAAAGTGTTTGATAGTCATAAGTTAACAAAAGTTAAGTGGAAAAGCACAAGATTTGAGCTCTATATTCTGGACTTAAATTGGATTTTAAATCAAGAGAACAACATCCCGCAATGGACCACATAATATTGTCTTTCTGATCTAGGAAATGGTTTTAGTAATAAACAAAACAAATGTCTTAAATTAATCTTTGCCCAAACATGAGTGCACTTCATTTACTAACCAAGTTATCCATATTTCCTTTGTTTTTAATTTTCTAAATCATGTGTCACTCAAAATATCAAGTAGTGGGGCTTTAAAGGAACTAGTGAAAGAATTGAACATATTTCATTAATCTGCTTTGTGTGTGGGTGTGTGTGTGTGTGTCTGCGTGCGTGCGTGTTTGCGAGGTGTCCTTGTTGTACAATAAAGTAACTTAATGTGACAGGCATGTTTACCTTCCCAAAAAAGACATTAAATATTTCCTTCTAACTGGAATCAGAGAGATGTAATGCTTTATTTGACACTGAAAGAACAGAACTGTCTTTGATTGCCTCTCCCTTTTCCCCCTGTAGATCCTAGTGGGACTAAAGGTAAGCTTGAACATCCAGCAATGCTCTTACTGCAGAGCAGAGCTAGTGTTTTCTTCAGGCGAGTAATAAACAGACTCTTATGATGTTCCAACATGCCATTGAGGCACAACCCAGGCATACAGCAGTTTGTAATATAGTCATTCATTTTAATCTATTAATTCGTGCTCATGGTCTTGAACTACACAGTTTTTTTCATGTTCGTCAACAAAAACCAACAAATTTGAATCCTATGTATTTCAATAGGAAATAACTTTAATGCTACCATCAAAAAATTTGTTTTGCCGCCGGTGACCACGGAAGTTGTATTCTTTTCCTGGCCTATAACTCATTATCTAAACGCCCTTAACAAACAAAAAAAGACATCTACTTTTCTGAGCAATATGGAGAACAGGCTACCAGACTGTTTTGCCTTGCATAGAGACCAATGCGTCGACTGACGAAACACATTAGTCTTTATGAGCTATGAGCAAGCGGATGTGAGCGGAGCGTCCTCTGAAAAGAGTCCTCCCCGAAGAACCATTACAGCAAACTGCCAATAGCTTCATTCTGAGGCACTCCACTGACCTCAAATTAACACCCCCTCTCAGTGTTATGACATTCTTAATGAAGGGATAGCATATTTGTATAAGAAGCAGAGAATAGGAGCACCTGGAGGCCATTCCTCACATTGTTCTTCTTTCTTTTTTTAGGGAGAACCTGGAGCACCTGGACAAAAGGTGAGCTCATGTTTCTCAAAGTTCTAAAGTAAAGTTTTGTTTTATTTCTTTGATAATGCCATCATCACAAAGTAAAAAGTTAAGTGAAAAACTCCAATCTCTACAACTTGAGTTTTAAAGTTACAAAACAGCTAAATCACAGAATGGTGGGAGCCAGTGATGCTGCTTGTAACTTTAACAGGTCAACAAAATAATCAAAATATCCCTTGTATTACAAAGATGACACAAATAAACACATTAGTTTTCAATTCACAAGAGCTTAAAAGTTCTCTGTGCTGCAGCCTCCTCTTGCACTTCAGTAAAGCTAGGAGCAGATTCAAAGATTTGCTTTTTCCAGCTAAATAACTTCAGATCTAATCGCTCTTGAGAGGAGACGGCTTTTTTAACTTTGTAACGTAGGCAACATACTAAAAATCATTCATCTTCATGTTGGCTTTCTTCCCTTTCGGGGTCGCCACAGTGGAATGAACCGCCAACTCTCTGGCATATGTTTTACGTGGCGGATGCCCTTCCAGCCGCAACCCATCGCTGGGAAACATTCACACACACATTCACTCTTTAACACTATGGGCAATCGTTCTTACTCAATTCACTTATACCGCATGTCTTTGGACTTGTGGGGAAACCGGAGCACCCGGAGAAAACCCACGCGATCACGAGGAGAACATGCAAACTCTACACAGAAATGCCAACCGACCCAGCCGAGGCTCGAACCAGCGACCTTCTTGCTGTGAGACAACCGTGCTACCCACTGCGCCACCGTGACACCCTACTAAAAATCAGTTTTGTTAAAACATCGCTTTCTATGCACATGAGTTTGACAAGTGTATGCAAAGTGCCAACCCCAAAAGCCATTAACACATAAATATGCCAATAACTTTACGATAATACACTCTAACAACACCAAATGTGTGTATGACCTATGTCCTTCTATACATATTTTGAGATTATTATGGATTTTTGTCATTGTTTTAGTAAAGTTAGCAAAAAAAATCAGTAGTTTGTTTTGTGTAATAAACACTTTAAAAGCATCACATTAAAACTTCTACACACTTTTCTAATGTGCAAGCTGATCAAAGGAACAGTCTGGAGATAAACAGGACTGCAAGGGGTTATAGATGAATAAATCTTCCAGGTTGATGTTTGAAAACCCTCAGCTCATCTATCACTGTTCTAAAAGAAAGAAGCGTGGCATGAATTTATCAATATAGAGAACACAGTTTTCTTTAAACAAACTAATTTGTTTACTTCATTTACAAACAGTTTTTTTCCTTATCTCTAAGGGTGATCAAGGTGAAACAGGCCAAATGGGACCAGAAGGCCCAGAGGTAAGAGTTCAACTGGTTTAAGCAGCTTAAAATAATGCATAGCTATCACACCTGGGTCAGCCAATGACAAACATTCTCACAACAGGAGATAACTAGTAATATAGACGCTGGAAAGTCACAGTGGATAATTGAACTTTCACAAGCACAAGCATTTTCTGAAAACGAACTTGGAGCGCTGATAAAAGCATGTGTTTGCAGTCTGTCTGTCTTTGCCTTGAACAGCGATTACGTCGGAAAAGCAACACAATTTTATAATAAAAAAAAACTATTGTTAAAAAATATATTTTCTAAAAACTGGCCATGCAATTTAATATGCACAGTACATTTCATACACATGGGCAACTCAAAGTGCTTTCCGAAAAAACAGGTCTGAGGTACAAAACAAAAGATTAAACATTAAAAATGATTTTAGAAGTAGAACAGTGAAGACAAGAAAATAAATAATGATAATTATTTATATACTTTTCTATCAAGTAAAAGTAGTTTGCAAGTTTAAAAAAAGTTGTTTCCAGGAAATCTAAAAACCATGGGTCAAACAGCTTGCGTGCGATGGGTGGTACTTTGTGAGACATGTCACAAAAATCACATAATCTTTTCACTCTAAAATCTACTTTGCCTCATTTTGATACAATCCATATCATTCTCAACCTGGATTGCAGTTACACTTTTACACACGGGAACTCTGGAACAACCTGAATATTTATTCCCTTAACTTGAGCTTTCGTTCCATGAGCCAGCACACGCACACACGCTATATTGATGCCTAAATTAATAGTGATCACAAGGAAAGTTTTCTGTTACAAAGCTACACTGAACTAGCTTTGTGCTTTGAAGGCCTGTAATTTTTTGTACAACACCACCACCTTCTGGATATTTGTAGATAATTGTGCGCATAAAACTATTCACAAGATAAATAGGATGCTGGAAAAAAAGTTAGTCGTTAAAGTGCTAGACAGAAGTATGTGAGGCAAAAGGCTGGTTGCATAAACCCATTTTTATCCCATTGAACTTTACCATAAAATATAGTTTATTTAACTGTGTTTTTATTTTGAATAAATCTATTCTTAGACAGTTAAGTTTTATTATAATAATTTTGATCATATATTTCTTTGATATAGTAGTACTAGGAGGCGGTTTTTGTCAAAGTTTGAGAGTGATTTATGACCCTAGATAAGGTATCCGGTTCATGACTCCATTAAAAGCTCCGGCAATGCGTTTAAGCAGTCAGCTGACTCGCTCTGAATTAAGCAGTAAAGTGGTTCAAACTTCATCAGTGACATCAACTGAAGCAAGCTCTCTGAAACTGAAGCAGTCTGTT
The DNA here is from genome assembly GCA_900490495.1 of Danionella dracula. Classification (NCBI taxonomy): domain Eukaryota; kingdom Metazoa; phylum Chordata; class Actinopteri; order Cypriniformes; family Danionidae; genus Danionella; species Danionella dracula. The sequence goes on along the minus strand of UELW01000844.1, from coordinate 4,302,080 downwards.
TTGTGTGGGACATCTCTCTCTTTCTGAGACCATGCGGCTGTGAGGGCTCTTTCAGGTGTAGCCAGGTGTGAGCGCGCTGCAGCTTCTGCTGAAGAATGGAATGAGACTCTATCTGTTTGCGTATGCACACCTAATGTTTAACTCGGAAACAGGAGGCTCGTTCTCAAATTGAAGCAAAGAGTTTTTACTCACACAAAGTGTTTCAGCACTAAAACTTTTTTCCAGATTTACAAAATAGGGAAATCCATCGATTCAATAAATGATCAGGGACATAGGGTCATACCGGGAACTTGCGAGAATGCTCCGGGCCTGCTCCTCACTCATTTGCTATAGGATTTTACACAATGGTTGTTTTTAGTAAAAACATATCATAATTCTTTGTGACTCCATCACATTACCTTAAATTTTGTACACATGTTATGTGTTGCCCCTCTGACTAACATTCCTCACTACCTCTTCACTTTTTTACTAACGGTTTTTACTTGACATAAATCGCCTCCAAGTACTACTGTCCCGATGAGCACAGAGAAGGCCACAAATTGGATTGTTTAGTGCTAAGGATCTGTGGAGATGCAGTTAAGCAAGAACTTTCAAGAAGACTATATAAAATATGTTTGAAATGTAACATTTAAAATCAGAGAATCAACAACTGGTTCTCTACTCCTGATTAGTTTGTTTTTAAAAGAAACACTCCCAGATGTATGATATTTATATGTTAGATTTTTCTAAGCTGTAAACACTTGGTAGCAGAAAACAGGTATTTTCACTTCACAGATTGAACAAGTTAGTTTGAAAAATTTGAAAATGTGTTTTAAAGTAATTCTTTGGTCTGACAAATTAACATTTTGAATTTAAACTACAGTTTAATATGTTGATTTTTGTGATTTATTCTCTTAAGGGGGTTAAAGGAGAAGATGGACCAAAGGTAAGGGACACATTTGTTTGCTATTCCTGTTGTTAAGTGACCCAATTTGTATGTGAGGTGTGCTTGTCTTGTAATAGTTAACCTGTTTGCACATGAACTGTTAGATTTAGGTTCAGTTTGGATTGTCATTAAAAGTGCAGCTTGTAAGAAAAGCATGTTCTTTTTAAAGAATTAATTTCACAGAAAGTAGTCATCTACCCAGAATATTCACATTTAAAAAGTCACAGCCCTAAGTTCACTCAATCTAAAAAAAAACTTTTGTTGCGATAAACTGCCATCATAATGGAATGTAAAGCATGTTGTTATTCATTCATTCATTCATCTTCATGTCGGCTTTCCCAGCCGCAACCCATAACTGGGAAACATTCACACACACTCATTCACACTTTAACACTATGGACAATCGTTCTTAATCGTGAAGAAGTGAATTGACAAAAATCTGAAGACTAGTTTGTGGCTGGATCATACGGATGAGGCCTTGTTCCTAGTGAAGCCTTTGAATTAATACATATTTTATTTTGGAAGAATTTGCACATGTTTTGAATTCAGCACCTAACACTGTCTAACTGCTCATGTGCTGTCCCCTGAATCCTTCTTAAAAATAAATTAAAAAAAGGCCTATGGTGCACAGTGATTGTGATATATATATATATATATATATATATATATATATATATATATATATATATATATATATATATATATAATCATACACTTTTTTGTTATATTTATTTATTAAAAGCTTTTGTTATATTTACATTGATTACTATTAACCAGGAATTTTAATGCGGGGTTGTATTTTTATTTTACTCACTGCAAACAATTTATTAAAAAGTTCAATCATTATTAGATGATGCATACATTAACCATTAACATAATAATCTTGGCTTATTAATCTTATTAACTCGTTCATGAGTCATGTGAATTAATACAGCAATGAATGCCTTAATTCCTTATTTGTTTCAGATTTTTATTTAAAGCATTAATTCAAACCTTAAGTTAAACTAAACTGAAAAATGCTCTGTAGGAAATTATTAATAACTAATTAATGGAGAGTTAAAAATGAAGTAATGTCACCTACTAACAATAATTAACTAATCACGAACTTTAAATTTTGTTGTTTTGTATTTTATTTTTCTCATTAATTATATACTAAAGAGAGTTACTTGTCATAATTAACTGATGATTATTGTATTATTAGTTCATGGTTTGTCAGTTATTATTATTTAAAGTTCTACTAGGATGAATTATATTTTTGGCATTGTTTCTCAGTTGACGCCTCTAACGCGTATAATTCACTGCACTGCATAAAAAAGCTTGCCAAAAAGGTTTTTTTAAATGAGAAAGAAACCAGTATTTTGCCTCTTTGTCCAGCCGTCTACAGTGAAATCTGTCTCTGCAAACTAATTAATAGCCAGAGTTTTATGGAATATTCATTTCCTCTGAACTTTCCTGTCTGTCCCAGGACCACCCTGTAGAACCTTGCAGAGAAACAGCCCTGCAGTGTTCTTTTTACTTTACATCAGCATCTCCATCCTTATACTGTTTCAGGCTTCTTTGACTGATTTGTGGCAGTGCTCATCTTGTCCTCAATCCTCTTATTCACAAAAAATGTATCCCATGATTGGATATTGTTGTGTTCTGATGAAGGTGTTCCACTCTGCATTTGTGTAGGGAGAGGCAGGAATGGATGGACAAACAGGAGCAAAGGGAGAGAAGTTATCCTGCTTAAGGAATGTTCTAGATCGCTGTTATTACTAACACAAAATAAGGTTAATCATTCCAAGTTTGGGAAGAGCTTGACTGATAACTGAACATCTAATCACATGGTCCCACTTGCCCATACAATCTCCAGTATTTAAGCCATGACCTAATGGACACCATCAACACTGCACTGCAAAAAAGGAATTTTAAGCAAAGCTGAAAATGCTTAAAATTAGATTGAAAATCTTGATTTTCTTATTTTAGGAAGAATTTTCTAATTTAAACCTTTTGGGTATAGATTACTTTGCTTATTTTGAGAAAATAACACTTATATTTTCTTGAGGAGACAAAAAATCTTATTCTGGTCATTTATTTTCTTGAATTAAGAAACTTTGTGAAACAAGTTGCCGATTTTGCCACTGATCTTAAAACAAGAATCTTAAAACAAGAATTTTTGACTCAACATATTCTTATATCAAGAATTTTACTGATAATTTATTTTAAGAAATCAATATTAAATACTGGTTAAAAACATGCATCTTGAAACAAGAAAAAAAAATCTTAAATCTAGTTCTAGTCTAGATCAAGTAAAGGTAAGAACATTTAATTTCTTGAAATAAGACTCAAATGTTTGTGAAAAAAAATAAGAAAAAGGATCTACACCGTAAATAAATCATCAATACCCAAAACCTTAATATTTGTCCAGTTGTGAACTAACTTTGATGGAAGAGATCTGTACTTCAAAAAAGCACTCTTGAAACAAGAAAAAAAAACTCAAATATAGACGAACGCTTCCTAGATCAAGCAAAAGATTCTGCTAATGGGGCAAGCAAATTTCAGTTGGTGAGAATTCTTAAAATTAGCAAAAACTTCTAGCTGGTAACATAAGCTGTTGGATCTTAAAAAAATACAAAAACTCTCAAAACAAGTCGTTCCAAGCTGTAAAAATGCACTGAAACTAGAATATTCTAACTTGTATCTAGTCGCTAGTGGTCTTAAAACTAGACAATCTGTCTTAAAACTAGAATGTTTTGTATTTTATTTTTTTATAGCTTATCAGAAACAGATAAAGTTGTCAGCAGTGTTAGCGTGGTGGTCAGAGCGCTAGCATGTGGACCTAAAGCATCTGGTGACGGGAGTTCAAATCCAGCTCTGGTCCTTCACTGATCTTCTCCCCAGAGTTCTACTAAGTGTTGTTCCTCTCTCCTATCTGAACTGTACTACTTAAAAATGCATCAATAGGCCTAAATAATATATAATATAATTAATTTAAAATTACAATTGTAAGCTAGAATTTCTAGTTTTAAGAACCCATATTCTACTTTAAGAACTAAAATTAAGCACAAACTTTCTTAATTTAAGGTCGTATATACTTATTTTAATACTTAATTTTCTAAGTTAGTCTTAAATAAAAGAGAAAACATCCTAGTTTTAAGACAGATTGTCTAGTTTTAAGACCACTAGAGACTAGACACAAGTTGAAATATTTTAATTTCAGTGCATTTTTACAATTTGTAAAGTCTTGTTTTGAGAGTTTTTGTCTATTTATCAGCTAGACTTTATTTTCTAATTTTAAGAAATCTTGCCAAGTCAAATTTGCTTACTCCATTGGCAGATTTTTTTGCTTGATATAGGAAGAGTTTAACTTTATTTGGGTTTTTTTTTTCTTGTTCCAAGAGTGCATTTTTTGCAGTGTGTGCACTCTTTCCATGCCTTCGCCAGTCAAAAAGTGGAAGGCATTATCCTGGCCCAGGTCACTTCCCGTCCCAGACTTATAACTAGTACAGCTCGCCCAGTACACTTCTCAATTACTCGCCAATCACACTTGTGATACTAGGCAATTATAAGCAAGAAAGAACTTGTGAACTAGGAGACTGTTGGTCATTCTTTAAATACGCCATTGTTCATGAACTTTCGGAAAACAAAGTTCATGTGATATGAAAAAAGTGATGAGGATTATGGATGAAGTAAGAATTCTGCTTTGTCTGTATCCTTTCATCCCATAATCCATTTATATTATTTTTAGATATACTTAGTAAAATGGGGACTGAGTACATTTACACCAAGCACTTTTTTCTTTAAAAAAATTAATTTACTTTCTTTAATATATGTATGTTTGTCTTCATAATTAGAGGAAATGTGAAAAAGTTCAAGAGGTATGAATACTTATGCAAACTATATATATATATGAATATCTTACTAAGGTCCCCTTCACAACATGTTTACATTTCAATGCTCACTTTAAATTATACCTATATGAAGTGTATAGAGTATGATATAAAATACATGTAACACACAATCATCTTCCTATTAGAAAATATTTATATTTCACAACCTTCATGTTTCACAGCAAGTTTCAGGATTTCAAGCAATTTAACTAATAATTATAATTGCAAAAAAGCTGATAATATTGAACCAAATGTTATATACATCATGTATCCAAAAATAAATATATATTTTAAAAACCCCAAAAGACAAAATAAAAACTAATTACGTTTACTGATGCAGGAAAAGGATGCAGCCAACACTTGCAAGAGACTGTTTGGAGACCTTCAGCCTCAGCACATCTTGCCCTTCAGTATAAAAATGTCTAAAGTGATGAAGGAGTTTAGTCAAATTTCTCTCTGAAACATACATGTACATACATGTTCAAAACTTTTCCAACCTCAGTAGCTTGTGCAATAATCTTAGTGAAATTTGAATTTATGAGACCCGAGCAAAGCCCGTGTGTATTACATCTGAAAACAGGATGCACTCTAAGACACAGGAGTCAGAGCCAGATGCATGCTGGGAGCAGAGGTAGACTAGAAGAAAAACAGGTCACAAGCATACAGTAAGAAAATCTCTCTTCATCTGAGCACATGTGCAGCAGATTTACAGGCCTCTGAATCTGCTGCCTATCGAGTCTCCTCCAGAAAGCTTGATAGGTTTAGCACACTTCTATTTGCTACCTGCCACTTTCCCTACCAAACACATGCTGCTATTCTCTCCCACTGTTAGGATGGTTGCTATGACTCTGCTTTGGGATTGTTTGTTTTTAAAGTGAATGAATACACCAGATGTATTGGTTGGTTTGTCATGTATGAAAGCGTAGCTGCTGATTTGACATGATTTAGCCCTTCCACCCTCCCCAAGGTCTCAGTATTGCATTTGTCATAACTGGTTCACAAAGTTCAGCTCTGCCACATGGCCCTGTTCAGACTCATCTGTGACATTTGCCATTCACTGCCTACTTACAGAATGCCAGTCTTTAAATGGCACACCTTGTTTTCTATAGAAGCACTCGTTGCTACACTTGTACTTTAATGGCTGACTGCAGGCTAATCTTCCAAAATGCTTATCTGCATACACGCACACGCACGCATGCACGCACACACACACACAGACGCGCATGCATGCACACACACACACACACACACACACACACACAAACATGACTCCTGCCATGATGCTGGTGTTGTATGCATTTATCTTGTGAATATTTCTGATCTTTTAAAAGATGTGAATTTGTTGATGAATTTGCAGGGTGAGCTAGGGATGTCTGGAATACCTGGGAATCAAGGAATGAAGGTAGCTCCCTTCTACCTGACACGCAACGTTAAATTCGTCTAAGGCTTTAAAATTTAAATGCAGAAAAATATGTTAAATAACTGCTCAGACCACCGGCACCTGCACACAAGTGCAGATCTGTCTGGATGTTTCTTCTTACAGTACAGTACACTTACTCTAAGGAAGAACAATCAACTTAGTACACCTCTCCAGTGAAGGGATATGCATGATCGTACAAAATATTTTGATTAATTGGTTCAGTGCAACATTGAGGAAGACAAGGATGAAACACAGTGTTTTTTAAATCAGTGTTTGTCTAGATGATTACTAAAATAATTAATTGCTGTTAAAATGACGTCTAAGTGCTGTTCAGGCTGACGATGTGATATTTTTACCTTGTAAGATAAGGATGTTCAGATCTTTTTCTTATTTTTTTCTGTTTCTCTTTTTCTCTTCTCTTACTACGGGTAATCATGAACCCTTAAGGGAGAGCCTGGTTTTCCAGGTATCCCTGGTCGTAAGGTAAACGCCTGGTTTGCTGTGGTTGTATCTGTTGCATGTTTCCTCAATTACTTAAAACTCTGGCAATAATGGAGATGTTTCTCCTACTCTGAAGGGTCAAACTGGTACATCTGGTATCCCTGGGAAACGGGGCTTCAAGGTACACCATATGCCAATGTGTGCTGTGTATCTAGTAACTAGTAAAGTCTTATATACAAAGAATTAACTTTTATTATTTCGCATAGTATTATTATTGGCATGCTTTACTTGGTTATTTAGTTTAGTTGGTGCTCACCTAAACCAGGTGTGTCCAAAGTCAGCCCTGGAGGCCCACAGCCCTGCACATTATATGTTTTCACCGTCATAAAACATACCTGATTATTCTAGTTAAAGTCAACTCTGGACAACCCTTAGCCAAACACACACTGCCAAAATACACTGTGAAATGAGATATGGGTAGATCTCAATAAACTAGCATTTTGTGTAAAAATTTAAATATTTCAGTAGCTCAAATCAAATTGTGAAACTCTTCCCAAAAAACTGAAGTTGTTAAAGTATTCTATAGCAAAAAAATAGTTTATAGTTCTTTTAATCATGATGATTTTAGCTGACATTTACAAAATCAAACCTTATTTTTGTGTTTTAGTTTTGCTCTATTGAAAAAATGCTTTAAAAATGTACTTGTGCATTTTCTTTAATGCTGCCTCAAAACGATAAAGTTCAGCAGTTTTTTTGCTCTTCCTAGTTACATTATCTTATTCAGGTCAAGTATGGTAATTTAACCAACTTTTGGTGCCTTTGTCAATGTGAGGCAACAAAAAGGCAGTACTTTATTTTCAAAAGTTTGGAAAGAGCTTAAGATTTAATTAGCCATTCAGTCACATAGGTTTCTTTAACACACGGGTTAATTGAATTTGGTTTAAAAAAATGCAGTGCCTTACCAAATCATTACAGATTGCGTAAGGAAGCATAACCAAGGATTTTGAGGAACCAGGGCTACAAGCCTCTTCACTCTTTTGTTTAATTCTTCATCCATGGATCTCACTCGAACAGAAAAGTGATTGAGCTTCCTTCTCCAGGATGTGGTATGAGCTCCAGATTGCAGATGTCCTAACATGATGACCTCTATAGTTTAGACCTTTGGTATTGCTGAAATGTAAATTGTAAAAATTGTTGTTGTTTCTTTCAAGCAAGAAGCAGGTTGTGGGTGGTATCTTAATGGTTGAATTGTCTATATTATCTTGCAAATACCAAAGTGGCTGGCCCTCTTCCATTGTAGCCCATTTTAATTTATTGAAATTGAATTCATCATAAATGAAAGACAAAAACTACACTTGTGACTTTTCAATGACATTGTACTTTATTGAGACACACTTGTAATTGATATGCAAGTAGTTATTTCCACCTTTTGTTATTTATTTTTTGCATTCATTTGGCTTGATTTCCAGAACAACAAATGTAAGATTTTATTTGTTTAGAATTGTGTTTTCATTATTCTAAAACTGTTGATGATGACCTGTTCTTTTGACTATATCAATTGCATTTTAACAATTCAACATTAATCGCATGTGTTTTGACAGCACTAATATATATATATGGAAGAAGTTTTTAGTTTGTTTTTAGTTTTATCTATTTTAGGAGGGTATCTGTGTGTGCAGGTGACTATTACTGTGCATAATTATTAGGCAACTGAACAAAAAACAAATAAACAAATTTCACCAATGAAACCAATATAAAATCTCAACATTCACAATTATACATTTCTGACATTCAAAAACAAAACAAAAAACAATCAGTGACCAATATAGCCAGCTTTCATTGCAAGGACACTCAAAAGCCTGCCATCCATGGATTCTGTCAGTGTTTTGATCTGTTCACCATCGACATCGCGTGCAGCAGCAACCACAGCCTCCCATACACTGTTCAGAGAGGTACACTGGTTTCCCTCCTTGTAGATCTCACATTTCATGAGGGACCACAGGTTCTCTATGGGGTTCAGATCAGGTGAACAAGGGGGCCATGTCATTATTTTTTCATCTTTTAGACCTTTACTGGCCAGCCATGCTGGTGAGTATTTGGAGGCATGTGATGTAGCATTGTCCTCCATGAAAATCATGTTTTTCTTGAAGGATGCAGACTTCTTCCTGTTCCACTGCTTGAAGAAGGTGTCTTCCAGAAACTGGCAGTAGGACTGGGAGTTGAGCTTGACTCCATCCTCAACCCGAAAAGGTCTCACAAGCTCATCTTTGATGATACCACTCCAAATCAGTACCACACCTCCACCTTGCTGGCGTCTGAGTCGGACTGGAGCTCTCTGCCCTTCACCGATCCAGCCACGAGCCCATCCATCTGGCCCTAAGACTCACTCTCATTTCATCAGACCATAAAACCTTAGAAAAATCTGTCTTCAGATATTTCTTGGCCCAGTCTTGATGTTTCAGCTTGTGTTTCTTGTTCAGTGGTGGTCGTTTTTCAGCCTTTCTTACCTTGGCCATGTCTCTGAGTATTGCACACCTTGTGCTTTAGGGCACTCCAGTGATGTTGCAGCTCTGAAATATGGCAAAACTGGTGGCAAGTGGCAGCTTCACGCTTGACTTTTCTCAGTTCATGGGCAGTGATTTTGCGCCTTGGTTTTTCCGTACACTACTTGCGACCCGGTTGACTATTTTGAATGAAGCGATTGATTGTTCGATGATCACGCTTCAGAAGCTTGGCAATCCCTCTGCAAGATATCTAACTATCTTTGACTTTTTCGGAACTACATTCTAGTTTTAAGACCACTAGTGACTAGATACAAGTTGGAATATTCTAGTTTCAATACGTTTTTACAGCTTGGAAAGACTTGTTTTGAGAGTTTTTGTATTTTTTTAAGATCCAACAGCTTATGTTACCAGCTAGAAGTTTTTGCTAATTTTAAGAATTCTTGCCAATTCAAATTTGCTCACCCCATTAGCAGATTATTTTGCTTGATCTAGGAAGAGTTCATCTATATTTGAGTTTTTTTTTTTCTTGTTTCAAGAGTGCTTTCTGAAATACATATCTCTTCCATCAAAGTTAGAACACAACTGGAGGGGTATTAAGGTTTGGGGTATTGTTGATTTAATTATCGTGTAGATCCTTTTTCTTATTTTTTTTTCACAAACATTTGAGTCTTATTTCAAGAAATCAAATGTTCTTACCTTTACTTGATCTAGACTAGAACTAGATTTAAGATTTTTTTTCTTGTTCCAAGATGCATGCTTTTACCCAGTATTTAATATTGATTTCTTGAAATAAAATGTCAGTAACATTCTTGATATAAGAATATGTTAAGTCAAAAATTCTTATTTTAAGATTCTTTTTTTAAGATCAGTGGCAAAATCACCAACTTGTTTCACATAGTTTCTTAATTCAAGAAAATAAATGACCAGAATAAGATTTTTTTTCTCCTCAAGAAAATATAAGTGTTATTTTCTCAAAATAAGCAAAGTAATCTATACCCAAAAGGTTTAAATTAGAAAATTCTTCCTAAAATAAGAAAATCAAGATTTTCAATCTAATTTTAAGCATTTTTTGCAGTGTACACTGTTACATGCAGCGAAATTGAACACCCTGGACCATATAAACATTGCAGAACAATACAGGGGAAGAACGGTAGAGGTAACGTTAGAAAAAAAATGAGATACAGTAGGAATCATAGCTAAAAAAAAATACCCCTCCCAGTCAAAAAAAAACCCTAGTGACAAGCACAATGAACACTGACTAGACATAACATTCCAACAGGGGGAAACAAGTCCAGTATGGACTGCAGCGATCCTTTCCCTGCAGCTGTAAAAAAACAAAACACTAATCATAGTTTACTGTCCTATAGAGCTCAGAGAGCAGAACAAGGAGATTCTTAGATGGGACTAGACAGAGGGAGCCAGCAGGAGAGATATGGTGTAAGGGACAGAGAGATAGATGAAGGGGACCGCCTTCGTCAAGAGCCAGATGAGAACATTTTATATATACCTACATACATACATAGATAAATGGATGGATGGATAGATAGGCAGAAGTTTTTTTATAAACTGTAAAAACATAATGAGCTGTTAATTACTTAATTTTAAAGGGGCATGTCTTGAATATAGATTAACTCTTACACTTTATTTATTGCCAGGGAGAAAAAGGTGAACTCACTGCTGGAGGAGCTGGCATTAAAGGAGAACCAGGTTCTCCAGGACAGCCCGGACATGCTGGACCCAAGGTGCTTGCACAAGTTATGCTCCATCTAACACTTCACTGTTAGAATATCTGTAAAAATATAGAACAAATCTTACTGAATAAGTTTGGCAATGTGCTGACCAAAATAGAACAAAGCCAAGGAATTAGGCAGATGAAGTGACTATCAAATGGTATACAGTTGTTGTGGTTGTTGAAGATGGGAGAGCAAGCGTTTCATCTCTCACATCGCCTTTATCTCTGGGGTTCTGGGGATTAAACCAGCAACCTTCCAATCACAAGTCAACCTCCTTATCCACCAGAACACAACTGCCCTTGGATTATCCAAACTAGTGATAATCCTAGTGATTCTCCATCAGTTGATTCTACTCATGGAAAAATAAAAGTTAAGGCTTTGCAAACCACCATTCAAATGGCCTTTTGCAAGAGATGCGTCACATATCAAATGTGTGCTGTGTTTGAGAAAAGCCAAGGCCAATACCTACCGCCTTTTTGTGACAGGTTTTCACTTGGGATACATTGTATAATGCCAGATATGGAAGCGCCACCATCTCCACTGTTTCAAAGTATAAAGGACATTCTCAGCCAATAACATACAGTGCTATGGTACAAGCAGAAATGAACCTCTCTAATACATTGGTGCTGCAAACATATCAGGCTGAAATATTGAATGAAACTAATGAAAAAAGGGAGCATCTATCCGGAAAAGGAGAGAAGCTATGCAGGGCAGATGATCTTACCATGGTTTGTGGATTGATACCCAAAAGAGCAACCCCATCCTCACTCAGTCAACCGTGTTCTTGTGGGGGGGGTGACTCGATGCTGATGCGAGTCGGTTGGTCCTTGCTCGAGTAACAATATAGGCCCTTGCAGTCCCTTCAGGGTAACAGCTTTTTGTGGTGCAGATTTGTTGGTCTGATGTTAGCATCATTAACCATTCATAACCATTAACAATTCCAGAGCAGAGTGTTTTCTCCTCATTCTTCAACTTAAGGAAATTCTAGGCCCTGTCTGGAGGAACAACAAATAACTTCCAATAGAGGAAGTAAGAAAGCTTGTGACATAGGTTAGACTAAATTAATTGTTTTGTTTCTATTTTGGTCAGACAATTATCACTTTATAAAAGGGGTTTCCCATAGCATTTGATAACACAGTGTATTTTCTTTATTCAGAGACTAAGGGTTATGCAAGTAATCAGAGATGTTTTCACAATTCTGCAACTACTTTCTCCAATTTTTACAGAATTGTTTTATTATTTGACAGTGTACCTTAATAAAAGGTTCATGGCTCTTGATTATTTATATTCATGTACAAAATGACACTTTTCTAGATTAATTTTATAATTTTAATTTAAATCTGCATCATATTTTATTCTTGGTGTGCCATGCACTTTCTCTTTAAATAAATTATAGTGTGAGTTTGACAGAGCGAGAAAGGTGATCAAGGCATAAAATTTCATAATTTCAAGGCATAAAAAGTGTCTTTATTTAGAACATTTTGACAACACATTATTTAACAACATTAACTGCAAATCTATGACCCAAATATAAAAGAAGATTCTGCAATATCATTAACCTATTTTAATGAGAAAATTGCACATTTTAACATTGTGGACTTTGCAGGGTGAAGCTGGCCAGGAAGGTCCATCTGGACCAAGGGTGGGTAGTTGCCTTAGAACAGCATTGTTTTTCATTCTTATACTGTGTGAGCAGTTTTATTTAATCTGCACTAACTTCTCAACAGGGTCCACCAGGTCCAACTGGTGAGCCAGGAAAGGTTTTGGTCAACAACAATGAAAACGTATGACTTTGTATTTGTTAATCATTACAAATCTTGATCTGTTGTTCTATGAATTGGTCCTTTTCTACAGTATAACACAATTCCATTAGACCATTGTCAAACAGTCTCCACCATGCCTTGTCTCCTCTACAGAACATAATTTATTCAGCTTGCTAAATGTACATAAATCTTGGACCGCAGGTGGTATGACTCTAAAATGCTGTACTGGATCTTTGCCAGTTCTCTGCTCAACAAACTCCATAATGTAGATGAAATGTTCTGTATTTTCAAAGGTACCTGGCACCTAAAACAGTGGTTCCCAACCTGAGGTCCGTGCCCCCGTTAGGGGCGTCAGAGTTCACAAGGGGGGCGCAGGAGCTGATAAGTGTTGAGGAAGAAAAATATGGGGTCATATAGCATCACAATTCTGAGCGCCTAAAATCCAATTTTGAGAACGTAAAAAGTTAATTTGCATGCGTGTGAGCTGCGTTTTGTGAATGAAATGTTCTTCTCTTGTAGAAAAAAAAAATATTTAAAACGAGCAAAAATCCATTTTGAGTGTAAAAATCTTGTTTGTTTTTTTGCAACAATATCGTCATACTTTTGCTCGCTCGCGTAATCTACCACTGTTTGATCCATCACCAAACTCTCGTCAGTAAAACACTGTCCAGAGCCCATATTGACACACTGGCAATTTGTAAAAGTCGTAAACTTCAATAAAGCTGGTCCTACCAACCAGAGATTTGTTATGTAAAGGTGTGAGGATGAAGAGCACCGAATGTTACGGAAGTGCGCTGGGTATAGTGCGGCAAAAAGCTCATCCCAGAGCAGCTGACACATGTGTTTTGGATTAAATGGCACTACAGCATCTGTACTTACAATCTCTACTTTCTTGAAAGTAAATGCACAACTATTCTAATGTTCATATTCATGTTTATTATAACATTCAGTACTACACATTAAGTGTATGTTAGATGTTAAGTGTTTGGGGGGGTGAGTGGTTGGGAACCACTGGCCTAAAAGACAGAGGACGATACAAAAAATAAAAAGTAAAAAAAATTATACATTTACTTGCAATTAACAAGGGACCACTGTAAAGTATTTAGCCAATGTAAACGTGTTACTGTATTTATTTATTATGTTTTACTAAAAAAAAAATGTTGTGGTTTCAGGATATTCGGAATGTGCGCTCAATGGTAAGTGTCCATATAAAATCTGAAAAAGCTTTTTTTTCTGTTTATTTGTTTATTTACCGTTTTTTTAGAATTTACTATTTGTCTATTTACTGATCAGGATAGAGTGGGAAGAAAAGTAAAAAAAAAAAAAAAAAAAAAATTTGCCTACAGCAACTATAAAAAGCTTACTAGACAATGGTCTTGTTTTTAAAGGGCACTCCCGGTCTACCTGGGCCTCCAGGACCTCCTGGCTTGAAGGTGAATGCTATTTTCTTATTTTTATCTTCCTATGATACTATGTTTGACAGGTTCTGACACGTGTTCCCTTTATATTTCATTTGTTTGTTGTTACTCTGAAGTTCTTGTGCTCCTGGTGTTTAGCTATTAGCTCATTTCACGTTTGTCCTTGATCTTCCTTGAAGTTCAACCTAACACAATTCTCCTAGTCCTAATTCTCTTGTCCTCAGCATTATTTAATGTTTACCCACATATTTTTTCTTTAGTTTAGTCCAATGTTCACGTAGAGTCTTTTTTGACCCTGTTAACTTTGTAATCTTGTCTTCTCACAATGTACTGTAAGTAGACTACATTCTGCAATTGACTTCAATTAATAGAGTCAATTAATAGACTTGACAATAAAAGAAAACCAAAATTGAGTTAAAACAAAACAAAATGTAGAACAATAGCTCCTCTGTAAGTCACACCTGACAGTTAATTTTATGTCTTTTATCTTTAGCTAATTGTACTAATATAAAATCAATTGGCTCATGTTACACCAACATATCCACTTTTTTTCTAATTGGATTATGAATGTTGACTTTATGGTTTAATTTCGTGTACCCACTGATGCCATTCTTTGACTTTGACATACCCTGCAGTTTTACTGTTGTCTTTTTATAGTTAATAGTCATTAATAGTTTGCATTGCATTGACCATGAAATTGCACAAATTGGATTTCTGATACCAAATTTGCCTAATGGCAACCAAAAAAATCTTTTGCACTTATGGGAAAAAAGATTTTGTGAATGGAATGGGGGTTTTGAGGAATATCAAAATTAACATTTTGTAAAAAAAAAAAACTACAACGGAAATGTCTAATTTTTCAAATTAAGCTGTATATCAGAGTATCATTTTTTTTAATGACTCCTCACATGAGTGGGTTTGTGTTTATTCTATTTGGTATTTTGTGAAGATTGTTACGATGTAGTTTAAAATGAATAATAATCATTATAATAATAATACAAAAAACAGAGAAAGATGCGTACAAGCAGAGAAGATACAATTCATAAAACAGAAAAAAACACAGTCTAAATAAACACCATCACTGTTGGAAGGCCTGTCTAAGGAAAATGCTATATACAAAGAAAGGTTAATAGTATTAAAAGTTGTGTTAAACAGAAAATGTCAATGATTTGATAACTAACCTTATCTGATGATGTAAGTGCTTGATGAGGTGTTTAGCGCCAGGAGGCACAGCATGACACTCTCTGTGAGGTCACATGCCCCCCTGCATTCAGCTTGCAGGGAGAGTCCTCTCAGGGACAGTTTGTGTTCTTGTCAGTAGAATGAGTAGGACCCAGAAGCGAAGGAGAGTCTTAGATAGTTTTTATTAAAAGGCAACAAAGGCGATCAAACAGAAAAAACAGGCCCAAGGTCCAAAACCAAGAAAAGGCAGAAAATGTAACGAGAACAGAAAGGGCTCCAACTGGGATCCAAGACTTTAGCAGGAAGATCCAGTACTCACAGAACAGTCTGACACTGTGTCAATTCAGACGATGATGTCATATGATTTTGACCTAAAGAAGCTTCAGACGTTTCGAACACTTGAGTCACGTGACCCAAGCTTCGGCACATTTTACCAGGTTTTCATCTCTGCACACCTCCTGAAACCGCGTCTGATTGGTCAGAAATACAGGATCCGAGCGTTGAACTTGTCTGAACCAAGCGACCCAAAGCTCTAAAAACATTTCACTAATGAAGATAAAGCATCTTTACCCCGTATAATTGCTTTTTTGCTTTTATTTTAGTCGCTATATTTAGATAATAAAATATATTTACATGTATTGATGTGTCACTGCTTTATCGGCTTATTAAACTGACAATCAACATCTGATCAGGAGATTCAGTTATATTCATTTTATAAAGTTATGCATTTTTTCTCTAAAGTCGAAGAAATGATATCTTTAATATAAAATATAAGTATAGCGTGTCTTTCAAATGCTGTTTGTTTTTTAATAAAGTTCTTGAGATTTATATTGACATGTTGTTTTGATTAATTTGTTTATATTTTATGTCAAAATCACCTATGCACAAAGTAGTTAACTTTTCATCAAATCTTTTTGGAGACATGAAAAAACCTGGTGTTGACAATTAAAACATCAAACAGAGTTAAAATGTATTTTTATTTTCACATATACACAACATTGTGGATGGAGATGTTTCATCCAAGATTGTAGAGAAACGATCTGATTTTTTTCCTCTTACAACATGAAAAAGTTTTAAAAAATGAATAGAAGGAATTGCCCACAAATAAGGCTTATATAGATTACAACACTCGTTCCTAATACTAACCTAGCCCCCGAAGATCGAACAAGGACATTTATGTGTCCTTATTTTAAAAGAAACTCTATGGTTCCTTAGTTAATTGTCTTATGTAATTATATTCTTTCCCTTTATAATAAGCCAATTCAATTTTTACATTTTAAATGATATATTAAATATAATTCAAATGTTTGATTTAAGTAGGTTAATGATTATACCATTCTAGCGATATAATCAATCTTCTTTGTCCATTTATATTAATTATAGCCAATTATGAACAGAGATTTTTTACAAAATTTCTTTTTTTTTACAAGGTAGTCATCTATTATCATTAGTTTTACTGCATCGTTCCACAACAGGTTTTCAAGACCACCTGCTGAAACTGTTTTAACTGAATGTTGCACTGAAATAACTGAGATAAATCAAGTTCAAAGCAAAGCATGACAAAACAAACACAATACCATTCTTTGACATTGAACATTAAATATCTTTTTTAGGGGGATGTTGGTCTTCCTGGTGCCCCTGGTCATGATGGAGAGAAGGTGAATCTTATCTCACTAACTTCATTTTAGTCCATTGGTGGACAAACCTGTAGCTGTCTTTGTACCTGCTTCTGCTAAGGGTCCAAGAGGGAAACCTGGAGAACAGGGTCACATTGGTGCTCCAGGACCTGAAGGACCACGGGGAGAAGGAGGAGTAATGGGCTTCCCTGGTCCAAAAGGGGACAAGGGAGACACAGGTCCCTCTGGATCATCTGTGAGTGACAACCTAAATGTGTCCTCCAATCTCACCTTCTTTTATCATTTTCCTTCAAAATGTTCACACCTTAATATAGTTAATGCATTAGTCAGATCCCACTCTTCATATTTAGATATAATTTTTGTTTGTCTACGTTTCAACAAATGTTTCGTTATCCATGTAATTTAGCTTGGGTTTGTGATAACTGTATCTTAAACTGTATAAACATAAAGTGCCTCCAGTTCTTCTAGAGAACAAGGTGATTTAACCCATAAGAACCGACGGTGACACAGTTGTCACTAGCCATTGAAGTATTACCTTATGTAGCTCCATTTTATTTTTATTCAAACTTTTCTTTTAAAGAAAGTTATTTAGGGCTCTTATGGATTAATAGCAGTTTTTATTTTACAATAACTATGCATTTTGTAACTTGAAAGGTTTGCTAATTTATTATACATATTTTACGTCATTGTGTTTCTAAGACCTTGCTAATCATTAATTCTCAGCATTGACTTGATTGTTAACCTTCATTGTAAGCCCCCCAAGCAAAAAAATCCTTGCTTGATTTCTAGGGTTTAGCTAGTCCTACTGGAGAAAGGGGGTTTCTGGCCTCCTTCGTCCTTCTGGAGTGCCAGGCCCTATGGTGTGCAATGATGTCCATCAATCAGACAGTGGCAGTATTTGAAAGACATGACTTTTAAATGCTGTTTATCGTATTAATGGTGAAATTATGTGAAATAAATGTTACAGTCCTAAAATCTCTTTTGTGCTGCCATCAGGGTCAGAAGGGTGAACCAGGGGAAAAAGGTGCCAAACCAGAGATGGTATATTTCATAGAATATAAATATTAACCCACACATTTTTAATCTGATACAAATCAAAAGTGAACAGTCACAATTTGAATGGATATCGCTGTATCCTCAGACGAATGGGCCTGCTGGACCTCCAGGACCTGCTGGGCCAGTGGGGCCAAAGGTGTGTGCCGCATATACTTTATAATCTTATATCATCAGTTACACACATTTGTGTGTTTTGTTGTCACACATATTGTTTTTAATGGTCCACTGAACAAGAGAAATATTCTTAATTTTTTTCTTCTTATCAGGGACCTCCAGGTTTGTCAGGACAAAAGGTTAATTTTCTTCTGAATCCTCTTCACAATTTATTCTTAACCCAAGTATGTTTATCATGTGTATAAAATCTCATTTGTTTTGGGGGGCTCAGGGAGAGCCTGGAATCGGCATGATGGGAGATAAGGGATCACCTGGCCAGAAAGGGGAAAAAGGAGATAGGGGCCATCTTGGACTTCCTGTAAGTTCTTTTATAAATAAAATGCTAGATGCTGGATAAATGTTCAATAACCAAGTGATGAAAGAAGCTGTTATTAAAACTCGTTTAACAATCAAAGTGTAGTTAATGCATGAGTATCAGTGAATCAGCAGATGAACATTTATTACACTCTCAATGGGGTTGGTGAAATAGCATGTTTTTGAAAGCTATGTGCTTCATGCAAATATCAATGTGCTACTGTTTAATTGTTTACTAGACATCAAAATTCATTGTTAAGTGTCCTCACATTGCATGATTTACCAAATGTCCAGTAGGGCAGTGCAATACAGACTAAATGACCTTTTTAGCCATGTCATCGAGCCAGTATATTTTAAGTCTTTAGATATTTATCACAATTCTGCCAAACAATAGGAAAAACAGTCACTAACCTCAAAAGTCTCTAGAAGATATTACTGATATTCAAACAAACACAAGGAAGTGTTTGGACAAAAGCAGATTTATTTAGTCTACTTTTGAGATAGTCTTTAATTAAACAGTTTTATTTATAACACTTGAGGCATAGTAAAAATGTGTTCATTATTGATTCATTATAGCTAAATATCCGGGCCATTCTGAGGGCTCACAATCAACTTTTTTTCATCTTAATTTTTTAATAAAAGTAAATTCTAGTAGTATTCTTGTTACACACTTTAGTCAGTCCATAAAAAAAAACATGTTGGCTATATTTTTCAGAAATGAACGGTCATACTTTGGTTTAAGCGTGGATGAACGGTAAAACTGTATAGCAAAATTTCAGTGTTTCTAGTCAATTAATATCTCAGCACCTGTTGGTTTGCAGAATTGCCTTGTCACTTTTCAGTCAATTGCACTGCCTGAATCTACGATAGCCTTTACATGTGTCTTTGATTAAACTTTCACATTGTTTTACATTAGGCTTAATATATGACTAATGGCTTTATGATGATGGCTTTGTTAATGTTTCTTAATGTGGGTGTTTATAAAATCTTTCCTTTTTGCTCAGTGGGATAGCATGCAGTTGAAAACTGGGAACTTTTGGGGTTAATTTCAGACATCTGATGTATATCTCCCTGGTGTCGAAGTCATTGATAAACTTGTTCTAGTCACAACATCAATGACACAGTAACTCCTTTTAAGACAACTCTTCAGTTAATTAATTCTTCATTAGTGTACAGTAATTTTTACATAATCTGTAAAATTTTTGCTTTTTAAAGGATTTTATAGATTGTGGAGCTTTCTTGTGCTTCATTCACATGACATCATTTCCAGCTATTAGAGGTTCAAATTTAAATATATTTATAAAATACCACTACACAAACTTCAGAAAGAGTTAAGTCTTAGGTTTTAAAAAACTTTTGGTGACCAGTTTTGGTAATTTACAAAAAAAAATTCATATACATTTGTTAAAGATAAAAAGTGTAAGCTTTAGAAATTGAAGATTGAAAGGTAAATTATAACTACAAAGGTGAATTATGAGTAATAAACGTATAAAGTGAAGCTATTATTCAGTGTTCTGTGAACTTATCTAGGAGAAATGTAAATCTTAAAATGCCACTTCAGCGAAAAAGGAAGAATCAGCAACAGTCAATTTTGTCAAACCCAGCCTCATTGCTGTGAGAATTTGCATACCACCGTGTACCTGCGTGGAAGTCATTCTCTTCTTGTTTACTTTGGAGCCTACAATCTCCTGTACTGAGCGACAATCACTATACTCAAGCTGAAGTTCTTCACTAGCCAAGAGGAGAGAACCTATGAAAGCCCCAGCCACATTTGTCATTGTTTTTGTCTTTTTGTTTACTCTCCTAGAGTGAGCCAGACTTTTTCGGACAAATGCCTTTTTAACTCTCATGTGGTGTTCATATTATTGTTGCTCAGACAGTGTTTGCAGTTCTGGTGGACCCATTGGTTTTTTATTCCCAATCAAGACATTTTATGTTAAAATACCTTTTATGATATTTACTTTTGCCAGGAAACAAGTGATTTAAACAGCAGATATACTTTATTTATTGTTTAACCTTAATCCTTAACATTTAGCATTTAAACCATGTGTGGTGTTTTCATTATTGTTACTTTGGCAGGGCTGGCAGGTCTGCTAGACCCATTGCATGGTGGGTCTTTTAATTCTCAATAGAATGTTATACTAAAATGTAAAACTGTATGTCTATGTGGGATTTATGTTTGTGTGGGAAGATAGAATAAAAAATCTACAATTTTCGCACTTTTACATGCCCCGGGTCCAGTAGACCCAAACACCTTCTAATATAATTGTAATATAAATATATAAGGAGTATATAGTGTTGGGTCATAAAAATGTGTTCTAATATATGTTTTTCACAGAAAATGAGCCAGGGCCAGTGAATCTCAGTTTCAAATGATTCATTCTTATATTTTTCGGAAGTTCACAGAGCGATGGCAGCATCATAAAATACATTAGTCTTTTCAAGGGCTGCTCATTTTCCTCCCTTGCTCCCCTCAATGATGCTGCTGCCCAGGGTTATGCGGAGAACCCCCAGCACAGCATGGAGGTTGTGCTCACAACCCTATCGCCTAAGGGCAAACACATAAAAACCAACCTGCAACTCTCCATTCTGCCATAGTATTGAGATTGTGCTCATTGGTGGGGCAGGATGCATTGGCCTTTTATGCTATGGCCACCTTCCATCAAACACTGATAGGAGCCAACAGCCAACCCCATTTGGTTACCCCTGGTGTAAAAATCGATCTCTGGCTGAGACTAGATCTCTGGCAATCTTCCCTTGATTCTGATCTCATGCCTTTATGTTCAATGATTGCTGGAATTCTAAGAAGCCACTGAGATTTTTGCATCTCCCTGAGATAGGATGAATGTATTCTTGCAGTTGTAGATTACAGAATAAAGTTAGGTATTCTAGTTGACCATAGCAGTCGGACTTTGGTTGTGGCACTTTACAGGGCTGAACGTTTATACACCTTTGCCAAAACATTGACGTGGAGAGTAAGTCTCGGCATGCGGAGATGGGTGGGTTCAGGTTTCAAAGGAAAGGAATGAGCTTCTTCTTTCATATGTATGGTGGTATTCAAATTCTTGCAGCAATGGAGTTGGAAGCCCATTGGTCCCTTGAAGTGCATGAAGATCAACGTTTTAAAAATGTTCCCATAAGCATCAATTGAAATACATACATCTCTGTTCCCTAATCAGTGAACATGGGTTACACAAGTAACCATAGTCATATAATTATTTTAATCTTGAAAAAAAAATTATATGTGTATTAACTGATGTATTGTAATATATTTGTTACTTGTCGAAATATCTTCTTGTAAACTAGACAAAATGTGAGTTTCTAGTACAGTTTATGTGGAAATATGAGGAAAATTTGGCATTACAGTATGGAAAACTAGGTACACATAAAAATTTTAACACATTTCTGTGAAAAGAAAAAAACAGCATGCATTACAAGTGCTGGTTTTAGTTTTTCTATGTGTTTTAGTGCCCCTGTTGATATCTATGGATATAATGAAACTTAAAACTAGTTCTTATGACAAGCACTTTTATCTTTTGTTCATCAGCAGTGGTAAACTTATAAAAGGAGTTGCTGCCTGTTTCCCAACATTGTCATTTTCAACATGTCACCCCTTCATCAAAGCTAATGTTGTTTTTATGTGGCACACAAATCACTTTTTTAGTCACCTAACCTAACGTCCTGCACAATTCTGCCCTTGCCCCCTCTCCACCCCCTCCATCTGTCCTCCGTCTCTCTAACTCTTTACACACTGTTCAGGGGGCTCATGGTTTAGACGGCAGACCTGGTCCAGTGGTGAGTGGCGTAAGACCCTTTCCATCATCCTCCCTTCTATTTCCATTCATCACTCTCTGCTGTCCCCTTACAGCCTGCTTTCTGTCTTTAGCCGTCTGTCTGCTTCTGCTTGAACTGTTGCTTGCTTGTCCCTTTGTGCTTTATGTGTTCGCTTTGTTGTGCTACCTTTGTTTGGCTGGTGCCTCTTGCTGTTTCAGAGATTCATGCTCAATTTATTCCTCAACCTGTTAAAACTTTAGTGAAAGGGGAGCATGGTCAAACATCTTTTTCTCTCTTACGGAATTTGCATTTCAGTCCATTGCAAATCTCAATAGCTCAATGCACACTTCATTGTTTGAAGTATCTGACCTTTGATGACCTTTCAGTAATTTGATTCTGCTCAGACTTTTGGCTTTATTGTAAGATAAGCTTTGATCTTGTGATGCCGTATGTATAAAGCAAGAGAGAGCATGTTGAGATGCAGCTGCATGATTAAAGCTGGAGTATGGCACATAGCTAGCCGAGACACAAAGCTCCTGAAAAAAAGAAATGTCCAACAATGCTTCTGTTGAATCCCTTCCAAGATTATATGGATTCAGATTTCAATTTATTTGTGTCTCTGTTGATTTCAACTTAGATCAACAACTTTCTGAGTTCTACCATACACAGCAAAGTTTATACTTTGATGTTGATGGCAAATACATTTTTACAGCTTGAAAAATTTTATTTGACTCAGAATAGTTTGTTCATCTATTGGTCCTCCAGATTGGACTTAGTTTCTCTCCTCCTTTGGTCTTGCGCACTGTTACCTGCTATTGATGATCACATCTGCCTCTTTCTTCAAAGGGTCTGATAGGACCCGGTGGAGTTCCTGGCCCAGCAGGACCAAAGGGAGAAATGGTTAGAACCTTCAAAAAAGAAGTCTTAGAATCCATTCAGTGATGATACATTGTAAGCCAGATATGTCAATTAAGAAAAATCTTTATGCTATTTGTTTTCTTAAAGGGAGAAAGGGGTGATATGGGAGTAGCAGGACCAATTGGGCCCCAAGGTATCCCTGTAAGTGCTTTATCCCAGCGTGCAATTTCCTTTTTAAAAAATGCTATCTTTTTGTATATTTTGAGGAAATTGTCAGAATTTACATCATTCTCCATTTATTTCTTCAGGGTTTAGTAGGACCACCTGGATTAAAAGGAAACCGGGTAAGGAAAAAGATATATCTTGTCTCAAACAGTGGTTTTGTGTGATTTATGTTATTGTCAAAATAAGAGGCAATAACATCAGTCCACTTTCTTGCTATAAAGGAATGGACAGTATTTCTATACCAGCATGAATTGGCCACACTTTTTATTAAGTGTAAATGGAACATTAAAACGAAATTAACAAATAGATTTTAATTGATCAAAATTCTCACAAACATGATGTTTTTAAGATAGGCAAAGACATGCTGGTTATCAGAAATGTGAATTTCTTTGCAATACGGTATAAGGGTTGGTCACTGAAATGGAAACATCGGAGGCTATTTTCATTATGTTTATTACGTCAACTGTTTTAATTTCCACAATTTTATCATGGTTTCTTCAATCAACGTATCATGGTTGCATTATCTGAGCAATAGCAATGTTGTACATGTAAAATCGAAAATACGCACAATGTATAATCTCTAAAGAAGTGTTAATTAAAGGTAAAAAGTGACTTTTATAATCTTCTGCTACCTCTAGAATCTCAGGGGCCAGCATGGGGTTTTGTAGAAACTTCACCCCTCAAAAAGACTGCAAGGCCAGACAAGGCATATTTTTAATTTAGGACATATGATATATGTTGGCAGTCTCATTATGACTGAGAAAATTGGGGGCTGAGTCCAGACCTGCCTAGGGATCCCACCTGGAGAATAAGTTCAATTACTATGCTTCCTTGAGCCTTTTGGTTTGTTGTCTACAGCCATATACTGCCATCTTGTACTTCAAAATGTGTAAAGGAGAAATAATATTATATTGATAGCATTCATAGTGACTAAACACAGTGATTAAACAACAAAATAATAATTGAGAGATAACATGAAGTGACAACAACATTGCAGGAGCATAAAAGAACCCCCCAAAATGTAAAAATTCATACGCATTTGTATTTCTCTCCTAGAAAAGGCAAATATGGTGCTGAGATGGGTAAATTTAATGTATTGTGTTGTTTTGACACAAATAATCACAAGAAAGATTACATTAGATGAAGGGCAGAACTCCTAGTAACAGAAGGAGGTGTCTGAAACAGCCACTGAAACTGCCACAGTCATTCTCGCTTTTAGTTGCTTGTAAATAAAGAGCAGGCTATTGTTCATTTTGCCTGAATTACACTGATTAAATGAGGTCTCATTTGTTTATTTAGAGCAGTTAAATCTCAAGGTATCAGGCAGGGAAATACAAATCTTTGAATCTGGAGCCAAATTTACTGAAGTCAGTTCTAAAGCTTTGTAACTTCACACCACACCAATGAAATGAAAAGATTTTTGACTAAAGTTCAGACTTTTTAACTTTCGAATTCTCTGTTTTTCCCGCGACCATAGCTTTGCTCCTTCTGCTTTCTCTAGCACTACAATAAAGCACCCTTTGTGATGCAATACATTTACATCTGTGCCGCTGCTTACCTTTTCCTGCATATGGTCATGTCTTGTTGAATATCTGCCTTTCCCATTTTATGCATTTCTTCTGAAATTAAATTTTCTTAAAAAGGGCTGAAGAAAAAGTCAATGGCATTGATCTTAGATTACGAACAAGATTTTTTTCTAAGTACTTACAAAAATAATTTATGGGACAATAAAATCACACTGAAACTTGCTGCCTACTTAGCTTTGTGTTTCTTGTTGAACTAGCTAGCTCCACATGATAAACAAATGGAAAAACGTAGCTAGCAATTACACAGCACAACTTCCCAAGATGGAGGAGAAGCTGACTGTCTATCTTCAGGGTGTGCAGCTACTTAACATTTATACTTCTAATCATTGAATCCTATTCTGAAAATTTGGCAAAAGGTTTCATAGAAATCAGCTCTGACTATGAAAAAAAAAACACCTTTTATGAAGTCTACTGAGTGTAACATGGAATAACTCCCCCCATGAACATCTGGAGTTGGTGACAATAAATCATAGAAATGAAAAACATCTAAACACTGGATTTTTTATGTAAGGTATTATACTTCACGTTTTTTTTCTATAGATGTATCTGCTTCAAACCCAAGCTATTGTATCTGTATTTTTCTCATTTAGCTGCAAAGCTGTTATGAAATTAGATGCTTTTATTCTTAGTTCTACTCGAACTCCAGTTGTGACTAAGTTTCATATAATTTTCAGAATCTATTAGACTGCAGATACAATTTAATACAACAACAGTAACTAACTTGCCACGATCCTGAAATGAATTAGAGACTCTATTGTACATTTGTGTTTTAATTTCACTGTCCAAACCCTTGTATCTGCACTACTGCATATACACTACCAATAAACATGTTGACTGTTTTGAATAATGAACTACAATATACGAAACAGGTGGTCAGCAGGGGTTCTGAATGAGTTAGAGTGGATAGTTCCCTGTTATGGAAACAGTTTAAGATAAGGGTACTATAGAAACACTTTCATTTTTAGGTACTTGAAGATACAGTGAAATCATATTGTGTTAAATAAAATGTTTCTGATATACTTAACCACTTTTCTGTCTATTTATGTGACAATCTTGATGCATTGGATCTTGAAACATCTTCCATGTGATGAATTATGTTGATGGATGATTATGCTTTCATACCCCACATGCAATCCATTCCCAGCTCTCTGGGTTCAGATCCAGAAACTACTCAGAACCTCAGCCGACCCACTGCTTCAAACATTTATTGTTAAACAATGTAGAATGAGCATTTCCTAATGTGATACGATGGAATATGTATTTAGTTACTGTATGTACTAATTAGAACATTATTTTTAGATATGTCATTTAAATATGTTTTTAATAATAAAATGTCTTTATTAATTTTATTACAACAGTATATGATATTTTCTATTTTATTGCCTCCTTTTTTTATTTAGTTTAAAAAAATATATGCGGTAATATATGTATTAAGAAGGAACACTCTTTTTTTTTGAGTTCTCAATCATTCTAAGTCTCAGCTCCAGATAATTCATAGTGTTTTGGAATCTGATCAGCCATTCCCCATTTCTTGTTATAGCACTTTTAGCATAGCTTTGCATAGATCATTTCCTTTTTTCTTATTTTAAACAAGACTGTTCTACAGTTCTACAAAGTGCATTAGAAAAAAATAAGTTGATATATTAAAGGCCAGTATTGCTAGGAACTATGCTTTCATATGCTACAGCATGGTCACAATTCTGCTATTGTCACAGGAAAGAAAATACCACTGCCAGATCAAGCTGGCCAAACAGGTTCCAAAAGGGTTAAAACAGTTTAATGGGAGAGTAAGAGAATGTGAGAAAAAAAGAGAGTTCCTCAGTTTTTAACTGGTTAAATTGAAAATTATCTATAACGCCAATAATGCATGTTTTATTATGCTTACCCTGTGCTTCCCTCCCCTGACTGTAAGTCCCACAAACACTAATTTCCTCAGTTAATGCACGAATAATTCCCACCTTGAAAGTCAGGACATGCCAGTGCTCCTCCCAGCATCTTCTTACAGTATGTGAGATATACACAGATGACCAAGTCCTTTATTTCTTTTTGAATGGTCTTTGCCGAAGATGCTGTGGAGGAGCCTTGGACACGTTGCTGTTTTTACTCTTGTCCTTTCCTTGTCTTCCTCTGTTTTTTCCACAGGTCTCCCTATCCCCTTTTCCTCCCCTTCCACCATCCTGGCCTCTGTCTGTGTTTCACCCCCCAGGCCTCGTTCCTGCTACTCCTGCATCCTAATGCCATAGCCTGGGTTAATTTTCCTTTTCTTCCTCACGTTTCATTTATTTAAATCCTTCACTGACCACCTCCCTTCCAACCTGCATTTACATCTTCCTAATCATTCTTAATCATACTACGTTCTTATTGTTATAAACACAACTCATCTGTTAATTAAGGTAGCACAATCAATGATTAGAAGAAAAAGATTTATATTATTGTGGAGCTCATTTTAGTATTTAATGTCCTGTAAAACAGAGCTGGGCTGGCCATCATGAGCACTGTCAATATTCCTAGTGGCCTGATGACAGATTTGGCCTGCTCTATATGAAATTAGTTTATTCTTGTTTGACATTATAGAAAAGGTTGCCTGATTCGATCGATATGTCTACAAACACAAAAATATCTGCATCCCAATTTATGCTAAAATGATTCCAATGTTATTGGAGAGAGTAAAAAACACACAAGTGTTGAGTTTTCCATTTTTGTAAAATAAACAATTAAATGATGAATCAGAAATCTGAGGATTTAATATGTAGATTTAAGCTACATACATACTACATACTGAAGTTCAATACCCAGTACTTTTGATGCTTTTAACTATGTGGGCATGTTGCATAAGCTGCTCAGACAAAGTAAGCTTGTTCACATTTCTTGGTAAACAGGTACAGTGACTTTTGTTTAAAAGCAGATGAAATCAATTAAGTCATTACAAAATGTATAAACTGAATTTATAAACTGAAATACATCTGAATTTAAACCAGGTATAGTGCTGACAGTTGCTTCTCTAGAACTGTTAATGAAAATAACAGGGTTTAAACCACTTTAGTCTATATGCACTGCGTTTATTTATGTTGATTGTGTGTGGGGGACATCAGCATTTTTTTATGATGCTTCACAATAAAAGTCCATGTGTGTATGCTGCTTTTTTAAGCATAAAGCATTAATCATTAGAAGTAAATGTGCATTGAAGACACATGGTGTGTGGAGTGTCTAAGATTCATTGTAATAACAGACAGTAAAATATCATGAAATGGGAAGATAAACACAATGCACATACAAATTAATAAACACGGGTCCTATATGCGGCTCTACTTTGATTTTCCTTTATTGTCTTTGTAAAACCTTTGTTCTAGATTTTTTGTATTAGAAAAAAATGCTTTCAGAATAAATATACATTACATTTTTGCAACCACATTCACATCAATTCACATGATCCAATTTTATATTCTGCTCTATTCTTCTCTCTAATAAAAGGGAAAACGATTAAAATTTCATCAGCAAACTAACCAGACGGACTTTTATCCTTTAACACCTCCACTTACCTTCATAAATCATACATTTTAGAAAGAACATAAACAGTTCTTCTTCACCAAAAGTAGACTAGATAGATTTAAGTCTGACCTATTTTGAATGCACTTTTTTCACAGGGTGACAGGGGAAAGAAAGGCAACAGGGGGGCTAAAGGGGATAAGGGAGACCAAGGAGCCCCTGGATTAGATGCCCCATGTCCGTTGGTATGTTGTTCGTTCAATGTGAAACACCAAGACCAAAGGAGAAGTTCTGAAAGAGCTGGCTCCTTGTGTCGTTTCTCTAACAATTTCCCCAGAGAGTTTTGGACCGATGATAAAAAGAAAAGGAGTACTGCACCAGAAAGAGCAATTCCATTGAATTTCTTAGGCTCCAAAACTCTCAGAGGGATTCTTACATTTCAGGATTAACACTGATGGGAATATAGTTCTGCTCTACGCGATGGCTTGGACCACTTGTTCACTAAACAAGCTTTAATGGTAGTCTTTGTTATAATAGAAAACCTGACTGTTTTAGGTGCATCAAAAAAATATAAACTTTTAAATGATCATTAAATGTATTTAAAAATAAAACATTTTATTTGGGTGGCACTCCAGCCTTGTAAGCGCACCAAGCTTGTTCCCATCAGTTTGAGGCCCAAAGTGCTCTGGACCACAGTAGTCAGTGAGATGGTGTTGCTGGTCAGCCAGCACTTTAAATGACTGGTTTCATGAACAGGGCTTCCGAGGCTTTAAAGGGGAGAAAGGTGAACCGGGGCTGCCAGGCCTGGATGGGTTAGATGCCCCATGCCCTGTGGTATGCTGCTGTCTCTCCCTTTACTTGTTATGCATGATTCCTACTGTTTTAAATCTACAATGTGTTTACTTCTTTTTAAATCATTACAGGATTTAAAACAAATAGGTCTGCAATAAGAAAACATTGCTTGCATATATTGTAAAAAATATCAATAATATAACTAAGATAATATTATCCAAAAGTGTATTCATTTTTTCATTTATTTGAATAGTTTGTTAGTTAGTTATTTGTTTTCATGAGTTAGTTTGATAGAATGATAAAACCTTCCCCACCTTAACACACAAACAAAAGAGGGGCTCAAAGTACTCAGGAATAACTTGAAATGAACGCACAGTCTGAAAGCAGGGTTCATAAAGTGCTCACTGTGGGCAGAGAAAATGTGGTTACAATGAGTAAAATATAAGTAAGGTGACTATCATAATGTGAAGAATGGAGCTGGCAGTGGGGATTATTGATGGGTAATTGAAAGCTTGAAATGTGGCCTCCATCAGGAAACTCTCTTGAGAAAAAAAGAATCATTTACAAGGAATCATTTGTTCTGGTCCAGTGCTAAATAATGGAGATACATGCCCAGTGTTTTTGTTCACAATGTGTGTGTAGAGGTAGAACTCAAATGCAGCCAGGGATCTAAGAAAGCAGACTCTTTATTAATGAAATTCAAAATAAACAGAACATAAAAGGCCTAAGAGTGGGAAACCTGAATTAATCATTTATTTTTCAAACACTGAACATAAAACTCCTAAGAGGGAAATTTGAGAACAGATCATAAAACTCAAAAAAGAGACTAAAGACCCAAGACAGAAATAAACAGGGTGAATGAAAATACAATAAAATACATGATAATCTAACTTAAACTTAAAGTGAACGTCATTGATATACTTAACTATCAATGTTAACATAATAACAGGGCTCTAAGACAATAAGAAAAATAAGGAACCTGACAGTTTCCTTTGACAAAATGCAAAGGATTCTCTAATGAAGGTTGCACATTTTTCCTTATTTGGAAAATGTACAAATTTTGGGGGCAGACAGCATTACAAAAAATAGGAACATGTCCATGATAGTCATGTAGAAGTCATTTTAATACAGACTGTTAAATTATTGCACTAGACCCCTTACATTTTTATAGAGAGCTGAAATCAATCAATCAAGGTTATGTCAGGGTCAAGAAAATAATGAAAAACATCAACTTTAATGCTAACTTTAGGATTTAGAGAGCAATTCCTTACCCACTAAGCCACCAGCTCTATGAATTTATACCACAAAAAAGGTACATTCTTTTTAAAATTGTCAGTTTTTTTATTTTTAAGAATAGGACATTGTTAGGAAGAACCAGATATGAGGTGTATAAAATATTAAAAACAAATAAATACTGTAAAAGTCAATCTTACTGCTAACATTTCACTATCAATAGAGCCATTTTGCCCCCAAAACACCAACATTGAAAAAAAGAGACAGAAGAACAACAGAGACACAAGAACAGATAACACAAGAAAGAGCCACAGCTCCATCTTTGCCTGTTCCAAAAACTCAAGTCACGTTTATTTTTCAAACTAATTGTCGAGAAAACTATGTTAACAGAAAAAAGTTCTTAAGTTAAAGATTACATTGTTTTACTTTTATATTTAGTATGTTGAGTGAAAACACATATCAAAAAGTCATTGGTTATAATTCTTCCAGCTTTGTCTCCCATAATATATACCCATCCTCTCTCTCTCACTATATAAACTATTTTATTCTCTCTTCTCTCCCCACCCTCTAACTCATATCTCCCCTCTCTCCCATCTACACTCTATCATCTCTCTCACTATCAAAATTTTCTCTCTCTTCTCCCCATCTCTCTCTTCTATCTCCTCTCTTTCTCCCCCTTCTACACTCTCTCATTCTCTCTACATTTATCCGTTTGCTAAATCTGAAACTTTTACGAGGCAAATTTGCGTGGCAAGTTAATTGTCAAGACTACTGTTAACATTTCATATGTATATTATGAGCATTTATGAAAAAACAATAATCTCTATGGCAAAAAACTCATTAATGCCAACTAGTGGCTGATTTTTTGTAACAAGGCAATTTTTGCCAATGATGTTTTGCTGCCCCTTTTTAAAAATAAGGCAAAATGTATATATAGTTTTGATTATTATTATACTTCCGTATCCAGGAAATCTTCCTTAATTGGTTTCTGTGACGATATGGAAAGATGACCCAGATGCCACAGGAGAGCTCCTTTAAAGTCTTTAATGAGGAAGTAACAAAAACCCACTGTTCAATAGAACAGGTCAAACTTAAAGTCTCTGGCGGCAGTCAGATGCAGGTTCAGCAAAACCTTAACAGGAGACCGCTCCAGGCTGAGGTGCAGCTGCTGGATGATCAGTCGCCTCCAGGCAACTAGCCGAGCACAGGTAGAAAACTCCTCTCTCTCCTCTCCACAAGAGAATGGGGCAGGGGTGGTAGTGGAACAGCGGGCTTGATACAAGACACATGGAAAACAGGGTAGATACGAGAGAGGTAGTTGGGTAGCTGGAGACGGACAGCAACAGGACTGAGGTCCTTGGTTACAGAAAAATGGCCGATAAATCGGGGGGACAACTTGCGGGAGGGGGACCCCAGGGGTAAGTTACGGGTAGAAAGCCATACCCTTTGACGCGTTATATAACGTGGGGCTGCGGACCAGTGGCTATTAGCCCAACGACGCATACATTCCTGGGTCTTGCGCAACTCGGCTCTCACTACTCTCCAAGTACGTCTGGCGTGGCTGATGAAGTGTTGCACTGAGGGAACATTTGCTTCGCGTACTTGGTTCTAAAAAAGGGGAGGTTGGTAGCCAAGGGAGGCATAGAAAGGAGAGACCCCGGTGGTGGAAGAGGGGAGGGTGTTGTGAGCGTATTCTGCCCAAGCTAGCCTGTCTCACCAAGACGCAGGACAACCTCATACTAGACAGCGAAGGATGCGACCTACATCCTGATTTGCTCATTCGGCCTGACCGTTGGTCTGGGGATGGAACCCCGACGATAAGCTAAGAGTTGCACCAATCAAACGGCAAAACTCACGCCAGAACTGGGAGGTGAATTGAACTCCCCTGTCCGAGACCACGTCGCTAGGCAACCCGTAGATCCGATAGATGTGGTTAAAAACAGCTTCGGCAGTCTCACGTACGGAGGGTAACTTTGGTAGGGGGATGAAATGAGCCGACTTCGAGAATCGATCAACTACGGTAAGGATGACAGTATTGCCTCTGGACTCGGGTAGGCCCGTAATAAAGTCCATGGCTATATGGGACCAAGATCTGGAAGGGACAGCGAGGGGCTGTAAAAGAACTGCAGGGCAAGTATTACTTGACTTCGATTGGGCACACGTAGGATAGGCTCGTACATATTCGCTGGCGTCACGGATCATGGTTGGCCACCAGAAGCGTTGCCTAATGGCGAACAATGTTCCCCTCCTACCCGGGTGCGCTACCATATTGGAAGCGTGACCCCAACGATGGACAGAGGAGGGTATCGAATCAGCTACAAAGAGCGTATCCAGATGCTAATCCCAGTACTTGAGACCACATACCCCAAGAAGGGAACGCTGTCCTTGTGGAAGAGACACTTCTCAGCCTTGACGAATAACTTGTTCTCTAGTAGGTTCTGCAAGACGCGTTGAACGTGTGTGTTTAACGAGGTCGGGTGAAAAAATAAAAATGTCGTCTAAATACATGTAAACGAATATGTTAAGCATGTCTCTTAAGACGTCGTTGAGGAATGCCTGGAACACGGCAGGAGCATTGACTAACCCGAAGGGAAGGATGCAGTTCTCAAAGTGACCAAGGGGGGTGTTAAACGCAGTCTTCCACTTATCCCCCTCCCGGATGCGCAAAAGATGATTGGCGTTGCGCAAATCCAGCTTAGTGAAGATAGCGGATCCCTGTAGGAGGTCAAAGACAGAGGACACGAGAGGAAGAGGGTAACGGTTCTTAACAGTGATCTCATTTAAACCTCTGTAATCAATACATGGACGCAAGGTACCGTCTTCTTGACAAAGAAGAACTCTGCCCTGGCAGGAGATGTTGAGGGTACGATGGTGCCCGCAGCCAGGGACTCAGATAAATAACTCTCGAGCGCCTCTCTCTCTGGCAGAGGTAACGAGTAAAGACGTCCATGAGGGGGCATGGCCCTGGAACCAGCTCGATGGCACAGTCGTAAGGACGGGTCGGAGGAAGAGAGGCTGCCCGCGACTTGCTGAACATGTCCCTTAAGTCATGGTAATCAGACACAACGCCCCCTAAACATTTTCTCTCCTCCTGTAATACAGACTTAACAGAACCGGGACACAAGACAGACACCAAACACATATTATGACATTGAATCTCCCAAGACACAACAATATTATTAGTCCAATCTATCTGAGGCTTATGTTTAGCTAGCCATGGATGCCCCAAAATAATCGTTAATCACAAAAAACCCAACAAGTCTCAAGATGATTACCGGAGACAGAGAGTCTGACAGGCGCAGTCTGTTGGGTGATCTTAGCCATCCTCCTCCATCAAGAGAGTAAATGATGGAGGGAACCGCTAGAGGTTGCAGCGGAATCCCGCACAAGACAGCAAAGGATTCGTCAATAAAAGAATCTCTCGCTGCTGGAGTCGATGAAGGCGGAGTCAGAGTGAGTGCGCGGACCAACGCCAAGGATGATGGGAAGTGTAGTCTGTAAGAGCTGCGCAGCTGGTTGACCAGAGGAGAAAGATGACGCGCCCAGCCGTACTCCTCGATCTACAGCTGGGCAGGGGCTTTTAACGAACACACAGAGAAGAGATGGCCGGCTCCAGCATAGTAGAGGCACAATCGGTTCGTTATTTGTCGTTGCCTCTCCTCCGGTGTGAGTCGAATCCGCCCCACCTGCATGGGCTCCTCCGTTTGGCTTCCGATCACCGGAAGCGAGCCTCCTCTCTAGGATGTGTTGAGCGTGAGGAAATGCGCCTCTCCATGCGCAGCGACAGCTCAACCACCCCTTCAAAGCCCTCTGGCGGCTCTGTGGAGAGGAGCTTGTCCCTGAGCTGTGGAGTGTAGCCCTTCAGAAAGCGAGCTGTCAGCGCGGCGTCGTTCCAGCCCGCTGTAGCGGAGAGGGTCCGGAACTCGATGGCAAAATCGGCGACTGATCTGGACCCCTGGCGGATGTTAGCCAGCTGCTGTGAAGCCTTTCGTCCCAGCTTCGAACGGTCAAAGACCTTAAGCATCTCGGTCTTGAAGCCTGCATAGGTGGTGCAACAGTCCACCTCTGCCTTCCACAGGGCGGTACCCCAGCTCCACGCTCGGTCCTTGAGCAGAGACAGGACAAAGGCAACCCGAGATCGGTTGGTGGCGTAGATTGTCGGCTGGAGCAAAAACACCACCTCACATTGGATCAAGAAGACACGACTGCCGGCCGGCTCCCCATGTAACAGGGTGAATTCTTAACACGGGGCTCCTGAACGGAAGACACGGCAGCGGTCAGAAGTTCCCGATCCCGCTCGTTGAGTTGTCGGGTGAGCTGAGTCGCCAGGGCTTCGACGGCTCCCCTGGAAGTCACCAACTCCTCTGAATGTCTCCCAAGCAGGGCTCCTTGAAGCTCTAGAGCTGCTCGGATCGGAGTCTCCTCAGTTGGGTTCGTCTGTGCAACGAATTATTTTGTGATGAAATGGAAAGATGACCCAGATGCCATAGGAGAGCTCCTTCAAAGTGTCAAAGTAACAAAAACCCACTGTTCAATAGAACAGGACAAACTTAAAGTCTCTGGCGGAAGTCAGACGCAGGTTCAGCAAAACCTAAAAAGGAGACCGCTATCCAGGCTGAGGCGCAGCTGCTGGATGTTCAGTCGCCTCCAGGCAACTAGCCGAGTACAGGTAGGAAACTCCTCTCTCTCCTCTCCATAAGGGAATGGGTACACACGAAGGGTCTGAACGGCACAAGAGGGAATATGCGGACAGAAACAGGAGTGATCTCGAGAAAAGCGTAACACATTTGCAAACAATAATACGTAAATAACCGGAAGAGCGAGAAGCCTTAAATATAGAGTCTAGGCAGAAGGCGAACAGCGGCACGTGAGATGATTGAGGGAAATCAGAGACAGGTGATGAGAGGGAAAACACTAATGACAGACAGGACTATGACAGATGCGTTCCAATCAGATGAAAGACCTAGGACTAGTTAGAGAAAATATGTTTTGTTATAAAAATTCATTTAAAAAAATTAACTATTTGATTTAGAGAAATGGTTCTTGAGGCAAAGTTGCTTGCCAAGACCAGAGCTAACATTTGATATGCATATTGTGTAAGTTTCTGTCAAACCATGTGAACCCTAAGACAAAAAAAATCGTTCATAGATATGTGCATGTAAGAATTGTACATGTCCTACATGTCCTTTTAGACCCACGTTTGTTATGACACAAGGAAGATTGGTGCCTAATTTAAAGGTAATCAGACAAACTTTGGCATAGATATACCAAAACATGTTTTTCCAACATTATAGCCATTTGGCACCATTTGTCCAAACTGAACATTTTACATTTATACTGTGACCTCTCATTGACCTCATACATCATATTCCGGAGTTAGGTGTGGATTCTGTTCCAGAGATACAGCCATTTCTGTAAACACGGCAGTTTTTGCTTAATATGTTTTGCTGCCGCCTTTTGTAAATTTCAATTTTCTTTCAATAACATCAGTGTCCTAGGAATCTTCCTGCATCGGTTTTGTTTCGATTGAGCGAAACACCTAGGATTACTTCCCGAAAGTAGATCTCTTTGCATTCTGCCCTCTAGCACAAAAGTTTCATACTGATTGAAGGATTCCAAATCTGTATTTTTTTTATTTGTTGTAAATTGGAGGAGCTATGGTCAAAAATGTGCAAACATCTTGTAGGTGGCGTCACCTTTTGGCCGTTTAGGCTGATTTTCTTACTATCATCTGTCCAAATTTCAAATCTCTAGGACTTATGATTTGGTCTGTGCAATTAGTTTTACAGCAGAATATTAATAAAAAATAATAATTAAAGCTGCAAGCACTGATGGGCGGGCACTTGCACGATGTGTCTGCAGGAGCCTAAGGCAAGTGTTTCACTTGATGTTGTCAAGAGCTCGAAACAAGATGAAAAGGCACTTTACAAAGTACTGAACAATACAAAGCTTCAAATGTAAAGATGATCTCTATTGTTACACAACCAACTCATATAAAAAAAAGAGTTGGTGTTATAAGATTAGCATAACATTAGCAAATCAATCTGTTCAGAATCACAAGATTATCATGGTTGATTTTTTTATGTACATTGCATGAAATGTGTGGGAGATACAGCCACAAATATAAACAGGCAGTAGGTGGGGCTAAAAAAGTACAAAGGTTAGATTCGTCATAGCACAACAGCAAGACCGTGTGACAAACTTCAACAAGTTTTTGAAAACTTGTGGTCCCTAATGCCTTAAGAGTCACCAGACCAAATTTCAGCTCGATCTGGAAATTTTCCTAGAAGAAGTTTGTTGAAATGCAAGTTAAGCTTTTTCGCATTGAAGGGGCAGAACTGTTGTCCAAGGTACAATTGCAGTGACTGTGTTACTATACTGAACATGAACATGACCTTTGGACAAATTTTAATGGGCTTTCTAACATGTTCAATTCATCAAAACAGCTAAAATGGAGATTTTGGTCACATTCACATTTAGTCAAGCTATAGAGCAAAGTTTTTTTTAAATGGCTGTTTGTTTGTTTTTTGTTTTCTTTTCTCAAAATGAGAGACTTCCTGTACATTTTGGTAAAAACCTGCAAGAGACTTTTGTTCGTGTATAGGGGCGCTGCACATGTGTACTGATTTTCGTGTCTCCAGATCGAAATGGCAGTAGCATCACATTTTTTTCCAGGGGTTCTTGCAGAGACAATTTCATGCTATGATCACAGCAATAGTGTAAGATTGCCATGTTTATCAAGGATGACAGTTGGGCAAAATGTGGAGGGCTTTCTAACATGTTCACCAATGTTCACTAGGTGGCACTATGACTGATGCTGTTCGTTGTTATATGACTGTTTTCAGGCTTAGACTATGAAAAGAATGAGACACGTTTAAGCTGGATTGGATATTCTATGCCAGAGTTATAACAACTTTCTGTTTAATTTCTGTTGCAATTTAACATGCCGTATGTCTTATGATGATACTGAAGAAGTTTGCAGATGTTTGGATACAAACAAAAAAACGCCCATTTTTAGAAGTTTTTGCAAAATAATGAATTCTTGTTGATTTTGGAAACAGGGTTTATAGCAGTAAAAGTTGCAGCTTGGTACTTTAGACATGTGTACCAGATTTTTTTTAAATCCGTTTTTTGGAAAACTTTCAGATTTAATTAAATGATCACACATCAACATGACCATATCTTATATCGCCAATTCATATGTATGGATCAGAAAATGCTCTCTCTTAATCTATGTAGCTATGAATGAGATTAAAATAGTTGTTTGGTGGTCTTTTGGGAAAAAAAATACTTCTGTTTTAAAAAACATTCATAGCTTTACCCCTTGTAGTGAGCTGCCCAGTGAGTAGTTAGCATATTAGCTTTCTGAAATTTATCTCAAAATTGAGCCCTGTATCATCTCCACAAGTGGACTTGAAATGAGGCCCATGAAGTATTTTTTGACAGTAGTAGAAATAACTTCTTTCATTCGCTGTGAAAAGGATGTTTTCTTGATTTTTCTTGTTTTGAGGAGTAAATTTGCTCCCCACCTTGCTGTGTTAGTTAGTTTTAGTTTATACTTTTTTTTTTAACTTTTTTAAATGTTATAATATTTTTTATATTAAAAAGGATATAATGCCATTAGCAATTTAACTAGATTGCTAATTTGACTCTTGGACTATATGGCCATTGAGAGCCATGGCAGTTGTGTGAAACATCTGTATGTGAGTTAGACATAACCCTCATTCAGCCTCGGTTTGTTGATGGTCACACTTTGACCCCATGATTCCATAAGCCGACTTGTTGATCATCTGCTTATTTTGCGTACTCTTCCTGAACTTTTTTTAGTAACAAATATTTAAACGTTTGTTTTATTGTATTACATGTTTTGTAATCATGCTTAATTTGAAGCGTAACCACTGCTTGAAAGAATGGTTTGAGCTTAGTGGATGTGTGATAAAACATTTTTTAATGATTGAAAGAAGATTTTTCTAGGTAAAGTATCAGTATGCATGTGTTTATAGGTTTTGAGCTGTTTGCTTTCACAATATACATACTAGAAAAAGCTCTGACATTTTCTGCATCTCTCATTGACATCTCTCTTTAAAGGCTCATAAAATAGTCTAATAGTCTCAGTTTGGATCCTGGTGTATCTTGTCAACTGTGTAATGTTAGCTCACTCATTCTGCTAGAGTTCCTCAGCTTGTTGAGGTAGCAAGTCAACCCCTCCCATGATGTAATTGGGAATGACTGAAGAGGAACCCGTTGGTTTCTAGCATAACCTAGTGAAACCAGTTATGATTTGCCTGATGTTCTTCTGGTACTCCTCTTCTCCCCCTAACAAAATATTAATGAGGATTAATTGGTGTCCCTATAGATAAAAATGTTTATTTTCTCTCCATCAAGTTTACCTAAGAATTCCAGGCATTAAGAGCCATAATTAAACTTTTGACGTATCTTTTGCAATATTTTTTTCTTAACTTCTATTTTAAGAAAACTGTATTTGATAATCTTCTGGTATAGAAGTCATTGAACACAGACATGAGATTATATAAACTAAAGAGCATCATTGAACAAAAAAGTTTGACAAAAATATAGTAACATGATATTGTGGTAATAAAATGCATATACTGATAATTGCACCATTCTTTAAAACAGTTTGTTAGTGAAAATGGTTTTTAAAAAAATGAAAAGAGAGATAGTGGATCTTTGTAATTGCAAGTAGTTTAGGTTACAACAGAAAACTGGATACTGCCTTGTAGATGCTTCATATGTTACAGATGGATACTGATGATCTGTGTTCATGGGTATAAATACAAATAATTAATCTCTTCTTAAGAAAATGAAATGGTTAATTCCTTTCTTCTCCATTTTTAGGGTGACGATGGACTACCTGTCCCAGGGTGTTGGAATAAAGTGAGTTCTATCCACATAGATGCATGCCAACTGTCACTATAACAAAAATCTTACTTTATGAGTTATGGAGGTATAGATTAGAAATTATAATTCTGTTGGCCTCAATTGATAATATATCCTCCCAGATTAATATATTTAAAATATTTTGAGGATTATATGAATCAAAAATGTAATGGTTACTTTCGTATCTCCTGTTCCCCGAATAGGGAACGGAGACTTATGTCTGTGACGACTATGGGAAGCTCCGCTAGGGCGCTCTACTCATTCCACACTGTTTCAAAATGCCAATCAGCGAATGCGCTAATGGTCACGTGATCACGCCGTCCCGCATAAACCGGACGCGGGCGTGACACTCTTTCTGTTGTGACGCTGAAGCCATACTCACCCCCTAGGAAACCAGACTTACACACGACCTTATGGTTGTGGCTGGGGGACATACGTTTTTGTTTCCCATTTCGGGGAACGAGGGTTACGAAAGTAACCATTACGTTCCCCATCAGTCGGTCACTATGACTTATGTTGGTAACCACTATGGGAACACCCTGCAAAATGCCACAGCCTAGGTCCTTTTGCATCGGCCGACAGCCAGGCAAGCCGGGCACATAAGTAGTCCGGCACCGAACGGGCCCTCCTCCACCCTGGCCTTAAGTATAGACTTAATTTTTAATAGGCAATCGGCAATTTTCTCTCATGCAGACTCATACCAAAGGAAGGAGCATCGATCTCAAAGCTGAAGGGAGACGCGTGGAGGCCTTACTCACCACCTCAAAGGCTGGACTTAGAATGTCCAGCAGTTTAATACACACAAGGTTTCATTGAGGGACCTACGGAATACGCCTTGAACCATTGGGGAAAGGTCTTTCAAAGGGAAGATAGCATAGATTGAACTAGCTAGAGCAATAGTTTTTGAGAGTTAGCCTTTCAGGGAACTACTTGGCCCTCCCGTGCCCGGGGTCATAAAAGATTCAGCCGGTAGTCCCCCATAGAGGGCACACACGTGGACAGAATGTAGGATTACTCCGCTTACTCTACTACGCCTGCTGGGGTGAGAGGAGTCAAAAAGCTGGAGGTTATCTCCAGGGGCAAAAATAGTGCAACCCAAGCTGGAGACCCCTTCGTACATCTCAGACAATGCTACCACCACTTAGCACGGCTGAAGAGTTAGATTCAATGTTCAGGTTATAGTACATGGCAAAGGTGTTGGGTGTCGACCAACACAAAGCCTTGTAGATCTCTGCCAGCGGAGTCCCCCTTGCCAACGCCCAGGATGCCCAGCGACACCCCTGATAGAATGGGCTCTCAACTGCAGGGGGCAAGGGACATCGGATGCTGTGTATGCGGTAGAGAAGGCCTCTACTAGCCAGTGGGCCAACCTCTTTTTGGAGACAGCCTTCCCTATCGTCTGCTGTCCTCCAAAGCATACAAAGAGCTGATCAGAACTTCTAAGGTTCCGGGTCCTTTCTACATAGATCCTCAGTGCTCGAACTGGTCAATTGGGACAAGAGGCTAATGCTGCCTCCTCTCCGGGCAGAGCTTGGAGGTTCACTACCTGAGTTTTAAAGGGGATGGTAGGAACCTTGGGCACATATCCAGGCTGGGCTTCAGAATAACATGAGTATCACCAGGTCAAAAATTTAAGCAGGTCTCATCGACAGAGAGTGCATGCAGATCCCCCACCCTCTTAATCGAGGCTAACGCGACCAGGAGCGCTGTCTTAATTGACAGAAATTTAAGCTCTACTGATTCAAGCGGCTCTAATGGAAGACCTTGAAGTCCTTTAAGGACAATGGAAAGGTCCCAGGATGGAACTAAGGACGGCCTAGAGGGTCTAACCCTTCTGAACCCTCTGAGGAATCTGACCTTTAACTCATGTCGTCCCAACGTGTTGCCTTCAACCGGAAGGTGATAGGCAGAAATCACGGTGATGTAAACCTTTAGGGTGGATGGAGACTGTACTCGATCCAGACCCTCTTCAAGAAGGTTAGTACGAGTTCAACGGGGCAGCTACTCGAATCTACTTGACGAGAGTGACACCAGTCGATGAACCGACCCCACTTGCCAGCATAACAGAGCAAGACACAGAGTGATGTGCCAGACATGGAGATTCCAGAGGTCTGGACCCTGAGACTTTGTGCTTCCAGCATACAGCACCCCACCCAGTCCTTGAAGTGTCGGTAGTTACTACTACACGCCTGGCAGGTCCTCCCAGGGGGATACCGGCACGGAGGAACCGAACATCTTTCCAATGACGCAGGTGAAGTCGGCAACGAGGTGTCACATTTACCTTCAGTCGCCTTGGATGCCATGCTTGCGACAGAACCAAGGTCTGTGCCAAGGGAGTATACTTACGTGAAAATCTATTGTGGCAAACTAATCCCCTGGACAGACTGAGTGGACCGTGCGTCTGTGGAATATCGTCCTGAACGGAAGTCTCATAAGATGAGTGTTCAGACGACGCAGGTCCAGTATTGGACGCAACACGCCTGTGCGCTTGGAAACTAGAACGTATGGGCTGTAAAACCCTCTTTCCCTGTCAGCAGGAGGGTTGGCTCAATTGCACCTTTGCGTAGAAAGGAAACGATTTCCTTACGCAGGACCGGCATCTCTGTGGCTGACACAGAGGTCATTAGAACCCCGTTGAAACATCTGAAAGTCTGCCATGGCATGCAGGGCAGCGGCAGCTTGACCGTACCCCCTAGCTCTCGCGCCATCAAGGGGAGCGAGAGAGGGGAGACTGACCAACCTCGATTTCAGAGTTTGGGTCAGTTCCCGATGCACTTCCGGGAAGAACGGGTATGAGGGGGTTGCTGGGTAATCATCCCAGGCGCAACCCCACAAACCACGCTTCCAGTCTGAAGATCTCGGGTGCCAAAGGCTGAGCCACCTGCAATCGAAATTCTCTGGCAGCCTGGGTAAGAAACTCAGCCATCTCCTCCGCAGCAGAATCTGTCATCAACCCAGAGGGGGAGAGCAATGCACTTCTTCGGTAG
The DNA here is from genome assembly GCA_900490495.1 of Danionella dracula. NCBI lineage: Eukaryota > Metazoa > Chordata > Actinopteri > Cypriniformes > Danionidae > Danionella > Danionella dracula. The sequence goes on along the minus strand of UELW01000844.1, from coordinate 4,259,822 downwards.
ATGCGCCGTCTTTCTCCGATGCAGCAGTGGAGATCACATCACCAGGCACACAGGAGTTGTCAGAAGATGCAAGCAGCGCATCATCCGATAACTCACTGTGGTGGATAGCGTACGCACTGGTGTAGCGGGAAGCGCACGCCGGCTCCTTGCTCGACTCCAATGGGCGCCGGAGACATGCACTTGTTGACCCTTACAAGTGCTAACTACAAAGCCTCCGGGGTGGACTGAAAGGACTCCAACCTCGCCTTAAGTGCGCTGCCGGACAGAACTGTGCAATCCACACATTCTGATCCCTCAACCGCTGCCTCAGCATGTCTACGCCCAAGACAGCCGAGGCAATGATCGTGGCTATCCATCAATGCAATCGATCCACCGCATCCAACAGACTTCCAAGGTTGTGACATGTTTGGAACACGCTACAAACAGTCGACAGGCAAAACAAGTGCTCTACTAAGAAAAGGAGTCTTACTTGCGGTGAAAGTACTGGAGTCTGGGGCGTAACAACGGTGATCACGTGAACATCAGCGCATTCGCTGATTGGCATTTTAAAACAGTGTGGAATGACTAGACGACCCTAGCGGAGCTTTCCATAGTCATCACCAACATAAGTCGTAGTGACTGACTGATGGCGAACAAGTGTTTCCAGTTTGACACACAAATAGATTTTGAAATTAATGTTTAGCATTATCTAAATACATGTTTCCAATCTGAGACAAAATTGTCCTTGTTCACCGGTCCTTTAAAACATGAAAAGTCTTTACTATAATAATACAAGCTTTTAATTATTTATTCAACAAGTACATTTTATTAAATTCTATACCTCTGTTTGCTTGTTAACTGTGTGCATATAATTAACCTTGATGTTTTTGCCTCTTGTTTTGCAGTGACACTAATTCCTGAATGCCTAGAGTGTTGTAAATATAATATTTATTTTTGTACTTTTTGCCATTGATTTGTTATATTGAAGAAATGACACAAACCATGGAATACTGGCTGGATGTTTTGTACAAATGTTAATGCTTTATTATTGGGAATGTTGTTAATGTTCTGACAATTTTTTTTTTTTTACCTATGCCTCAAGTCAAAAAAATAAATTAAATATTCTGTGGCAGCATATGCATAATATGTGTGTATTATGTTAACTGTCAAGGCCCTATTAATTTATTGTTTACTTAGTTGTAAAATGTTGTATCTGACCATGCTGCACTGATGGTGAGGCTGGAGTTACCGTGGCTGTGTGTTTGACAGAGAAAGGAAAACCAAGGTCTACTCATTACATACTCGATTCAACAGTGGGACTACCAAAAATGTGTTGAAGGGGTTTATCAACCAAGTGAAATTTGCTCAAAATCAACAGCATCTAAACACCCTGCTTATACACTTATCGTAAACATACAGCCATTGACCTCCTTGCTACCAACATTTTTCTGTTTATTTCTTGGTCTAGTTCTCTAAATTTGTCTAAAAACTATTTTTTTCTTTACTTTTAATCAGGAAAAGAATAAGTCTCAATGGTTTGGAACCACTCCTGTAAATCTATAGCTCATAAAACACTGTGCTAGATGAAATTATTTAACATTTTTCATTTTGTTTTTATAGTTTGTCTTTACTATTATCTTTGATAATATTACTGTACACTTGTTTTTGAATTTTTCACCTAGACAAATTATTTAGTGAGTTGAATTAATTTAGTTATTAATTAAGTGTAAAAGTCTTAGCAAAAATCCCCCTTAAAATATAGATTTAAAATATGTTTAGTAAACTAGGTTGTATTTTATATGTTGAAATAAACCCTTTTAAAATATGAAAATCTAGTTTTTACAGGGATGGGCTGTTTTTAAATGCTTATAAAAAGCTGAAAACCTTTAAATATGTATGGAATTTTAACTTTAAAAAATGGTATTTTGCAGTTAATTAACGGCAGCTGTTGGTATATCTGATTTATGAAAATTTATGTTATAACTAATCATTTGCTCAGTATCATTGACATTTGTTTATCTATTAATAAACGTATTAGCAAACCTGTGGAGGGGAGACATGAAATGGAAGTTTTTCACCACCTTTTTGTCTGAAGATCAAATGTTTCTGGAGATACGCAAGCATGTCTGGCAAATTCTCTTACACACATTAGCAAAAAATAGTTGTCCTTCATGAACATGAACAAAAAAATAATTCAGATGCAAGATTCTCTCACATTTCAACTGTAAGCTGGAATGCTTACCTTAATAAAGTATATATTCAAATTTATTCATCTGCAAATTGTATATGATGCTGTGAATAATGTACTTATAATAAATGTATCAAACGTGTACTAATATTTTCATAAATAAATCCAGACAAAGTGCCTAAACAAGTAAACATCAATTCCATTTCACTTCAATTTCTTTCAGTAACCTAAAAAATGTTTTTACCTAAACAATATAAAGCTCAAGACTGGGTTTTTATGTTTTACAAAGATTTTGTTCCAACAATATACTTATTCCTGATAGATAACAGAGTCTTACTTTTGTTTCGTACATTGTTTCGTACAGTGTTGAACTGGATAATGTGTATCACTGATGCTTATACAGCTATTTAAGTTCCATGATGCCTGTTTATTCTTAATTAAACGTTTTTTACTGTTGTTTGTAAAACAAAATATGTTATCTCAAATATTACAGTTGAGACAACAGTAATGTCAAATATGCAATGATTTCATGATGAGAGGTAATAAATCACTGTTAAATCATCAGTAAAAAGGGTCACCAGCATGTCTTGATTATTTTTTTCTTCTGTGTGTTATCTTAAGTTAGATTTTCTAAGAACATTTATCCCTTTTGAATTGATTTGGTTTCAGGGTTCTACTGTTGGAAATATTGCAGTGGTCACCAGTGCATTAAACCGCATATATACTAAACAACTGACTAATATTTAACTCTTTGTGAAGCTCTGACATAAAAATATTTATAAAGTCAAGTCCTCAGTGGTATATGTAAAAATATATAACATAGTCTAAATTTGTTGACTGTGTTGATAAAACCATGTTCTCAAATATTCTAGTAGGTTAATGAGTCAGAAAATACATTTGTACCATTCTTGAAATGCCAACTTGAAAATTAAGTCAGAACATTGTTATAAAAAAATACAGCTGAAGTTGACTAATATATCCACTAGACATGGTATAATTAATGCTCAATTAGCTCAACTGTCTGAAGGTATGATTCCGTTTTGGTGGGCGTGTGCCCTGCATTTTGTTGAACAGGGTATTTTTAATATGTGTAAGGGGTAGAGATGGCCTCCACTAGCCAGTGGGCCAACCTCTGTTTGGAGACAGCCTTCCCCATCGTCTGCTGTCCTCCAAAGCATACAAACAGCTGATCAGAACTACTAAGGTTCAGGGTCCTTATACATAGATCTTCATTGCTAGGTCTGGGCAATTGTGACCAGGGGCTGGTGTTGCCTCCTCTCTGGGCAGAGCTTGGAAGTTCACTACCTGAGTTTTAAAGGGGATGGTAGGAACCTTGAGTTCATATCCAGGCCTGGGCTTCAGAATAACATGAGTATTACCAGGCCCAAACTGTAACCAGGTCTAATCGACGAAGAGTGCCTGCAGTTCCCCCACCTTCTAATAGAGGCTAACGCGAACAGTTGACAGAACTTAAGCTCTACTGAGTCAAGCAGCTCGAATGGATGACCTTGACGTCCTCTCAGGACAATAGAAAGGTCCCAGGAGGTAACTAAGAGTGGCCTAGAGGGTTTAACCCTGCTGGCCTTCAACTGGAAAGTGACAGGCAGAAACACAGCGATGTACTCTTCAGAGTGGATGGAGACAGTCCTCGATCCAAACCTTATGGAAAGTTCAACAGGACAGCTGCTTGGGTCTACTTGTTGAGAGTGACACCAGTCGACAAACCAACCACACTTGTCATCATAACAAGCTCTGACAAGACATTGTGTTCGGACCACGGATAGGGCATAACCAGGGGTCCTCCTCACCTATGGTGCTAGACATGGAAGTCAGAATGTCCAACAACAGAGTAACTGGCCAGGGAGGGACTGTCATGAAGGAACCAACATTGGGATTGGGCCGCCATTGGGACCTCTGCCTCATCCTCCTGATCTTGCACAGGAGGGGTGCAAGGAGGCTCACTGGGAGAAAAGCATATAGGCGTTTCTTCTTGAGCACTCCCAGATCTGCTGGACTGCCAGGGGATGGTGTCGCCATTCTTCTGACCGGGGTTTCTACCGAGACGAGGCATGTGCACAAGTAGGGCGGCCTCCCTTTTTTCAGTACATGCCACTCAAAAGGTCTCAAAACCCTGAGAAAACCTGGTCTTGGAAGCATGATAGTCACAACTACATCCCTGGCAAGTCCTCAAAGGGGACACTGGCACAGAGGAACAGCAGTGCAGATCGCTTCATCAGGCACACAGGATTCATCAAAAGATGCAAGCAGTGTATGTTCCGTTAACTCACAGTGGCGGATAGCAAATGCACCGGCGGAGCGGGAAGCATATGGGATGGAAACTGTGCATGCAATCCAGCTTGAGGCTCTGAATGCTGGAGATGTGCACTGACATATTCATAGCATATCGTTTAGTCATAACAGCGCCAACCTTGTTCAATGCATTAAGTGACAGAACAATCCACTTCTCTACACAGTCTGATTCTTGACCGCTGCATCAGTGTGTCTATGCCCAAAACAACTGATACAGCTATCAAAGCTATCTGTCAATGCTATCGATCCACTGTATTCGCTGATTTGCATGGTCGTGACATGTTTGGAAACAAGCTACAAACACTCCACTGGCAAACAAGTGCTCTACTAAAAAAGAGCACTTGATGAAAGGCAGTGAAAGATGAGAGTCCGGGCCATGCAGTGACTCAAGCATACTGTGAATAGCCGGAGAACCATGCTGGTTGCCGTAATCACAGAATTCCTTGAAATCCCTAAAAGGGGAATATAATCCAAAACTAATGTGAAGCCTGTCACTAGTATTGACTTCAATAAGCAGACATGAAGAGCATCATGCTTGCATCTGCTTTTCTTAGTGGTGACGTGATCACATGACCATCAGTGCGGGCAATTATTTGCTTTTTATAAAGTGTGGGGGGAGAGTTGGGTGCCCCTAGAGGAGCTTCCCATAGTCGTAGTGACCAACTGATGGAGAACTGTTGAGTTTCAATTAATCATGTTGAAATAATGCTCTAAAACATTGACTGAATCTTGTTAAATCACAACTAAATGAAAATGACATTTAGAAAATGTGATGTCCGTATGCTTTAATCACTAGAAAAATAAGAAGATTAAGCTTAAATCATGCACTCTAACTGCTTTTATTTGGTTAATATGATGGAGGAAGCAATTTACCTGAACGATTCCTGAGCAATGGAGGAAGGTATTTGCTGGTGACCATCAGAGAAACTCAGCTATCTAATGGTTTATGAAGGGAGATGAAATGAACATTATTGTGTGAGCCCCACTGTGGCACTTATCTACTCATCCTACTCCCAAAACTTTGTTTACAACCATCACTTCAAGTTGGTGACAAAATTTGTTATGTTATTAAATGTAGAACTAATTTAGTCGCTTTCACTTTTTTGGGGATAAATATACATATAATAAAGTGTGCCGTTAAAGCATGTGCATGTTGTCTGAGTGTGTCTCGGTCTTTAAGAAATTTAGTGAGAGTAAAAATGTTGAGGTCATTAAATTGTGTATGTTTCTTTTGTCCAAAGGGTCAAAATCCGTTCCAGCTAGCCAGGAAGTAGATCATAGTTCTGGTCGGACTCCTTTCAAAACACCACACAATCTTGAGAGGTTTTCAGGAAATATTTGCCTTTCTGCTGTTCCTTGTTGCCATTTTGAAGGTTTGGTGTCCTTTAGTATTGTAAGCTTACAAGAAAAAGCCTGATTTGACTGGCAGGAATAGAAAGAAGATTTCTGAATTAACCTGTCATTTTACACTCCTTGCTTTCACTTTTATACTATTCACCAACATTTCAGCAGTTTGCGCCTTGTTGGCAATGTTGAGATCAGGGGATTCAGAGCAGCTTGTAAAACGTGAAGATCTGGTCTCAGTGTTCTCATGTTTCCAGGCAAACCAAGAGAGATGTATACTTGATTATTCCTCTTTCAAACAAACACTGCCTTCTGTTCATCTCACAGCCATGACCTTCATAAAAGATTCAAGATTGTTATAGAGATAAAATCAAAGTGAACGTGTCTGACTTTCATCCTGATTAATTTGATTTGCTGAGTGTGCCTATACTCTATAGTGGATGGATGAGTGAATGAATGTGCCAACTCAAGAAGGATTTGCACAAAAGTTGCTGTTTGTAGCAACGCTTCAGTTGTGTTGCAGCATTTGACTGCCTAGAAAAGAAGCTATTGCTGAAACTGTATGGTTGCAATGGCAAAGAAGTTATGAAGGTATTTGGGGGTAAACAGGGCTTGTGAGACAGCAAAAAGCCAGCAGTGACACTAAATATTTCATTTATATTTGTTCTGTTACTGATTTTATACTCTGTATGTATGTGTACTGTTATTTTTAATTTGAAAAGAAGGAAAAAAAATAGTTCAGTACTGCTACTGAAAAATTTTGTTTGCAATTGAATAGAGTGGAGATTATTGGGAAAACGTTATTTATTTTCAGATATTGCTTCTGTATTAGAAGCAGGGAATGCTGTCATAGGTACAGTATCTCACAAAAGTATTACAACTCTCTTTGTAAACCTTTTATGTCATCCACCCAAAAACAGTGTCCCTGAACCTTTGTAAATCTTTTTAGAAATAATTTCTAATCTGGGATAATGGCCATCTTGGTATTGTATGATGTAGCATAAAGACAACATTAAAACATTTTTCTATATAGTTGAAAGGGGGAAATACAATATGCAAAGTATTATTAACCCTTTCAAAGCCCATTCTGAATAGAGCCTGTTTTGGTAATATCTGTAAAATTCTCAGATTATGGATCTTTTTGCAGACTGACCCATAATCGATGAGATAATTAGACATATTTCCCAAATCCTCTGGCACTTCTTTGTCATGAGGTACCATGGGAATAATGCAGTGGTATTTATAAGAGTTTACACAATTAGAACTATTAATTTGGATTAATTTATTTGTAAGCCCCAAACCTCACAAAAACACATGAACTTCAATGACTGACCTGACTAATGTATTTTGCTAATCACAGTTAAACAAAAAAAGCTTATCTTAAAATTAAAGAGTGTATTTTAGAAGAGGGTTTCTCCGTATATTTTTTTGATATACTGTACAAACAGCTACATTTTTTAACTTAAAGAAAGCATTCCTTATGTTTTATTTTGACACCCATTTCAGATGTTGATGGGTTGTATATAAATTTTTTTGTAAATATACAGTATCATCATTTATTTTGTCACGATTTATGAATTATTTCCATTATTAATCATTTGTATATGTTTCCAGTATCATTTAAGGCATTATTATTTAATTAATTCAAGAATAATTGGGGTTGATTTGTTTTTGAGGCCTTGTAGCGAAGGCTGTGAAACACTTTCAGTTGTGTTAAATCCTGTACTGATGCCAGTAAAAAATATGTTATGTTTGAATCCACTGACATGAAGGATTGCCAAGTTTGCTATGAACAACTGATTTTTGTGTGTGTGTGTGTGTCTGTGATTTAACACCACACTACTGGCATGGGTTGCTTGTTTAATGTCATTAGGATTATGATATCATAATTCATATTCATGTTGTGCTATGATTTGATTTTGTTGTTGGTTTTTGTTGTTGTTTAAATATTTCTCAAATGTACTAGAATCATTTAGCTTTCTACATTTGAAATAGAAAATGGTTTGGCAAATATTAATTTCACCGTTTGCATTCATTTCAGGCAGCAAAACTTTGGGCTCTAGTATCTTATAATGCATCCAGAGAATATTCACAGCACTGCTGTTTTACTCTTAAAATTTCAAGACCCCACAATCACAACATATAAAGTTTTTTTATTTTATTCTTATTCATAAAAACGGCTTTATTCATATAATATTAACAGTATTTGCTGAATATTCTATTACTGCTCTTGGCACACTTATTTTTTCTTTGGCTCTATCAGGCAAATGTTGTTGTAGTCTATACTCAACAGTGCGCTGGAAAAAGTTTTTTTTCCAAGGTTGTGTCTATGAATAACTGCATTCCTCTTTCCATAAAAGTGAACTTGTCTTTCATTAATACGTGATCCCCTCAGCATGATGCTGCCACCACCATTCATCACTGGATTCTGTGTCTGTTGTCACAGAGGTTTATTTCCATCACATTATGGGCTGGCTAATTTAAGATAGCACTTTAATAAATTGTAACATGAAGGTAAACTATTCAAATTTAAATTTGAAAAAGAGCAGTGCTGTGAAAACCTTCCATATGCATTGCATATTGAAATACTGATGCCTTTAAAAAAACTTGTTTAAATCTGGACAAAACTAATAGAATTCACTCATTTCAATATGATAAACCTCAATAAGATCTTTCCTCCCTTTGGAATTGTACTTTTGTTTTTTTTGTAATTATAATTATAAATGTATGCTTTTTCTTACTTAGCACACAATGTATTTTGTTGTTTTTTTCTCACAGTAAATTTGTATCTTGTGAGTGAGTGAGTGAGAAGTTTGCCATGTACTGATCAACAATGTTACATTTGTACTGTTAATCATACATTTTCTTTTGACATTGGTTTTAATCATGAGTTTTCTTTCTCTGAGTTTATTCTTTAGATAACTTCAGATTCCTCTACAATGCAGCAATCCGTTAAGATTAAAGATTATAACTGAAACTCATTTCATTTTTCAGTGGTTTTTTAGTATTGCTTTTCCAGACGTTCAAAGAAGCTACAAATTTCAGAGCATTTTTCCACAATCACTCCACAATCACAAACTGGTGATGATAAACTACCTTGGTAGCCCTCAGCTGCCCTGGGACAATCTGACAGGATGTGGCTGTCATTCTGTGACCATGGGCTCCTGACCACCACCAAACACACCCCACCAGTCACACACATCCATACAGGAGGAAGTATTGACACCAGTTGTAGTCATTGGATAAGGAGATCGACTTGTGATCGGGCGCTAGTTCGATCCCCAGATCCACCGAGTTGAAGGTGGTGTGAGTGATGAAACACTTTCTCTCCCATCTTCAACAACCACAGCTGTGGAGCCCTCGAGCAAGGCACTAGTTTCCGGACTGCTCCCCGAGCACCGCAGCCATGCTCCCACTGATCCGGGTGTGTGTTCACGGTGTGTTTGTTCACTGCTGTGTGGGTAAACTGGGATAGGTTAAATGCAGAGCACAAATTCCAGGTATGGGTCACTCCATATCTGGCCGACTAGTTACTTTCACTTTTTTCACTTTGACAATGGCAGAATGGACATAGCGAGGATCGAGCCTTCTGGTTAAAGGATGACCAACTCTAACTATGCTTCACCTTCCTGTGGAAATTGTTAATGTTAACAATTGTATAATGAATGTAAGCATGAATAACAGATTTGAAATTAAAAACAAATCACAACTTAAAAGTAAGTCCCCAGCCCAAATTATTGAAATTGAAAATTATACAAATGTTAGCAGGTTCACTCAAAGTGCGTTAACAAATAATTTTTCATCAGTTGTTAAAAGTCGTTTAGAAACTGCAATTTTTAGCATTAGTTTAAACAATAAATTGTTTTAATAGTTCAATGATGTGTGAAAAGGTTTTTGCTAAATCTGTCAAAAAGATTTTACATTTCTTCCTTTGATTTTCTTTCTTCCCTGACCTACTTTCTGTTAGATCTGAGTTTTACAACTTGAATTTTGTGGTTTAAAAGTTAGAATATTGAATTTGATGTTTTGAACATTTTCTTCAAGCTGTATTTTTACAAACTTAATCGAAAAATCAATAAAAAAAAAAGTTTTAAAATATATCTATAAATTATTATACCTTTAAAAAATTGTTTTCAATTTCAGAAGTTCAATATTAAAGTTACAAAATTCAAATTCGAAGAAAGAAATTTAATTAAAAATTTTTTAATCATGACATATAATATTCAGGTTTATTCAATTACAATTTTCAATAATTCAAATCAACAAATTTCAAACTAAATTTTTTTCAGGAGTTTTCTAGCTCCATAGCTACAAGGCTGTTTTTGCCTCTCGTAGAGATCAATGCCTCAACCAACAAAATACATTGGTTTCTTTAAGCATGAGGCTGCAAGTGGAGTGCTTAGAGACCGCCTGAAAGTAGTCCTCTCCGAAATACTATTATAGAAAACTGCTCAAAGTCAGGTCACCTCTCAGGGTTATTAAAACATTTCTTTCTTTTTTTCATATTTAATTTAATATGTAGCATGATCAAAATGCTCAAATTTGGGTCAGAAATAAAAGTAGCCATGGGCTGTTCATATAAATACAACCAGTTGTTTTGTGTATTACTAAGGCTCAAGCACCAACAGTGCAAGAACCCTATTTTAATTAGAAAATTGTACATATATATAAAATAGGGCTGGAGCCAAAAAACAAAATTGCTTTTGTTTGGATTAGTTATTATTATGTGTTTTTGGTTCTCCGACTAACCAGGCACTTTTGGGGGTCTTAACATGCACAAAAACGCATGAAACTTTGCACACATCTTGGAATCTGTGGTCATCAGGACGAGACAGCAGATGGAGACGGGGGTCTTGCCATGCCCCTTTTTGTGGCAAACTTTGAACGGTTTCACCTCTCGGCTCCAAACTGAAATCACATGTAGAACAACTTTCGTGCTCTAACTTTTCATGTATGCCAAACAGGAAGTGAGATATTTAGGGCGGTTTCAAAAACGCATGCTTGGTATTTTAACATACTCCTCCTATAATTTTTATCCCCCATCGAACAAAATCGGTCAGAAGCATCTAGAGATATTGATAATGAAAATTAGGACCAGATTTTTTATTTCTTGTACGGTTCCCCTGTGGCGAGGCAAAGAATTATGGCAAGATATTGAAAACAGGAAGTGGGTCATTATACTCTCATACATTGGTTGTTTCACAAAACGTTAGGGTTTTGATGTTTATAGGACTGTGATCGCATTGGTGTGACTATAGTGAGTCTCTGATATAGCAGCACACACTGGGCAAAGGAAATATGTCAATTTAAAAAAAATTGTATTCTAAACTTATTTTTAATGTTCTGACCGGAAAATCTGGCAAGAATAATTAGCCACACCTGGCTAATGTTTAATTCGGCACGTATTGCGGATATCTGAAATTGTGTTGCCATGGCTTTAAAGACAATAATCCCCACGTGAGGTCGAATGTTGATTCTGAACAAACACTTCTGCCTTCAAGATACCTCTGAATTAAAGTGTTTGTAAATAAAGCTTGAGTTACTGGCCACCAGGGTGTGGTGCCACATGGCTTGGAGCCCTAATCGCTGCTTGCAGCTATATTTATTATTCTTTTCTGTCATTACGTTGTCTATTGAGGGCCTAAACATGAACAAAAAGTCCCAGATTTTTGCACACTCATCACACCTGGTGAAAGTTTTCATAAAATTGTGTTTCGAAAAATGAATTTAAAAAATGGCTCTTGTTTACTAGTTTGTCATAGACAAATGAAATTTGATACACATATGTAAAGTACCAAGCTGCAACTTTTACTATTATAAACACTTTTTCAAAAAAAACCCTCTAAAAATGGGTGTTTTAGTATGTGGTCATTGCAGCCAGCCAATGTCCAAATTTCGCTTTGAAAGAGAAAGTTGTAATAACTCAGGCATAGAATATCAGATCAGGCTCAAACTTATCTCATTCTCATCATAGTCTAAGCCTAAACCCAGTCATATGACAACGAACATCGTCAGTCATATCGCCATCTAGTGGTGAGCATTGAAAGCCTGTTTTTTTTTACGCATCTATTTTAGGCAGTTTTTTTCCAAACGCACTTAAAATTTGTCACATGTTTGTCGGACCATAAGACCTACAAAAAAGTCCATTGGGTCGAGTTTAGAAACTTTTGGCATGTTAAATTGCTAAGCTTTTTTGGCTACCATAAAGGGCGGGGCTATGGTGGCTGGCGAATGTCCGTTTTTCAGTTTGAAAAAGGAAGTTGTTATTGCTCAGTCATACAATGTCCGAGTAGGCTCAAACTCATCTCATTCTCGTCATAAACCAAATCTGAACAAATTCATATGACTACAAACACTATCAGTCATAGTGCCACCTAAAGGCATGCATATAAGACATGTTTTTTGTAGTTTAACAGCTCTATTTTGACCATTGTATAACTTAAACAAAAATAAAATGTGCAAGTGTTGGGCACCAAGACCTACAAAAAAGTCTATTGGTACTCTTTTAGCAAAAATATGGGCTTCATTCTTTAACAAATTTCTCCTAGGGAATTTACACTTTTATTTTTAAACTCTGCCAGAACAATCTTAAAGTAAGTCCAATTTTATATTGTGAAGTTCTTTTGGATACAGCAAAGGGCGTGGCCATAGAGGCCAAGGAATGTCCAAATATAGATTTGAAACAAGAACTTAATATAGGTCAGCCATATAAAATCTGATTGGTCCCAGACTGTCAGATTCTTATGTCAGTCCAAGTGTGAACTCATTCATATTACAACGCAGACATCACATCACCTAGTTTTTTTCTAAAATAAAAAAAGATGGCGCAGTGGTAGAGTTGGTCGTTCTGTGACTGGAAGGTTGGTGGTTCGATCCCCGCTAGGGCCTTTCTGCCGTTGTGGCCCTGGGCCTGGGCACTGTAGGGTCCCGGTGCTTGGCCCAAAAACGGATACCAGTCGGGACTGAAGGCTCACGTGTTCTGTCTTGAAACAGTGCTAAAGGATTTTTAATAATTCACATAAATTTATATATCTGACTCCATAATTGATTTAAAAGGTTTTATCTTTACCATTATTCTTGGTTACGGCCAAATAAATTAGCATGTTAATTATTAATGATAATATTAAGTTTTAACCCACTCAGTGACCTTTAAATTTACTCACACTTGACGTTAATATTCTTATTAACTCTTAAATGTGTTTCAGTAAAAGAATAATGACCGAAAAAGGTTCAAACATTTATTATCATTGATGTGTATAAACAATGCATTACATTATACAGCCTATGAAATATGAACCAAGAATAAGGAGTTATTGTTTACTTCAAGTTTACTACATGAAAAGGAAGCTTTAGAGCTTTTCCTTCATGGGCCGATTTCAGAGACAAAAGGGCCAGGATTTCAGTCTGCTATCTACTTTTGAAAGCTTCTTCAGACCAGTCTCCTCCCAGAGAGGTGTGACTTAATTAGGAATGCGAATCAGGAGAGCATTAGACAAAGCTGTTTGGAGTTTTAGATATTTAAGGCATACAGGATTGCTCTCTCAGAGAAAAGGTGAGGCTCATCGAGAGACAAAGCTGGTGAGATGTAGGTGTAAATTTAGGGCTAGTCCCATGGGCTTCTGATAATCAAACACACTCATATGTAGATTCAGTAAACACAGCGGGGCACATATTACTTTGACACCCTGAACTGGTTTTTGGCTCTTTGCATTGTCATTTCAATTAGCTCGTTTTGCATGGTGAGCCTGTGAAAAGATAGCAGTTCGCATTGGTTCCTGTGCTTCGTTTGGTCTTTTCAAGCAGATCATACAACGACATAATTCAGTTTCTTACAGCACTTAACCCAGATTTTCCATTGTGGATGTGAGACAGGTGGGGTGAGTTTGGAGATGGGCAGGAGGCCGTAGGCGCAGAATGGCAGCCACGTCCTGTCAGACTACCCGAGGGCAGCTGAGGGCTACCAAGGTAGCTTACCACCACCAGAGTGTGAATGTGGAGTGAATAAATAATGCTCTGATAATTGTAAAGCGTCTTTGAGTGTCTTGAAAAGCACAATATGAATTGAAGGCATTATTATTATTATTAAAAAGGAGAAATTTTAAAAGGTTCTAGCAAATATTCTAGGATCAAAGATTTTTTTAAATGAGCTGTCTTGGCACATAGCCCTACGGATTGGCCAAGAGGGTGAGGGCGCCAAAGGTGTGAGAGCTCTTCCATTGCTGCTTGCATTTTAATTTCATCCACATAAGCCATCCCAAGCCTGTTTTCAGAGAGCACTTAGAAGGCCTATATAAACATTATGGTCCCGCTCTATGCAGTGGTTTGAGCGTCTTTGACAAGAAACCGCCCAATGGGAAAGCAAACTGTAGTTAGAGGCTAAGGATCATGGATTATGCCGGTGTTAACTAATATAAACTTTCCATGTATTTTTACAAGAAATATACAGGCTATATTTCATTCACAGAGTATATAAAAAACATTTAAAAGAAGAATAGGCAATAGAACAGAATCAGTGATGTGCATTCTCAATATATAATGTAACGAGCTATGCTAGCTTAACTAAGCTAGGCTAACTGGATAGCTAGCTAGTCTGGCGGGGCACCAGGTGTCTATAACTATACATAATCGTTGGAGATCCCTGTGTCCCATACACCGCTGAACTGCAGGGAACTCTAAGCTATTTCTGCTCATAGCTCTTATAAGAACTATTAAGAAGCAACTTGTAGTCAGCATGCTTCCATAGCTATTTAATTCAGCAAGGACTTCATAGAACTGCAACACCTCCAGCAAGACACTTATCAGCAACCCAATCAGATGCAGTCCAAGAGTTACACATCTGAGTCTAAAATGTACCACATACGTTTATAAAAATTACGATGGCTGACACCGACCAGACCATTTGCACCTAGTGCATAGTTGACGATGAGTCAGCACACAAACACATATACATTACAAATATAACCCGTGGCAACATATCTAAACGTAAAACAAAACTCAAACGTGTAACAAACAAACAATGGCCGCGAAATGCCCCTTTTTGTGTAGCAATAGTGCTACCCACAATGCACCGGGGCACAGTGCCGCACAGTGCTATTTGAGCTAATGCAAAGTGTCAAATTATTTAAAATCAAAAGTAAATTATAAAACACGATGCAATCTTCTAAAAATAATCTGCAGGCAACCCTTGCAGCATACTTCCCCCCTCTGTAAAGTAGAGGAAGAATCAGCATGGACACAGTGATTTCTGACCCTAATCTGGTGATTATATTGTTCGATCAGAAGCTATTGAGCATTTTGATCATGCTACACATACAAATATGCTACAAAAAAGTTCAAGATTTTCTCAAAGTGACTTGTATTAGCACCGGCAAATACACTGAGAAGGGAGCCTGAGATTGAGGAGTGCTTCATAGTTTTTTCGGGAAGGTCTCTTTTCAGACGGTCCCTAAGCGCTTCGCTCATATCCGCACGTCATTGGTCTCTGTTGGAGGTAAAACAGCCTTATAACTTGTTCCCCACGTTGGTCAGACTAAAAATATGCTGTTTGTTTGTTACGGGCGTTTAGATCAGGAGTTACTAGGACAGAAAAAGCATATAAAAACAAAAATTACAGCTTCTGCGTTCATTGCGACGGAACTAACTAGGTGGAGGTAGAACGAATTTAGTTCCTATTGAAGCGCACTGGATTCAAATTCGTTTTGACGGACACGAACAAAAATTCTTGACCCTGAGCATGAATCAATAGATTTAAATTTCGTTACTAGATCACGAACTGCTGTGAGACTGAGTTGAAATAGAATAATATAAAGTTTGTATATGAATCCAGCACACTAAGGCAAACACATCAAATCTTCTCAGTCAATAAACATTTCATTATATAATTCCTACAGTATATTTACATTTTCGAGTGAATGTAACTGTTGTATGCAATACTTGATAATTGTCGGCAGATGGCATTGTTGTTGAGTGCTTGGAAGACAACTTTGTCCCGGAGACGCGGCTGCTTTTTCATCCTTTAGTTTAATTGCGTCTACACACGCGTGATGCGTGTGACTGTGCGGGGCTCGTTCGAGGAATATCCGCACGTATGCAGCGGTGGAGCACGCAATACACAGATGGTGAGTAGCATGCGGTCAAATTTGATGTTTGTGTCTTGTGGTGTTTGATGAGTTTGACCGTCAGATTTCAATCATATTCATGAGAGGCTGCTTCAAAAATTAGCTCTCCATCTTTTTCTTAGTAAGTGCAACAAGAACATGATAAAATAAATAAACAAAACTTAATAGTACCCAAGATATTACTGATATTACTGATAATAGTACAAGATATTATGATGTGTATGCGAAAAGAATAATCACAAATCATGAATGCAAAACTTAGATTCTTATTTTATTTTTACAATTTTAGTTTATTAAGTGAAGAATAATCGTTAAACCTAAATGAAAATGTTTTTGTCTGCTTTAACACTCACGTTTTTATCTTCTGTTTGAAAGCAATGTCCTTTCTTCCCACTCAATTTATATTTATGACTAAATACTGGCTTCTTGATTTTTGCTCTTTCAATTTGTATCTTTTGGTCAGCTTATCGTCAACTGAATTATTTATATATATATATATATATATATATATATATATATATATATATATATATATATATATATATATATATATATATATATATAAAAAAGGTTACAATCCTTTGGTAGCTGACTGCAGTCTTTTTGTTTTAAATGTGATCATAACACCCATTGTAAATGACCTGCAACCATTTCGTAACGATTAACATATAAAGTAAATGAACTAATTATGTCAAACTAAATAAAATAATAATATAAAGTCAATGGTTTGGAGTGTAGATGAAGGGTTGCATTTGAGTTTTTTTTCTCATAATTAGATGTAATTTTTGCAACTATTAACTTATATCAGATGCAAAGTCGTTGTATTTGATGGGATGAATTGACCAGTTAGCGAAGCCATCATGGCAGCTGGACCCCTGGACTTAAAAGGGGACCTGCCACATCTCTTCCCATGGAGCCATCAGTTCTCCCAGACCTTCTGTCTGTTTCCTGATCATAGAGACCCGCGACATAAGTTTCTCTACTTTGAGAGGCCATCTGGGACCACATCGGCAACATCTCAGCCTGGGTAAACCAAAGATGGTGGCTCTGGACTACCAGCATAAACGTTGTGCAGCCTGGTGAGCTTGCCGCAACCTTTGTCGTTTCAAAGTCCGTGGCAGTTATCAGGTCCTCCGTAAGACCTGGGCAGCAACTTCCCTCCTGTGTTTCTTCAGGGCCCTGGCTTCGAACACCTGAAAGACATGGCATGCAGGGCAGCGACAGCTTGACCTGCAGTAGCATACAGTCTCAAATTCAGGTTCAATGAAAAGCTTAGCTGGCAAGATGGGGGCCTCGGCTGTTCACGCCAGGCTGCAGGGTTAACCTGTCATGAAGGCACTGACAGAGCCTGTTCTACCTGGAGAATAGCGTGATACCCCTTCTCTACTGCATCGTCAAGGGGAGCGAGAGAGCGGAAGCTGTCTAACCTGTAAGATGTGCCTTCCAAGTTCTGGCCAGCTCCAGACGCCCTTCCGGGGAGAAAGGTATTGGATGTGGCTGCGGGGCATCATCACGGCACGACCCCTCAAACCATGCATTCAGTCTGGAGATTTTTAGTCTAACCCAATATCGCCAGCTGCCTGGGTAATCAACTCGGCCTTTTCCTCCACAATAAAATCTGCTGTCACCATATAGGGGGAGCACAATGTACTCATCTCCTTCGGGAAATGCGCCACCTATCTCTAATGAAGCAGTGAAAAAAGCTTCATCAGGCACACAAGAGTCTTCAGAAGATGCAAGCAGTGCTTTATCCATCCTCTCACTGTGGCGGATAGTGGACGCACCGAGGGAGCAAGAAGCAAGCGGGGTTGGGACTGGTACTTGCAACTCAGCTCAATTCCTAAAAACGCGTTGAAGTCGTAGCATCTCCAGTGGTTGCCTGAAAGTATGCCAGGCTCATTTTAAGTGCATAATTCTTATTTAATTCTCTATTGCTGCCTCGGTATGTCTCAAGCACATGAACTATGTTTACAACCATTTTCAACTCTTCTGTTATAGGTCTTAGATTTTTTTTTATCTCAATTCCATCTGAAAAGTAGTAGAGATGGTTTATGACTAACAGCTGCAATGCAACATCTTTATCAAGTAATTCCGGGAATTCCTCTTTGTCTGAGGAGATTGTGTCCTTGATTTCCAGACGACACATCATAGTCTCTGCTGGCTAGTGAGTATGCTATGGAGTTATAAAGCTAGTCATCTAGCCAACTAGTTTGTTCTCCATGAGCTAAAATGGCAATTTTTAAGGCCCAATAAATTTACAGACTTTGGGGAAAGTCACCAGAAAACCTGCTTACAAAGTTTTAAATGTCATAAAGGTTGCTTTTGCCCCACCTATTCTAAAAAGGATGCAAGAGCTTGCTAGATCATGACTATTAGGCTTTTCATCCATGTTTTTTTGTAAATATTATGCCATATTTTGTACTGTTATACACCTTTACATTTTGTTAAATTTGGTTTGCATTTGGTTTAGGAAAACAAACTGTAGGTGGGTTCCACCCATAAGAACTGTATTCCCATTTTTTATTTCAGTGAGCGTCCAGTGATGACATTTCCAATCTCAAAGGCATCTCTATAGTCCTTACCCACTGTGTGATCATGGGCAATGGTTCAATCAAAGCTTCTCGACTGGAGGAGACCCGTCTGGGCTCCAGCATACAGGCAGGTCCTGGATGGGAGTCTGTGGAGCCCCTTAAGAGCCGGATCCACAATCTGGAATTGGAACTTGCCCGGCGGGATGAGGAAGTTCAAATGCAGGAGAAGCAACTACTTAGCCTTCAAAAGGAACTTGATGCTAAAGTGTCCCAGATCGAAAAGCTCCAGGATGCTATTGGATGCTCTCCCCCAGCTCCACTAAGGCATAGCCAAAGACTACAAAGTGTGATCAATCAAGGATCAACACGCTTTCACAGGGTGGCTGTGGAGGTGCATCGGCGTCTAAAAGCTAAAGAAGGTGTTTCAGCTGAGCCAACGTCTAGACATTTCTGCCACGAGCAGAGTAGCCACAACAGCTTCACAGAGAGACAGCATATTCGCAAGGACTCTGGGTGAGTTAACTTAATTATTAACTTTACAAAAAATTGAACTAAGTTAATAAGCTAAAACTAATGAAAAAAATAACAAAATTGGTGAGCACCATTAATATGTGTAAAAGTTTGCTTTTTTGCACTTCTACATGCAAATAATAAAAAAAACTTCATTAAAACATGTGTATTTAGCTACTTTCAGACTGCAGATCTTTATGCTCAATTCCGGTTTATGATGAAGTCTATGAGCATTGAAGCAAATTCTCTCAGAAATTCTTGAGTCTTTCTTTGCGAAAATGTCTGATCAGAACCAAGTATATTAGTACTAAATAGTATTAAAAAATTTTGATGAAAAAGACAATTGACACAAGTGTTGTTGGAAATGCTCGGATAACTGTGACTTTAATAAAGCTTTAAACTTTTCAGTAAAATATGGTCTTCTCCAGCAACTTGTATCCTTAAGAAAATTTTAATTTGGGTTCCATAATGCGAAATCCAGAGAGGTGGGACGTATAAATAACAATAAATAATATATGTACCACAATCAGGACCATGTATAAAAGCAGAATTGAGCTGTTCAGATTGATATGAAAAAATCTGATATAGTCATATAAGGCCAAAAAATCAGTTTTGTGTCACTTTGAGCTGCGGTCTTAATGTAGCACAAAGTTTTCATACAGACTCTGCTCAAACAGTGCTCAGAGCTCATGTCATCAGGGAAATCATCACAGAAAGCGTCACAGTAGTGTTTTACAACATATTTCTATACAGAGCTTGTTTCAGCATTTTTGGTGATGTAACATGTGCTGTTGAATTTATCTTTTAGTGTGTCTATCAAATTTCTCATAAACTATTTTAGATAATAAACAAAGAAAACTATTGAGTAAACGTTTCAGCTGAGGTTGTTCCATTATATTTTTGCTCCGTGAAAGAATGTTTAGTATGTAATGAAGTCCAATCTCACACCTATTTCAGCTTCCTGTTCGTCACGCTTATTTTGGGTGAATTTGCATTTTTCTCCTTAATGAAATAACTTGTCATTGAGAAAAATACTTTATAGAATTAAGGTACATGTTATCTTAATAATTCTATAAATTGTTACAAAAATGTATATGAACAATTTTTAGGGACTTTAAGATCTGAAATATGAAGAAATGGACAGGACTCAGGGTCAATTGTTTAGGCCTAATGATGTTTTGGTGTGTCAATTAACAGTTTGGTTATTTTTTATTAATGGTATTTTATTGTTTATCATATCTGGTTTTAAATGCTAGGCAAAAGTTGAAAAATCACTTAATAGTTCATATGTCTGTGTCATCTGTCAGAAGAACATCTAACCACTTTAAGGATTAATCGTTTAACTGATTGATTACAGTGATAGATTAATAGATTATCAAAATAATTGATAGGTGAAGCCCTACTTATATATGTATATGGACAATAAACTGGCTAAAATCTAGATCAAAGTCAGACAAACAGTATTTACTTTCTTTTTAAAGGCAATTTAATTTTGTGTTGCTGGAATAAAACTGATGTTTTTGTGTGTCTTTTTAAACCTTACTTTACTGTTAAGAATTGTCCTCAACAGTATATCTGTTGACATAAAATTCACTTCGTACCACAATATAAATGCATAGTCTGTACCCAACACCCCATACTGAAACCCTGACTCTCCTAAATGACAGTAGTAAGCTTGCTTTCCCCCAGCTTTTGTTGTGCCTCCATGCACAGCTAGGGCTTGAAAGCATGCATTATCATAACCCACTCCAAAGGGAATGAAGTGGCTCAAGAGAACACAAAGCTTGAGCCATTTGTATGCACAGATAGTAATCATTACTGTTTTGATTAAGCATGCTCTTGATGACCATCTACATGTCCTGCCTCTGAGGATGCGTTTTCGACTGGCTACGCCCATTTTGAGCTTCATTTGACTTTGCCAGAAACCTATGGGTGACGTCAAGAACACTGTCCATTTTATATACAGTCAATGGCTTTAATAGAAAGACAATGCTTTGTTCTATTATTTATGGGTATTATAGCGGGAAATAAACACCAACAACAGAAATACAGCTGAACAAATCCCAAAGGGGGGTTTATTGAACAAATGAAGGGTGTAAACAAACAGTGCTTTTAAGTAAAGGTTTCCGAAGTTCCTGTGGTGTTTTGTGCTCATTCTGTGGGGATGTGCGGAGATGCAGAGTTCACGGACTATAATATGGAGGAGCCAGTGTGCGGTTTGGTTCATCTGACCGACACCTAATCACCCGAAGCTGGGCTCTCCACTGAAACTCAAATATATCTGGGTTTGATCACATGTGACACAGAGGGCATAAAGAACTTATGAATCAATGAAGGCCTTTATTGGTCACTACACTGTTACATGCAGCAAAATTGAACCCCCCCGGACCATACAAACATGATAGTACAAAACAGGGGAAGGCCAATCCTTCGAGAGGTAGCATTAGAAAAAAAAAGAAAACAAGGTGGGGATGTGGGTCGGTGGGGGGTGGTTCTAGCGACAAGCACAGTGAACACTGACTAGACATTCGAACACAGACTTTCTTTTACAAAAAAGAAGATTTCTGCACTGTATGTGAATCTTATGAATAAGCAATTGGCCATTTATTGTTCGTATTCTGCTCATCATTCATTCTTAAAAAAATACAAAATAAATTCTTACAGAACCTGGTCAAATAAGTTACCTCAAAGGCCACCACACTCATCGAATATTAAAACAATGATGATTAGCTAACTTGAGACATATAAAGTAGTAATGTTAAGATTTCATAAACCCTTTTGAACTCAACAACCAAGGTGTCTGCTTGCTTATTTATGAGGTGAAGGTGAAATCCAGTGGCAAAGAAGCAATATGAAAAATTTTCCGTGAGGATTATTAATGGTACCGCGCTGGAAATTTTCTTTGGTTACCATGTGTGTGTGTGTGTGTGTGTGTGTGTGTGTGTGTGTGCGTGCGTGCGTGCACGTGTCTGTGTGCCTGTTAAAATGACAGTAGAAGCGGTGGTGTCTGACTGGACTTTAAGATATGTATGGCTTTTGTCCATGTAATGGGCCATTCTCTGTCTGCATGTTGGTAAACTAAAGTAATTTTTCCTCTCTTTGTGTTATTTCATCTGGCTCTGGACTCAGCTGGCAAGAGGATCTATTGAGTGCATAGCTTACTGTTTCTTGAGTTTGCAACATAGCCTCCTGTGCATCATGAAGTGCTGTTACATGCACACTGTGTATTAATTCAAATTGTATATGTGTATAGTGACAATAAAGGCATTCTATTCTATTCTATTTGTAGTGTCGATATGCAAAAGCACAACTTGCAATAAAAGACTTTTATTTACTCTTTCAAGATAGTAGAGGGTAGTTTGGCCACCTGAGGTGTGCCTGTAGTCAAATCCTTCAACATTTAGGGGAAGGGTCAGGTACAAGATAATCAATTAACAGAAGGCACAATTGTGGTTCTTGTTAGGAGTGTTTAAATTACTACTGTTTTATAGCTTGAAGAAGCTGATCAATGAAGCCCTGATGAACAATGACTTCCTGAAGAAGTTGGAGCCTCAGCACACTAGAGAGATGGTGGAATGCATGTACAAAAAAATATTTGCTGCTGAAGAGCTGGTCATTCAGGAGGGAGAACTTGGAAACTTCCTTTATGTGCTAGCAGGTGCATTCACGTACCGTATGGAATTAAGGTAAAAACTTCTTGTTACAAATAATGTCCTGCTCTTTACTGTTCTCACTCTCTCCTACCAGAGGGTTTATTAGAAGTCTTTCAGAATGGAAAACGCCTGGGTCAGATGCATCCTGGGACAGCCTTTGGAGAATTGGCTATTCTTTATAACTGTAAAAGAACTGCCACAGTCAAAGGTACACCATGTAATGAGAAATAAGGTTTTGAAAAAGTTGGACAAAGACTGATGGTTATCTACTATCCACATGTCTTATTTGTTGTGGTAATTCGTATGGGCTTTTATCAATGACTGCTGGGGTAATTTTATTGCAGATGTTGAGTATGCTTGTTGTGATCTAACTGAGTTGAACTGATTTGTGTTTTATTAGCTGTGAGTCAGAGTCAAATTTGGGCTCTAGACCGGCAGATGTTCCAGAGCATAATGATGAGATCCACTCAGGCTAGACACCTGGAGCATTTCAGCTTCCTGCACAGGTAACTTTACCACAAACATTTCCAGTCAACACACTTCCAGCTTACAGTCTCTCACATCAACCCACACACATGCACATCCACGCCCAGAATAAACACTAAAAAGATTGAATTGTTAAATTGTTTGATGAACCTAAGCTTACCCCTTAAGGTTGCTATTAAATTGGTTTCTCAGTGCATATCAACTAATTTGTCAAACAAACAAGCTTAAAAGACAACACTCTTTAAGTAAATTATCAAACAATATTCTCATTTGGTCTTACAGTATTTTTACATTTTAACTGTATGTTGCCCTATTTTGTTTAATTTTATAACCATTGTTATTTTTTTAGTGTGTCATTGCTGAAAGATCTGCCAGAGGAGAAACTTGCAAAAATTGTTGACTGCCTTGAAGTTGTAAGTTTTCAGTTTTTCATCAAGCCTACAGTTTGCAAATGCAACATTTTATTTTGTAGAGGTTCTGGAATCAAAGTCTTCAGTCACAGCCACTCCCACTGTTTGTTGATTGGACCAGTAATAATCTTATTGCAGAAAACAAAGCTCAATCTCTCCGTTTCATACTCTCTCTACTAAATGGGAGTTGAGGATGTTAACCATTATTTCATTTTTTTTTTGACGTTAAACAGTATTTCAACCAATGAGTTATTCAGTTATCATAGATGTCATAGACTAGGAAAGACAGTATTTCATTCCTATATCTCTAAATTCCTGTTCCTTTGTAACCTTATATGTTTCTTGTTTAAACCACTTTCTTTACTTCTATATAGTATGCTGAATGCATTTTTATTAGGGCCATTTGTTGAACATTTATCATGTTTTTTTTTTGTTGTTGTTGCCAAAAGTGGATGCCCTTCCATTTCAGACAAAAATGACACCATGAAATCAATATATTATGGAAAACTGTTGTTCAGTCTGAGTGAGATCACTATAAATTAGCATATTAAGTTATCTGGGCGCTTTTTCCAGATGCCCATAGTAACTGAAGCGAACTCATGGTAATTCTAACTGATTTGAACTCTGTGATCTGAGAACTCTGTTTGCTTAGGGGGAAGAACTGATCTCATTTATGGTCTTACTGGTCTTATCGTTGAAGAATTCAGCAAACTCATTGCATTTGTCTACAGAAAGGACTTCCATACTTAGCTAATCGAGTTACATTATGGTTGTTGGACCAGACCATTTGTACCATGTCACGTAGCTGTGACATCCCACCATAATGTTGCTTGTACGTGAGGAGCATGTCTCCACGACCCACCTAGTACTTCATCATAACTTTATTTAACACATTGTGAAGACATTACTTTAGTGTCCTGCAATGTACTAGAAAAGTTTGCTATTCCTGGACTTTACCTTCTGTTTGAGAAGTGGTGTTTTACCACAATTTTGAATTTATTTCACAACCACAAAATCATACCGTAATCATAATCATTACCTTCCCAATGTAAATTTAAAACTCAGAGGGTGTTTTTTTTTTATCAACCAATCTGAAAATGACAATCACAACGATCAAAATCTTTCGTAACGATCAAACATAACTTCTCTCACAAAATCTCAATCTAAAATGTGGACACTCAAACATACATTCTAAATTCACAAATATAACAGTAACTTCTGTTGTCTTTAACACACTATTTTTAATCGATTCCCATTAAAATAAACTCTTATTATTTGAATCCTTTCATAAGCATGCGGACTGAATCACGAGCCAACACTAAAACACAGTAAACTTAATGGTTACTTTTGTAACCCCGTTCCCCGAATAGGGAACGGAGAATTATGTCGGTGACGACTATGGGAGGCTTCACTCGGAGTGCTTCACTCTCTCCACACTATTTCAAAATGCCAATCAGCAAACGCTCTGATGGTCAGCGTGACACTTTTTCTGTTGTGACCTCCACTTTGAACATGTTAGGGAAAATGCCGGTAGTGATGAAGGAGTTGATGATGTGAGTGAGGACAGGTGTGATGGTAGGTGAGATGGTTTGTAGAAGGTGAGAGGGGATGGGATCGAGGGGGCAGGTGGTTGGATGCGCTGAGTGAAGTAGTTTGGACACCTGATCTTCTGTGAGTGGAGTGAATGAGGAAATGCAAGGTGTCGAGGATTGTGGAAGAATTTGGGTGCAAGGTGGTGCAAACTGCCGGCTGATGGTTAGTGTTTAGTCTGTGAAGTGATCAGCGAAGTCATTTGGGGGGATTGGATGATGATCTGGAACTGACTTCCTGTTCAGTGTTTTACAAACACAGAAGAGCCTTAATGTGCCATCCTTCTTCCTTACACAAACAACTGTATTTTACAAAGAAATCAGTAAATTTAAATATACAGGTTGAGTCATGATAAATAAAGTGAAATGGCACAGGCAATAAGTATTGAACACACTTTATTTAATACTTTGTAGATGTTAGGCAGTACAGACGCGGACCCAAGCGCAGTGAAATCAAACTTCTTTTATTTTAGAATGACTACAGCAGTTGCAGGGAAGCAGAACACTTTTGCTTATAAAACCAAAGTTTCACCAATAACATGAACAGAAAAGAGCAAGACTAAATAAGATAACTAATTATAAAATTAGGCACACGTGAGGATAACAAGGAGCAGGTGCAACAGTAGAATAGCCTTTGTTGGTGATTACAGCTTGTATGGAGAGACCAGTCGTCTGCATTGCTCCGGAGGGATTTCGACCCATTCTTCCACATAAACGGTCTTTAAATCTTGAAGGTTCCTTGGCCCTTTTTTATGAACTTTGATCTTCACTTCTCTCCATAGATCTCCATGGGATTTAGGCCAGGTGATTGACTGGGCCATTCAAGCAACTTGATTTTCTTTCTTTGAAATCACTTCATTGTTTTCTTGGCCTTGTGTTTGGGATTGCATTGTCTTGCTGAAATGTCCAACCTATTTTCATTTTCAGCTTTCTGGTAGATGGCAGCAGATTTTTATCCAGAATGTCCCGGTACATTTCTCCATTCATTCTGCCTTCAACAATATGAAGTCTGCCAGTACCCCTTGCTGAAAAGCAGCCCCAAACCATGATGCTTCCACCCCCCAAACTTAACTGTTTGTTAAGCAATATGACAACTTTCATCAGGTATTAATACATCATAATACATTTTTTATTATTTATTTACAGGATTATTTTGAAAAGGGGGAGTATATCATTCGAGAGGGTGAGGAAGGAAACACTTTCTTCATCATAGCTAAAGGAGAGGTAACATTTACAAACATCTATTTGTTTTTGTTTACACTGCATGCTCTTGATAAAATACAAATCTCATGAGACTTTATGAAACGTAATGTCTAAGGACCTATCTATTTGGAGTGTATGACAATGCTTAGGAGGGTTTTCCTCTTTGAAAAAGACAAAAACAAGAATTTCAGTTTGATCTGGAATGCAAAAATAGGAAGGAATTTTTTCAATAAGTTCCTGGGAGGAATGATGGTTAATTTTTTTTCTAGCAAAAGCTGTAAAATCACCCTTAACACACACCCTTGGCACTAATTAGGAATTAGACAGTATTGATAATAAGTTTTCTTGAAATGTAATATCTTAACAGAGGGGCAGATTTTCGTACAGCTTTAGACAAAGAGGACAAGCTGTGAGTGGGTTTGTTGACATCAGTAGACCTTTTTAAGGCATCTCCCTAAGTGCGTAACACCACCAGCCAGCCTGTTAAAGCTAGTTGTCAGAGTATTTAATTTTTGGTTTGGTAAAGCTCTAATATTTAGTTTATGTCTCAACACAATACCACATGAAATGTCACCACCGCTGATTGAGAGAAGTGAGTTTACAAATTACTACCCTATTTGATACCATATTATCCTGTTCAGGGTGTAAGGATACCAGTATACAAGAGAGCTGTTACATGAACAAGTTAACTTGCGACAATGAACAAACTAATTTGATTAGTTTGTTTTAACAACTGGTGCTGCTGGTGAGAGTGGAAAAATCTTATCTGCATCCATCAAAGAAAGAACAATTCACTCTCTGAAAAAAAGTTTTGGTAACACTTTGCGGTAAGGGTACACAACCTACCATACGTTAGTACATGCATGAATTAAGCTTTAGTTAATGCATTAAGAGCTCAAGAGTCATTAAGAACTCTCATGAACAATACATGAGTTAATGCATTAACTAAGCTGGAATCATCATCATGATTTATCAATTACTACACATGTTTATGATAGTTTCAACCTCCACAACAATCATCTTTACAATCTCATGTAAACTAAACAGTACTTTAAATGATCGCAAACTAATTCATGAAAAGCTATCATTTTAAGAATGTGTTGTGCAATTTACTTCCAAACAATAATCTATAACATATTACTTGAGAAAGACCCAAAGCAATTCCTTCTCTCTCAATGAATAGAGAAGTCCATATTACATCTTGGTTGCTTTCAAAGAATTCAGAAGAAGTGTCAAAGTGTCCCGTGTTTATTGGTATAATGGAAAATAAATATATAGAGAAAAAATACGGATCCTAGGCAAGAAAAGGAAATGTGCTTCTCTCATTTTCAACAATTGCATTTTTTGGCCAAAATCATGTTGTACCTTTCGAGTTACTGATCATGTGTGTAATAGTTTAATACTAAATCAAATGACAATTAATTATTTATATTGCTCCATTAACAAGATACTATACTATATTTATGCTTCTGTAATATTATCTCTCCTGTAATCCCCACTAGCACTGTGTTAGACTTAGTGTTGTTAAATAATTCACACGAGAACAATTACAATAAAAATTATCTGTACTATTAGACATGTTTCCCGCATATTTTATTTTAACCATTTAGAGCAAATTCAAAAGGATTCATTTTATACCAAGCATTAACTACTCTTGAGTTACTCGTGTTTCTGGTGCCTCAACTAAAGTGATGAACTGGTCATGTTAAATAATGATAGATGAGCAGTTATTAACAAGATAAACATGAACAGAATTGATAATTAACTACTCATGAGTCACTCATGTTTGTAGTCCTTCGACTGAAGTGATGACCTGGTTGTGTGAAATACTGATAAATATTAACAAGATAAACATGAACAAGAACAGTCAAGCTTTTTCACTCAATGTGGACACAAAATAACTTTCAACTTTACCGCCTGCTTTATTATTTAACTGGAATAAGCTACAAAACCAACAACAGACCTTTATTAGGGTAGGTTGCTGGTCAAGACAATACTGTATGTGTACCACTGACAGGTGAGAGTCAGACATCCAATGAAGGTCGAGGAGGACCAAGATATGGTTTTATCTCATCAGGAGACCTTTTTAAGACCTCTCCCTGAGCTAGTAAAGCTAGCCCTTTAATGCTAGTTGGACGAGTAGCTAATTTTAGCACCCTGCAGTGCATTCGAGAAATGAAGGTTAACTCCATGAGGTCCCCAGCTGAAGAGTGCGAAGAAATCCCATCTATAGAATCCCCCAAACCATCACAAGTCTTGAAAAACGACTCAGATTCTTCCTATCAGCTGATTGTCCTAATAGGTGTTGAGGTGGTGAACAGCTTCTCTGGCTCCTATCTGCGCAATTTTTTTCATCACAAAATTTGTTTAAACTGAGCTTATGTAACACGTTAATGATGACTGGCCAGCTTACATCAAAACTTTTTTATACTATTAAAATTTCCATTACTGACTGAGCTGGGATTATTTTTTATTATTATGCTTATTGATTTCGGAAGGAACATTACAATCATAACCAGTGTATGGCAGTTCTATTTCTACATTTTCTTCATATTTAGTTGTTAATCCACATTAGGTATTTGTAAAAATGCTTTGAAGTAACTGCAAAAAAGCTCTGCTTGAAAACATTTTGATTGAGAATGTATTGAGCACATCTACCTAGGAAAACAGTACAAATGTGTATTTTACTGCAATGCTTCAACTCAATAGCTTTCTATTTTGCACTGTTGGTGTTTGTTGTGTTGGGGTCTTGTATGGAAGGCTTGTGCTAGAGACACTTAATAGAATTTCCAGAACTCTGACCTGGAAATACCCTGACTTGTAGAAAAGGCACAAAACAAAGTCACAAGTATGAAACTGTACCTTTCAAGCAACATAGAGGGCATTTTTGTGCTTGTAATTCAGAGATTGCTATGGTTTATTGATCAGTTGATACAACTTCTATTATGAGCAAGCTGAGATAGACTTCGATATAAATTGCATATTGTCTCTCCCCTTCTGTAAGTTCCTTTTGACAAAAGCATCTGCCAAATGCGTTAAATTTATTTTAAAATAATTTGGAGTTATAAGGATTTGGAGTTTTTTTAAGTTGAATAAACTGCTCAATAAACTGCTTTCATCCGGTGTCCCGAAGCTCGTAAAATAACCCACCGCCTCAATCTGCCATGATGCAAAGCTCATTCGTCTACATTAAAAATACATTAATTTATATGTCTACATGTATGTCTCGCTTTCACAGGGGAGAGCTTGAGAGTTAATTCTCGTGTGTGTCTGCGGTAGATCGGCTTCCTCAGCGATTGCTCTGTAATAAATACTTTCATATACTTCTAGTATAAATGGAAGAGGGAGCTAGGAAAGGAAAGAAATAGATTTTCAGTGTTCAGTTTGAGGCGCAAGAAACTGGAAATTCATTGGCGCTAATTTTCCATCAGTGCGAGAACATTCACGATCAACCCAAAATCACCAGCCTGACAGGATTTCTGATCACGAGTTGTAATAATTAACTCTGAAGATTGTGTTGAACTCTGATGGAACCACAAACGGCTGTTAAATCTTTAATCTCTAGTCTCACGTCTGCCTGTGACACCAATTGCAGTATTTCGGGACAGATTTGACTGATCTCTGCAGAAACACACACACAAAAATCACACTCGTATGTGATTAGTAAGTTTCAACATCTCTCCTGAAGCTCATTTGCTTTTAAAATGCTAACGTTTGCATGTGGGAAATCAGATTTGTGCAAAGATATATGTTTCTCTCACTCTCCCAGCGCTTTTCCAGTCAAACAGCTATGAGAGAGAATGCAGGACGGTTTGTCAAAATTTGATGAGTGTTTTATGACCATACGTGTTCGATCCATGACCCCATTACATCTACAGCTCATACTCCTTCCACCCCTCGCTTCAAGGAAAAAAAAGTGATGTCACTTTAGGGATGTGTATATTAAATGGTGTAGTGTATAAAATGGTGTTTTACTTCAATGTGTGAATGTGTTTTTGTGGAAAAACTGTTCAGAAATGGTAAAGTGTAACTCAGCAAAAGCCTCACCTGCAGCTGAAGGATGGAATTTACTCTATGTGTTTGGGTCTGCTCACAGTGTGGTGTGGTCTGTTCAGAGGGTCTATCATAAATGAAACTTTTCTTTGATTGACACAATTTCCAATTGGTTGAGATCAACAAAGTCAGACTCACCAGCCAATCAAAACCCTCAATGGGTTGTGTAAATCAGGGGTCATCAGCTTTTTACCAGTAAAACTAGTAACTAATGTAGGGATATACCAAATACTGATGCAAAGATGTAAGATATTCATTCATCTTCATGTCGGCTTTCTTCCCTTTTGCGGTCGCCACAGCGGAATGAACCGCCAACTCTCTGGCATATGTTTTTTACGCGGCGGATGCCCTTCCAGCCACAAGATGTAAGATAGTTTTGGGAAATTATTATTTTTTTGATAAACTATTGGGAATGCATCCATTTTTTAACAGCATTATGAAATATAAATGTTATAATTGTTTTTGGCTATCGTTTTTTAATGATCCGAAGCCCCAGACGGCTGAGGTGGCATAAGACCCTGTCTCTGTGGCGAATCAACTGGGACCGCATCTGGGTCGAACCCCTTCCCGTATTACCGGTACTAAAGCCGGTCACCTTTGTGAAGGTGCGAGGGGACAGAGACAAGCCGGAGGGGAGGACACAGTATTGATACACTCGTCCGTCGAGGCCAAACTGAAGATAGGGTCTGTGCCAAGGGAGTATACTTACATGAAAAAATGCATCCTTCAGATCTATTGTGGCGAACCAATCCCCTGAGGGATATCATCCTGAACGGAAGTCTCAGAAGATGAGCGTTCAGACAACACAGGTCGAGGATTGGAAGCCGACTGTGTGCTTGGAAACTAGAAAGTATGGGCTGTAAAACCCTCTTTCCCTGTCGGCAGGACAGACCGGCTCGATTGCACCTTTGCGTATAAGGGAATCGATTTCCTTGCGCACGACCGGGCGGCTCGGCAGCAAACTGCAGGCGATAGCCATGCCGGATAGTGCGTACGAGCCAAGGGTAAATATTGGGAAGCTCCCACCAGGAATCCTGAAACTCCACTAATGGTGTCATACGCATTTCACCGATGGTTTCCATAGTGGGGCCGCAAAATAGTGGACTTAGCGGTGGGGTCTGAAGGGAGCATGAGTGGAGACCTACCTGAGCGTCCAGGCTTGACCTTGGAGCAGCAACCGGTTGCAGCCGAGGAGGTCCCACTTGAGGGTGACGCCGATACGGAAGCTGAATGCCATCCGGACTGCACTGCATCAGACGCCCCGCCCTTGAATGTTCCTTTGAGATGAGAACTGTATTCGGATCTGCAATGCAAGCCTCCTGGCTGCGCACATAATCCAGGGAGTTCAAGTTTCGCATATTTAATGAAAAACTGAGATCTGACCTGTGGGTCCGCTGCTTGATGGCGGTGGCACCCCCTCCCTCCAAGGGGGAGCGGGCTGGTGGCGAGGCCCGTGCAGCAGCTGGACTCCCTGGGCGGCCTGTCCTAGGGCCGCTTCTGATGGACCCTCTTCCACTGATGATGTTGGGGGGGCCCTGGACAGGAGTTCTCCTCCGTCGACTCCTTGTAGGTGCTCTTGGTTGACGTCTTCGACCTGGAGGATGATGATCAGGGGAGGACTGAGGAGGTTTCTCCGGCGTCGAGCAGGCCGAAACTGGGGGTGCCGACTTAGAAGGAGATCTGCCACGTCTCATCCTACGCGGCGTCATGAATTCTCCCAGACCCTCTGCTTGCTTCCTGATCGTAAATACCCGCGATGTAAGGTCATCTACGGCAACGCCGAAGAGGCCATCTGGGATCACAGGTGCGTTTAGGAAGCGCCTCGGATCTTGAAGGAGCATGTCAGCCAGGGTCAGCCAAAGATGGCGGCTGTGGACTACTAACGTAGACATTATGTGGCCGAGCGAGCTAGCGAGCCACCCTCAGATCCTCTTGTAAGACCTGGGCCACAACTCCCCTCCTGCATCTCTTTCAGGGCCTTGGCTTGGAACGCCTGAAAGGCTGCCATGGCATGCAGGGCAGCGGCAGCTTGACCTGCCACAGTGTAAGCCCTTAAAGTCAGGTCCAACGACAGGCTTAGCTGGCGGGATTGAGATCTTGGCAGTTAATGCCAGGTGGCAGGGTTACCCGGGCATAAGTGCACCGCCAGCGCCTGCTCTACCTAGGGAATCGCTTCGTACCCCCTAGCTACTGCGCCGTCAAGGGCAGCGAGAGAGGGGAGACTGACCAACCTCGCTTTAAGAGGTGCTTTCCAAGTTTGGGTCAGTTCCCGATGCACTTCCGGGAAGAACGGGATAGGAGGGGGCTGTGGGGTATCATCCTGGCACGACCCCACAAACCACGCGTCCAGCCTGGAGATCTCGGGTGACAGAGGCGTAGCCACCTGCAACCCAATTTCTCTGGCAGCCCGGGTAAGCAACTCGGCCATCTCCTCCGCAGCACAATCTGCCGTCACCCCAGAGGGGGAGAGCGATGTACCATTTTCTCCGATGCAGCAGTAGAGATCGCATCATCAGGCGCACAAGAGTTCTCAGAAGATGCAAGCAGCGCATCATCCGATAACTCCGGATAGCAGACGAATGAGTATGGAATGAGTAGAGCCCCCCTAGCGGAGCTTCCCATAGTCGTCACCGACACAAGTCGTAGTGACAGACTGATGGAGAACACACGATTTGAGATTGTTTTATTAATATACAAAATAAGAGAATACACAAAATATTTGTACTTATTTATGTATTCAGCTGGTTTCGATTCCAGAAGATGATACCCTTATCTTGCTACATTCTTCTTTCCTGGAAAATAAAGAACATGGAGAAGGGTTACAGGTGTGTAATACATCACATCACAGGATAAAACAGTCTATAATCCTTGTATGAAATATTTTAATAAATTATTGATTGGTTCTACTTGCCACTGTTTAACTTGATTATCATTAACGACAGATTTACTGGTAATATTTAGTTGTCTAATCGATCATCCATTATATTATGAAGATACATTAAAACATTCACGTTTTAGTGATGATTCAAGAAGTTATGTGTGAGCTCAGTTTTCTTTCAGATGGAGGTTTGTGGTGATTTTCCAGCAATCATGTTACGTGAGTCTGTGAGTAAATGTTAACATGTTAAAATGTAACAAATAACTGCAGCAACGACTCCAGAAAATAAAACTAACTTTTGTGATTCATAGAACACCACATACTCTTGCGATCAGTTTAAAATAACATGAGACATTTATTAAATTTCTCATTACTTTCAGAGCACTCCAGGGTTTCATAGGTCGCCTGTCACAGCCATACTAACTCCTCACGCTAGGTGGAGGGGTCTGCCGGTGCACATTTCATACATTTCATCAGCGAGAATAGGGTAGGTTACGGTTTTAGAGTCGGTTTTGGAACCCAGCTGAAAGTATGTACTGAAAATGGCTTCGGTTCCATGGGCAGGACATAGTGGAAAAGCACAAAATACCGTGCTGAACTATACAGAACTGCGCCATGCCGTGTAATGGAAACGCACCGTTAGGGACCACTGGTCTAGTCTATTTGCTGCATGCTGTGTTTTTTCATTTGTACAATTTTCAAAAACTTTCTAAACGCAAAATAAGAACATGCAAAAATAAAAACATGTTTTTAATCCCAGAGTTCCCTCGAAACTGATTCCTGGAAAAATAATATTCTTCTTATCGATTTCCTTGAAAAGGTATTACACAGTATATTCCATTTTGGTAAACAAAGTGGCTTTGCCATTTGCAACAAATTTGTGATGCATTCATGAAAGACAAGGCAGATATGTGAAGATCCACTGGATTAAGATGAATGATGATTTGAACTCCCATAATTTATATCACCAACCAGTATCCCTAACCTGCCCACAGGTTTAAATGCCATGATACCAGTTTATCTGCTTTAGTCATCTTATTTAAATCTATAGAATTAATACATTTAAAATTTACAACTATAGAATTTTCTGTTTTTATATTTAAACAATTTTACTCCTTTTATTTTAAAACAGCATCGATCAATAAGTATCAAATAATTATTACATTTTTTCTAGCTAATAATTTCTCAACTATTTCACATGATAATAAGTTCTTTATTATTTTACATGTTAATAATTAGCCACATATTTTACTTTCTCCCCCGTTTTTGCTGTAAAAATATCCAACGTCAAATTCCTCCTAATTATTGCATTTCTAGTATTTACATTTCAGTACTCGATAAGTCCTATCACCGCTTCAGTATAAATATCTAAAAATAAAATTCTATAAATTAATCCATTAATGTATTTACTACAATTATTTCTCCGTCTTAGAATTTAAAGACCACCCCACATTCAGCAGAAATATGATCATGGTACACTGGTTCTGTGTTTTCCATTGGCTTCTTGTAAAATATTGCATTGACTATAAGATACTGCTCCTTGCCTTTAAGGCGCTGAATGGCTTGGCTCCGGCCTACCTGAGCAGTCTCCTATCACGATATATTCCAGCTCGCTCTCTTTGATCACAAGAAGCAGGACCATTGATTATTCCGAAGATTAGTAAATCCACCAGAAGTGGAATAGGGTTCTCATATAAAGCAACAAAGCTCTGGAACAAACTCCCGGATTTGTCAAAACGGATATGGTGTCCGTATAACGGATCTAAGCAACCTCAAACACCTTTGTGAGGTGCAAGGGGACAGAGAAAAGCCGAAGGAAGGACGCAGTACTGATACACTCGAACTTCAAGGCCAACCCAAAGCGTTTTTGCTGAGGGAGTATACTCACGTGAAGTACGCTTCCTTCAGATCACCTGTGACAAACCAATCCTCTGGACATACTAAATGGACCATGCTTCTGGAGACATCATCATGAAGAAGTCTCAGGAGATGAGTGTTCAGAAGACGCAGGTTGAGGAATGGACGCAACCTGCCTGTGCGTTATGGAACTAGAAAGTATGGGCTGTAACCCTCTTTCCATGTCGGCTGGAGGGACCGGCTCGATTGCACCCTGCATAAGGGGAATTAATCTCCTCGCGCAGGCCCGGGGGCCTCTGTGGGTGAGACAGAGGACATAAGACCCTGTTGAACCTGGGCGACTACAACTGCAGTCGACAGCCACGCAGGAAAGTGTATAAGCCAAGGGACATAATGGGAAGCTCCCACCAAGCTTCCTAAATTTACTAATGGCATCATACATACTTCGCCGATAGTTCCCAAGCGGGGCCGTGAACTAGCGGAATTAGCGTTAGGGTCCACAGGGAGCCTAGGTGGAGACCTACCTGGATGTTCAGGCTTAACCTCGAAACAGCCAAAGAGGTCTCACTCGAAGCTGACTCCGACACGGAAGCTGGCAGCCTTCCGGGCTGCACTGCATCAGACGCCACGCCCTGGAATGTGTCTCTGAAACGAGTGCTGCATTCGGATCTGCATTGCAAGCCTCCTGGCTGCACACATAACCCCGGAAGTTAAATTTTTAATGAAACTTAGATCTGACCTGTGGGCCCGCTGCCTGATGGTGTGGGGAGGCTGCGATGGTGGGTTGGTGGTGAAGCTTGCACCGCAGCTGGACTTCTTGGGTGGCTTGTCCTCGGGCTGCTTTCTATGGACCTCTTCCCCTGAAGATGTTGGAGGGGCCCCCCGGATAGGACTCCTCCTCCGTCAACTTCTCATAGCCGCTCTAGGTCGCTGTCTCTGACGCGGGACTGATGATCCGAGAAGGACAGAGGAGGTTTCTCCAGCATCGAGCATATGGTGGGGGAGGCGACTTAGAAGGGGACCTGTCACATTTCTACCTATGCGGGATCATGAGTTCTCACAGACCCTCCACCTGCTTCTTGATCGTAGAGATCCACGGCGTGATGTCCTCTACGGCGACGCCGAAGGGGCCACCTGGGACCACAGCAATCCTTCAGACTGGGACTTCCAATGTAGACATTGTGTGGTCAACAAACTTGCCTCAACTTTTACAGCAGTAAGCGCTAAAGTCCATAGCAATCAATCAATCAAGGTTTTATATAGCGCTTCTTTAGCAGTTGCTTTCAAAGCAGCTTCACAAAGTCCTAGTGAGAATTAGGTAGCGTAAATAGGAGTTCCCTCTGCGAGGCCCCTGGGATCCTCGCTGACTGAGGCAGGTGCCAGTAACCTCCCCAGCATAAATAGCCTGTCTTTAAAATACTGTTTGTTTTTAATAAAGTTCTTGACATTTATAGTGAGAGATCTTGTTTGTTTAATTTGTTTATATTTTATGACAAAATCATCTATTCACAAAGTATCTAGTCACAAACTTTTCATCAAATCTGTTAGGAGACATGAAAAAACCTGGTGTTGACAATACAAAAACATCGCACAGCATTAAAGCAAACCTGTAAATTTTATATTTACATATATACACCACTGTGGATGGAGATGTTTCATCCAAGATTGTAGAGAAACGATCTGGAGAGGTCAGAGTTTCATTAACTTTCAGTGTTAGTTCATATATATGAACGCTAGTTGTCGCTGTGGGACCAGGTGTCAGATTGTTTCGAAGCCTTGAACCAATTCGGCTAATTTCATTCATCCGCTTCATAGTTTCACAAAGCTTCAGTTTGCCCATCACTACTTATTCCCTTGCTTGACCCACGATATAAACCCCTAGTGGGCTGAACCCAACTTCCTGTCTATCTCTCTCTCAAGCTATGTCCCATTTCAGATTCTGCATCCTTCCGAGGAAGCAGCCTTCCCAGCGTCCGGAGGCTACGGCTTTGGAGGATCTTCCAAAGGCTGCATCAGTCATTGGTAAACGGGATGGCAGAGCACTTCCGGAGTGCGGATTTGCAAAGCATCGTGGGATATGCGAGGCTACGAAGGATGGTAATGATGCATCCAAGAAAAATAGGAAGCATTTGAAGGGCTCATTTTAAGGACTCTTCGATTTTTGGCGAAATGCGACAGCCTTTGTGCAGCATTGTGACGTAAGCGGCCTTGAATTGTGCACTCCGAAGGATACAGAACCTGGAATGAGACATAGCTTCTCTCTCTCTCTCTCTCTCTCTCTCTCTCTCTCTCTCTCTCTCTCTCTCTCTTCTTATGTTGTTTTATTGCGGTTTGCATCCTTATGTACGGTGCATTACCGCCAACTGCTGGGTGCTGTTAATAATATTATATGGACGAAGGAAAGGTACTTTATTTTGTAATTTTAACTACATTTTGTTTCATGGTAATTGAACAAAAAAATGATGACAATTGAATACATCACATTTAATGATGTTTATGGTTACAGGTGAAATCTTTCAATTTCTTCAATCTTTTTTATTTTTTAAATGCTTGACATTTGATTATAATATGTTCAACAGTTTAATTTTCCTTACTATTATCACATTTTCCTGCATTTTCCTATTTTATGGTGGGAATAATTTAAGCCTGTATGTCTAATTCTTAATCGTGTAATTATGGTTTCCTCTTTTCTATTTCTTAATTTTGTTGCCATTTTTTTTTTTTATTTTATGTATTTTGTAAAAAGGTCTACCCGTTTCACGTTGTCAGCACACAAGACAGACGAGGACCCAAGTGCGTCACGTTTAAACAGAGATTCTTTATTAAGTAATAAAGACAAAGAAAAATGAAGCAGACTTCAATGCCCAGCTGGCTGCGTCTCGTGGTGCTGCCAGGAGACGAAGCCCTCGGGGTCTTCACCGGGTAGTAGATCGAAGAGCCGGGGCAGGAGAGCAGAACGTAGTTAGGAGCTGGCGGCAGGTCGGGTAGCCGAGGTTGATAGAATAGAATAGAATGCCTTTATTATCACTATACACATATACAATTTGCATTATAAACTTGTACAATGAGATTAAGAGCATCTGGCTAGTCAGTGCAACATTTAGTAAAGAAAAATACTATAAAGTGTCAAGTACAATAGAAATATCTTTAGTAATAGTGCAAAGAAGAGAGAGAGGGGGGGGGGGTAGGTGAGGTGGCAGTTCTGTTTAAGAGCTAGACAATGTATAATGTTAAAATTGCAATTGCACAGCAATCAGTTTTATCACCTATAAGGTTATTGTCCATGTAAAGTAAAATAAAGTGAGTATATTGCACATGTTGATGTCACACAGGGTGATGCTTAGGTCTGGTGAAGTGTAGATTAAGCCAGTCCCTGTGTGCGCCTGTTAGAGTTTAGGGTAGTGATGGCTTCTGGGAAAAAACTGTTCTTGAGTCTGTTTGTCCTCATTCTGATGCACCTATAGTGCCTTCCTGAGGGCAACAGTTCAAACAGTCCAGAAGCCGGGTGAGAGCTGTCCCTGATGATGTTCTCGGCTCTGCTGAGGCAACGGGAGGTGTAAATGTCCAGTAGGGAGGGGAGAGGGCAGCCGATGATCTTCTGTGCTGCTCTAACCACCCTCTGGAGTCTCTTCCTGTCTGCCATGGTGCAGCTGCCGTACCATACTGTGATGCAGTATGTCAGCAGGCTCTCGATGGACGCACGGTAGAAGGTCAGCAACAGGCTGGAGTCCAGATTGTGCTTCCTGAGGACGCGCAGGAAGTGTAGTCTGTGCTGGGCCTTCTTGGTGACCACTGTGATGTTCTCCGTCCATGAGATGTCATCCGAGATGACGACGCCGAGAAAATGGAAAGTGTGGACCCTCTCCACACACTCACCGTTGATGTAAAGGGGTGCTAGGTCGGTGCTGCGCCTCCTGAAGTCGACGATGATCTCCTTGGTCTTCTTGGTGTTCAGAGCTAGATTATTCTCTGAACACCAGGTGGTCAGCTTCAGGATTTCCGCTCTGTAGGCTGTTTCATCACCCTTTGAGATGAGTCCGACCACAGTGGTATCATCAGAAAACTTCACAATGAGGTTGCTGTTGTGGTGCGGCCTGCAGTCATGGGTGTAGAGACAGTACAGGAGAGGGCTCAGCACACAGCCCTGTGGGGAGCCTGTGCTTAGTGTGCGAGTGGAGGATAGGTGGGGGCCGAGTCTCACAGTCTGGGGCCTGTTTGTCAAGAAGTCTTTAATCCAGGCGCATGTGCGAGAGGGGAAGCCAAGAGTGTCCAGTTTATTGATAAGTGTGTCTGGAATGATTGTGTTGAATGCGGAGCTGTAGTTCACGAAGAACATTCTTACATAGCTCTGCTGCTGCTCCAGGTGGTTCAGCACAGCATGTAAAGCTAAGGCGATGGCATCTTCAGTGGGTCTGTTCTCACGATATGCAAACTGGTTGGGGTCAAAGTCTGGTGGGAGGTAGTCCTTGATGTGCCAGAGAACCAGACAATCAAAGCATTTCATGATTACCGGAGTGAGGGCCACAGGGCGATAATCATTGAGGCTGGTGATGGAGGAGTTCTTCGGCACTGGGATGATTGTTGCTGATTTGAGGCAGGAGGGGATGACTGCCTGGGCCAAGGAGAGGTTAAAGATGCTTGTGAGGATGAGGGCAAGCTGGGGTGCACATACCCTTTGCACCTTTCCAGGAATTCCATCCGGGCCAGCGGCCTTCCTGGGGTTCACTGCTAGGAGCACCTGTCTGACATCTTGCTCCGTTACGGTGAGTGGCATGGTGCGGCAATCGGGTGGGGGTGGCGATGAGGGTTGAAGTGGTGGCAGGGCCGGAGCAGATGAGTGCTGCAGTTGTTCTGTTCCAAAGCGGGCAAAGAAGCTGTTTAGCTCCTCTGCTAGCGTCGCACTCAGGTCTCCCATTGTCACATCACAGCCTCTGTAGTGTGTGATGTCATGTATGCCCTGCCACATCTGTCGTGTGTTGTTGCTGGACAGATGGGACTCCAATCTCTTCTTGTGGTCCGATTTGGCTGTTTTAATTCCTTTTTTCAGGTCTGCTCGAGCAGCTCTGTACCGAGCTCTATCCCCTGACCTGAAGGCAGCATCACGGGCTTTGAGGAGTTTGCGGACATGGCTGGTCATCCAAGGTTTCTGGTTTGGGAAAACCTGTATGTTTTTTTTCCACAGTCACACTTGATGTAATCTAGCACCGTTTCTGTGAATGTTTCCAGCTCTTGGTGTTCAAAGATGTCCCAGTCTGTTTGTTCAAAGCAGTCCTGCAAACTGGAGAGTGCGTTGTCAGGCCAGGTCGTTATAGTCTTTGTAGTGGGCCTGGAGCTGCGTCTGAGGGGGGTGTAAGCTGGGGAGAGCAGAAGAGAAAGATGGTCTGACTGGCCGAGGTGGGGGAGGGGTATGGCTCTGTACGCATG
This sequence comes from Danionella dracula, assembly GCA_900490495.1. Taxonomy (NCBI): domain Eukaryota; kingdom Metazoa; phylum Chordata; class Actinopteri; order Cypriniformes; family Danionidae; genus Danionella; species Danionella dracula. Next base: position 4,219,289 of record UELW01000844.1, on the reverse strand, counting down.
TTTGATGTTAGTGTAAACATGATCCAGTGTGTTCTCTCCTCTAGTCGCACACTTTACATGTTGATGGAATTTCGAGAGTACAGCTTTCAGATTGGCCTTATTAAAGTCTCCTGCGATGATCTGAACGCCGTCAGGGTGTGCCTGCTGCAGTTTGTTCATGGCGTCCGGCAGGAAAGAGAGAGCAGTGTTTACATTCGCGTCAGGCGGGATGTACACTGCAGTAGCGATCACAACTGTTAGCTCTCTCGGTAGGAAAAAGGGCCGACATCTTACTGACATGTATTCAAGGTCCGGGGAGCAGTGTTTATCGATGATTGTCCCGTGGTTACACCATTTATCATGTACATAAACACAGAGCCCCCCTCCTCTGCACTTGCCAGAGTCCTTTGTTCTGTCCCAGCGTAGCAGAGTGCGGCCTGCTAGCTGCATGCTAGCGTCGGGAATGTCCGAGTGTAGCCAGGTTTCGGTTATAAACAGTAAGCAGCAGTCTCTAACGTAGCAATTTCCAGCGAGTTGCAGTTCTAAAAAGTCCGTTTTGTTTACCAGTGATCTGGCATTGGCGAGATACAGACTCGGTAGAGGTGGCGTGTGTGGTTGTCTTCTTAGCCTGAGCATAAGGCCAGACCTACAGCCTCTTTTTTGCTTCCTCTCCCTCCTCCGTCTGCGGCGCCTCCTAGAGCCGATAACAATCCACGGAGCACCCACTGGTCTCGCTATCTCTTCAGGGATATTGTATGCGCGTTGAGACTCCCTAGATGCCGGTGCCTGGTGTTGTTCTCCGATATCTCTCAGGTTCTGGCATGTGTAGTGTATGTTCGCGGAACAGATATACACAAATAAACAGCGAAGACGTACGAAAACAACAAAAAAGAGCACTGAAAGGGAGAGCCGTGAGCTGCAGCAACTGTCTGTCGCGCCGCCATCTTGAGCACAGTCGGGAACAGGCAGGCGTTGGTTCTATCAGGGCAGGAGAGTTGAGCGTGGTCGAGGCGGTCCGAGTCGTCAACGGGCATTCAGGTTCAGCAGACAAACAACAGGCAGTGGGGACAGAGAAACAGACAGGTAGGCAGGCAGGAGGTAACAAAACAGCGCCAGGAGTCACAAAAAGCTTGCCTCAGCGTGCTGTAGGTTCGCAGACGATCTGACACCGACTGTCTGAAACCAGGCGCTTAAATAGGGAGAAGAGTTAATTAGGATAGGCTTCAGGTGTGGTGGTACTCAGCGTGAGAGCCAGGGGGCGTGGCTACAAATCAAACTCAGGTGTAGTGGAATACTTCCAGGTGAGAGAGAGACATAGAGTAGGCTCGTGACACACAATGTGTTTGCCAAATTTAATTTATGTTCCTATTTAAATTTGCTTTTAACTTCTGCTTTACTGATTGGTACTTCCATTTAATTTTTTTTAACTGCTTGATTAGCTGCTTCATCTGGTTTGTCGTTTTCTTTAATTCCTACTTGAGCAGGTATCCATATAAAGTTAACTATGCTGTTGCTCTTTGTCATTATGGTTATTTCTTCTAAAATTTTATTAATAATGTCTTATCTTGTTTTTTGATTTTCATATATCTATACTCAAGAGTGCTGATGTACTGTCTGACAGAAAGTAGGTCAGGGCTCATCGCCTGGAAAGATTAGATGATCACAGCATTATTAGCAAATTTTAGTTTGGAAATTTTTCTTCCTGTAAACTTCAAGCTGTATTTTTATAAACTTAATATCTGGAAAAAGTTTTTTTTTACTAGGTAACTAGTTTCTCTAGTAGACTCTGTTTAGTAGTTTTTCTTCTTCAAACTGAATCAGAACAGACAGACAGAGATTTTTCTCCAAATCTTGTTGTTTGAAGTCATTTTTTTTTTATCGGTTTGCCTCCTTTGATATTATTTTTAATTTCCTCAGTTGAGACTGAGATGGGTACACCTGAGATAACACCCTTTGAGATTTAGTTTTTTTCGGAAGTGAGCATGTGGCCTTTTTCCTTGTATTTTAGTTGTTTTTTCTTATTGTGTTTTGTCTTTGCATATAATTGTCATCTGACCATTTCTTCTTCTCATTTCTTTCAGTTCTCCGATTTGTTTATTGATGAGTTTTGTTAGTTAAAAAGATTGGCCATTACAGTTCCTTGTCAAAACCTATTTAAAGATATCTGCATTATATTTAGAGATATCTGTAAATGTGTTTTGACTAGGAAGAACACTCTTTAAAGAAATATCTACATTTAGCTTTGTGACTAAGAACAACTACATTGTAGATATCTTGAATTAACATTTTGACTAGTCATAACTATTTCATAGATATCTGAAATGCATAGTGAACTTTTCCTTTTGCTAAGCTCCGTCTTTTAAAATGACAATTCTCTTCAGGGAAGCCGAGGTACTTCGGGAAATGGAAAATGCTGAAGTTTCCTCACACTCCAAATAAAATGACAGCATTTTTCGCAGTTCATCAAGGCTTAAATACATTTATTCTCCTTAGAATGTACCAAATGTGAAATTCTTTGTACATTTCTTAAACAAATTTGTATCCAATTTCAAATTGTATTCACAACCATTTTCTTGACTATGCGCCCTTTCAATCTGTCGACTATATTGTCGAGAAAAGGTGTCGCCACCATAGTTTACTATTCCTTGAATACAAAAAGAAGCTTGGAGAACAGACTTTATACTTTACGTCAGTATATGGAGATGTGACTAGGAGGAACTAATTTAGAGATATCTTTAAATATAATTATGACTAGTCGTAAATGATTAAAAGATATCTTTAATTACAATTGCGGATTAATGGCACGTTTTTTAAGTATAGCAATTACGTAATTGTAGATATCTTCAAATGTGTTGTAATGAGTCAAATGATATTTAGAAATATCTCAAATTTGATTGCTTCCTCATGCAATTAGAATTGAAGATATGTATGTGTGTGCGTGTGTGTGTGTGCGTGTATGTGTGCGTGTGAAAGGCCACTTTGTATTTGACAAATCACGAAACAGTGCAGAAATTAAGCTGTGCTTGAGGACGTTCATCTGCAGAACCAGATAAACAAATGCACCTGATTAAATTCACAAATGCATAAAAAAACATTTCTTCTTGAAACAATAGTTTTGTACTTGAAAACGTGACTTTGTGTTAAATATTTATTTTTACAATTAATTCAGATTTTGCTCACAAACGTTTTTTTTTTTGCAGGTACATTTTTTCTTTACAATTCACAAAACCTCGTTTATGTTTGTAAAACATTTATTAATTAAAATCACTCCATACGGAATAAGCCAAACATAAAAAGATAAAAAAATAGCCTCTAAATACTGGCCTTTAGCCAAGACAGAATGCTAACCCCATCTTAAATGCATTATAATCTTACAGTTACAGAGTGATTGTGTGGGTTTTTATTTTCTTTTTCAGGTGTCTGTAACGCAGACCACAGAAGATTGTTCAGAACCTCAGGAGATTAAAACTCTTGGAGTGGGTGATTACTTTGGGGAAAAAGCTCTGATAAGGTTTGGAGAGGTTATCACAGTTTTTGAATCATAAGTACGGACAGCCAGCCATAACTTCTTTATGACTGTGGATGTGCTATAGCCCTATGCATGAACTTCATGACTTTTAAACAAAAAGCTGTTTTGCTCTTGAGGTGTAGTGAATGTAGTCATCAGAATTACTGCTCTTTGTTATTACACACTTTATTTTTGACTTTCACTTCTAGTCAAAAGTTTGGAATCTCTTTGAAATATTTTGTTCTCTTCTTACATCAGGAGTAGAAAACTGTCTTTGAGTCTCAACACCTTTGAACTGTTGTGAGACAGGTTGGAGAGTAGAATACAATACTGAGGAAAAGTCTTATCAATCCAATTATTTGGTTGTATATTCTCTAGGAACATAATTTCATCAGATTATCTGCAGATTATCTATAGGCAAACTGTCAATAACTGGTTCATTTGATTGTTTGCTTTTGATAGAAAAAGTTAAAAGAACTCTTCTATCAAACCCATTTCTTTCAGACGATATCAGGGTTTTGCTACTTTTACTGTCCAGAAAATGTAAAGTTACATGCATGATATATGTGTTATTTCAAAGTAATTCCAAATGTTTGACAATTTTATGTTTGTTATCTTTTTACCATATCATAATTTGTAGCTTTCTTAAGGGTTCTGCATTTGGCATATTAATGTGTCTCAGTATGTTTCGCAATTATGTTCCATTTTATTTATTAACAGTGCAGTGGATCATCAATATAAATTTGTTTGACTTTAATTTCAGTGAGGATGTCCGCTCAGCTAATATCATTGCAAAGGAACATGACACACAGTGCTTGGTGGTGGACAGAGAGTAAGCCATGTTTTCACAGTATTAACTGTATTTAAAATCGCATAAAACAAGCTGTCAGTGTCCATATAGCTGCATAAAAGCACACTGTTACCAACATATATGTTTGAGACACGGCACTATATGTATTTATTGCCTTCTACTTTGATGATTATCTAAATATTATGTTTTTAGTGCTTTTTGTTTACTTCTATTCCATTCATTCATTATTATTAGATAGCTCACTAACACTTGGTTAATCTTGATCAATGTTCTTGGTTTAAAAATAATCAACAGTATTTTTAAGAACTTTATAAGTTCTTCTCATCTTTGCACTCCAGTTTTCTTAAGATTTCTAAAATATTGCCTTTAAGGGGGCATTAAGCCCCTTTGTCTGTTCATTTTATTCTCTCATCTCAAAATGAAAAGATAAATGATAAATTTCAGTTATTTCATAATTTTAACTCATAAATATATAAAGAGTTTGGTTCCAAAACACAATAAACTCTTTTTTTCTGTCTGAAATGATAAGCTCATAATTGATTTTCCAAAAGACACAATATTTTTGCTGTCTTGCTTTATCCCATTTTCCCCCAAACCTTGATAATCAGCTCACTTTTCACACTTTAAGGGTGTAAAATGACAGTGTCCCAAACCATGTCATAAATTAAATTAAAAAAGAAGTATTTAAACAGAGCTCGAATGTGTGTGTTTTGCCAGTTGGATTTTTTGCAGATCGATGGACATTCCATTCTATTCCAATCCAATTCAAATCACTTTATTAGTCATGAAGGGCAATTCAAAAGAGCATAAAGTAGCTTATTTAAGTACATAAAACCTAATTGTCATAGCAAATTCAATAAGGTCTGGAAGTAAGTAGGTAACATGATCCAGGATTATAATCCACTGTGCTCAGGTGAGATGAGATTTGAGTCAGCCCTACATTTTCAAAGATAGCAATCAGAAATAAACAACTGCATTATTGAGAAAGTTTTATTTGTTGTTGATCTATTTAACACTTCTGTCTAATTATGTTTAGTCTGTTCCCAAACGTGCACACTAACATCTTGCTTTCTAAAAAATATGTAAATTTTCTTCTGAAAATGAGTATCTAATTCAAAGATAAACATGACCGTGTTTTCCAGAAAACACAACAACCCTATTCATACGATTCATAGAGTGGCATATGTTGCCAGAGTCATGAATTTTTTAAGGAAAAACAGATTAAACAAAATAAGAGCATTGTTCATGGCTCAGCTTCTCTCATATGGATATGGTAATTCCACAACCAAATTACCAACTTGAAATGTAATATGCAATATGCACTGTTGCCAGCATGCAAGCTCTTGAATGGTTGGCATGGATGTGAATGTCCATCTGAGTTAAAATGGGTCAACTTGATCGAGCAGTCCGGATATAGTTCACACTGCACCATTCACTTCCCTTGCTCCGCTTTCCACAAATCCTTTGCATCGAAGATTTAGCTTTTTCACATTGACTTTACATGTAAATCTCTCAATCTTCCCTGATCATCCCAGCTTCCATGCAGCAATGATAGTAAAAGAGCCAATGTTGTTTATTCTTAATGCATTATTGTTAGGAAATGCAGATATGTAATTCCAGGATGAAGCCATGGTGTATGAGTAGCAAAATTCAATGTGTGTTTCAAAATGCATACAAGGTAGAGTAAAAGGGGTTATTTAATTCCATTACCCATTTACCCACTTCTTTCAAATTTCTCATGCATACAAAACACATTTTGTACCATTTTTGTGTTTTAAACAGTAACTTCAACCAGATGGTGGGAACATATGAGGAGCTGCAAGCTTATCTAAGGGAGTATGTGGACCAGCTCTCTTTGAGTGATGAGAAGAGGAATGCAGTGTAAGAACACCATATAGCCAAACATAGCTACACTAATGCAGATGGATGCAACATTCACACAATAATAATCCCCACAGACCTCAGTCACCCACCTACGAGCGCTCACCAGAGGCAATAGAGCACATGCGGCTTAAAGAGACTGCAGTTGCTTTATCCACTTCTTCCTTCATGAAGGAACTGCAAGTAGTAGCCACACTTGGCATGGGAGGATTTGGACGAGTGGAACTGGTTAGATTTATTTCAATTAATTATATACGTATGTGATGTGTTTAGTAAAGCACGATTTTAGCATCTGCTGTGAAAACGACTTGAAAAGCAGAAGCACTTTGTAGCATCACTACACAAGTTTTCATTTAAGCGCTTCAACAGTTAACTATGCCAAACATGTAAATGTCTTTATATATATATATATATATATATATATATATATATATATATATATATATATATATATATATATATATATATATATTAACATTAAAAAATATTTAATTATGAAAGATTACATTACAATCTACAAATCTAAATTGGTTAAAAGATTGTATATATTTATTGTCAATTACTATTAATTCATTACTGCTCTCTGATTGGTAAAAAGTATTTCATACAGCATGAACCTATAACATAGGCAGTAGCTTAATATTTAAAACCTCACTTTTACACATTGAGAATTGACTTTACACACAAATAAATGCAACATATAATAATGAGTGTTGTAAATTGTAAATATGAAACTTTGTTTTATCGTTCTTAATGGAAAAATGTGTCAGTGAGGCCTAAAGTTTCTGTTAAAAGCCTAAATGTTTTAGTTTTTGCCCTCCATTCTGCTTGAGCTCATAAGTGGTGTTTATGGAATAAAAACGGAATGGCAAAAGGTTTCACATGTAAAGTCAATAAGAAGATGGGATCAAATAGGAAAGACAGGGTAGTGGGGCATTTAATGAAGTGAATGCGTTCTTGTGGTACACGAGAAAACAGATTGTGAGAGAATACTCACAATATCTGAACTTTTGGTAGAAATTTGCTTCCCCAACTTATCAGCTTGCTATAGCCTAGTTATGCGTTGCAAAAGGGAAGTTAAAACTGAAAATCTTGGAACAGATGTTTTGTAACAGATGAAAGCTGGAGTTCCCTTCAATTGGTAATTTCAATGTATGTATTTGCGCAACGTGGCCCTAGAACAGGCAACTCATTGAGCTTCGCCAACCAGCCTGCCCACTGTTGCATCAGTGGACCAACAAATTGGGCATTTCTCAAATTCACTCTATTATTAGTTTGTGACTATCGACCTAAAGCATGCGCTTTAATGTGGGAATACTCCATCGGCAGAAACAATTTTTCCGGTTCTGCTTCGAAGATCAAGCATTCAAGTGCTGTGTCCTCCCCTTCGGTTGTCTCTGTCTTCTCCCACCTTCACGAAGGTAGTCGAGGCAGCATTAGTACCACTAAGACAGGAAAGGGTTCGAATTCTGGCTTACCTAGATGGCTGGCTGGTAATGATCAATTCTCTGTCCTAGTTGATTCGCCACAGTAACTCATTGGGCATGGATGCACGCCTCTTTATAGAGCATGTCGAAGGCAGCCCGCAAAAAATGTTCTTATGCACCATATGGTTTCGGTAGTGGCGCTTTAAAGCCCCTCGGATTGCTCCATTTGAGACCACTCCAGCATTCAGTTTTCATGACCAGATGGGGTGCCCAGAAGCACAAAGTCTCAGCTTTGTGGACCATGATCAAGATGAAGCATGCTGTTCCCAAAAGTTATGGGCAGTTCTTCTTGCATTGTGATGGAAATTTATACTCAAGAGACATGTTTTATGAACACAGCCGCAAACAGCAATTTATTTCTCAATCCCAAACATGATAAAATCATACCTTTAGAATCAATGGTTCATGTTATCTCAATGCTAGTGCCGTGAAGTGAGAGAGAGCGAGAGAGAGAAAGAAAGAGAAAGGGAGAGAGAGGAAAGGAGGTTTCACTCCAGTATAAGTCCCACCCCTCTACATCACTCCTATTGACTCCACCATCCATAAAGACACAGGCACATAGAAATTCAATCTTATTGGACAACTAATTACAATGATTAAATATTCTATTACACTTGTTATTCTTGCAGTTTGCCATTTCAAAGGGCTAATCAGTTCTGATGTCACAAGTTTACATTGTTTGGCAAGTAAGAATCTGCACAATCCTATTGTCCTCTCTTGCTCGTCACTTGCTTCTTTAGAGTCAGCAGATTTTTTTCCCTGCTGGTTGTTCATGTCCCCAGGACATTAAATCAAGCAGTCGCTGAAATGTCGTGTCGGAAACCATGTATGGGAGGGAATAGTGGCTTAATCAAGTAAGAGTAAAAAGAACTATACAATTATTTACTTCAGTAAGAGTAAAAAGTCTTGAATGAAACATTTTCACAAGTACAGTGGTTAGTGACTAGATACTTGATCTGAATGATATAAAGCAAAAAGAGGCTGATCATCAAAAAACTAGAAGAGCATCTAGTTGTCTTTTCTCAAAAGTAACTTTGTTCTGCTTTTATTAAATATGTTTAAGTAAAAATTATGTCTGTCTTTTAATGAGCAAATACCCTCCTGACAGTCCTTCTCTTGTCAATTCTCCTGTGGACAAATTTACTTACCCAGGAATGTGGGCATAGGCATTCGCCCCAAACCTCCGGAATCTCCATGTCTGGTACCTCCGGGCATGGCGGACCCCGATTTAATGCCACTGTCACGATCGGGGGTGTGCGTGGAAGGAAAGATCTCAATCGCAGAGACAGCTTGACCTGAGACACTCTTTTATTAAAGAATAAAGCAAGGAGAAAAGAGATGACTAAAACAAAAGACCCACGAGGGGGCAAAACATGAACAATAACATAAATCACTTTCAAGAGTGGAAAATAAGCAATTACAAAATAACCTGCCAGATGTCACAACGTAGCGCATCGATAACGCACACAAAGACAATTAATGCACCCGTGACGATCAACACAAACACAGGGGTATAAAAAGGGAGACTAATCAGTGACGACGCGCGGGAAGACTGCTGAAGGGACTAACGACAAATTAGACACGGGACGAACATTGACGCAACAAGCCACGAGGTGAAGGGAGAACCCGGAACCGGCACAAGGGAACAGAGACGCACGATAACGGACAAAAACCCTGACAGCCACATTACCTGCTTCAGACACAGTGTCTTGCACATGCTCCCTCTACTAAGGCTACTCTGCTACTCTGAGGGCTGTCCATTTCCTCCTTTCTCGGCGTCGTCATCTCGGATGACATCTCATGGACGGAGAACATCACAGTGGTCACCAAGAAGGCCCAGCACAGACTACACTTCCTGCGAGTCCTCAGGAAGCACAATCTGGACTCCAGCCTGTTGCTGAGCTTCTACCGTGCGTCCATCGAGAGCCTGCTGACATACTGCATCACAGTATGGTACGGCAGCTGCACCATGGCAGACAGGAAGAGACTCCAGAGGGTGGTCAGAGCAGCACAGAAGATCATCGGCTGCCCTCTCCCCTCCCTACTGGACATTTACACCTCCCGTTGCCTCAGCAGAGCCGAGAACATCATCAGGGACAGCTCTCACCCGGCTTCTGGACTGTTTGAACTGTTGCCCTCAGGAAGGCGCTATAGGTGCATCAGAATGAGGACAAACAGACTCAAGAACAGTTTTTTCCCAGAAGCCATCACTACCCTAAACTCTAACAGGCGCACACAGGGAATGGCTTAATCTACACTTAACCAGACCCAAGCATCACCCTGTGTGACATCAACATGTGCAATATACTCACTTTATTTCACTTTACATGGACAATAACCTTATAGGTGAAAAAGCTATGATTGCTGTGCAATTGCAATTTTAACACTATACATTGTCTAGCTCTTAAACTGAACTGCCACCCCACCTACCTCCCCCCTCTCTTCTTTGCACTATTACTAAAGATATTTCTATTGTACTTGACACTTTATAGTATTTTTCCTTACTAAATGTTGCACTGACTAGTGAGATGCTCTTAATCTCATTGTACATGTTTATAATGCAAATTGTATATGTGTATAGTGACAATAAAGGCATTCTATTCTATTCTATTCTATTCTATTCTATTCTAAGTTTTATTGCGTCACTATTTCTGCCTATCACCAGTTGGTCAATGGAAAAACCCTAGGCCATAACAAGTTAACAGCCAGGTTTCTCAGACGAGCCAGATGGGTTAAACCCTCGAAGCCTTCTTTAGTACCCTCCTAGGACCTGTTGGTATCTTAAATCAAAGGGGCTGGGAATCTGCAAGCAGTCTGTTGGTGAGGCCTGCTTAGAATTCAGGCCTTTGAGACACACATGTGGTTCTGAGATGTAATTACTGTGTGATGACGCCAGGGAGCAATGAAAGGTCTCCGACCACAGGGTGGCGCTTCAGAGCTAAAGGCCCTTCGACACACTCGTGGTTTACCCAAATATCTGGTAAACAAACAATAGAGCGCTTTGGTAGAGTTCACCTTCTGTTTAAACACAAGCGTACTCCCAGCTTGTGTGTTCCAAAACCCCCAAGAAGAGATCCGCTTTTTCATCGAGAGTGACGTGCGAGCTCGGAGCTTTGACATGTAGTAGAGGTCACTAAATCAAAGATTTCTCATGCAAACCCGAGGTTTATCTGTTATTTCAAAGAAAAAGTTTCGACGAATGTGTAGATGTTGATTTACGAAGATATGAAGCTAATTATTATCTACACAGTTATATGGTTTAATCAACCATTGCTTTTCTTTCAGAAATTAGGGTGCACTTCACACAAACACAAAATTGCAATTTAAATAAATTTGACAAATAACATCTCTGTGAATTCTGCCATCTCTGGTCTTCTATGAGCTGCTCCTCATCAGTGCACTAGCTAGTGTTACCTAGATACTGTATGAACTGTTTCACTAAATGTAAATTGTCATATATAGCTGTCTGATTGGATCTACTTGCATTTTTTTTTCTACAAGCTCTGTATCTCTACATAAACCACTCAATTTATTTGCATTTTAAGATGGAAAACTTATGATGAAAAAATTATATTGCATTAATAGCGCCATCAATTATCTTACAAGAAGATGTGACCCAATTGATTATAGATAAATAGTTAAATATTTCGACTGCTGATATTTTATCACAGCTTGTACTTAATATGAGGGGATTTTTATTATACACATTGATTATTTCTAAAAGGCAGAAAGGCGGAAGCAGTTGTGCAAGTAGCCCATTCAATTTTACTTATTGTAATAACAAAATATGTTATATAACATACATGTATGTTAAAAGGCACAATATAGAAAAAAATAATAAAATAACCAATGCAACAATGAGTAAAAAGTTAAATAAAAAGTGTTCCTACCTGGAGTTTGTCTTTCTCCTGACTCCTCTTCTACGCTGCTCTTCGCGAGTGCAGTGAAGAGTGCTTCTAGGCAGTTCGTTGAGAGAGTGAGTGAAGAGTACCCTCAAGTCTTGCATTTATGTAACGTAACATCGGTATTTTCTTGCGTGACAGCAAAAGATCTACATTCATTGGCCGAGCGAGGAACTTAGCAGACCACAGCGATAAGACCGCTGCAAACTTTTTCCGCATTTCACCGTTGATCTGTGCGGGGCAGTTCACAGTCATTGATTGGAAAATAAAAGTCAAACTTTTTCACCCGTCGCATTATCGGGGCGAAATTTCGCCATAATGTGCATAATAGAGTAAACCTCCAAGCTCTGCCTGGGGAGAAGGCAGATTCAATCCCTGGCTCTTAATGTCCAGTCAGAGCATTGAGAAACTTAATTGATTCTCCACTACAGTTAAAAATGTTAGCATTATTATAGATAGTGAACTGAAGTTTAAGAACCATATCTCTTATGTTACTAAGACTGCCTTCTTTCATCTCAGGAACATGCTGTCTAATGTGGATGCAAAAAAAAATAGTTCAAGCCATGCTATATAAATAACAGTTAGTCCAGAACGCAGCAGCTAGAGTTCTCACAAGAACAAAGAAATATGATCACATTACACCGGTTTTGTGCTCTCTTCATTGGCTTCCTGTACAATATCGCATTGATGTTAACATTCTGCTCCTTGCCTTTAAGGTGCTGAATGGCTTGGCTCCGGCCTACCTGAGCAGTCTCCTCTCACGATATATTCTAGCTCGCTCTCTTCGATCCCAAGAAGCAGGACTATTGATTATTCCGCAGATTAGTAAATCCACCAGAGGGGGAAGAGCGTTCTCATATAGAGCCCCGAAGCTCTGGAACAAACTCCCGGATGTTGTCCGGAGCTCAGCTACGCTGACAGAGTTCAAAACTGAATTAAAAACATATTTGTTTAATCTAGCATCCGAATAATTGGCTCCTGGTATTTGTCAAAACAGATAAGGTGTCTGAGCGCTATAAACATACAAATCGTTGAAAAAACAATGTGGTTCAATGTGCCTATCTAACCTATCTCTCATCCTGCAGCTGATGCTGATCACCTGTTTGTTGTCTGTTACATTTTTCTAACCATTGTTTTTCATTTGTTAGTTTCTGTTTTGCCTTTGTTTTTTGTTTGTTGTCTGTCGAACTGTTCATCGATGGATCTTAAGTTTGTATATTCTTTATGCTGGGGAGGTGACTAGCACCTGCCTCAGTCAGCGAGGCTCCCAGGGACTTCACAGAGGGAATTCCAATTTACCCTACCTGATCCTCACTAGGACTTTTCGAAGCTACTTGAAAGCAACTGCTAAAAAAATGCTACATAAAAGCTTGATTGATTGATCCAAGATCCTTCAGAGTTAATGACCCATGATCACAATTGCTGGTTTCGCAAGATGTCTTGGAATTTATCAAAAGTTTCCAAAAGCATTGGAGTAGCTCATCCAAACTATCCAGCTCAGCTACACAATACAAGTTAAACACAACACAGCAACCCAAGTTCTGTGAGAGATTAACACTTCTTTGAACATAGGCGCTATCAAAAACGTTCTTTCAGATGACATGGAAAGAGCATTCGACAGCTTCATACGCAGGTCAGACTTTGTTTCATAAATTTGGAGTCCATCACCATGCATTAGCAGTCTCAAATGAATCAAACTTGCCCTACAGCGTCAATAGATGTTTCAAAGGTAGGATACAGTTCAGTGCGCAAGGTATGGAAAGTAGTTCAACATTTTTGGCATCAACTGCAGAGGCATCACATGCCGTAAGGCTACACAGCATGCTGGTGACACTGTAGCATACATAAATCAGCTAGGGGTGTGCTCCCACTATCCCATTTTGATTTGTAGAGTCACAGGTGATTCAAATATGTATAGACTATTTATATCCCAGTAACTCAAAAGAACAGATAACAGATTTTTTTGGAAAGGCTAAATTTTTGTAAAATTTGGCATGACACTATACATTTCTTATTGTGTAATGTATCTTTTTTTTATTTAGGTGAAAGTTAAAGATTCAGAAGATACAGCATTTGCTCTAAAATGCATAAAGAAAAAGCACATTGTGGACACCAGGCAGCAAGAACACATATATTCTGAGAAGATCATCCTCCAACAGACTAACTCAAACTTTATTGTCAGGTCAGTCTCATACCTTTAGAAGCCGTCATTACAATATGTTCCATAAGAGGAATGAATGACCATTCTTAATAACACAAAGGTATTAGTAATTAACCTACAATCAGCCACCACCACATTGGGCTATGTGTTTGGGCAATGTGCTTAAGCCAACCACACACCTATGCAAATTAAATTCCGCACTGGCTTCTCTGCAGAGGGCCTTTTCACAAGCTTCACCCATCTGTTAATGCAGTGAGGTTCCTTGCCCTTGGGTACCACTCAGGGGGACTACAGTGACATGCCCAGCTACATGAGCCACTAAACAAAATGGTTGCTTTTGGCATTCACTTTTGAACACAGAAGAACATGTTCCTACTCAAGGCATTGTGGGATATTGGAGAGTTATAAATATATTATCTGACCACACCATTTATATGCCATATTTATGCCACGCTATACTTCCTTACTTTTTGTCCATGCTTTTATATTCTTTATCCTATCGAACCACTTTTGATGGTCAAACACCAGTATGAAGAAATTATTCAATATCCATAGACTCTTTCGTAAACAACTTCTTCTCTATTTCCTGTCATGTGCCAATGTGAGAGTGTGTAACAAGTGCCACCCAGTGGCTCTTTAATGTCTCAAAAGTATTCTGAACACATTATCAAAAGAGCAAGGTTTCATTGGTCGAATGTGAGGTCATGCATTGCAACTTAATGGCAGAGTTGAACTTTTTTCATTTGCACCTGTCTGTCAGCCAGTACACAATTTTTTTGGCTTGCGACATGTTCATATGTTTAATTCTGCACAGATCATTTGCAGAGGTTGTGTGGAAGCCTTAACCTGGGCCAAACTACAACTTTTTCAGGTTAAACAAGTAAAATGATTTCAGTTTTTTTTTTTCAAGAAAATTCCTGAGCAGGTTTTAACAGAATATTTTTTACAATGTAGATATGGAGTGATCCTTTCTGGACCTTTCTGGATCCCTGTAAAGAAAGGTTGCTATCTGGATTCCCTGGAAATAAAATCTATTATAAGTAATATAAGTATAACTATAAGTAGTTGTGTAGGAAACAGTTAAAATATAATGTTGATTTTACCTGACATTTGTTGCAATTTTATTGTGTTTTTGCATTTTGAATGCAACAAATTGAAATATGCATTGCACAAAGCTTCTGAGCGTAAAAATATTTCTGCTTTAAAATACATTTAAAGTTCAGTGTGTGAACAGTGTGCTCATAAACTAATTGTATTAGTCTATGAGCAACAGCAGATGTGTTACATGACAGAAGAGCAGTCAGATTCTAATCAGATGTGTTTATCAGACAATAAATTCTCTGTTAAGTTATTTATTAGATTGGTAACAAAGCCCATTTAATTATAAGAAAATTTCCTTTTTCTTCAAGGTTTGTAGACATCTGTTTGAACATTTCCAGGTCTGTAGACATCTGTTTATCTGAAAGTCAATCCAGTGACCCTTTCCCCCAACTCTGAAGGCAACGTTTAAAATAATTTTTCTACTATAATTAATCTGCAAAGGACAGCTACTCATTTACATGTATAAACAGCACTGGTTAAGAAATGAAGAAGCATTAGTCCTGTTCTCCTTGCATATCTTCTAAAATCTGTCCTGCTTGAAAAAAATGGTTTTATTCCAAACTTTTTTTATTTATAGTGTACACGTGTATAGTATCAAATATCTGACAAATGCAATGTATTAAATTTGTGTGACACAAAATCTCTATTTCACCTCAGAAACACTGTTTTTCATCAGTTTTTTTTCTTCAATTTGTTTCTTCTTTGTATGTTACTAGGAAACATCCAAGGGAATAGAAAGCATCCTTATGCTCCTGTCTCAATGTTTGCTCGTACTCATTTTATTGCCTTTTTAGCATTTGTTGGTGACGTAGATCTACACATGCAGGTTTACTTTTCCTACAATGCCAGCTGTGACTTTTTAAGAGATGGAATGAGCAAAGAACTGAGTGTGCCAATATCCTCTTCTGCATTTTAGGTTGTTCCGCACATTCCGGGATGACAAATATGTTTATATGCTGCTGGAGGCTTGCCTTGGAGGAGAGCTGTGGAGCATGTTAAGGGACATGTGAGTGTTGGTTAATTTTACACAATGTCCACAAACATCACTTAGTATTTGGGAAACATGTAAATAGAGGTCATTGGTCTCCTAAATGTTTTGTAACATTTTTAAAAATATATATTCTCTATGACAGCACTCTTTATTTATGAATATATAATAGTAAAAGTAAAAAAATGTATATCTAGTGTATGGCGAGTTATATTTAAAGCCAGTATAATAATAATAATAATACATTTTATTTCAAGGCGCCTTTCTCGACACTCAGGGGCACCGTATAGAGTCAACCAGGCAATATATGAACAAGACAAGGATAAAAGACAATATAATATAAATAAAACAAAAACAAGATTAAATGGAGTATGCTATCTTGAAGAGATGGGTCTTAAGTCTGGATTTAAAAATTGATAAAGTGTCAAGGTTTCGAATGTCAGGGGGGAGTGAGTTCCAAAGATGAGGAGCAGAGCGGCTGAAGGCCCTGCTCCCCATGGTGCTGAGGTGAACAGGGGGAACTGTGAGGTGGATTGAAGAGGAAGACCTGAGTGAGTGGGTGTGTGTGGTGACATGAAGCAGTTCAGTGAGATAAGTAGGTGCCTGGTTATGGATGGACTTGAATGTAATGAGTAGTAGTTTGTACTGGATGTGATATTTAACGGGGAGCCAGTGAAGCTGCTGCAGGACCGGGGAGATGTGGTGAGTAGAGGGAGTTTTGGTGATGATCCGGGCAGCAGAGTTTTGTAAAAGTTGTAGTTTATGAGTAGTTTTTTTAGGAAGACCATACAGTAGGGGATTGCAGTAGTCAAGACGTGAGGTGACAAGGCTATTGACAAGGATGGCGGCTGTGTGAGGGGTGAGCGAAGGACGGAGACGGTTGATATTTCTGAGGTGGAAGTAAGCAGTGCGTGTGATTTTATTGATGTGTGATTGGAATGAGAGAGTATTGTCTAAGATGACACCCAGGCTCATTACCTGAGGGGAGGGTGTGATGGAGGAATTATCTACCATGATTGAAAAGCTGTCAGTTTTGTTTAATGTAGTTTTAGTGCCAATTAATAGAACCTCAGTTTTATTGCTGTTAAGTATTGTGGTTTCTGAAATGTTTCTTATTTGTATTTTGGTGTCTCAAACTATGGGATGACATCCTTGCAAGGTAAAAAACTATTTAATTTTGTTACAATATGCATTTATTTCTACCTGATTTTTCAAAGACTCCAAACTGATTTGTTTTGCACATCGTTCATAAAAAGCTCCTTGTTTACGTGATATTTATTTTGAAGTGCTTGGTAGTTAGACCCAAGTCTGCTGTTGGATACAGCGTTTAGCTCGTCATAAACAATACATCAACTGTTAGCAACTCACTTACCGTTTCTGACTAGAAGATGCTGGCCCAAATGAAGTGGGAACTGATCAAAAAGCTTTTTTTTTTAATCAAAAGGCTTTTTGCGAAATCTGAATTGAACAAAAGGTTGGCCTTGTAGTCTTTCGATACAGGTGAAAAGATGAAGCTTAACCATTGTTCCACAAAGCTTCCTCTCTTGTAAAGATGTGAATTTCTCACAAAAGAAAAAAAGTACTTCCTCTGCATAATGTGACCAAATTACAACCGCTAACAACTATGTTTAGGGCAACACCTTTCTAGGTAACTTTGCACAAGCAATGGGAGGCGCTTAGTCCGATTTGTACAGTACAACATCACTTTTCATAAAAGACTTGTTTCAGTGTATGAGTCAAGGCTTTTTTTTTCTTTTTCTTTTTTTAAAGAATTAAAGCTCAAACTGGATGTTCCTTGGACTTATAGCTATGTTACCCAGAACATGAAAGATTATTTCCAAGGAGTCATAATACATGCACTTTAACTTAATTTTACTTTAGCATTAACTTTACAGTAAACAATCACCATTTCTTTTAATTTCATATGCTGATAATAGATTATTGCAAGCTATAAATATAAATTCCTCAGTCCTATTTTTAAAATCAGTGATCAATTAAGTTATACTTGTTTTATTTGTTGTTGTTTTTTTGCTACATTATAATGGTGTTAGAGTGACACAGAGTCAGAGTAAATAAGTAGGCAGGTAGACAACAATCCAATTAGGCTAACTAGATCACAGTAATTCCAAATATATAATCGTGAAAAAAGCAAAAGTAACAGAAATGATCACACAAGTGTCATTGCTCAATCTGACTCCTTTGACATTTTATGTTGAGTCAAGAAGATGTTATTTTCACAACTGGACCAAGGATGAAAAAGAAGTAAAAGCCAAACCAATTCATTGATACGAAAGACATGAGAACAAATACAGAACCCAGAAAAAGACATTATGGAGAGGCTTAAAAGGTTTTTGAGTACATTGCAAAAGTTTCTTTGCTTGGTCTTTAAAATGTGGAGTGAACGATTCAATAAAGTTTAATACAAATTCATTAGTTGGAGTAATATTTTAATATCATTATATTTATATTACTCATAAATACATGTGCATTAAATGATGACTATTTGCTAATTCTTTGTATTGATGTAGGGGTTGCTTTGATGAGTCTGCTGCTCGTTTCTGCACTGGATGTGTGCTGGAAGCATTTGATTACTTACACAGCAGAGGCATTGTTTACAGAGACCTGAAGCCAGAAAATCTTCTTCTGGACACTGCAGGCTACATCAAAATGGTACCTATTTTATCTAATAGTGTTTTGGGGAAGTGAAGTCATTGATTCTGTTCAAATGCCTCTGTTATTGTATAAAAATAAAGGTTACTTAAACAAAACATATCTTCTAACTCAAACACTCAAAATCGTTCAAGTTGCAAATAGATTTATTAACTATTATATTTAACAAGTATTGTGTTATCTCGCAGGTTATTTAACTGCAGCAATTGAATTGTATGTTTTTCCCTAATCAATGCTCAAAATGATAGAAAACATAATGGTTATTCTTGTAATCAGTGTTCCCCGAATGGGAGTTTGCCTATTTGGGGCACGGAGGTCACGAAAGTAACCATTACGTTCCCAATCAATCAGTCACTACGACTTATGAGAACACCCTGCAAAATGCCACAATCTTGGTCCTTCCGCATCGGCCGACGGCCAGGCAAGACAGGAGTCCATCACCGAGCAAGCCCTTCTCTTCCCTGGCCAAAAGAATAGAGTTAATTTTTAATGGGCAGTCGATAAATAAAATCTCTTATACCGACTAGTACCAGAGAAAGGAGCATCAATCCCTGACCTGGAGATGCGTGGAGGCCGTACTCGCCACGTCGAAGGCTGGACTTACACATATGGTTTCAGTGAAGGACCTCACGCCTGGAACTGAAGGTCTTTTAGAGGGAGTTCCAGAGGTCTGTGTGCGGGCCCTTATGCCCACATCTTTGGATCAGACTGTCCGACCCCAGTAGATCTGGCCAGGGAGGGACTGTCACAAGGAACAGATTTGAAAGAACCAAGGTTGATTGGGCTAATAAGGTGCCACCATTAGGACCTCTGCCTCGCCATCCCTGATTTTGCACAGGAGGGGTGCAAGGAGGCTCATTGGGGGAAACGCATATAAGCCATTCACCTGACCAGGATTTCCACCGAGACAGTGCCTCTGCTGAATGGTTCAACCTGCTGGCAGTGTGGACTGCGACTAAGGAAGCCCCCAATGCTGACTCCTGAGAAGCAGCCTGCGAGCAAGAGCTGAAAATGGGGTGAACGTATCCTTCCTTGTCAATTGACATATGCCACCACTGCCATGTTGTCCGTCCTGCCCAACATGTGATACCCCTGCAGTATTCTCCTGAAGTGCTTTACCGCTAGGAACACTGTACATAGCTCTAGGCAATTATGCTCCAGGAGGCATACTTCTCGGTCCAAAACCCTGAGATTTTGTGCTTCCGGCACAAAACAGCAAGTACATGATTAAGCTTGGTTTAGTTTCGCTACCTTAAACCCTTCCTGACTCCAGTCCAGTGAGAATAGAAGTATAACCCAAGTAGTTGTCATATACATTTTACATCAAAATATTGACTTTAATGTAAGCTGGTTAACAAGATCTAATTTCAATGTCAGCAAAGATATGCAAGGTGAGACAAGATCTGTATTCGTGAGACAAACAGTTTATTTACTAACAGACATAAAACTAACTAAACCACACTGACACACACATTCACACAAGAGCAGGGTTTGATTTGATGACTATAACATTATCCCAACGTCTAACTAAGCTGGTGGCAAAGCCTGCACGGCAGCTGGACTCCCTTGATGGCCTGTCCTAGAGCCCCTTGAGATGGACCTGTTCCCCTGATGATGTTGTGGGAACCCGCAGACAGGACTGCTCCTCCGTCTTCTTCTCGTAGCCACTCTAGGTTGCTGTCTTTGCCGAAGGGCTGATGATCCGAGGAGGACTGAAGAGGTTTTTCCGTCGTCGACCAGATGGTGGGCCAGCCGACTTATAAGGGGATCAACCACATCTCCTCCCTACATGGTGTCATGAGTTCTCACACACCCTCCACCTACTTTCTGATCGTACAAACCCGCATCATAAGGTCCTCTGCGGTGACGCAGAAAAGGTCATCTGGGACCACAGGTACGTTAAAGAAATTTTTCCGATCATGTGACAATACTTCAGCATGGGTCAACCAAGATGGTGGCTGTGGACTACCAATGTAGACATCGTGTGGCCAAATAGCTTGCCTTTACTTTTACAGCAGTAAGCGCTGTAAAATCTGGGCGATATTTTTCAGGCCTAGGCTTGGAATACCTAAAAGGTGCCATGGCATACAGGACAGTGGCAGGTTGACCCGCAGCAGCGTAAGCTCTCGAAGTCCGGTCAAACAGCAGCTTAGCTAGCGAGATGGGGACCTCGGGCTGATCATGCCAAGTGGCAGGGTTACCCGGGCATAATGCACCGCCAGAGCCTGCTCTAGCATTAAGGGGAGCGAGAGAGGGGAGACTGACCAATCTTCTTTTCTACCAAATATGTCTTTCAAATTTCTGGTCAGCTCCCGATGCACTTCCAGGAAGAACTGGTTCTGGGCGGCTGTGGTTTATCATCCTGAAGCGACCCCATAAACCACGTGTCCAACTGGAGATTTCAGATGCGAGGGGCAGAGTCACAAATACCTAAAACAACCGTTACAGCTATCGAGCTATCCGTCAATGCTAACAATCCACCGCATCCACAGATTTGATGAAAGGCAGTGAAATACGAGTGCCTGGGGCTGTCAGCGACTCCAAGCATACTGTGCACAGCCGGAGAATCACGCTGGTTGCTGTAAATGCTAGATCCCTTATAATCCACAAAATGGGGAATATATTCCAACATCGATGCGAAATCTTTCACCAGTCACTTGTGTCTGAGAGTATTGGCTCCAATGAGCAGACAGGAGGAGTGTCACGCTTGCATTATGTGTGATAGCGTGGTCACGTGACCATCATCATGGCCGTTGATTGGCATTTTGAAAAGTGTGGATAGAAATGAGCACCCCTAGTGGAGCTTCCCATAATCAGGACCTACAGTCATAGTGACCGACTGATTAGGAACTGTAAAATTATTTTCTCTTTTGAAATAGGGTGTTTAGCTAACTTTTTTTAACCTACTCTTAATGGGTATTTTACATATTTTATTTTCTTTTTTTCCTATAAATGTCGAACAATTCTTTATGTTACTTCTATAACCACTTCTTTAGACTGATTTTGGCTTTGCCAAAAAGATTGGACTTGGTAAGAAGACTTGGACATTCTGTGGGACTCCTGAGTATGTTGCCCCTGAAGTCATCATGAATAAGGGACATGACTTTGGAGCAGACTGCTGGTCCTTGGGCATTCTCATTTTTGAACTCTTAACTGGAAGGTAAAACATGTGAATTTATTCAACACGAACAGTATTCAACTCAATCTTTATAATTCAACACTTTTAAGTTATAGAAGTGTTTAATCTCTGTGAAAACAAAACACAAGTACTTCTGAATGAATTAGTAAAATAACTCTAAAGCCTACTAGAAAATGTCTTCTACCATATCTATAGGTCTATCTATACCTAAAGGTGTGGAGGTATACCGAACATTAAAAGAGTTGTCCTATATTTTTCCAAAAGCTACTTAAAAAATTACATTTAAAAAATATAAAACAGAGGTTACATTAAGACATAAAAGAAATCCACTAAATATATATTTACTTGCTATCATTCATAAAACAAAATCTATTGTGTAAAATGTAAAGTTTCACACATGTCTGTCAGTCCTCCATTCACAGGCTCTGATCCGATAAGGATCTACACAATGGTTCTTCAAGGTATTGAGAAGGTTGACATTCCAAGGAAGATCAGTAAGCGTCCAGAGGATCTCATACAGAGACTTTGCAAGTACGTTTATTTTTTCTTAAACTTCACGTAAAACAGTATTATTTAGAGACACTATACATGTGAAGAAAAGCTAGCTTATAATAAAATTATTGAAAGTATGCTTTTTCCATATTTCGGATTAGACTTTTTGATTATTGCATTATATTGATACTTCAAAGTTAAATTGTTGAGAAATTCAAAGAAAGTTTTTTCAGTAACAATTTGAAACATCATAGTGATGCTTTAACATAATGGAAATGTAGGTGTGTATTTGTAATTAAAATAGCCATCCTGCTCTTGTAAACATTATTCTGAGATTGATACAAATGAGGAAGGTCATTGAATCTTAATTATAACAGTCATACGGCATGTGAATGTTTTGTACTGTTCTATTTTCTTTTATGCACAATTTATAAATTCATTGCTTTACCCCACAGACTCAATCCCGCAGAACGGCTTGGGAATAAAAAAAATTGCATCAATGACATAAAGAAACACAAGTGAGTCATCTTTCCATTGGTAGTTTAAAGAACAATTGATGTGGAATCTGTTCATATCAGTAGTAAAATAAAAAAGATTACCGTCTTCTCAAACATGTTATAATTAACCCACGTGCTTGCAAGGTCAGTTTAAACCAACAAATACCAGCACACTGACCCTAATGAAGACGTTACCGTCATATACATTTTGTAATTCTCCTCCCCTTCTGACAACTAGAGATGTGATCAGGTCGAAAGTTTATGTAGATGTGGTCCTTCACACAATTGCGCAGCTGGTGGCGCAAGCTTTTTCATCATCCACTCTGTGATTTTGGAGGGCTTTGCACATCATGCTTGACCTGCCATTGAAGAATTTACTCAATTGGTGTAGATCAGGGGTGGGCAAAGTCATCCAAGAGGGCACAGCCCTGCACAATTTTGATCTAGCGTTATTGTCTTGTGTGGGGAGCACTCACATTATGCACAACATGCATATTCAGAACATTCCTATTACCCTGCAGATGATGTAAATTCCATTTCCAAATCAGAGGAACTTGGTTCCTCATTACCACCACTAGGATGTGCTGTTGGTTTGTGGGATCGCAAATGGACAGAAGTCTTACTCCTCCTTAGCCATTCTTACAGGAGGTAAAAAGCACCACTCTCTGCAAGACTTTCCAGCCACTTTCCCATCTCTACTTATGGTACTAATGGCAACCACCTAGCAGACAAAATAGCACCTGCATCCCCTCCATAATCAAACAAACGCGTGATCTGATAGTGATGGCATATTCGGAGTCGAGCCTCTGCTTCAAGCCAATGCTATCTATGGTTAAGTTATGCCAACTATTTTCTGTTATGCCCCCCCTAGGAAGAAGAAATTATCTCGCTCCCCCCATAACCCCCCCCCCAACCCCCGCGTGACTATGAACAGTATTATTTAACAGTAGTACTGAAGAGGCTTATCAGCGTGATTGGGGTGTAATGTCTTTAAGTGATGCCTTAATTTATTTGGCTTCATGCTGTCCGCTGCCAACATTTTTAGACTCAGTAAGCACACCTGTCTCTACTCGTCTCCCACCGCAGTCACAGTGAAGCCAAGCGATACATACGCATCGTCATATTTCCTCGTCTTAGCTTTCGGGAGACTTTCGTTTGTCTCTTTATCTCGTTCTCTCTCCGTGTGTCTTCTACACTTCGTGTCTACACTTCATACTCTGCCAATGAGAGCCCCACTGTCCGCTAATGTAGTGGAGTGGGAATGCACTTTATTCTAGAAGAGTAAAAAAAAAAATTAAGAAGCATGTTCTCCGAGGTCAAACGCGCCCCCTTGACGGAGCCTTGCGCCCCACTATTTGAGAACCACTGAGTTAGGCTAACAGGCTGCATGAAGATCGCAAACCTTTTCTCAATGAACCTAACAGGATCGGGGTTAGAATCAGGATTTCAGGGTTCAGTGAAGTAACCACAGAAAAATGGCTTCCAATTGCATATTCAATCCAAAGAAGAAGCAAAAGAACAGCAAATCAAATTAACAGTTTTGTTTTTTAATAAAAAGCCGTAATTAGTAATCCGTAGCAGATGGACAACTCAATAGGCACAACAAGCCCAATAAATCTAAAAGTGACTCACTTGAGGTGACAGCTAAAACTTAAATACTCAAACTTACTCAACAGTTTTAACGAAAAGCGTTGCACTTATTTGCCTTCTCATCATACATAAACCTTTTGAGCATCCCTTTCCTACCAAAAACTTGGCATTCATACTCATATTTTGGAAATAATCCAGATCATAGGTTTATTGTTAAAGGTGCCATGTGATTATAACGTGAATCTTCTGACATTCCTGGCATCTTGAAGTGTTGTTCCCTATTTAAAACATGCCTCAAGTAGTATTCAGATTAGTTCACACATGTTTGAGCAATCCTTTATTCCTTATTTCGGAGCTGAACACGGCTCTATTTCCTTATTCTTGCCCAAGCCCCACCCACTTGTCAATGATATGAATCTAGTAAAGCCCCTCTCTACAACGAACAGGAAATGCAGTTTGAAATGCAGCAGAGCGGTGTTGGATAAATAATGTCAGAGAATTGCGTATTCGGATGTCCAGAACCTACACTTTTGTTTGGATTACCAAAGAATGAGTTTGCTTGTCAGAAATGGCTTGATTTTGTGTCTGCCATTAGAGAATACTTGGAACAATCAATATTGATTGTGAGAGCACTTCACATTCAACTGGTTCATCAACAAAGAACAGTTTGATAAAAGATTTTGTTCTTATACCGGGTGGTTTTCCAACTGTCTTGTGTCGTTGCTTTGGAAGTAATTTTTTTACTTGTGCTAGATTTAAATACATTAATTAAATGCGCAATTTTAACACTTCATACTTAAAGCCGAGCACACACTACATGACTTTTATAATTATATAAGGATATCTGGTTTCAGCCTACACAGACTCTGCATTTATCTTCCCTCAAATCCTAAACATACACACACACTAACTTACAGGATTCAACAATCGTGTGGAACGCACAGTAGTATGGGATGTTACTAACATTACACACTATTATGCTAAGCTCGAGTGTCAAAAAGTAAAGATCGCGACCAAATCTTCTATTGGCATTTTACACAAGTTAACCTATAAAAAAATAAATAATAAAACTGTACGCCTAAATAAAAAATCATACAGTGTAGAGTAAGCCCGGCTGATTTACCTGTAAACACGCAGCTGAGGAGTCTTTTTCCTTCGGTTTCTGGTTCATTCTGTGGACTCAATCTACGTGTCAGACTCTGGTTCGCTCATATAAGGGGCTGTTACATCCCGCATAGACTTTGCCTGGCGATTATAATGTTTTAAAACAATAACACGTGTTCAAAGCGTCGCTTGTTGTGTCTGTTTTTGCTCAAACTAGACTAGCTTGAGACCGCTGATCAGTAGAGGTGTGCCGAAAGCTTGTCTGTGGGAGGGACCAATATAAACAGCATGTTTCTTGTACGTGAGGAGCACGTTGCTGTGACAAAACTGGTATTTCTTCATGACTTAATGAACATATTAAACGATGTCATTACACTGTTGAAGCGACATTATCCTGCATATGTTCTAATGGAATGTTGATGCATTGGCACTTGAGTGAGAAAGTCCTTAATCCTTTGTTGAAACTAGAAAACAAAACCAGCAAAATTTTACTGTAGTGAAATACCAAATAAATGGAGTACATGGGAAAACACATTACACCTTCCTTTTAATCCAAAAGTCATCTACAAATCTTTGCAGTGTTGAAAAGTTATGGGTTAACAGTGTGTGACCATGCATTTATTTGAAATTAGTAAATTTGAAACCTTGTGTTTCAAGTTGACTTTATACATCATGAGGCATCCTTATAATGCTTGGGTAAACAAATAAAAGTGACATTAGTTTTTACAAATATTGAATACATGTTGGGCTCTTATATACATGCATCCACTCATACTTTCTGATAGCTAATCATTTCACATATGTAAACAAACAATTTTTTTTAACTGTGACTTGTGCTTAATTATGTGGCTGTGATGTTTAGTAGACAGGTCTCTCCAAGCTGTGTCTTACCATAGACCCAGGAACCTTCAACTGAGATTTTCAGTACACCTACAAAAACAAAAATTAAACAACAATAACAAAGTTTTCATGTATTAATTCATTACATTGTCATGTTTACCTTCTGAGGGAGAATGTGAGCCATGAACAACAGAGTTCAGAGGTCCAGAAATCTTTTGGATAATAATGAACACTGGAATGCAGAAGAGGAAGAGAGTTTTTCATAAGCCACTGAAAGTTTGCTGAGTTCAGAGGAAAATTAAATATAGCTCACTGAATAACATCTCGATCTTCTCGTGAATGGTAGAAGCAGTGCTGATACTCTTGACTCTTAATCTGAAAGTTTTCTGAAAATGTTGGAGACCAAGAGATCATGTCACTACAACGTCCCCCATGGACCTGTAGGAAAGTCACAATATGAAGACCAGGAGATTTTTGAGGTATCAGAAATGTTACATTGGGTTTTAACATTGTTAGGGTGCACCCCCAAGGAGGTATAAGTCACAGATAAGTCACAGACACGAATAATAAACAGCGCTAAGAAGTGACTGCAATATAAAAGAGTTATGTTGGAAAATTATAGTTCTTAAATTTGTATTCCTACAGTCCTAAACAGCAACGTAATTTGAGAACGTGCTTGTGAAGGACCAGGAAAGCTCCAAAAAAGGCAACTTTACCGCAACATAATCACCACATTTCATAAAGTCCTCACAAAGTAATGACAGCATGACCCCTTTTTACTAACTGATGACGTTGTCATAACGTTCCTTGTTTGCTCGGCTGCTTTGCACCTCATCATCAGTGATGTTATTGATATTTGCCTTCGATCTGCTCTATTCCTCACACCCCTTCAGATAGGTTAATGTAATTGACTGAAGGGAATTTCAGAAAAAAATAAAACATTTTCAGGTAGCTTTTTGAACTTGACTACTTTTCAGAGCCGGTAGTTTTTTTTTTTTTTTTAATGGCAATAAATATAGCAACTTTGTGAGTTTGATGTGGTCACTCCGACTCATCTCATAGAGTAGCTCAAAGGCAGCTGTACAGCCCTTCCCAGCTCCCAGCATGAGGTGAGATCCTCTCTTTGTGTCAAGGAGAGGCTTAAAGTGATTCATGTAAATTGAAAACCGTTTTTAACAGAAATATAAACTAGAAGTATAACATAAACGCTTACATTGGGTTTGCATGTTTCATTTGATTTATTTATTATAACCTTTGTATTACTTTAAATGTTTGACTTAGTTGTTTTATGAATCATTTAGAAAATTACCATAGTTTCTAGATCTAGTTTTTAACATTAATTTGGTTTAAATATGCTCATAAAAAAATAGCTTTTTTATCTCTAGAAAAAAAGCAAAACATATTTTTTAAGTGGTTTAATTAACTGGGTAAACCATATATATATATATAAAAAATGTTGGGTTTGAGGTATGTGTACATACATGTGCATGTGTGTCATTATGGAAAATTCTGCATATTTCAATGTTTTGGTGTTTTATACTATTAAAATCACATTGTCGATTAATGGAAATTATGCATTATCAGGGTCGTCAACAGGCAAATTCAGCGACTGTCTTTAACCCTACGATTAAGGGGGCTCCCAGACATTAATTCATGACATTTAGCACTTTTATACATTCAAGGCACAATATATCTTGAGGGAGCTGTCTCTGAATCCACCACCAGTGTGCAGCATGCACAGGGATTATGTGGCAGCTGCCATTCTACACCAGAACACCCACCAAATACTGGCTAATGATGAACAATCAACAAACATCACTAATCTCAATTTCTCAAGATTTTCATGTAAAGCACTTAATGCCCATCCACCTCATCATTTGCAGAACTGATAACAATCGGGTCGGCAACCATGATCAGGTGGGTTATTTTTTGGAAGTAGTTTACACTGGTTCTTTTTTTACAGGTGGTTTCAAGGCTTTAACTGGGATGGACTACGACGACGCAAGTTGATCTCTCCTCTGAAAAGAGAGGTGAAGCACAATTGAAAGTAGATTTTACATGGTTTCAGATGTAAAATGAAGGTTTTTAATAAGTTTTGTCTTTGGTCTTCCCAGTTGAAGGGGCCTCTGGATCACAGTTATTTTGACATTTTTCCCCCAGAGTCTGAAGAGGCTCCAGATGAATTCTCTGGCTGGGATAAAGACTTTTAACTGGAATAAACCTTTTAATTTAAAACTGGACTTTCAAAAGCAATCCCAGTCAACACGTACACAGATACTTTTATGTTACATTTTTCACAGCTGAAAAAAAAAACATATCCACATAAGCACTGGAAGGAAAAATACTCCTCAAACAGCTACAGCTATATGTCTTTGATAAACAAAAATTCAGTTGCCAGTCTTTACCAGCAACTGTTTTGCTCTCAACAGTTCCAATTAGTCTAAAACTTGTCTAAAACTATCCCTTTACATCTGTATCAAATAAGGAAACGTGCACATCAGCAACATTGAACTGAATATTTTTGCAGTTTGGCGCATGTGTTCTATGATTAAATATGTTAAGGTCGTGTATTACGTCATCGTCTAATTTATAAATACATACATTACATAAATACTAAGTTACATATAGACTACTGTTCTTATGCAAATATGTAAACAAAACATTTTATAGTACTAATTTTTTGTAATAAAAACCAGAAATTGTGATAATTGTGGAGTAGAGGAAACAATACAACTAATACTTAAATGGAAAACATATGAAAAGGAAAAAAAAGAAATGATGAAAGAGATTAGGGAAATAATAACAGAGCCTAAAACAATGATCAAAGTTCTAAAGGAAACAAAAACGTATAAGGAAATCTTTGTATTTCCTAAAAAGACAAAAAATAATTTTAGAACACGAATTAATAATAATAGGAAAGGTTAATTTTTCCTCCTTCATATATAGTTCATACTACTTTGCAGTTGGTGGCAGTAATGCACCATTATGAAGGCTTGCAAACTGTCTCTAAACTAAACAGCATACGAAGAAGAAGAACCTCGCGTCGGCTGGGAGCATTGATCGTTATTGACAGGGGAGCAGGCAAAGACATTTGTCGACAGAAAGGCATACAGATATTGTAGCCGTGTTCATCCATCCGAAGAGCCTGTGAGCCAGAACGAAAAAAGTTCCTAAAAGTCGCCAGGAACCGCAGAAAAAGTCATTAGATTTGTCACTAGAATACAAAAAAAAAGCTAGATGTCTGAAAAGTCACTAAGTTGGCAACACTGTACAGACTTTTCAAGTTGACCCTTTCAGTTGTCACATGGTTACAGAAACTTTCTATGCTGGGGCTCCACAGGAAAATGTTGCATCTTGTTTGGATACAACAAAAAGTGTTGTAGCAAAAATACCAGAACAAAAAAAGTGTTTTGTACTTTGCCCTTGTGTCGCCTGTGTCAAAGATAATGAAGTGTGTGATGAGCTAATCAACGAAACACCTGAAACTCAACCCGAGCTCATGCGCAGCCAATAACCTGAGTTCTGATTTCTAGTCATTTTCCATAAATAGCTCCTTCACCCCACTCTGTGTCCTCCGTCGTCATTCTACGGTTAGAAATCTGATGCATCAGCGTCCTCTGGTTCTCGTTCATCCTGTGGTATATACCAATTGTCTGATTACTGATGGTTCTCCCTACCGCAGTTTCAAACCAACCCAAACATGTCCTCCAGGGACAGAGCGGCCAGGCCAGCCACTTCTCTCATCCGTCCATCGTGTCGCCAGCTGCTAATGTTTCCTCAGGGCTGGTGGGTTCCCCCTCGTCGAGAAGGTGGTGTCATTTTTCTACCATCTTCAAAGGAATTGTGGATGAGGTAGATGCTAAAATGCAATTCACTTTCTATTAAATACATACATGCTAATCTTTCCTATGGGGAGTAGAATCATGCTCGCAAATGTCAGAAGACATACTTCTGACTTTGACATGGGGTCAATTGAAGAACCAGTAAATTCACAGACACAAGACAAAAAAGGAAACCAGTTGCCATGTGGGAAGATGGTTTTCGAATGGTCAAGCAGAACATACTGCAGAAAAAGGAAAAACTGTACCATGGAACTTTGTTTGAAAAAAATGCATTGTTCACTTCAGGGAAGATATGTCGAACTTGTAGTTCTTCATGGACTACCCACGAAATTGCTTTAAAAAAATTGTCAATATGAAAGATCTCAAATTATCTGAAGAGCACATTTTATGACCAGTTCATGCAAAAATCCCTGAAATCCTAAAATTTAAATAAATCCAATTTAAACAAAAACAGCCTGGCATGATTAGCCTTTTCAGGCTGAACAAAAGGATATTTATCACTGTGACTGCTCTCCAAAAATTATTTGTGACCAAAATCTTCGTTGAAGCTTTTTTTGTAGCTGTTGCGAAACCAGTTTTTCATAGGTGACAGAAATTTGGTACACATGTATAAAGTATCAAGCTGCAAATATTACTAATATAACGCCTGTTTCCAAAATTGTTAAGAAGTCGTTATTTCGTTAAAAAAAATAATAATAATAGGCCTTTTTGCTCGTTCTACACTTTGACAAACTCCTCCCACAGATTTTATCCAAATATCTCCAAACTTCTTCAGTATCATCATAAGACATACGGCATGTTAAATTGAGAAGCTTTTTTTGGCTATCATAAAGTATGTAGTTGTGGTGGCCGGCCAATATCTAAATTTCAATTTGAAACAGGAAGTTGTATAGAGAATATCTGATCCGGCTCAAACTTATCTCATTCTCATCATAGTTTAAGCCTGAAAATAGTCACATGACAATAACAGTCACAGCACTATCTAGTGGCGAGCATTGAAATACTGTTTTTTGTTTTGTTTTATGCTTCTGTTTCAGGCAGTGTATTGCATACACACTAAAAACTTGTCATATGTGTGTAGGAACTTAAAACCTACAAAAAACTCCATTGAGTCGAGTTTCGAATTTGGACAGAAAACATGATATTTTAGATTTTATGTAAGAAATTTAGACTTCACACTTTGACAAACTCTCACTAGGCGAGATGTCTGATCCAGCTGAAAATTGGTGTGGTTAGTCGTAAGGCATGAGGGGAAAAAAGTCGAAGTACATCAAATGGTCTTGGGGTGGCGCTCCCCCAAATTTCACCCTTCAAAAAAGGCCAAATAATGACATGCTTTTGTCTATATCTTCGTTCAAGTTCATCCAATGTCCACGAAAACAGCCTGTCATGATGAGCCTGGCAGGCTGAACCAAAGGATATTGGCTCTACAACTCTAAATTTTAGTTTCAGTTGTTTTGACCCCCTGAGCATGTTGGAAAGCCAACCAACATGTTGCCCAACGGTCATCCTTGATAAACAGGGCAATCTTACACCGCTACTGCGATCATAGCATGAAAATTGTCTCTGCAGCGCCCCCTGGAAAAAAATTTGATGCTAATGCCATTTCAACCCAGAAACACAAAAATCAGTACACATGTGCAGCGCCCCTATACAAGAACAAAAGTCTCTAGCAGGTTTTCACGAAAATAGCCATTTTGAGAAAAAAAACTGCCATTTAAAAAAAACATCACTTTAACAAAATGTCTGACTCAGTTGAAAATTGAAGTGGCGCCCCAGCAAATTTCACCCTTCAAAAATGTGCAAAAAGATTACATTTTTTTAACTGAATCTCCGTTCAAGTTAATCCAATGTCATGATTATCCTTGTCAGGCAGAACAAAAGGATATGTATCATTGTGACTGCACTCTAAAAATTGGCTCCACGGCACCCCCTTAAATGAGACCAAAATCTTTGTTTTAGCTGTTTTGATGCATTGAACATACCAACATACCAGCACTCCAAAATTTATCCGAAGGTCATGTTCAATAAGTATATTAATCTGCAATTGTACCTTGGAACGACAGCTCTGCAGCACCCCCTTGAGTGCCAAAAAATCTGGCATTTTAACAAACTCCTCCTAGGAAAATTTCCAAATCGAGTTGAATTTTGGTCTGGTGACTCTTAAGTCACTAGAGACCAAAAGTTATCAAAAACGTCGAAGTTCGTCACATGATCTTACTATGTCACCATAATGAATTTGACCTTTTTTAAAACGTATAAGGATAAATGGATTTCTTTCTCACATACTTTATCCCAAAAAAACATGAAAAAATTATGGAATTATGAGCCTACCATTCTGACCAAATTGCTATGTTTAAGTGCTGATGCACTTATAGCGCCACCTACTGCCTGTATATATTTGTGGCTGTCTCTCCCACACACTGTGATTGTGATTCTGAACAGATTGATATGCAAATGTTATGTTATGCTAATCTTATAACACCAACTCTTGTTTTCATATGAGTTGTTTGTGTAACAATATAGATCATCTTTAGAATTAAAGCTTTGTATTGTTCAGTACTTTGTAAAGTGCCTGGGAATCTGGAAACGACGGTGATTCAACGACTAAAAGATGACAAAGACATCTTTTCAACTTTCATTTCAGTACTACATTTCAACCAAGACTGGACGTCATGATGAGACCACTTTTAGACTTAGAAATGTTTGCTAGGTTAGGCTACAAGTATAAAACGTGTTTTTTAAACTACAAAACGTATAATGTTGCAAAACAAATGACAAGATGAGCAAAGAAATCAATGACATTTCAGCGTAAACATACAACATATCATTCCCCATGTCATGTCACAGTTTATGACATTATTAATATATATTTATATATATATAATATCATGTGGAAAAAAAGAATTATTAAACCATACGAAAATGGATTCAGAAAAGGGAAAGTATGAAAGACCCCATTATATGTTTAGAAACTGAAATTAGAAAAACACTAACTAATAAAGAAATGGTAGTGGCAGTGTGCTGCGATGTGGAAAAGGCATACGACATGTTATGTAAAGAAGGACTGATCATAAAATATATCAAAAGTTATTTTTCAAGGAAAAATTATACATTAGACAGAAAAATTTCTACATAACGGGACTATTTAAGTAAAAGTATGGCAAAAACAGACAGTAGAAAACATGACTTCACAAGGGAGCACTATATTATTAAACATAATGATAAATTAAAATTTTTGAAGAACTTGAAAAAAATAATATAGGTAAGTTACTATATGCTGGTGATCGAGCTATTTGGATTAGGGGTAGGAACCTAAAGTATATTGAAAGAAAAAATGAAATGCAATAAATTTAATAAATTTTTATTTAAAAGTACTCTAAACATTACTGTAATGTTATATGGAGAAACGTTGAAGCAAGTAACAGAGATTAAATTCCTGGGAATAATAATATAATAATATGTATAATAATAATATGTAGAGTATGTTAAAAAATAACATATTAAGGAACCTTGCAGGAAAAGAGTGGGGAAGTAGCAAAAATGCATTAAGTAAAATATACAGTAGTACAATGACACCATAGTTAGATTATGATTCTTTACATAGAAGAAATGCACCTCAAACAATTGGAGAGAGAACAAATGAAGGTACTCAGACAGCGCTGCAGAGCAATAATAACATCTCCTCTGGCAGCTGTACAGGTGTAAACAGGAGAAATGCCTCTTAGGCTTAGAAGAATAAAGATAGCGATTAATTATTGGGCACAAATACAAGGTTAAGAAGAATAACAAAATTTATAAGAAATCTTAAAGGACTGCAGGGAACCTCAAAAAATCGAATTACTATCTAAAATCTAACACAAAGTGAGGCCACAAGTATAATACACAAAAGATCTTAGAAATCAAGACTAATAAGATGAGGGTGAGACAGGGAGGCACCTGTATGGTGTCCAAAAAAGGTAGGAAAACAACAACATCCTCATATATACAGAACATACAGGACTTGATCTCAATCAATATAAAATAGGAAACGATCCAACAAGGAAATGTGCGACATGTGATGAAGATGAGACAAAATGCAAGGGAAATTGCACTAAACAATAAGATACAACCCTTCACAGCAATAAACTTATTAAGAGATGCCAGGATGCATATGGGAATAATCATCTTTCTTTATAGAACAAAAATATTTTCAGAATATAAAAGTAGTATGCTGGAAAAAGTCATAGAATTTCATTTCTTTCGATCTAAACTACAACTCCAGTAGGTGGCGGCAATGCACCAATAGTCAGGGTTT
Source organism: Danionella dracula (assembly GCA_900490495.1). Classification (NCBI taxonomy): domain Eukaryota; kingdom Metazoa; phylum Chordata; class Actinopteri; order Cypriniformes; family Danionidae; genus Danionella; species Danionella dracula. Next base: position 4,185,000 of record UELW01000844.1, on the reverse strand, counting down.
GCAAACGGCCAATAAACAAAGACCGAAGAAGAAGAGCACGGAAGAAGAAGAAGAAGAAGAAGAGGGTCGTATTGACTCGCGTGTGACTTTGGAAGCTAACGCGGTTGGTAGTGTAGTAAAATAATTTCGTGTAATATTTTGTACACAAAATTAGTTGTAGAAAAGGGTTACTGTTTTGCCGGATGTTCTCTGTTTGGTTTAGTTATTGAAGTGCCTCCTTTGAAGATTTTATAGAAAGATGAAAGAAAAGTCTAAATACTGTTCGATCAGAGTATCAAGCCATTATCACTCTATTTCAAAACTCAACACTATCCTAGAGACACAATAAAGGAATAGTGTTTCAACTCCGTAATGGATGTCATGCACACTTAAACTAGAAAAAGTTTCCGGAAGAAGTGCAACGTGTGTGTTACTGACATATTTTCATCGAACTCGGCTTACGAATTTTTCTCTAGATTTTTTTCTGGACTATTAATACTCGTGTATCCGAGTTTCAAAAGTAAACGAGTACGTTGTCAGCTCTCTTCGAGTCAAGGTTTGTTTTCGTCTGAAAATGCTGCTGTCTCTGGTCGTCCATTCCTACTCGCTGAGATACTGGCTTCCCGCGGCGGTGATGCTCGGCACTGCTCCCGCTTACGTGCTTTCCTGGGGCGTCTGGCGGCTACTGTCCACTGTGATGCCAGCTAAACTCTATCACATCGTGGATGACCGTGTGTATTCAGTGTACCAGAGCATGGTCCTGTTTTTCTTCGAGAATTACACTGGAGTGGAGGTATGTGTCATTTTATGCACTGAAGCGCCTCGAAGTATTTGTCCGGTTCATGAAAAAAATTATGTAATTTTTAAAACAAACAAATATTTTTCACAATCTACTTCTTCAAACATATACTAAAATCATAGAGATAAAAAACTGATCAAAAGTATATGATAACATTTTGTATTACACTATACAAGTGATTAAAAACTTAAAAAAAGTCTGTGATTTTTCCATTCTCAAAAGAAATAAATTTTTTTAGAAGCTGTAGTGCACCGTTAAAACTTGCTGACATGTGCTTTTAAGTTAGAAATTCATCTGTTGCCTACTTGGTTAAGTGCCTCCACCGAGAGCAATGGTCTCAAACTCGATTCCTGCAAAACTATGCAGGGCTGCGGCCCTGCAGGAATCGAGTTTGAGACCACTGACCTAGAGCTTTCAGTGAGCCTAAGGTGTCAACAGATAAAGTTGCCTGTTTACTATGTTAGGTAACTTTTGTCATGTTAGCATGTTATTTTTTTTAACCCAGCGGCTGAGTTGATAATTTTTTTCGGAGTGTGGTATCTCTAACCCAATCGCTGGGCTATTTTTTGTAAGCCAGCACACTGGGTTATTTTTTTAACCCTTCTGCTGGGTTTAATTGTTATAACTCACCCACTGGGTTACAGTAAAAGTGACGGTTGAAACCACCCCCGCCTCCACATCTTCACTTGAATTCCCATCAGACAAACGAGAAGTAACAGGAAGAAACCGTGTTTGGAAGGAAAAAAGGTAGGTAATATTGTTTCGTTTTCTCTAAAAATAACAGAATGATGGTAAATCGAGTCGTTCACATGCGATTCTTGCTATTTAAAAAATTAAATTTTCTTTAATAATGGTTTTCTGTTCCGTTGAAGCCATTTTGGAGCTAAACGTTAACTTATTTGGGTAACAGTACCGTAAACTCAAACATTCTTTGTTTAAAAATCCTTAAAAAATAGGCATTTCATTTAAGTTAAATGGTTAATTCACGTTATGTCTACTAGTATGGCCCATGGCAGGGGAGCAGGAAGTCATGAAGTGTCCGAGCCGCGAACCTGCGATCAGGACAGGTGGCTAAATGAGTATGTAGTCTGGACAGGGCGCGAATAAGAGGTTACATTCATTCTATTACTTCTTGGCCACCAGATGAGTTTGCGCCTCGTAAACGTGACAGGAAACAACCTATTGCTTGAGTCCCTATAATGAGTTTAGATCTTTAATTTCTTGCATAAACCTGCACATGAAATTTACTGCTGCTAAAAGATCTTGAGAACAATAACTGGAAGTTCCTTCCTCATTTTCTGATTGTTTAAGTTCCGATATTGACAGCTGTCCATCTTCTTGTGTTTTAGACATTCATTATCCCAAGCCGTGTACTCCAGTCAGGAACTTTTGCAGACTGGTGTAAGAACTTCCAGGGATGGAATCACGCTTGGTATACGCCTGCCGCATATTGTCGAGCTGAATGCATCCAATAAAATTGGATCTTATACTCAATTCATTTTCCTTTGATGAAATAAATTAAATAATTGTTCCAAAAATGAAATGTTATTGCATTGTATCAAAATGTTAAAAAAAGTTTTTAATAATAAATCTTCACATTGTGACCATTCATTCATCTTCACGTCGGCTTTATTCCCTTTCGGGGTCGCCACAGCGGAATGAACCGCCAACTCTCTGGCATATGTTTTACGCAGCGGATGCCCTTTCCTGCCGCAACCCATTGCTGGGAAACATTCACACACACATTCACACTTTAACACTATGGGCAATCGTTCTTATTCAATTCACTTATACATGTCTTTGGACTTGTGGGAGAAACCGGAGCACCCGGAGAAAACCCACGCGATCACGAGGAGAACATGCAAACTCCACACAGAAATGCCACCTGCCCCAGCCGAGCCTAGAACCAGCGACCTTCTTGCTGTGAGACGACCGTGCTACCCACTGCGCCACCGTGACGCCACATTGTGACCATTTGTGTTTAATTATTGTTAACATTATGGTGAATATGATAATTGTTATTATAAACTATAGTTTTACATAAAACTAAAATGTAACCCAATGTGCTGGGTTAAAGTATGCCAGTGCTGGGTCAAATATGGACCAACCTAGGTCAAAAAAGTGACTTAATCCAGTGCTAGGTTAAAATAACCCAATGCTAATTTGGTCCATATTTGACTCAGCGATGTGTTACCAAAATAACCCAACTTAAGTTATTTTAACCCAGCCATTTTTTAAAGTCTACACAATATCTGTTCATGAAATTTTAGAACTTAACTCAAGTGAAACGTCACTGCTTTCACTGTTTCACTGGTAGAGAATGAGTCAGCTTTTACTTGCATGAGTATTAAATCCTCACTTTAAACTGATTTAAAATCAGTTAATGACAGATCCGATACAAAAAGAGATACACTCTTGAAGTTTTGAGGTAGGTGTTGAAGTATAAACATTTTTGAGTAGCTGAGTGACTTAGGATCCTTTAGATATACTACCTCACAGGCACTTGTGCAGTAAGCCATGCTTTTCTGTAATTTAAGCAGCTCTAAATTTGTGATTAAAATAATCTTGTGGTAAACCCTCAGACTTTGGTTATTTTTACAGCAGTGTTAATACTTGGGTTGACAGTTTGTTTCATTGTAAGGGATAAAATGTGAGTGGTAAATGTATGGGTAAGTTTTGTTTAAGTTTTTGGTCATAATAATATCGTTAACTTAAATATTATTTAGCCAGGGTGGAAACAGTAGGGGAGGGAATCTTTATTTACTTTAAGATTTATATGCTTTACGATATGCTTAATTTACATTTCAAATAAATAGTTTACATATCTTTTGTTCATAGTTAAAATCTGTTTATGTTTCTGTAGCGCACCGGAAGTTTGATGATGAACACAGAAATTATTCTGAATCTTTGATAATTGATTCTGAGTCGTTAAAGAAAAAATCGTAATGCATCAAATAGTTTCTCAACTATAAGAACCACTACTTCCGTAAACAGTAAAAATGTCCTCAAGTACAAGTAAAAGAAGCCATATAAAAATCTTCTTGAGTAAAAAGTAAATCATAAAATAATCCTCTGAGTACTGAGTAATTTTTGTAAGTAATGAGTTATATTCTTCCCCAAGGAGCTAAAACATCTCTGCTGTTTAATTGATGATTTTTTTATATCCTAACCACTATTTGCTAGTGTATAAGAACTGCAGTAATTTAATGTTTTCAGTCAGATTCCAAAGTTTGTTTGAATGTCTTCCATGACTTGCCTGAGACAAGATCCGGGGAAGAAGATAAAAGCTTATCTAAACATCCTTTCAGATAGGGTCTGTATCTTGGGTCAAGCAAGGCTTCTTTGTGTCTCATCCTTACGGTGGCGTTATTGATATGGCTCATGTCTCATGGCTGTCCTCTTTGGTTCAGTCTAAAGCCAAAGTATTGCCAGATAGGTGAATGTACTCCTTTTTTACAGACCAAAATCATTTATGACATTATAATTACACAGATCACTCTCAGTTCATGCCAGAGTCAAAGTGATTGATAGCTGGTAATTTCTGTGTAAATTTGTTTATTTTATGTTTTTGTTATTGGTAAAAAAAAAGAGCATGCAGGCAAGCTTCATATAAGTCATTTATTATGAATTAATTATACAATATAATAATCCCCATACCCTCTGCCCCCTCACTACCTAGAGACGATGCCATTGTCCATCGCCGATTTTTCTCAGTAGACATTGTCGATGCCAAATTGATCTACATCGTCCAACCCTACAATGGTTTATTGAAATAAGGTCTCTACATGTGTACATCTCTTGCATTCATTTCTTAGCTGTAAATTGTGGTAAAATAGATTCTTTTCTCAATGCTAGATGGTTCGCAATAGCACAGAGACATTAATGGAAACATTGGTCCTCTTTGAGATTTTTATTTTCATTAAAAGGGTTATAAATTCACAGTAAAAGAGGAGAATTTCTTTTTGTGTTCAGCTGTAGAAAGACTGCTCTCCTCGCAGTGTAATCAGATCCAGTTCTCCAACATGAAGAGTCACTTTGTGAATAGATACATGTCCATTTAGAGACCCCGTAGTCTTAAAGCTACCATTCATTTCAACATTGTTGTAAACACAGCTTCTGCTGCAAACTATTATGCTGTGAAATATTAGCTAAAGTTTAAGTTTAGCTTTACTCCGCTGTACCTTAAAAATGACTTATGTGTGTTCATACACACTAGGCAATAAAGCTGATTCGAATATACGTCTTGTTCTTGAAATGTCTCTTAAGCATGAAATACACATGAGGCAGGTCTGAGCGGTCCAGTCTATGCAGACGATCAGCAATTGTTCTCTGTTCTGATAACTGACTTTTGGGATGATTTAGTCAAATAATGGAAAAACAAATTCACTTTCTTACTAAAATAGTGTGATTGTATATGTAGAGAAGTATTTTACTTCCAGAAATATACTCTAGCAAATGTAAATCTACTTTCAACCTCTGTTGTTTAAAATCCAATGTCAAAAATTGCCCCCCCATGTATTTAATTGAACCATGACAAAATGTGTCTGTGACAAAACTTACTCCGCTGTTGTCAGTGAAGCACCACCTAATGTTCACTGCATATAACTCTATAAATGGTACAATGACCATTTTCATTTCATTCTGTTAGTTTCGATGATCCAGATTTTTTTGCCACTAACTACTTGTTGATTAAAACAGCTTGCCATTGTTCTAAATTTGTTTTGTTCTGTTGTACTTTTTATTGTATAGGTTATCATATATGGGGATATTCCAAAGACCAAGGAGAATGTTGTTTACATGTCAAACCATCAATCTACAAGTAAGTTCAAATAGTTTTTGTTTGTTCATGCTGTTTCAAAAATGGCCTCATTTTATTGAATGTGTGTATTTGGGGCATTTTACAAAAATATGCATTCATGCTTACATTATTATATTACTTAATCTTGGCATTGTTGAAGTATGGGTTTTCAAATCAGCTTAACAATAAAGAGCACTGTAAAATAATGAGTTCTTCTGTAATAACATTGTATTTTTACTCTGAATGTGCCAAGAAAATATCCTTTTGATATTTTGAGGGGTTAGATTGTTTACATTGCGGATGTGATAAATGTTCAACATTATTAAGAACTTCCTTGTAATTGCTGCAACAGCACAAGATGAGAATGTAACCGAGAGAATTTGGTAAAAATTTATAAATAAAAAAGCTTCAGACTCAGATAATAACCACAACAGAAATGATTAATTATTTATTGGGTGGTATGGTATCAGTTGATCCATGGACTGGTACAGGTTAACAGCCCAGGGATAGGGGACCACTTGCGTAGATTTTTTACGTTTCAAATATAATAGTAAATGTGAATCCACTGTGTACTTGTATGCAACTTGGTTAGGACCTTCCTCTTAACATTGCAACAACAACACAACATGAGTTCTGTCTAGCATCAGAAATCCATAAATAACCACAAATGTACTTGTTTTATTCATGAAGTAATTCTCAGAAGATTTCTTAAAACTGATCCAAAAATGCAACAATGGGACATTGAGCTTTGCCTTTGTGCACCCATCATAGTAAACGGTCTCTTTATGCTTCTTCAAGAAGTCGAGTTTATTACGTGTAAAAGTGAATTCTAAGGGAACACTAATGTCTTTGAAAGGTTTAGGGACAGGGACCAGCCAGCCTGATTAATAGGATCATTCAAACAGCAAAGAATATTAGAATAATCCCCACAAAATATTGTTCCTGGATTCCGGTTGAACATTTTCGGCTTGTTTGTGACTGAGTGTGTAAGATTACAATGGAGCTACTGAGCAGGGGGTGCTGTGCCAGGGTGATTCAAACTCTAAATCACTGCGTGCAGCTATATTTCATGTACCACTACAGTTTAAACCCCACATGTATGTAGTGTAGAGGAAATGGATACATGCGTAGGAGGGCAGTGCTACACATAGTTTGTATTGAGCTGTAATTGTGAACATTTTGATAGTTTTGAAAACAAACTGGGCAGTTGTTGGCTGGTGGATAAGGAGATCAACGGTTCATTCCACTGGGATGGGTTACAGGAAGAGCACAAATTCTGGGTATGGGTAGCTCCATATCTGGCCAACTGGTCACTTTAACGTTTCACATTCGCATATGAGTCAATGTAAGGTACAAATAGAAACATGAAAAAGTATACTAGTATTGTATTTATTAAGTCATATTTAATAAGTAATTTTATTTTATTCCCTATTGCAGCTGACTGGATTATTGCCGATATGCTAGCCATTAGACAAAATGCCCTCGGTCATGTAAGATACGTGTTGAAAGATGGACTTAAGTGGCTCCCTTTGTATGGATGGTACTTCTCACAGGTAGTGCAACCCAAATATCTTCATTGTTGCACTTGTTTTTTCCCTTGCAATTTTGTTACCACTGTCTTGTTTATCAGTTGTTGACTCTCTTTCACAGCACGGTGGTGTTTATGTGAAGAGAAGTGCCAACTTTGATGAGTCTGCCATGAAAAAGAAACTATCTTCTCAACTTAACGTGGGAACTCCTGTGAGTACAAATAGTAAGCCAACCACATCTAAAATCTGACTTTATTATTTATTATATTAGGGGTTGGTGATATGGCCCTTAAATGATATCACAATATTTTTGGGAATTATGGAGATAACGATAAAATACGATATTTTGGATGGCAAAATTTTTAATACAAATATTTTTATCAATTTCAAGAAAATACAACCCTACACAATAACTGTCATTACTTTATTCGCATACAACACACACATTGCACCTTTTAATATAGAACAGAACATAGTAACAGAATTAAAATAAAGGCTTCACTTCAAATATTCAGTTAAATATCAAACAATTATCTTCCCAATGAAATCATATATCATCTGTGTGATTGGGTTTTAGTGAAAATAGCTAACAATATAGTGATATTAAATGTTAATGTTTGACGGCGTTATTCGGTTTTATCTTTATGTTTAGCAGGTATGCTACCTGATAATGTTGTATTATAAGTACTACAGTACCCATAATGCTTAAGCCTGATTTATACTTCTGCATCGACTCGACGAATTGCCCTCTTCATGAGCTCCTTGATTGGCTGAATTGGAGCCGAGCAAGCTCTTCCTCTCTCTTTCTGGGCTTTTACTCCACGTTAACTGCTGGATAATGAAGTAAAACTTTGACGATTAAATAAATAACCTTCCTTTGTTATCTGTGCTGAGTTAAAAGTTAGCATGGTCATCACGCCACACTGTGATATTGATCAGTTTAGAGATAGAGTTTCCACAGCAGTAGCAAGTGGTCCAATTGTTGATACTTTTAACTCAGTTATAGCTTTAGCAAATCAGAAACAACGTTACAATAACGTGTGATCAGGAACAAGAAATTCAATATAAACTCCCCGGTGTCACTGTGAAGGTACCCAAAGCATGAGGGTTTGATCTTCTCTATCAGTTGAACTGGTTTTATGCAGTTCCCCGCACTATCTGCATCTCTAATTCTTCAAATATATGATGAAAAACAATTGCAGTAGAGATTTTCTTTCCAATATCCATTCTTATTTAGACATTACCAGTTGGGAATTTTGTAACACTACACAAGGTAAACATTGCGTTTTTTTTTTGTTTCCTTTCAATGATAAAAAGTAAATCAACTCGCTCCTTAATGATTAACAACACATCAATGTATAAACATCTAATTAAATATAATCTAAGCACAACATTCTTTATTATCTCAATCCAGATATATCAACACGCAAAATGGATTTCCTACCAGTTCTGTCTTCATTGTTTGGTGAACCAGGAGATGTCAGCAAGACTTCTTTTGTTCCCAAACTTTCCCCATCGTGTTAATCAGGGGTGGTTGCCGCGATGCTGATGTTTAGGAGCTTTTCGAAATCAGTTGTTTTGAATCATTGACTTTTGTCTACCACCACAGGACTGGAGTTTGGATTGTGAGAAATGATCAACAATGTCTCGACAGTCATATTGGATGAAATAGTATAATTGTATAAATCCTTGTTTTGTTAGCATTAAGTGCTAGTAGTTTTGATTTATTTAAATTTCTTACATGGAAATTTATTTTATCAGCCAATAGTTGTAATTTTAATGAATGTTTCCTGTATGTAGTTAAGAACCCCCATCTGCTACAGAAATACACCAGTAACCAGTTAACATAACATGCGATTGCTTGACAACAAAAAAACACTAAAAATGGTACTATTAAACTAAATGTATTTTAGTAATACTCCTTAACATTTTCCATAAGATTGTTTTATATTATTAATGTTATCTATTTTAAATGAGTATTTACATCTTTATTTATTTTTTAATTTTCAGATGTATCTCGTCATTTTCCCAGAGGGAACCCGCTACAATCCTGACCTTAAGAAGATTATTAGTGAGAGTCAGGAATTTGCAGCAAAACAAGGTACAATTTATTTTTGGTAATAAGGTGATTAACGAAGGTCAAATATCCATCAATTTTTTTTAAATAATGTTTTTTTTTCCCCTATTTTTAAAAATCACCTCCACACAAGTACGGTTTCGACAAAAACAAAACTCCTCATACGCTCCTTATAATATTTTAAATTGTGACCATTAAGACTCAACCTGTTCTTGTCTAAAACCTGTGCTGTCTGCATGAGCATTGAGCGAGAAGAGGTGAGCGCATCTTGTCGCAGTCTAGCACTTGAGTTAAGAGATTAAATATTTTAATTATACATGTAGTGTTTAACAGTGAACAGTAACATAATAATTGACTGTATATAACAGGAACACAATCCTTGCAAAGTACACCATTAGATTTGTGTCTTTATATTCAAAGGAAGCTGCAGCAATTATAAACCTGTCTCCAACCCTTTATGCTGTCCACATCACAACAATGCAGCATTGGCTACACCCAGCATTTTCTAAATCACCAGCTTTGCACTTGCAACAAGAAATTAGAAATATTTTAAGCAGCTTAACTTGTCTCAAGTGAACAGAATGTGGAGCGACGGGAAATGTGCAGAGTCCACATCAGAGTTCTGTTACTTGGTACTTGGTAGTATTTAATGAGAATATATGTGAATGTGGAAAGTTATGGGTTCAGGAGCTGAAGGACCTCAGAGTAGATGTGTTTGTGCCTGGCTGTCCTGGTGTTTGGTCGCTGAAGCGGCGGCCCGAGGGTAAGAGATGGAAGAGGTGGTTGCCTTGATGAGCAGCATCCGGAGTGATTTTGAGAGCACTCTTTTTCATCCTTGAGGTCTACAGTTTTTTAAGGGGGGGGTAGGGGAACCCCAATGACTTTTTTTTTGTCCTCTTGAGGTCCTGTGAGATGGTGGAGTGCTTAAAGCATGCAGGAACTTCACACAGCTCCAAAGATGTAGATGGGTGGCAGCTGGTCAGCACAGGTTCTGAGGCATGTTGGTGAGACCCTGTCAGGACCTGGTGCTTGTCTCCTCTTCTGCTTTCTGGAGTCAACCCAGATCAACATCGCTGAAGTCTGGATGGTGGGGAACTTCAGTTGTTGATGTTTGGTTTGCTCTGGTGGATCAGAGTCATCAGAGCAGGTGGGAGGTGCTAGACTTAGTTTCAAATCTGCTGTAAAACTCACCAAAGTTTGATTGCCCATAGAGGGCCTGTAATTGGTGAAGTTCTTCAGGGCTTTATTTAGGTTCAAAGCATTTACAGCTACCAGAAAAATGAATTCAGAGTACTGGTGGTATGCTTGATCAATGTTGGATAACTTTGGAGGGAGTAATAGTTTGAAATATTGACAATATAGCAAAATTGTTTTGTTTATTATAATTCAGTTGAAATAATTTGTAGATTACCAGTCATGTGGCATAATTAAAGCTTGAGTCCAGAGCACCATGTTCTTGGTAGCCTGGGTCACAATAAGTAATTTGGAAAAGTTATGATGTTGAACTGCTTGGAGAGCAATAGTTTGCAACAATTGAGTGAGTTGGCACCTTTTTGAAGGAGTGCTAAATAGGGGACACCTATGAGATGTAGATTCATAACTCAAAGGATGACTCCCTCTTTTGGTGTATTTGGGAGCATCTATTACAACTTCAGACATTAAAAATTGGTTAGGGCAGTGCTTCTCAAATAGTGGTGTGCAAGGCTCCATCAAGGGGTGCGCGTTTGACCTCGGGGAAAATGCTTTTTTATTTTTCTATTTAGATTTTTTTCTAGAATAATGTGCGATACCACTCCACTACACGAGGGGGAAATGGCTCTCATTGACAAGTGTGCGCAGGGAGCATTTGCTCGGTGGTGTAGGGGTTTTGTTTGCACTGTGCATGCGCGCTTTGTGAAAAGTTCAAAGCTAAAAGCTGTTCAAACTTTTAATCAGTGTAAAAAAAGTTTTTACAACCGTTTGATGTTGTTCATAGTTTGTTTCAAGTTTAAAGTTTGAGACTGTGAGAGGGTTCGAATCGGTTTTGGTAGTCTAGTCGGTGTGGCTTAAATATTGTATGTTCCACTTTCCACTTGAGTTAAGATAAAACAACTGGCACACCTGTATGTCACTTCGTTTTCAAGACATTTTACTTCGAAGCTGAGTAAAAATTAGGTGTGGCCTAATAATTTTATCCAAATGTAGTATCATGTTACATTTCACTCTTTACGAAGGTTAAGTCGAAACAGCTGCCCCATCTGTAGGTCTGTTTGTTTTTGAGATATTTCACTTTAAAGGTTCAGTGAAAATGGGTGTGGCCTAATTAATTTATGCAAATATGGTATCAAGTTACATTTCACTCTCTACTAAGGTTAAGACAAAACAACAATCGCACCTGTATGTCTCTTTGTTTTCAAGATATTTGACTTCGAAGTGTTGTGAAAAGTAGACGTGGCCTAATTATTTTTATTTATGTAATTTAATGTCTTGTACAAAATCTACTATGACACAGTAACATTACCCAACCCCTGTGTCTCTAGCTTCGTGTTCGATATAGTGTGGGACCCATTTCCAATTAATTTTTGTAACCTTTGACCCCTCCTTGAGCCTAGAGGTCAAACAGTTTTTCACCTTGCTTACCTTGATATTGCTCAGACTGATAAATCTCTTAAGGGTTGTGAGTTTGAAGTTAGCGTCACGGTGGCGCAGTGGGTAGGACGGTCGTCTCACAGCAAGAAGGTTGCTGGTTCGAGCCTCGGCTGGGTCGGTTGGCATTTCTGTGTGGAGTTTGCATGTTCTCCTCGTGATCGCGTGGGTTTTCTCCGGGTGCTCCGGTTTCCCCACAAGTCCAAAGACATGCGGTATAAGTGAATTGGGTAAGAACGATTGTCCATAGTGTTAAAGTGTGAATGAGTGTGTGTGAATGTTTCCCAGCGATGGGTTGTAGCTGGAAGGGCATCCGTCGCATAAAACATATGCCAGAGGAGTTGGCGGTTCATTCCGCTGTGGCGACCCCGAAAGGGAAAAAGCTGACATGAAAATGGATGGATGGTTTGAAGTTTCTACGAGATTCTCAGTTTGAGCACCAACTTAACAAAGCTTGACCCCATGTTAAGTCAATGGGGAAATATCCCAGCATTCCCATTGATTACCTAGAATCCTTTAGTGGTACCAGTATGAGGAGATACAGCAAAATGTCCAGCATGCCACTATGAGAATCATAACCCAACCCTGTGTGTCTTCCTTGTTTAGAGTTTGAGATAGAGATTCCTAATGACAGTGTTGAGCAGGGGTCTCCAAACCTGGTCCTTGAGGGCTAGAGCCCTGCGTATTTTTGGTTCAACTATAATAAAACACAAATGTGGCACTAATTAGGGTCCTCTGATTGTCTGAAACTAGAGTAGTATGCATACTACAGCAGGGTTGCAATTAAAATATGATCAATATAAAATTAGACTACAAATTATGCAACTCTCAAACATACTCTCTGAAATTTGGACTCGTAAATGTCAGATATCTTACAACAAAAGCTGTAATTATACATTAATTAATCTCAGAACTTAACCTTGACATACTATGCTTAACTGAAACCTGACTCACTCCAAACACTATTTTGGATTAAATGAAGCGAAACCTGTAAATACTGTTATAATCATGAACCACACTCAACTGATCATGGTTGGGTTGTTGCCACAATATATAGAACTGCCCTAAACAAAAACAAAAAGACAGAAAATAAAGATGTAATTCAAATCTTTAATTAAATGTAAAAAAAAATTCAACATTTCATTAAAATTCAAAATTTAAATCTTTCAAAGTACTTGTGATCCATATTACACCAGCCGTATCAAATAACTGTAACATTAGCTGTTATCTAGAGGCCACCAAAACACAATTGTAGCTTTCTTCAAGAGTTTGCTGATTTTGTCGTACATCTTTTGGTCGAAACAGATAAAATACTGATTTTTGGAGACTTTAACGTCCATATCGATGCCAAAAAGACTTTTTGGGTATTGCCTTCACAGACCTCCTAAATACCTGTGGGTTTAAGCAAAATCTGGCTGGAGTAACTCACTGCCTAAACCACACTCTAGATTTGGTTCTATCTCATGGCACTGATCTGTGACATTGTTATATCGTCTCAAAGTGAGGACATTTTCTTGTATCAGACCGTTTTCTTCTATCTTGTGCTGTGCATACTGTGATGTAGGAACCTGTGACTAAATTTGGGGAATGTTTATTCTTACATATTATAATAATTCTGGAGTTTTAGAGAAAGAAAAATCTCCTGTAATGAATTAGCTTGGTTTAGATTCACTACCTTAAACCCTTCCTGATTCTTGTCCAGCGAGAATCAAAGTATAGCCCAAGTAGTTATATGTCAAACATTTTATAAAAATATTGGCTTTAATATAAGCTAGGTAACAAGATCTAATTTTGATGTCAGCAAAGATATCTAAGGTGAGACAAGAGTTGTATTTGTGAGACAAACACATCAAACACTTAACTAACTAAAACACACTCACGCACACATTTACACAAGAGGAGGGTTTGATTTGATGACTGTAACATTATCCCAATGTCTAACTAGGCTTTAGCAGCTGGGGAAATGTGGGCATTACAGGGGAAAGTAAATGAACAAGGTTTGCCGGTAACGATATTATAAATTTTATATTTTGATATAACTGGGAGATGTTTGGCGGGGAATGTTTCCCAGCGATGGGTTGTGGCTGGATGGGCATCCGCTGCGTAAAACATATGCCAGAGAGTTGGCGGTTTATTCCGCTGTGGCGACCCCGAAAGGGAAGGAAGCCGACATGAAGATGAATGAATGAATGAATGTTTGGCGGGCCGGATTAAAAAGACAAACGGGCCGTATATGGCCCGCGGGGCGTAGTATGCCCATGTCTGCTTTAGCTTGTCTAAGAGTAAAACTCATCGAGACTTACGTCAATTCTGAACTGCATGGAGTCAGAAGTAAATTGAGAGGGCTTATTTGTGGCATTCCTTGTTGCCAGTGTCGCCACGTGTTAAGATGATGCCAGATAAAGTCTGAGGAAGGGATCTGAAGGTTTCAAAAAGTAGGCCAGCCATCTGGCCTTGTTTGTATCAGAGTGGACGTTTGTGCTCAGATCCGGATCATATAGGCTTTGATGAGAATAGGATTCTGAGTCCTAAGGTGCCCATAGGTTCATTTGAATCAAAATTTCCTAATACTAAATTCTGATACAACAATAATATTACTTATTGACTCTAACAAGCAATTACAGAATTTCTCAGTTTTAACTAGGGAGCGGGGGGACACTTAAAATCCTTAAAACCACTACCATACCCTGTTCATTCCTTAAAAACACTGCCTTTAAAAAAATGTTTTTATTATAGATAGTTAACTGACGTTTAAGAACCATATGTCTTATGTTACTAAGACTACCTTCTTTCACCTCAGGTGCATTGCTAAAGTACGGAACATGCTGTTTATTGTAGATGCAGAAAGTAAGTTCATGTTTTCATGACTTCCAGAATGGATTATTGTAACGCGCTGTTAGCCGGCTACGCTACATAAATTACATTTAGTCTAGAACGCAGCAGCTAGAGTTCTCACAAGAACAAAGAAACATAATCACATTACACCGGTTCTGTGCTCTCTTCATTGGCTTCCTGTAAAATATCTCAGTAACGATAAGATACTGCTCCTTGCCTTAAAAGCGCTGAAAGGCTTGGTTCCGGCCTACCTGAACAGTCTTCTATCACAATATATTCCAGCTCGCTCTCACTTCAAAACTCAGTTATACTAACTTTCTTCAAAACTAATTGAAAAACTTATCTGTTTAATCTAGCATTCAAATAATTGGCTCCTGGTATTTATCCAAACAGATATCATTTATCACTTATCCTGCAGTTGAAGCTGATCATCTGTTTTTTTTTCTGTTTTACATTTCTCTAACCATTGTTTTTCATTTGTTAGTTTCTGTTTTGTCTTTATTTATTTATTTTTTTGTTTTGTTTTGTTTAGCTTTTTTTCACGTGCTGTCTGGCGAACTGTTTGTCAGTGGATCTTAAGTTTGTATATTCTTTATGCTGGGGAGGTGTTGAGTGGTTGATTGATTGTTAGGTTAACACACACATTTTGTGACTGGGCTGCTCATTAGACAGGCAAGTTACTAAACCTGGCAAAAAAATGTCTCATCACATCACTACCTTGATTCTGTAGACTGCAGAATGCAGTCTTGAAAATCTCAGGATAAAAGAGTGTGGCCAGCCGTGAGTTAATAAGATGCAATGGAGCTAAACAGAGGAGTTACAGCACATAAAGGCTGCTCATTTGGTTACACACGTTGTTCACTACTGCAGAGAGTGAATAAACCAAGAGCCTGTGTCTACAGCTTGTTTCACGTGCCAATGAAAAAATACTATAATATTGCCACATTTATGAAACACATTTGAGTCACGTGTTAAAATAGTGGTTGTTTTACAGTTAATTCAAAGCAGCTCACAAAATTTCTACATATTTTACAATATGCAGTTAACTTAGGAATTATAGAATTATTTTTGAAATCAAGAGATATAATTAGCCTTGTTCAATCTATATGTGATAATAGTAGGAAGAAAGAGCTTCAATCATTAACATTTTATATAACCCTAATATAGAGTATATCGCTATAATATGCCTTATACATTATATCTAATTTACTTGTTTTCATGATGGAAGACTTTCCTTCCATGTGGTAAATTAATGTGATGCATGTGACCTGTTGTCGTCATGCTGCCCATCAAACATGAAAAATCATTGTAGAGCAAATCATGTGGCAGCATGTGTAAACAGACTAGAATAGCAAAGGATTAAATAATATAGTGTAGTCATGTATATCTATACAAGAGTGTATGATGAAAGATGGGAATCGGGTATTTAAGTCCTTTGAATCAAGTTGTTGTTCCAACAGTTTAAATGTAGCGAGTTGAAATATTTAATGATGACTCAAGTAATCAGGACCTAAGCCATGCAGGGCTTAAGCAGAAGCTAACCCCATGTGACTGAACAAGGTAGTATATAAAGTTATGTGTCTAGTAGAGCTGCTAATTTTTGGGAAAAAGTATCATCACAAATTTTTATTTATTTATTATTTTTTTTTTTTTTAATAATTGAAATCAAAATTATTATTTCTTATAAATATACTGCATTACCATTCATTTACATGTAGTTTTCAGTTGATGGCCTTTTTAAGTAAAAACACATTTAGTTTTAATAAGGGTAATTGTAATGATAATAAATGATGAATCCATAAATAATGAATGAATACCAAAACATTGCTTGAATAAGAAAGATTGCACAGAAAACACAGTATTTATCCCATAAGGTAGGCTTATAATTTTAGCTTGACAAAATATTCATTATCATTGTTATTTTTTCTCTCAGCGGTGTTGTGCTAGACATTTCTCACTATCAGAATCTAAACATTCTAATTATGTTAGCAGCTAGCACTATATAGTTTTATGTTTCACCAAAGCGGGTATCTGAGCCAGAAAGGATAATTGAGTACATCTTGAAGCGCATAACATTACAAAATGGTTGTAGTCTAACATTAGAGAGCAATGCTGCGCGTAAAGTTTTGTTTATGTCTTTTATGGATCTGTCTCTCTGCTACTATCCACATTACTGTGTTTGGTAACTTCGTATTGATCTGCTTCTGTGGGTGAATATTGTTAGTAGAAATCCCAAAATGAATGCTGCTGTTGTATGAGTTCAGTCTGAATGTGAAATGGCAGTGCCTTAATGCGCATGCCCGGGAATAAAATACATACCGCAATAATGTTTTTTTTTTTCTCGATTATGTAGTTTTATTTTCATAAAGGCCTAGAACCCTAATAAAAATATGTTTAAGCGCACAACCCTAGCCTATAGTATAAGTGCAATATTTGCATCCGTTAACTAATTAATTTTGACAGCACCAACAGAATCCTAGTAACTTGAAAAAAGAGAAACCTTTATGGAATATTGATAAAACACCAGTGACCCGATTCATAATCAGGCTTAGTCGAATAGAAAAGCATCATTATAACTATAAATATAATATTTCTGTATGTGCATAAACATTCTACCTAATACTTTTTTCACTGTGCTTACTTGTCATGGGTTCTCTTGCAGGACTTGCTGTGCTGAAGCACATTTTAACGCCCAGAATGAAAGCATCACATGTTGCACTAGAGACGATGAGGGACCACCTGGATGCGGTTTATGATATAACGGTTGCATATGAGAAAACTTTTGTGGTTGATGGCCAGAGACGGCCTGCTCCTACCATGCCAGGTGATTTTTACATTCCTTTACTTCATTTGAAATACTTTTTCAAATTAACCAGCAAAGAAAATGAAAAGCAAGATGGCAACATTTTTATCTTTAGTTTACCTTTATTAATTTTTTTAGTGGCCTTTATTTTAATCAATGTAATGTATACATATGTATTTATTTTAGTCATAATCTTTTAATAAACATTTAGTCATAGTTTAGTCACCAGTTGGTTTTATGGATTAAACCAATTAGATTTTAGTCAATGAGACGTACAGAAATATGTCTGCTTTAATTTAAGTTTTGTTTAGTAAAGCTAGTATAAAATATACCATATTATAGTTTGTTTCAGCAATCTAATATTTTCATATAGGACTAAAAACAAGATTAGCGTAATATGACCTGGGTTGTGAAATGTTGTTTTTTGTTAGTTTTTTTTTTGTGCTGTTGAAAAAGATCAAATTTTTAAATCCACATTTTTTTTTACTCCCAAAAGTGTATTTTTTAAGTAAGGTATATACAATGGCTTAGCAGCCAATTTACCATTTTAAACACACAACTTGGAGGTGCAGAACCCCCTGTCACGAAGCTGAGTGCATTTAAAACTGAGTAATGCATGCTCAGTCATTGTATATCACGTTTATGCCATGGTCTCTGCCAATCCTTTTGAGTTATTATATGTTATATATATTTATAAGTTATTATTAATATCTGAGCTGCGAAAAATGAGTGAAAACTGAAGGTTTTTCCTCATCAGTAAATCTTACTTGGACTACAAAGAAAAAAGTGGTGCTGAACACCTGATTTTGTAATGACTTAACATTTGACATGGATTATGCTTTTTATACCATTTTGTTTGGGCAACATTAACATATTGAAAATATTAATAATGTTTGTTCTGCAGTACATAACAACAAGGAACTGGTGATTGATTGTATCTGCTTCACTGGTTCTCATTCCTGACAGAGACAAATAGTCATGTAACGAAAAATGTATATAGATTGCGCTTCTCATGAATAGACGAGACAATGCTAAATTTAGCTTCTTAATAGTTTTGTGGTAAAATCCGTTACAATTAAAAGATATCTGGGAATAACATTAGCCAATAATTGAACGCTGGTCTGATCTAATTGTTTTTTTTTCAGAGATACACTTTATAGACCCTTTATTTAGCTTTAGCATTTCGTTACAACAGTGCTCACTACCTTCTGGTTGATCGTTCACATGTTTTAGAATAACCATTTTCCTTTCTGCAAATGAGCTTCAGAGTTTGGTAAAGTGACTACCTTCTTGACAAAGCATCAATATGAAGGCACACATTAGCAAAAATTAGCATTCTCTGTAACATTAGCTGTTGTCTACAGGCAACCAAAACACAATTCTAGCTTTCTTCAAGAATTTGCTGACTTTGAATTTGGTCGAAATTCAGAATTTTTTTTTGGTCCAAGCAAATAAATCACTGATTTTTGGAGAGCTTAACATTCATATCGATGACAAAATATTACTCGTTGGGTACAGACCTCCTAAATTCCTGTGGGTCTAAGCAAAACGTGACCAGAGCAACTCACTGCCTAAGTCATACCCTAGACTTGGTTCTATCTCATTGCATTGAGATTGTTATATCGCCTAAAAGTGAAGACATCTCAGACCATTCATCTTATATCTTGTGCTATGCCTACTGTAAACATTAGCAATAGCATTCAACGCTACCGACTAGGGAGAAATATAAACCAAAATACTAAAGATGCATTCATAGGAATCCTACCAGATATTACTGCAGGTGAAAATGAACTCGAAAAAAAATATCCTCCAGTATGAATAATATTCTCACTAGCACCCTAAACACTGTAGCCCTGTTTAAATTAAAACAAGTCAGAGATGGACAGGCCACTCTGTGGTCTAATGATAATACAAAGGTGCTAAAAAGACCAAATAGAAGCTATGAACGTGAATGGAAAAAAACTTAACTGGAAGTATTCAAAGTTGCCTGGAAAGAGAGCATATCTAAATATAGACTAGCATTAAAAACTGCAAGAACTAACTTAATTAATAGAAACAAATCAAAATAACCCAAAGATTTTATTTGAAAGAATGGCTAATCTACTAAACAGTCACACATCAAGAGTCTCAATTGCAGCTATACAATTTAGCATTAATGATTTTATGAATTATATCTCAAATTAAATTTTATCTATTATATGCAAAATTGCTAAAACTCATAATCAATCTAAGTTGCTTAACTCAAATGCTATGCCTTTGCCTCACTCGCTGCAAAATTTTTCAAATATTAACCTGAAAGAACTGCTTAAAACAATCACAGTATCTAAATCAACGAAATGCTTTCTCGATCCTATACAAAATTACTAAAAGAATTGCTACAAGTAGGTCAAAAACCGTTTTTGAAAATTATAAACTCATTCTATCGCTAGGTTACATCCCTAAACAACTCAAAAGTGCAGTAATTAAACCCCTAATATAGAAAACACACCTGGATCCTACTGAGTTATCCAACTATAGGTTGATCTCTAACCTTCCGTTCTTGAAAAAAAATATTATAGAAAGTTGTTATAGCACAGCTCAGCTCCTTCTTACAGAAGAGCAACTTTTATGAAAATCTTTAATCTGTATTCAGAGCGCATCACAGCACAGAGTCTGCGCCAGTTAAAATTTCAAACAGTCTGTTACTTGAATGGGATCAAGGGAATATCTCTCTTCTAGTTCTGCTAGATCTCAGTGCAGCCTTCGATACGATAGATCACAGGATTCTCCTCGAGAGATTAGAGAACGATGCAGGCATCCAGGGCCAGGCTCTAAGATGGTTTAACTCTTACCTCTTTGACAGTTTGTTCATGTAAATGGAGACTCATCAGACACAATAGCAGTAGAGTATGGAGTTCCTCAAGGATCTGTTCTGGGACCTATCCTATTCTCAATATACATGCTGCCCCTTGGCAAAATTATTAGAAGACATGGTGTTAGTTTCCATTGCTACGCAGACGACACCCAGCTCTATATATCAGCAAAACCTAACAACCTTTCAAAGTTAAATAAGATCTCAGAATGTGTCGCTGATATCAATGACTGGATGAATTTTCCTATACTAAATCCTATCCCTATAAAACAAAAATATTATTTATTGCCACTAAAAAGCAATTACAGAATCTCAGTTTTAAATACGGAGCTGGGGGAACGCACTGTTATTTTCTCCACTATTGTTAAAAATCTTGGCGTTATTATAGATAGTGAGCTGATGTTTAAGAACCATATCTCTTGGTACTAAGACCGCCTTCTTTCACCTCAGGAATATTGCTAAATTATGGAACATGGTGTCTATAATAGATAGAAAAATTTGTTCTCATGAGTTCATTACCTCCAGAATGGATTATTGTAACGCTCTGTTAGCCGCCGCAGCAACATAATTTACAGGTAGTCCAGAATGCAGCAGCTAGAGTTCTCACAAGAACAAAGAAATATAACATTACACCGGTTCTGTGCTCTCTTCATTGGCTTCCTGTACAATATCGCATTGACTATAAGATACTGCTCCTTGCCTTTAAGGTGCTGAATGGCTTGGCTCCGGCCTACCTGAGCAGTCTCCTATCACGAAATATTCCAGCTCACTCTCTCCGATCACAAGAAGCAGGACTATTGATTATTCCGCAGATTAGTAAATCCATCAGAGGGGGAAGAGCGTTCTCATATAGAGCCTCGAAGCTCTGGAACAAACTCCCGGATGTTGTCCGCAGCTCAGCTACACTCACAGAGTTTAAAACTAAATTAAAAACATATATGTTTAATCCAGCATTCGAATAATTGGCTCCTGGTGTTTGCCCAAACGGATATGGTGTCTGTTTTTTTCCAACAGTTTGTATGTTTATAGCGATCAATGTGGTTCAATGTGCATATTTAACCTGTCCTCATCATTTATCACTCATCCTGCAGCTGATGCTGATCACCTGTTTGTTGTCTGTGTTACATTTTTCTAACTAATAATTTTCATTTGTTAGTTTCTTTTTTGTCTGTGTTTGTTTGTTTCGTTTTTTCAGGTGCTGTCTGGCAAACTGTTTGTCGATGGATCTTAAGTTTATATATCCTTTATGCTGGTGAGGTGACTAGCACCTGCATCAGTCAGCGAGGCTCCCAGGGGCCTCACAGAGGGAACTCCTATTTACTCTACCTGAACCGATAGCACTTTGTGAAGCTGCTTTGAAAGCACCTGCTAAAAAGTGCTATATAAAACTTGATTGATTGATTGATTTTATTGAAATGAGCATTTTTTGATTTCTCAGTTCACAACCCCTTAAAAACTGTAAACAATTAAACAAAATAAAATGATTGTATTTTAAAAACTTTTAACTTTTCTCTCTTGTAATCCAGTGCTCTTGGTTATATCTATGTCTGGTTATAGCTAATGGATGATCCTCTTCATCATTCACTGAACAAACAGCTGTGATTTGTGACAATACTCCTGGGTTAGATCCAGTGTGCTGCCATTCATCATTTCATTGTTATTTGTTGACAATACAACAAATAAGTTGCACATATATTAATTTCAACTAGTTATTGTTGTTTTTTTTTTTTTATTAAAAACTGTCCAAAACTTGCACTGATTGAATTCAAATTCAATACGAGGTTGTATTTATTTTCTTAAGATTCTTGGGTTGAACAACTTTTTTTATGGAAAATGCTATTGTATTATACTCCTCATCTATATTTATACTTCTCTATTCTTCTCCGTATTTTCATGACTCAACTTCGACAAGTATTCACACAAATTGACAATTATAGATGTTATTTGTTTTTTTTGTTGTTTTTTTACAATGGCTCTCAACACTTAGACACATTTTTACATTGTTGTTTTCCCTCTTTTTAATGGTTTGTCAGAACTTTTTTTAATTAATTCTCTGTGTTTTAGAGTTTCTATGCAAGGAGTGCCCCAAGGTGCACATCCACTTCAGCCGCGTGGACATGAATGAGATTCCCCCAGAGCCTGTGTTCTTCCGCAGATGGCTACATGAAAGATTTGAAATCAAGGACAAGTGAGTATCCAAAATAGTCTTATCAAGCCAAACTCAGACACTGCTTAACTTTTTTTGTTCAAAAATCATATAGTCATATAAAATTTTTGTGAACATATAGTTAGAGTGTGGAGTAAACCTTTAGGAATAATTAGTGCTTCCAGAATTTTAATGAAGATTTAAGAGCCAAAATTATTTTATATAGCAAGTCAAGTATTCTCCGATTCTCTCCAACACATTTTGTAGATTAATTAGTGGTTTCTCATGCTTAAAATGTAGTTTACCATGAGTGATTTTTTTTTTTTTTTTGAAAAGTGCAAATCCAGTGTCGTTTAAAAGTTGTGGAAATGGATTAAGCTCAAACTGAGTAAAAACACGTGTATAACTTACCAGATAGGTCAAGCTCAAGCAATACCAAGACATTTGAATACACTCCTTTTTGATCATCTTATCTAAAAGTAGTTTTATAATCAGGATGGGGATTTCTGTACTCTTTGAAGTTGAGAAAGGGCCTGATACATCATGATGATATGGAATAAAAACTTCGAATTGTGAGAATTGAGAATCAAGAGTTTTGCAACGAGTTAACATCCCGTGAAGTCTGTCCAGAAAGCTCTACAGAGTTTGTACATCGCGAACATCAGCCAGCAGGGACGTTTTGTTGTGTAGTTGTTTTTAGTAGTCATAAGTGTATCTATTACTCTGTGACAGTGTTTGAAAGCATTAAATAAGACGTTGTAGCTTATTTACAGGTAAAGCTTTAAAGTTTACAGCCTAGCTGCATCTTTGAGCGACTATCCGCAGGTCGTTAGCGTGATCAAAGTGATTTAGCCAGGTTTCTGTCTAGTGTGGGTAAGGAGAAGCCAGTAGTGATCCCTGAGCTACTGCAGCCTACCCATAGTCAATGGCGTATAAAAGTAGTGCTGTGTTGCTGTCGCAGCGGAGCG
The DNA here is from genome assembly GCA_900490495.1 of Danionella dracula. Lineage (NCBI taxonomy): Eukaryota > Metazoa > Chordata > Actinopteri > Cypriniformes > Danionidae > Danionella > Danionella dracula. The sequence goes on along the minus strand of UELW01000844.1, from coordinate 4,161,590 downwards.
CTCATCCTCCTCGCGTGAAGACTACTGCACATGTACCGACTCTAACTGCACAACTACTCGAGTCTAGACGATCGACTCTACCTGCACTACTACTTGAGTAAAGATGACCGACTCTACCTGCGCAACTACATGAGTAAAGATGATCGACTATACCTGCGTGACTGCTCGAGTCTAGACGATCGACTCTACCTGCGCAACTACTTGAGTAAAGATGATCGACTATACCTGCGTGACTGCTCGAGTCTAGACGATCGACTCTACCTGCGCAACTACTTGAGTAAAGATGATCGACTTTACCTGCACGACTGCTCGAGTCTAGACGATTGACTCTACCTGCGCAACTACTCGAGTAAAGATGACCGACTCTACCTGCGCAACTACTTGAGTCTAGACGATCGACTCTACCTGCACTACTACTTGAGTAAAGATGACCGACTCTACCTGCGCAACTACTTGAGTAAAGATGACCGACTTTACCTGCGCGACTGCTCGAGTCTAGACGATCGACTCTACCTGTGCGACTGCTCGAGTCTAGACGATCGACTCTACCTGTGCAACTACTCGAGTAAAGACGATCGACTCTACCTGCACTACTACTCGAGTAAAGACGATCGACTCTACCTGCGCAACTACTCGAGTAAAAACGATCGACTCTTCCTGCGCAACTACTCGAATAAGACGATCGACTCTACCTGCACTACTACTTGAGTAAAGATGACCGACTCTACCTGCGCAACTACTTGAGTAAAGACGATCGACTCTACCTGCACTACTACTCGAGTAAAGACGATCGACTTTACCTGCACTACTACTCGAGTAAAGACGATTGACTCTACCTGCACTACTACTCGAGTAAAGACGATTGACTCTACCTGCGCAACTACTCGAGTAAAAACGATCGACTCTACCTGCGCAACTACTCGAGTAAGACGATCGACTCTACCTGCGCAACTACTCGAATAAGACGATCGACTCTACCTGCACTACTACTTGAGTAAAGATGACCGACTCTACCTGCGCAACTACTTGAGTAAAGATGATTGACTTTACCTGCGCGACTGCTCGAGTCTAGACGATTGACTCTACCTGTGCAACTACTCAAGTAAAGATGACCGACTCTATCTGCGCAACTACTTGAGTCTAGACGATCGACTCTACCTGCACTACTACTTGAGTAAAGATGACCGACTCTACCTGCGCAACTACTTGAGTAAAGATGACCGACTTTACCTGCGCGACTGCTCGAGTCTAGACGATCGACTCTACCTGTGCGACTGCTCGAGTCTAGACGATCGACTCTACCTGTGCAACTACTCGAGTAAAGACGATCGACTCTACCTGCACTACTACTCGAGTAAAGACGATCGACTCTACCTGCGCAACTACTCGAGTAAAAACGATCGACTCTTCCTGCGCAACTACTCGAATAAGACGATCGACTCTACCTGCACTACTACTTGAGTAAAGATGACCGACTCTACCTGCGCAACTACTTGAGTAAAGACGATCGACTCTACCTGCACTACTACTCGAGTAAAGACGATCGACTTTACCTGCACTACTACTCGAGTAAAGACGATTGACTCTACCTGCACTACTACTCGAGTAAAGACGATTGACTCTACCTGCGCAACTACTCGAGTAAAAACGATCGACTCTACCTGCGCAACTACTCGAGTAAGACGATCGACTCTACCTGCGCAACTACTCGAATAAGACGATCGACTCTACCTGCACTACTACTTGAGTAAAGATGACCGACTCTACCTGCGCAACTACTTGAGTAAAGATGATTGACTTTACCTGCGCGACTGCTCGAGTCTAGACGATTGACTCTACCTGTGCAACTACTCAAGTAAAGATGACCGACTCTATCTGCGCGATTACTCAAGTAAAAATGATCGACTCTACCTCCAATGAGTATCTTGTATCTATTTCTCTTTTATTCTTTTCCTTTGTCCTTTGTTTTCCCCTGCTACTTTCCTCACACATCACACATTTTCTAACCAGTACTACCTTGAAATAAATGCACTTAATTTTTAAATATTGACGAACACCCTATGCTGCTAGTCTACTCAAATTATATTATTGGGTTTAAAGTGCTTTGCTTTATTTTATATAAACAATCTGTAAAGTAATTAATTGATTAATTTATTTATTTTGTGTTAATTAACATCTATTTCGTTTTTTGTGTCAAGTCAAGTTTTAAATCATCAAAGCCTATTAAACAGAGTTATTCCAATGCAATTAAAACTAAAATTCTTGAACTTCTGAGGTAAAAATAAATTCTTGGACTTTTGAGGTATTGCTGGATTTGAAAAAAAAAATCAAAGAGAGCGCCAGCTAGCGTTCTCTTAAAAAGATTGACATTTTTTCATCTGCTTGAGAACACAAAATGAATGTGCTTGTCTTGCCAAGAACTAATGCAAATGCTGCTAAGATTTCTTTAAGAAAAGCATGAGAGGTTTGGAGACATATCTATGTAAATTTTATCAAGAAAAGAAGCAGATCAATGTCCATGAAACTGTGAATCATTCAATTACTGTGCACTGTCCCACATGTTGTGAAACTTGTCTTTTTAAAGTAGCATTTGGTTGGACTTTTAAAATACAAAACTGGTGATCATTTGCAGCATTGTTTCTACTTTTCATCTCACGCAGTCTACTCTTAATAAAACCATGCGCTGCAAATTCCTAAGATATTTTTTCCCATGTCTAGAGTGGGGGGGCTAATCTTTTAAGCCAGGCATATCACAGGGCCCTCGAGGTCCTGATCAAGGCTAGCATATTTTTGAGTATTAGAACTTATTTTGACCACCCTTTAGAGGAGGGACTCAACATTGCTACTGACAACTGTTTTCTGCAGGTTGCTTCTGACATTAACTATTTTATGCTTGACCTGACTGAGTATTCAAAACAAAATTGCACAGTTAATGGTCTTTATCTGTATTATATGGGGTAGTTGTTTACTATGCATAGGAGCTTACAAGATTGTTGAGGGATTCCCATGTGATTAGTTTATTGAGTCTTTCAAACCCTTCCTGCTCATGCAGCTTTTGTTTTAACACTGGTTCCACTTGGATGATGTGACTGCTGCTATTCTGTGCCATAATGGTGAATAGGAGACATAGGTAGCCAATCAGAGGAATGTAGTCATTTGGAATACAGAAATGATTGGAAGTTGACACATTTGGCCAGGAATTTCCATTTACAATGTGTTTACAGCAGAATCTCAAATCAAATGTACTAAATAGAAAACCTAAACATTTTCTGCAAAATGCAAACACTAATATGTGTTCTAATATCATGTGCATATTTCTGGAAAGACTAACTATCCCAACTATTGTTAATGGCTCACTGCTCACTGTTTACTGAAGGCGCTAGTTGTCCAGAACACTTTGAGAGCCATAATCCAGACACTGCAAAACACTGTAGAATTAGTTTTTATGCTTTCTTGAAAGCTATTTGGCTAAAACAGCTTATTTGAGTTTGTAAGACCCTTCCCTAGTGACGAAACATGCAGTCAGGGTTGTCTGTCTGTTTATCAACCCTGAAGAGAAAACATGTTTAGCTGAGAATCCGAACATTTACAATAGGGGTCTCGAACTCAGTTCCACAGCCCCTTCAGGTTTTTGTTCCAACCCTGTTTCAAGAGACACACCAGCAGCTTCAAACAAAACCAAAGGAGCTTAGCAGTGGAAACAGTGTTCCGTTAAGACTGAACGAGACTGAACGTTAAGACTGGGCAAAACTATGCAGAGCTGCAGCCCTCCAGGAATTGAGTTTGAGATCCCTGATTTACACCTTAGAGCAAATAAGAGCCTACAAACCCCAGTCAGAGCACTATCCATCTGAAGAGGTGTTCATGAATGGGGAGCAATGATATTTCTGTGGCTAAAATGCAAAAGCAATATTTTCTTCATGTGAGCTATAAATTAGTCTATAAAATTAAGACTTGAATAAGCCATTATGTGAAGTTCCGTGAACGCAATTTTGGGAGGAGCGATCAGATAATTAGCGAACAATCTATAGGTGTATTCAATCTTTCTGCCCGTTCCAAGATTTAAAACGGTAACCACTCCATTTCCAATTCGACAATGAAATGCAAAATTCTCTCCGCCACCCCTGTCGCCACATCTCACGGGGGTGGGGGTTCTTGGGCCTGTATCGCTTCTTGCCCCGAGGCCCTCACGCGGACAGCTCGTCCAGTACGCTTATCTTAATCTCGCTTGCGTTTTCTGGGCTAATTCTATGTAAGCGAACTCGTGAAATATCAGTTCTTGAAAAACCACCTGAGATTTAGCTCTGTACCCACCTCTTGCACCCCTGAAAGCAGTTTACGTGGACATGTTGGAAGTTATTTAATTAAGAATACAGGCTCTTCAAGCAAATCAAATTTCCATTATGAACAGAATGATCATTGTGTGATGTCAATATTGACTACAAACTCTGCTATTTAATCAAAATTTCAGTTGTTCTGTTCTTGATTTTGTTTAGGCTTTTGTCAACTTTCTTCGATTCTGAAGATCCTGACAAAAAATACAGATTCCCTGGGGAAGCTCGGACATCACCTCTTAGTCTCACAAAGACACTGCCATCTCTGCTAATTTTGGGTGGGCTTACTTTATCGATGCTTGTAACAGAGTCAGGTAGGAAGCTCTATCTCAAAACCTGGTATTATGGGACTCTTATTGGATGGGCCTGGGTAAGTGTAAATCCATAGTGCGGACATAAGGGAGAGAAAATGTAGGTATTTTGTTCCAGCTCTTTCCAATCAGTATGCTTTATTCATTATAATGCTTCTTGGTTTCATTGCAACAAGATGCACTTCAAAGACATATGCTTTTGCCACCCTTCAGATTATTGTTTCTTTTCAGAATTTGCAGAAAGCTAATCTGTACACTGTATGATCAAAGGGTCTTTCAGTAAAATCAGTATTTTTTTGTGATCCTGCTTCCTGTTACTATTGTGTTATTTTTAAAACAGTTTATTAACACTATAAGTTAATTGATTGAAATTGACAAATTATAGGGACAAAAAAAGTATTGTCTGGAATGATCCCTTTATAGGTTGCCACACACCTGAACTGCATTGGAAATGTTTACCTTTTTTTTTTTTTTTTTTTTTTATTACATTGAATACATTATATGCTGAAACTTCTTCCAGGCTAAAGTGTAACCCCAATGCTAATACTGTATAATAAAATGGCACACAGAAACGTAATAATGGATTGAGACATTTGCATTTGAAACGTGTTTATGCTTGAGAAAGCTACATGTGTTCTACAAACTCCTTTTATGTGGTCCTGTAGAGTTTGTTCATGATTACCCAAAAAACTGGCTTTTACAACTTATTACAACTCAGAGGTCATCATCTTCACCAGTCGTCACTGTAAGAAAATTTGCTTTATTTTAAAACCAAATAGTCAACTTCATTGATGTTTTTTGTTGCTTCAATAAAAAAATGTCAGGTCACTTTTTTGAGATGACATATGCTGTGCCGGTCTTCCTTTAGGGGAATAAACATGATTCATTCATTAATTATTTTTTTACAAATGAATGCTTTATAGTAGAATTTTTTTTTTTTTCTGATTCGATAATCCATGGCTGACCGATTATGTCAAAGGGATTGGAACAGGGACAAAATCAAGCTGCTGATGAGCGATTGCTCTTGATTTAAACCAACAAAATGTTGAAAATTAAAGGCTTCTCTCTTTTTTCAAATAGAAATCAGCATTCTTAAGATTTTTTAGAAATCTACTGAAAAATTCTTTGAATTTATAAAACATCCTACACAAGAAGATCATAATACTAATGTACCACTCTAAGTATTAAACAAAATTGAGCAGAACACACACATTTTATTACAATAATTATAATTAAGTTATCAATATTATTTAGGAAAGTTTGCGATTGTTCTTATAATAGATATGTAAAATGCTAATCCAATGAATTGTGGTTCTTGGGGATCGAGGGGGGTACTAGAAATCATACACCTTTTTTGCCGTTTTGGAATATTTTGCAGAATTTTGAGCATGCTGCTGTATTTCCCAGGGTGTCTTGTTTCTGTTAAAGATATTTGCATTCATCAAATAAACCCCTCAACATTCAATAGAGAATAAAAAAGTTAAACATTTTCTGTTAAACTGTTGCTTTTATTTGTACAAAACTAATTTTGTTTCATGTGATATGTTTGGCTGAGTACTCAGCACTGCTCTTCGGGCCATAAGCCGAAACAACAATGAGAGACTGGTCCCTAACGTGGATGCCCGCCCTCTCATTCTCCGGAGTGAAAGCAAACACTTGACTGCCAAGCTGTGGAGCCAATAACAGGGCCATCTCAACTCGACGCCTCTCCCCATTGGCAACTCCATAGTAGAATCTTAAAGTAGAATAGAATCCAGAGTAGATCGTTGCCCTGGATGAGTTCAATGCACACGTGAGTAACATCTGGAAGAACATGATTGAGAGGAACAACCTACCTGATCTGAACCAGAGTGCTTTTTTGTTGTTGTTAAAAACAAACACCATATTTGAGCATAAGGGTGCCTCCCAGTGCACATGGCACCAGGACACCCCGAACCGTAGGTCAATGATTGACTAAGTCGATTAGCTCAAGTCAAGTAAGGCTGTCCTCTGTCACCAATTTTGTTGATTATATTTATGGACAAAGTTGCTAGACCTAACCATGGCCTGTAGGGGATCCAGTTTGGAAACCACAGTATTTCCTCTCTGCTTTTTGTGGATGATGTAGTTTGCTCAGGCCAGGTTGGAGGAGAGATTTTGCCTAAAGTGGAGGGGTTCAAGCATCTTGAGGTTTTATTTACAAGTGAGTGCAGCGGCTGCAGTAATGTGATCGATCTACCGATCTATAGTGGGGTTTTTTTTTATAGAGCTTAATCAATCCTAAAAGATTTACTGTTCAATCTACGTACCTACTCTGGGAGGCCTGGGAACGCCTCGGTATCCCCCCAATAGAGCTGAAGGAAGTTTTCTTGGTGAGGGAGGTCTGGCCATCTTTGCTTAGAATGCTGCCCCCCCGACCTGGCCCCGGATAAGTGGACGAAGATGAATGGATGGATGGTAGTTGTGGTTTGTATTGCTTCCTTATTTAACCCTTTGCTGTAATTATAACAGTTCGCCTGGTATTCCTGTCTTGTTTTTAATCGTTGTGTCAAATGTTGTTTTTATGATTATTTTTTGCCAGTTTTCCTTTTCAGATTAAATAAAATTAAAATCAGCAAATATCTGTTACTACTATTTTATAAATGCTCAAAACAGTGTGTAATAACAAGGAAAGTAAACAAGGGAATTGTCATCAAGTTTCTCTTTACAAACAACTATAAACGTAGAGAAACAAGACTTTTAAGATTACAAAACTGAACCGCAAGCTATATTACATCAACTCAACTTCTGTTTTGAAAGGGCTTTCAGTGTCCATTTCACACGTTGTTTTATTTACATATGTACAGGCGATTTTTTGTGGGGTTTTTTTGTGCTTTAGCTTCTTCCAGAGACGTAATATTCACCCCTCAGGAGGATTCCCTTCATCAGAACAATCTCTATATATAAAGACATTGCATAAGATTAGATCAGATTTGTCCAAAAAAATCTTGTGTTTCTGCACAAAAACTAACAAAAGATAAAATAATACGATGATTAGATAAAATAAAAATAATGAATGAATCAATATGTTGTAGAATTCATGAGCAGTAGTAAAGCAATATTATATAATGTCAATTAGAAAAATTACAGTATATATTGAAAAACATTGTTATAAAGCTGTGAATAAACCATGTGTATAAAAACTATATGGCTTACTGTGGTTGAGATGGTGACTCACCCACTGAAGATTGTTTTGACCATCTTTCTCCACTATTTACAAATGTTTTGGCAGTGAAATCTAACACCCAAAAGCAGAGGAAGACGATGAGGAGGATATGAAGAAAAGTGCACGAACCCAAACACAGTGTAAAAAACGGTACAATCTAACGCTAATAAACCTATAAGTAAAACGAAAACAATGCCCATACTATTAATTTATATTTAAAAAAAAATACTTAAAATGAAATTGCCTCTAAAACACCGCTAAAGTTTTTCTAAAGTTATTTCCAAGTAATTAATCACTCAACTGTCACCGCTCTCCTACGCTCCACAAACTTCCCGGCCCTGAAACACAAGCAATAATGTCATTATCGTAATAAATGTAATATAAAAAGAACTCTTTCTCCGCTTTCAGAATCTGTTGTCATTTTTTTTAAAGTGCGAAAATAACCAGAACTACGGTAGTTTTAAAGTGCGCAAGTCACTATTCTGTCTCCGGTGTAAAAGGGTTAAATATCTTAAGTGAATACAATAGACTATGCATGATTCACTGCCTACATACTATCGCTAAAATCTTGGTTGTAAATGTGCTTCCGGTTTGAGCTTTAAAATAGCAGTGTTGTGTTGATGTATTAGGACTATATTTTTTAAATGATCATGGGTAGGTGTTCATGTAGTTAGAATTGTAGTGTTACCATCTTATTGTCATATTTAATGTTTGCTCTATATCTTAAATGAATTTTTTTAATGAATTGTAATAGTAGTAAGTTACTCTGTTGTGCAAGTGCGATGTTGCTATTCTGCTGTGTCCATTGTGTGTTCAATTCCATGGCAATCGCATCCTTTGAAGCGAATGGAAAAAACAACTTCTGGTACTGAACCGGATATCCATTAATATTCCGTATTGAAGTGACTGCCGCTCTATGAGAGTTGTGGGTAGAGCGTGTGGTGCATGGTAGGCATTAACGGTTACCCATGCTTTGCGTATGTTATTCTGTTTTGCTTTCTTTTAAGTTGTTTTCACCTATTTGCAATCATTTTGGACTGCTCTGTATGTGTCACTTTCTATATCGCTCCAATGCATTATTATCAGATAAAGTAGAACCACCAATCATGTGACATTTGAACATGATGGTTTAAGTATGTTCAAAATTAATTTGTGTTCCTAAAAAACATAATATGTAGTAGATACTGCATGACCTGTCATTAAGTATCTACAATTTGAATGCTCCCAACCATTTTTTTTTTAGCTAAAACCAATGGGTGAAATACTCGGTTAGAATACTTGCTAGAACCATTAGAATACCAGAACCATTGGTTAGAATACTTAAATAAATAAATAAAGTTATTAAATAAAGTTTGAATAAAGTTATTATTCAAAATGGTGTGGTCATCACTTAAAACTAGATTGGACTCATAATATAAAGTAAATTAGCTAGATTTCATATTGCTTCAATGTTTGGTTAGAGAATTCCAGAGGGTTTTGGCATTTTTAAGCTTTCTTTTATTGTATTGAAACAAAAGGCAAATAAATCTATTGAGCTATAAAAAGCTGCATTTGGCACCATACAACTATATGCTCCTACTGCAAGCGATGCAGTCTGTCTGGTCACTTCTTTTTATTCTCATCCATGCGACTTTAAAACTCACAATTAGTCTCATGGATGTCTCGTCATGATTAACGCATAGTATTTCTATTGTACACTTTAAAAACAGTACTACATAACATTAAATTTGGTTATCTGGCTTGTAAACAAATGCAAGCACATCAAAATTTTGGTGCAATGTAGCACCAGTTTCTAAGATGTTTATAGGCCAATAACCACAAATGTTTATATAATTTTTATTTATTTATTGTATAACACTTTTTCCAAGTAAAGAACTCTATTCTAAATAGCACTTTTGTAGAGATTGGTGCTAAATGGCACCAAAAATGAGCCAATGGACCCTATTAGGTACTTATGTATGTGGCGTTGTTTTTTTTTTTTGCGGTCACATCACTCCCTCACTCTAAAAAAGCCTGGGGATAAGATGTGCACCATAATCCCAAAACCACACCATGACAGTGACAGAAAACCTTACCAGCGAGACAGATAAAGGAGAAGCCACTGAGGCCATGGATTACTTGAAATAAAATATATTCTCTGAAGCTCAGCTCAATACCTAACATGTGCAGACTGAGATGCCGTTCGATAAGTACATTATGAACCTACATTTAGAATCATCCACATATTTAGAGGTAAACTACAGTATATAACCCTAACAATTTATATTTTAAATGTATATGGTTCTGCAGGCACCTTTATAGGTTACATATACCTGCTTTTAGGCACATGTAATAACTGTCACAAAGTAGTTTACTACAGACTGTGATATACAAGTCTTTTCTTTTGTAACTGCCTGTTCTTCCCATGCAGTGAAAGACCAGGTTCCCATAAACACCTGGACTTTTCAGGAATGTTTTGGAAGTTAAGAATTTTCATTCCTATTCTATTGTTAAAGGTCTCATTGTTCCTCAGAGATCCCACTCTTTTGAAATGTTGGAAAAGTGCTCTCTTACTCAAGAGTTAACATGTTGGTCTGGAAATGTAGAACATTTACTTTACAATTTCAGTTTTGGTTTCTTCCTCTAAACATTTTGCTCAGAATATATTGTGGATGATTATAGGTTTCGTTATCAGTGATGGAATCTTTAAGAGTAATACTCTATAATGTAAAAGGCCTCCATAGCCCCAGGAAAAGAAAAGTTATTTTTACATCAACTAAACAACTTCGTTGTCAAATTATATTCCTGCAAAAAACTATCTGATGCTGAGCATGAGAAATTAAAAAGATCACGGGCTGATAAAGTATATTTCTCTTCCCATCAGTCAGGCAATAACAAAAGTGAACCGATCCTAATACACAGACAAATAAATTTATACTAACAAAAACTTATAAGGACGGAAAGAGCATATTTATTTTTATAAATGGAAGTATAGATCGGAAAGATATGCTGAATGTATATGCCTAACAATGACAAACTTGCCTTTATTAAACATGTTTTTAATGTAATTACACAGTATAGCTCTTGAATATTATTAATGGGAGGTGACTTTACCTATATCATGTCACAATACTTAGATAGGCATTCAATCTCTAATACTTCCTGCTCAAGAATGGGTAAGATGGTAAAATATCAATCCTCTGAGTATGGAGTTGCAGTTGTTTCACAAATTTCCAAGCTGCAATGGATTTCCCTTTTAACTCTTTCAGACATGCATCTTATTCAAGAATAGATATTGAATAAGAATTGACTAAATAAACTCTAAATTCATCTGGCAGAAAAAATGGCCAAGAATTAGACCTATAACAATTCAGTTATCTAAAACCAATGAGGCGGTTAGACATTACTTCTGGGCGGCTCAACTCAGACCCCTGATCACATAGCATAGAGACCTTAAGGATACACGATGGGTCAATATTGAAAAGAACCTCTGTTCGATACCTTTAACATCAACTCCTTTTTCCAATATACTACTAAAGAACTTCAGGATGGGAGAATGGTATAAAGTAACACTCAAATTTGAGAATTTGAGTCATTAGGCATGTTTTTAAAAATCTAATCTGCAGCCAACAGTGATCATTTTAACGATTTTAAACCATCCCAAACTGATACAGGGTTCAAAAACTGTCACAATATGGACTTCAATCATTTGAACATTTAAGACAGGAGTACACGTTTCCTCAGTCTGACTTCTTTAGATATTTGCAGTTAAGCCATTTTATCACATCCATCAAAGAATTTGTAAGGTAATACAAATAGGACAAGTGGCAAAATAGATCATTCCTAAAGGATACCAGCTTTGTCTGTGCAGGATTACGAGACCTTGGATTTTACCTTACAAATAAAAGAGAAATGGGAGTCAGATATGAATGCAAAAATCTCTTTAGAATCCTGGGAGGGTCTGTGTAATGAAATACACCATGTTACTAATTCTAATACTTGAAAAGAATTGAGATGGAAGAGCGTAACTAGGACACCACAAATAATAGCCAAACGGAATCTCTCTAACTAACAAATCTTGGAGAAATTGCAGACAGAATGTTGGTACCCACACCAATATACTGTGGTCATGTCCAAAACTAAGAATATACTGGAAAGATGTATTTGTTGACCTCAAAGAAGTCTTTCAGCAGGACATACCTGAAGATCCTTTAGTGGCTATTTTAGGCATTTGCCCTGAGGGATTTTGGGGTAGATAAAACCTATTACCTATAGTACCTATTACAGGTTTTATTGACTGTGGGTGTATCACATATAGGTGGCTAAAGCCTAACCCCATCATACAAGGACTGGATTCACAAAGTGTGGGAACTTTATGAAATGGAACGGATCACTTATGCTCTACAACTTCAACCAACAGTATTTTAAAGAGATGGTCTCTCACTTTTCATTTACTGTCATACTGAAATACCAACTGATGAATCTTTTTTAAATACAGGATGTGTTCAAATGACTTTATTTTCTGATTAACATAATAGACAAAATTATAAATTTAAACTGTATTCTTCGTTGCACTTTTATAGCCCAGCAAGAGAAACTAATTGTATTCCATGAATAATTTGGTTCCAAATAAAATAAATAAAACTTAAAGCCTTACTGAAGTGTAAAGTTGTGGTAATCAGGTAAGTGTGGACAGAACGTAACATTCTAAACGGCAACACAATTGATTTCAACTGGTTCAGAAATCGTAATAGTTACTTTTAACCCCAAATAGGAAACAGAGATGTATGTCAGTGACAACTATGGGAAGCTCCGCTAAGGGCGCCCAACTCTCTCCACACACTTTTTTAAATAGACAATCAGTGCCCACGTTGATGGTTACGTTATCGCGCTGATAGAAGCAGATGCAAGGGTAGCACTCTTCCTGTTGTGAAGCTAGAGCCATTCTCACCCCTAGGCAAGCAGACTTGCTCATAACCTTATGGTTGTGGCTAGGGGACATAAGTCCCTATTCGGGGAATGGGGATTATGAAGGTACTACCACCACTTTCCCCATCGGTAGGTCACCACGACTTATGTCAGTGATAACAATGGGAATACCCTTGCCAAACACCACAACCTAGGCCCTTTTGTATTGGCCAACAGCCAGGAAAGACTGGCACGTCAATAGTACGGCACAGAGCGGGTCCTCCGCCGCCCTGGCCTTAAGTCATAGACATAGTTTTTAATGGGCAATCGGTCAATGAAAAACCTCTCGTACCGACTCATACTAGAGGAGAGAGCATCAATCCGTGGAGGCCGTACTTGCCGCCTCCAACACTGGATTTCAAGCTTCCATCAATCAATACACATATGGTTTCAGATCAACAGAAAATGCACCTTGAAACAAATGAGGCAAGGTCGATTGAGGGAAAATAACATAGATGAAACTAGCTAGAAAAATGGTTTATCAGTGTTAGCCTTTCAGGGAACTGCTCGGCCCTCCCGTGCCCAGAGTTGTTAAAAGACGCAACCAGTTGTCCCTCATAGAGGGCTCATGTGGACAGTGCATAGGACTACTCCACTTAATCTACTACACCTTTTGGAGAGGAGCCAAGAAGCTGGAGAACACATCGATATCTCCTATCTCATATCTAAGGCAGTGGTTCTCAAACTTTTTCACCAAGTACTCCCTCAGAAAAAAATTTGGAGCTCCAAGTACCACCAACATTAAAATACACACTGTATAGCCCTACTGTTCAGCTATAGTTAAGTGCAGTTCAATAATATATTTTATAATATTTATATTTATAATATTCATTAAAACATCTCTTTCTCTTGTCGTCTTTCTCTTTTACATATTTCTTCTGCTCTGGAGAAATAAAACATTCTGCTAGTAAGAGCAAGTAATGATGAGGTAAAGTTATGGGTAAAAATTTTGGGGTAACTTAATACATTTTTAAGTAAAACATTAAAGAAGCTCCTGCATATATTGTTTATTCACAAGTGTTGTGTGTGTTATTTTATAATTAGTTTTTTTTTTATGTTCACATTTGAAATTATCATTGCTGAGAATAAAATAGATATTATGAATAACTCCTTATACTGTGTCACATTAACGCTATGACTTTAATCAGGCTCTCTCTGCATGAGTGCTGTTATTAGTGAGCCCCTGGACCGGCTGAAACTAGAATCTGATTCATTAGTCTGTTACATCTTCACTTTTTCTTATCATCGGATGTCATTTATATCCCTTTCTCCTTCATACCAAATAATCACAGACTTCTTTATTTGCAGCATGTTTTGTTAGTGACTGATTGAACCGAATGTACAGAGCTTGCTTGGACCTGTGTTTGACACTGAAACTCAAGCATCTGCTCAAAGAGAAACAAAGGTTTTTATTTCTGCTGTTTGATGCTTTCATTTTACACAAGCTTTTAATGAGCTCAATCAGCATACTTTAATGTCGTAAGCCATGAAAACACTCAGTCAGACAGTGCTGTTTTAAACCGCCATAAGTTTCACTGTTTTGCTACTTTTACTCAGCACAGAATGTGCACCATTTTTTGGCTAATGTAAACAGAGCTTTTAAGAAATTTCCTCATCCTTTGGCTTTTGCTGTTACAGAGATACTATCGCTCTGTGGGCAGGAGCTTTCCAGCCAGTTCCACACACGATGCACCTATTATATACAGTCACTTCACTCACACCAGCGGCACAAGATTACCCTGTTTTATTATAATATATTTCTCCAAATACACGCACACTGGTATTTCTGTCTTAGTGGGTATATACAATATATACTAAGTAAGTTAGTATAGTCAGGAATACACATACAGACAGAATTGACCACGTACCACAGTTTGAGAACAACTGATCTAAGGAATGGCACAAACCAAGCTGAACATCTCGTACAGTTTAGACAGTGCTGCCACCTCCTAGCACACTTGAAGGTACAGATTCAATGCTCAGGTTATAACCTGTTGAAGGAACACCTCTGATAGAGTGGGCTTTCAACTCAGGGGTCAAGCGACATCGGATGCTGTGTGTGCAGTAGGGATCGCCTCCACTAGCCAGTGAGCCAACCTCTGTTTGGAGACTTGGCATACAAAGAGCTGATCAGAACTTCTAAGGTTATGGGGTCCTTTCTAAATAGAACCCTCAGTGCTCGGACTAGGCAATTTGAACCAGGGGTTAGTGCTGCGTCCTCAATGGGCAGAGCTTGGAGGTTCACTACCTGAGTTTTAAAGGGGCACATATCAAGACCTGAGCTAAAGGATGACATGACTTTCACTATGCCTGAACTGTTTGCAGGTCTCATTGATGGAGAGTACCTGCAGATCCCCCATCCTCTTTATCGAGGCTGTTTAAAAGGACAGAACTTTCGCTCTGCCAGGGGATGGAGTCGCCAATGTTCTGTGCAGCAGTGCATCTGCTGTGCGGTACAACCTGCCGGGATATTGTACTGCAACTAGGAACAGACCCCAGAGCTGGCTCCACAGGAGAAGTCTGCAAACGAGAGCTGACAAACGGAATAAGTGTATCCCTCCTTGTCGAATTACGCCCGACAACTGAACTCCCTGGGTGGCCTGTCCTAGGGCCGCTTGCGATAAAGCTCTTCCCCTGATGTTGTTGGGGGACCCCTGACAGGACTGGTCCTCTGTCAATTCCTCGTAGCTGCTCTAGGTTGCCGTCACGTTCACAGGGAAGATGATCCAAGGAATTCTGAGGAGGTTTCTCTGCTGTCGAGCAGGTGGTAGGGGAGCCGACTAATAAGGGGACTTGCCACATCTCCACCTACCCGGAAGACCCTCAACCTGCTTCCTGATTGTATAGTCCCGTGACATAAGGTCCTCTACAGTGACACTGTTAAGGAAATGTTTCCAACCGTGTGATAACATCTCAGTCTAGGTCAACCAAGATTGTGGCTGTGGACTGCCAACAAAGACATCGTGTGGCCAATCAGCTTGCCTCGACTTTTGCTGCCCTAAGCACAAAGTCCGTAGCAACTCCCAGGTCATCCATAAGACCTATGCGACAACTCCCCTCCTGCATGTCTTCAGGGCCTTGGCTTGGAATATCTGAAAGGTTGCAATGGCATGCATGGCAGCGTCAGCTTGATGCGTAGCAGCTTAACCTCTTCGATGCAGCTGGATGATAGATCATCTGGATCATCTGGCACACAGGAGTCATCAGAAGATCCAAGCAGCGCATCCTCCATTAACTCACTGTGGCAGATAGCGGATACACTGGGGGTGCGGGAACAGGCATATGCAAACCAGCTTGATGCCTACAAATGCTGGAGACACGCACTCGCCTAGTGAAAACATCTCCGGTGGTGGCCTGAAAGTACGACAGCCTCATTCTAAGTATGTTACAGGACAGAACAGTACACTTCCCTACAAACTGAATCCTTGACAGCCGCTACCCAACCCAACTGATACAGCTATTATGGCTATTTGTCAATGCAATCGATCCAACGCATCCACAGATTTGCGTGGTCGTGACATGTTTGGAAACACGCTACAGTCAACCGGCAAGCAAGTGCTCTCTTGCTTGTTTGACGAAAGGTCTCTTGCTTGTTTGATGAAAGGCAGTGTAATATGAGAATCCAGGGCTTTCAGTGGCTCAAGCATGCTAGGTTGCTGTAATCACTAGATTCTTTGTAGTCCACATGAGGGGGGAAATATAAACACCGATGTGCAATCTTTCACCAGTCGCTTGTTTGTCTTTAGAGGATGGCTCCAGCGAGCAGACAGGAAGAGCGCCGCGCTTTCATTCGCTTTGATTAGTTTTGGCGCGATCACATTACCATCAGTGCGGGGACTGATTGGCCTTTTATAAAGTGTGGGGAGAGAGTTGGGTGCCTCTAGCAGTGCTTCCCATAGTCGTCATCAACACAAGTCACAGTGACCGACTGATGGGGAATTTTGACTCATAGAATAGCCCAAATTACCCACCTTCTCCAGAGTCTTTCAGAGTCCCTGTTAAGCACCAAATCGGTTTTTAAGTCTGTATCTGTTTTTATCTGATTTTTGAAACCTATAAGCAGTCTGGCACCTTTATCTACTTTAGCTCTTCATGACTTGTTCTTTTTTCCATCTTCAGTCATCTTCAGCTGTCTGGCTAGAGCCCCCTCAGCTACCAAAAACATTATTTGGTTGGGCCTTCAGTTGCTCTCACCCCAATGCATCAGAACAAACCTTGACCTCTGTGCATAATCATTTTAAAACATGAAGCACTGTATCTTTATCTCATTATCTTGTATAGAATAGTTATTTTGGTTGTTTTCCCCTACCTTGTGTAGTTATCTGGATTTAACTTCAGTTTTAAATATATATATATAATATATATATAATACATATGTAATACGTTCAACCAAATCTGTATTTAAAGATAATTTTATCTTCGTGTGTTAACATAATAATTAAAAGTAAATATTCATAAAGTTGCAATATATTAAAAATGAAACACAGTGTTTAATAGCATAGCCCAGGTATCTCAGAACACACTAAGTGGGAAATGTACATTTCAAACACAGTAAATACGGACAGAAGTCTGGTCAAAATCTGCTCACATTATGTCTGTTTTGTTTGCTAACAAGTTTTAAGAATGTGATGCTGTAAGGAGATAAAATTAGGTTAATGGATCTGGGCCAGAACTGTTTTGATGAGTATAGTTATTTTTAAGTCAAGGGGGACAGAAGCCAGTTGCTTCAGGCTGCTGTAAGCTGGAATGTGCTGAGATGAACGTTGTCCCAGTATCCCACCCTTTCCTGCAGCTGCTGCATTCCTGTTGCTCACCCAGGCGATGTGGGGAAAATTAGCTAATGACGGCAGATCATATAACTACCGTAGGCTGATTACTTAGTAACAACTTCTGATGCTTTCTCAGGTGCATTTCTCAAATCTCACAAAAACAGTAAACCCTGCAAACGTAATGTTTTGTGCATATAACCGGCTTTAAAGTTCACCTGGGTCTACCCTAAAGGATGAAGGATCTGTTTTTTGGCTTGTCTGGCTAACAACCCAATGAGGAGGAAGCATTTGTACTCCACCTACTACACTTACTATTATCTGTTTGCCATTGGCTTAAGTTTGTCACACCTCCATTCATATCAAATCATACTTTCAGAAAAAAAGCTATGTAGGTAACAAGTCTTGTTTATGACTGAACACCAACTGGGTACACCCACGTGTACAAAACATAAACAAGCGTTGGTGACCTTAGCTAACATCGAACTTTCATCCTGTACAATTCTGCCACAATTATATCACCATCTTGATAAAAGTCTAAGTAAAACTTGTATGTAATATATATAACTTATTTTTGGGCCTATTTTGAATACAAATCTGAATTGTATACATTTGTTAGTGGATAAACCTTTATAGAAACCTTTACAGAATTTGTCAACTCCATATTTGCATGACCAAATAAATGAGGTGGTTTCAAGACGGACAAAAAGGCTGTGCTGAATAACACATTGGTTATTGCTGTTATGTAGACCTATTGATTATCAACATTTGTGAGTGGTAGGTCTTGTGTGTTTTCATGGATCAGGGAAAATGCAGAGCTGACAACAGGAAAGTTATACTGCTTTCACCCCACATTTTAGTAGTGGCAAGACACAGCTTGGTTTGGCTTTATTCAAGTCACTACAGTTTTCATCAACTCCAAATATAACTTTTAGTTAGTTTTAGATATGTCACTCAAGACACACCCCTTTGCTACATAAGTTTAGTTCATTGTGTTCTCTCTGGCTGACCAGTAGGTTATTGACCAAGCAGTGATCAACAGGATGTGAAATTTCATAGAACCTCATCCCAAAGGATATGACATCTTAGCAACATGAGGAACTACTGTATAGAAATATTGAGTCTGTAAATGGAAACAGTGACTGGCATGATATCCATCGCATTACCTGTTATTAGCACTCAAACTATCCTTCATTTGCTGTTTTTGGACAAACAGGCAATGTATTTGTTTTATTGTCAGAGTTAAGCCATGTGTCTTTAACTAATATAAATTTTACTTAACCATTGTATTTTCCTGAAACAAAAAAAGCGTAAGAATTAAAGGGGCACTTAACTTGAACAATGAAATGCTTGGCTGCTATCCCAGAGAGATGGTTGTTCTCTACACACACACACGCACACACACACACACACACACCGCACATGCTTGGTTGGGGGAAACAGCTGGGAGCTCATCATTTCTCAGTCTTCCATGCAAAAAACTGAGTTCTGGTTTGTAATGATCAACTGGAGGCAAGTGAATAAGAGGACCTAACATTGTTGACTTGAATAATTGTATTTTTTGTTGTTCTTTTTGAGACTGGCTCAGTTATATTAATACTACAATTATATTAAATAGGTTAGAAAGTGGATTTTTAAGTTTTGAACAAACTAAATATTTTTATGTTTGATTACCACTTTTTTAATACATGGAAAAAGGCCAAGATAATGAAGATTTCTATTAATTAATGTGATGACCTCTTTCACAGTCCACTTGCATCTGCTTAATGATCTGATCCTGGTTGGTTGCACTTTAAATCATTGTTGGCCATTGCAAAGTGGTATTGACTTGTCTAAACGGTCAAAGTCCAAGAAGTGTGGCTTCACATGCACACCTGCTTGTCTCTGGTTCATATCAGTGGTGTAACTTTTTAAACACTGCTACTGCTGAATGAGTAGAAAAACAACCAACGATAATATTAAGTCATGTTCAAATGTGGATCACTAACAAAGAATAGTAAATACTGTTGTATAATAAATTGGTGGTATTAAAAAAATGAGGACTGGCTCATCATTATCTTATTTTCAAGTGAAAATTAAGTTTTCTGTAAATGTGTTTTTCTCTCAATTTATTCCTGAAGCAATTTCGGTTGGACAATTAATCAATTTCATCAAATGAAATCCAACATAATCCCCTAAAATCACACTACTGTGTCATAGTCATGGTTTAGCCAGTTTGGTTAATTAAAATAAGTTGTTCTTTTTCCTATGTTGTGCTTACTGCTCAAGCACACATTTTCAGGTTGCCTTTTCGAATGAAATAGTTTTTATTTTCATCCACTACTGGCAGAAAATTAACAATAATGATCTTGTTTTGGATTATAAACAAGTAACTGTTAAACATGCTTCATATTAAACATCCCAACTTCACATCTTTCACTTCCCAAATTAAAGAATCAAACAAAAGCCTGCTAATACAATAGTCACTGTTGTAGCATATGGTACTATGAAGACTACATCTAGAAGAAAATTAATCTGGAGAAAGAGGAGTCCTTTCTTAAAGTTGTAATATTAGTGCCATCTTAGCGATGCTATGTTAATGAGTATAATACCCTGGAAATCAATGACAAATAAAAATGTTAATTCAACATAGTCAGTAATTTTTAACAAAAGTGAATGCCCACAATGTCAAATTCATTACCAATAACCAACAAATGGAGCAGGTAGCACTTAAAATCCCAACAACAATTACAACTATACACATGTTTTTTTGGGTTGGTAGATGTGAATTAATAAGGTTTAAATGATTTTTTTTGTAGTGGATTTCTTGCAAAACAAGTCACTATCCATGTAATTTTGTGATCAGGTGAGAATGTCACGCCTCTTGAGATTTTGTTACACGTGCAGTAACACCACTGACAACTCCTTATCGCTTTTCCACTAACTTTCCTTCTATAGAGCTTGGTACACAATGGGTTAACAGAGCATTTCTAAAAGTTTCAATCCCCTCCCCCTAAACAACACCCTCTGGAATGGTCTGTCCCAGTAGTTCACATGACACATGTGTATCTAAGTGTGTATGTTTGTGAGTGTGAGAGAGTAAAGCTTGGTGTGTGTTTTCTTTCTACCATATAAAGGTGCCAACTTGCTTAAGACGCAAAGCTCTCCTTTTTTGCTACCTTCCCTTTTGCTATCCCACCAGGACTAAAAACTTGGCTTGTGCAGCCATATTGAAGTTCAAGCTCTGTTCAGTTGCTGACAAACATGGAAGGATTGAATGATGTTCATGATGATGGATCTTTCATGTTCACCTCAGAGTCTGTTGGAGAAGGACATCCAGGTGACTTTCA
Source organism: Danionella dracula (assembly GCA_900490495.1). Taxonomy (NCBI): domain Eukaryota; kingdom Metazoa; phylum Chordata; class Actinopteri; order Cypriniformes; family Danionidae; genus Danionella; species Danionella dracula. Next base: position 4,140,719 of record UELW01000844.1, on the reverse strand, counting down.
ATTATTATCTTCAAATTAAAAATTTGTGTGTTCTGTATGCACTCAACTGTTCTTCCATTTTTACATATGTATTTAGCATGAAAAGCATTTCCAGGTTTCACTTGCCTCAACAAGCCAGTTGAGTACAAGAGGCTAATCTGGTTGAGCAATGAGATTAAAGTAGAGATTTAAGGCATTTTGAGCAATGGTTCAATGGGGTTCATTCACATTTTGACAACACAACTGCCCAAGCATGATAGATTCATCCATTATTTCCAGACAGAAATACTGAGCCTGAGGCCATTTTTAAATAAGCAAGTTACTGGTATTTTTAAACTCTGGATGCCATTGAGTCTTGCATGGGGGAATTTGTACATTTCAATTGGCTGCTATAGAAATCTGGTTTAGTTGAGCAAATGTTCTTCTTCAGCTCATACTTTCACAGACCAATTACCCTGCAAGCCACGTCAAGAAGTTGAAAATCTCTTCTTTTAGGCTTGGTGCAGACTATTCTCATAATGTTGATTTCCTAGTCCTGCTTTGTCACCCGATATCTTGTCTTTGACAATGTGTTTTCTGATGTAACTCACCTAAACAGTTGCCTCAGCTTACGGGCCAAATATAGACTCAATGATTCTGAAAGGACAGGACTTTTATTGTCCTCCATTTGTTTAGCTCTGGATTTGCATTGTTGAGATTTTCATGTTTCAAGGAGATACCTGTCGAAGCAGCATTGAAATTTTGAAAAAATTTACCGAAATTTTACAGTTGAACAGTCTGAAAAATTACCAAACTTTAATATAAAATTGTGTAATTTTGTTTACAGATAAAATTTGTGACCAAATCAGTGATGCTGTTCTCGATGCCCACTTGAAGCAGGACCCAGATGCTAAAGTGGCCTGCGGTGAGTAAATATTTGAAACAAAACCAACGTCAGTTCTGAATAAACAAGATTGTCAATTTAGTGTGGTCTTCACAAGTCCAGAGTTCAACTGTTGGTCACTTATCTGAACTTGGTTACAGCAATATCTGTTATGTTTAATCCATTTTAAAATAAATTATTCAAAATCCTTTAAATGCCAGTAAATTATAAAGTTACTAATGACTGTTTTTTTTATCAGAGACTGTTTGCAAGACTGGAATGGTGCTTCTCTGTGGTGAGATCACATCTCGAGCAAATGTGGATTACCAGAAGGTTGTGCGAGACACCATTAAACACATTGGTTATGACAACTCAGAAAAAGGTCAGGATTAATAAATGCAAATGTATTATTATCTGACACAGTGAGTTTGTCAGAATTAAACATTTAACTTTCCCCTTTGTTCAGGTTTTGACTATAAAACCTGCAATGTGCTGGTAGCTCTTGAGCAGCAGTCTCCTGATATAGCTCAGGGCGTCCATGTTGACAGACATGAGGAAGACATTGGAGCTGGAGACCAGGTCTAACAATGGCTATAAATGGATTTTGCCATATCTTTCAAAAACACATATTTGTTGCAAGTAAATGATGTAGCACTTCTGTATTTTAGGGGCTCATGTTTGGATACGCAACAGATGAGACTGAAGAGTGCATGCCACTCACTATTGTCCTTGCACACAAACTTAATGCAAAAATGGCAGAGCTACGCCGAGACGGTACCGTCCCATGGCTTCGCCCTGACTCAAAAACTCAGGTCAGAAATGCAACAGTTAAAGTAAGGCCTTGTTCACACGTATACAGTTATTTTGTAACTGTGCTTTTTGTAACGGGGTTACGGGGTGCTTCCACACAAGTTCATTTGAAAACGCTTGCCAAAGGGATTTTTTTTTTTCAACGCTACTGATTTGTTTCCATGTGGACAAGATAACCGTGTAAATTGTGATTCAGACAGAGTTTGACGGAGTTATATGAGCTGTTCAACTGATACAGCAGCATTTGCTCACAAAGCTCCATATGGTTAATGAGAAGGGAGCAAGGGTTTGCACTCCGGCTCTCTGTGTTAAAGCATATCTTCTGAGATGTACAGAACTACACAAGTACAGTCACAGAATAAGAACAACTATAGTCACAAGACAGACGTGCCAGACCACAATAATGTGTGTGTTATTGTGTGTTACCGCTACGGATGTTCTCACCTTGTACAGACGCAAAAAGCATTAGTTCGTAAAAAGAACAATTTCGGGTACAAAAAACGTTATTCTTATCTTCGTGTATTTCCTAGCATTAACAGGAAGTGCTGAAGTCTCAGCCCGGAGTTGAAAGAAGCTTCTGATTGGTTGATTTAACTTCTATGGGTCAGCTGCCCCTTTCTGGGTAGACAAACTCTCTACAATGTTTCAGCTTTCGTTTTACCCGGTTTCGTGTGGGCGCAGTTTTTTTTTCCCTACTCATGTGGACACAATTGTTTTTGTAAACGAGGTAAGAAAAAAAAACAAGTACGTGTGAAAGGGGCCTAAAATGACAAGGAATTCAAGGAAAGCCTAATTGACTTATAACACAAACATGTGTGGTTTGCCGGAGCCAGAACGTGCAGGTTCAAAGCAGCTGAGTGACATTGATCATGCTATCTTATCAGTGTTTACTGAAACAGAACATTGGCCAATAGGTGTAATGCCCATTGAGCAAGAGTTTGACCATGAGGCGGCCTCTTTTAAAGCTTTTGAGAAAATGACCCCGACGTGACATCAAGTTCTGACTTTTCAGAGTGGGGCAGAAGACACAGCTGTGCACCTGTCAGTCTCAAGAGCAACTTTAGCTCAGGAAGCTGAAACCCCTGATCTATTTTAAAGTTCTTTCATTTTCAGACCTTGCAGCTGGATATTTGTTTTGTTGAATGTGTAGTTTAAAGCTATAGAAATATTCAAATTTGATGTTCAGTTTTCTCCTCAACTATAGGTCACTGTGCATTACCAGCAGGAATGCGGGGCTGTTATTCCCTTGCGTGTCCACACAATTGTTATATCTGTTCAACATGATGACAACATTTCCCTTGAAGAGCAACAGCGTATTCTGAGGGAGAAAGTCATCAAGGCTGTGGTCCCAGCTAAATATCTGGATGAAAAAACTGTCTACCATCTGCAGCCCAGTGGACGCTTTGTCATTGGAGGGCCTCAGGTGTGGATCCTTTTTTTTATCACTTAACATAACATTTTTAAAAAGTAGCATAAAGATACATTTAGTCGGCAAGTCTTCATGCTCAATTCTGAAGTGACAAAAATGCAAAGAAAAGAAAACTATGTCACCCAGGACACACTTTTTTCTAGACAGAAATGCTTCAAACTTTTTTCTTCCTCTGTCTTTATTTTCTTCCTGCTATGGTTTATTGATCAGTTCTTCAAATTGCAGATTGTCTCTCCCCTTCTGTAAGTCCTTTTGGACAAAAGTGTCTGCCAATTGCATAAATGTAATAGCCACTTGCATCGTTGCTGATGTCAGTTTCTGATTAGATCCAACTTTATTAGTACTAAATAGTATTTTTTTTTAAATTGACACAAAAACAGCATACAGAAAAATGGTATAAGTGGAGTCAGAATTCTTAAGAGATAAGAATTGGGACTTCATTAAAGCTTTAAGTAAGTCTCGGAATGTGGATGTAACGGGGGTGCAGTGGGTAGCAAGGTCGTCTCACAGCAAGAAGGTCGCTGGTTCGAGTCTCAGCTGGGTCATTTGCCAGTTCTCTGTGAAGTTTGCATGTTCTCCCCGTGATCGCGTGGATTTACTCTGGGCGCTCCAGTGTCCTTCACAAAGTCCTAAGACATGCGGAATAAGAGAATTGGGTGAACAAAATTGTCCATGGTTGTCTACCCCAGTGACTAGTATATGTGAGAAAGATATGTTTAAGTGGGGCTTAATGGGGCAAAACCTTGAAGAATGTGATTTGAGCATTCTGCATTTTACAACCTAAAAAGTGGCCTTAAAGTTATCTTGAAATTCCTGAATATTTAGAGATCATTCAAATGTACCTAAACCATCTTTTATGTGTTAGGAAAATTGTGTGACCCATGGTTGCTCATATGTCTTTGTTGGAACGGTTCATGTTCATTTACAACATTTGGGGACATTAGCAGAATGTAACCTAAAATTTATCTCCTGGTCACAAAAAAAACAAACACAATTTGTTCCCTACATTTGAAGAAAATACACTATAAAGGATAGAAAACGATCTCCTCTATCAGACTCCTTTCTGGACTAAGATCAATTCTGTTAATGTTACATTTGTCACAGGAGACATTCTATCAAATCAATTAAATAAATGTACAACTTTATAAGTTGTGTTTTGATGCCCACTTTCACATGTAGTCTTTTTTTTATCTCACTTTGAAAAGTGTTAATGTCGGTAACTACAAGCCTTGTATTAAAGTACAATGAAAAAAAATCCAAATAAATAAAGTTTGTTATTTATATATATATTTTTTTTAGGTTTCTTCAGTTTTTCATTTTTTCAGAGACTGGACGTAAAAAAGTGAATCTTTTTTTATTTTTAATAAAGAAAACATGAAACCATGAAAACATGAAAAAAATGCAATAAAAAAGTAGCACACACACACACACAGTTGAGTTCAACAAGTTTTGCTAGAGCTAGTTTTTCATCTCTGTATAGCAAAGATAAATAAGCAACTAGGGTAATGACACGACTAAAACTATTCAAAAAGGGAGACATTAACAAGTGTTAAGTTATAGGGGCAACTCTGGATAAAGCCCATTTTGGCATTGATGACAGGCTTACGGTAAGTATTGTTGAGAAACTCCATCTGAATGTTGTTTGTTCAGGGAGATGCTGGGGTTACAGGCAGGAAGATCATTGTGGACACATATGGAGGATGGGGTGCTCACGGCGGTGGGGCCTTCTCTGGGAAAGACTACACCAAGGTGGACCGCTCTGCTGCCTATGCTGCACGTTGGGTGGCCAAATCTCTGGTGAAGTCCAAACTCTGCAGAAGAGTGCTGGTTCAGGTGAGACTAAGATCTTAACTTTGTGGAAACAAAACTGCCTGATTGTTAAAAAAAGGGAGCTGGTATCTGAAACTCGAACACTGGTGTTTTCCAGGTGTCTTATGCCATTGGAGTCGCCCATCCCCTCTCAATCTCTCTTTTTACTTATGGCTCATCAGAAAAAACAGAGAAGGAGTTGCTACACATTGTTAACAAGAACTTTGACCTTCGTCCAGGCGTCATTGTTAGGTAAACAATTAATATGAAGATATGCTCTCATTTTGAACTTCAGTATCATATCATGTTTTAAACTGTGTGTTTGAAAGACATAATGTTTTTCCTAGTGAATTAAGAGGTGTTCTTTGCAAGAAATAAGACTTTGGCTATTTACAGTACATCCATAAAACGGTATATTCATTGAGGTATTGTTAAGAAAATAGCAGACATATAAATCAAATAAAAAAGCTTCTCCAAAGCCTTTAGCATGAAATCATTAATGGTTAATACACACTAAATAAAATGTATTAATTGTTTTATGGCTTTGTTATAACATGACAAGAGCGTGTTTTGTGCATTCTTTAGCATATTTCCACACTCAAATTGTGATGTAATGCATCTATAAAACATTTATAATCTATGTTTTATTAACACTTCTTAGCTGTTTAATCTTATTTTGGTGTACAACTGTGGGTTAAATTAAATATACGTATCCTGTTACATTTTGGAGCTTGCCCTATAGATGGTAAAGGTAGTAACCACAATGATCTCCTTATTTGATGCTAGTTTCATTTTACAATAACAAAACACAATACAAAATATAAAGTTAACTCTTTAATCATGTTCTTGATTAAGGTTCACATTCATCAAGTGACAATTTATTTCAACAGAGACCTGAACCTGAAGAGACCCTTCTACCAGAGTACAGCATGCTATGGTCATTTTGGCCGCTCAGAGTTCCCATGGGAAATGGCCAAGTCCCTCAAGGTTTAAAAGAGTTTACCTTCAGTCATTCAGTGACTTTGTCTTCTGCTGCTCTTCTCCTACTGGTTTCTGTCCCACTTCCATGATTTAAGTTTAGAATGTACTGTAAATGACGTGAATCGGTTATTAAGTTTATGAAGTCAGGCTTTATTTAAAGGCCTATTTGGAAAGGATCCCTTAAAAGAACCGGGTGTCATGTAATCGGTCCATACAAACATTCCCATCTCCAGAAGGGCCACATTAGCACCACACAACATCCTCCAATGAAAGATGCATTCATTATGCTGGTTTGAGAAAGCCAACTTACTGTTCTAGCTTTTAAACGTATTATTAGTAGTAGTATTGTGTTGGCTTGAGTAATCCAGCCAACATACTGTTATTGCTCTTAAACTTATTATGTTGGCTTGAGGAATCTGTTACTCATACTGTTGTTGTAGATAAACGTATTATTAGTCTTACGGATTCTTTATACATTAAGCTACAGACACCTAACTTTCCAGAAACACCTCAAATGACTCACATTTCTATTCTATATCTTTTTATACTCTAAAAGGTCACAGTTTCTCTAAAACTATTTATATAAAAACAACAACAAAAAAATTATTTCCATCCTGCTCTATTTCCTTCAACTTTAAGGTTTAGAGACAAAATACTATATCAACATGCTAGAGATTTTTGTCCTCTTTCACACAATGCTGTTCATATTTCGTTAGACTTACGTTTTTAAACTAGAAGACTGAAACCAAAGAGAACATCAGTAAACCTCTCGTTAACTGCCATTGTAAGCTTTACAGGATTTATTGAGAAAAATACAAACATAGCCTATTTCTTACTCGCCACTAATCGATCTGTTTTTGGCCAATTAGACGTATTTTGATTGTTGAAGCCTTCTGGTTCTTATGGTTTAAGATTTATTTCGGTAGCTAAAGCCATAAAACTATACCTTTAAATGCAAGCTGATAGATAACGATGCAGTAGGTTCGCTTTGTGAGGAATAATCGGACTTTTCTAAGGCACAGAGGTTTATTTGCTGACATGAGCTCCCCTGAAAACCCAAATTTGGTTTATAATAAAATTGTAATTGGTTTAAAATGGTTATTTAAAATCAATGCCTTGCTAATAATTTATCATTAGGAGTCTCATTGCAAAATACCTTTTACAATTGGTTTACAATAGAGTCATGCAGTCTTTATAGAAGGCTCAAATCAAATTTACCAGCCTATCAATGCTTGTGAATTAGCATATTTATGTTAAGCAATGCCCACTTAACTACAGAGATTTCAAAGCCAAATAACTCTGAAACGAAGAGACCTACATATGTAGGGGTTGTTTTATCTTGACTCTATTGGAGAGTGGATTTGAACATGTCTAGTTTGCATAATGATTTAGGCCACACACACTATTCTACAGAAACTTCAAAACCAAATATTTCTGAAACTAAATGTTATTTTACATTTACTTTACATAAAAAAAAGTTTTATTTCTAAAAATAAAGAAATACAATTAAAATTATTATTTTCAACTGCCAATGTTTTCTATGTTGTTAGATTTAAATTTTTTGGTCAATTAATTATAGTGTGGCTGTTGTTTTAGCTTAACCCTAGAGGAGAGTGGATATTTCTGAAACTAAGATATCTTAACCAGAGTGGGGAGTGGATTTTAACATGGTCTAATTTGCATTATTAATTTGGCCACGCCCATGTTTGTACAGAAACTTCCAAGCCAAATATCTCTAAAACAATATGCTTGATTTCTACAAATTAATTCTGGTCGCGCCCACTTTTCTAAAGAAACTCAAGCATCTCAGAAACAAAGTGACCTACAGGTGTGGAGGTTGTTTTATCTTTATCCTAGTGGAGGATTGGATTGAACATATCATGCAGTCGCATAAATTAGTTAAGCCATGCCAAAATTTCTATGTAAATTTCAAAGTCAAATATCTTGGAAATTAAGAAACATACAGGTGCAGGGGTTGTTTATTCCTTGAACATAACCAAAAGGGATTTTAACATAACCCACAATTAAAACTTACCAGCTTTTTCAAAATAAGATTTCTCTGAACTTGCTCAAGCCAACATCAATGTTTAGGTACCGGACTTTAAAGTCTAATTATTGTTATTATAGTTATTATTATGACCAAAATTCTAGAACGCTACTCCTAGATACTTCAAGCTACGGACTTCAAACTTTTTTCATGAATTATTAGACAGCGCCTACTTTTCACTAAAACTTCAAAGTGAAATACACAAGATGTGGCAGTTGTTTCGTCTGAACCTTAGTAAAGAGTGAAATATACCTTGACACTAAATTTGGCACATAAATAGGCCACACCCTCTTTTAACTAAAACTTTGAAATCAAATATCTTGAAAACTATGCAACATACCGATGTAGTGCTTGTTTTATCTTAACCCTAGTGGAGAGTGGAGCTTAACATACTAAATTACCAAATAAGCTTTAAAATTTTCACAACTTCGCAAAGCTTTATCAAACTTTTAAAGATCCGCTTTCTCAAGCCAACATAAAGTTTTCTTACCAAACTTTAAAATCTAGTTTAGATAATTAGCTTTTTTTAGTGATGAAAAAAGTTCTCAGTATGTAAAAGTATGCCTGGAATTTTGGGTAGGCTTTAATCTTAATCAGTGGTTTTAGTGTCACTAATTGTCTCACCTAAAATGTCTTTTACCTACAATTTAATGGCGTGACGTTTTTGATAAACACAGTGCAGTATGGAAACAAGGCCTTCACATGATAGAGCGGACCATTGGAAGCTTTTATTATCTGACAATCATCTTCCTCTCATAAACTTAAAAGTCTTAAAAGTTGTATCTTACGTTCAGATCAACCACTGGCTAAGTTTTATATATTTAAACTAAGTTAGTTTTTAATGTAGGATTTTGGATGAGGGGTTTCACTAATACTGTTTTTGTTTATGCATGCATCCTATGCTGGCATTAGATTGGAAAGCTGGGTGGGGGGATATTTGTACTGGGAGTTTGTTGAACAACAAACAAAACCAGGTTTTGATGCACATTTGAACTGTGCAAGGAAACTACTATGTATTGTATTTGTCCTCTGTACATTTAGAATCAATATAAATCTGTAAAAACAATCCAGTAATTACCTTTTATTTCAGATTTTATAATATTGTTTACATTATTGCAAGATCTGGCATGTAAATAATTGTGAATAATTAAAATGTGGAAAACATACTTGTCCGGTGTTGTTTTGTGAGTAATCAAAGGTTAATAATGATTAGCTTAATTTATTTGTTCATTTTCACTCCAGCATTTTTACTTGTTTTCCTAAAATTGTGAAGTAAAACATGAAATCGTTTAGCAATAACTTCGTAAATGTCTCTACAGACAATATTATGCCTAAAACAAACAATTGAAATAGTTTGAGAAATGTCAAAGTCCAAGGCAACAACCAACAGGGTCGTGAGGGACACGACCCTGTTGGTTGTTAACAAAATCCATTTGTCTAGATAAGCTGATTGGATTTTCAAGACAATATGGGAAACTTCAAGGCAAAAAAAAAAAAAACATTTCTCCTCTCACATATTCTTAGTATTGTTTTTTGTCACATATACAGTAAAGCCTTTAAAAGTAGTTTTTCACAGATTATGGATATCCATCCATCCATCTTCATGTCGGCTTTATTCCCTTTCGGGGTCGCCACAGCGGAATGAACCGCCAACTCACTGGCATATGTTTTACGCAGCGGATGCCCTTCCCTGCCGCAACCCATCGCTGGGAAACATTCACACACACATTCACACTTTAACACTATGGACAATCGTTCTTACTCAATTCACTTATACCGCATGTCTTTGGACTTGTGGGGAAACCGGAGCACCCGGAGAAAACCCACGCGATCACGGGGAGAACATGCAAACTCCACACAGAAATGCCAACCAACCCAGCCGAGCCTAGAACCAGCGACCTTCTTGCTGTGAGACGACCGTGCTACCCACTGCGCCACCGTGACGCTCCATTTATGGATATTGTTATTGTTAAAAAAACAATGTTGTTTTCATAACTCCTGAGGGTTGGAGAAAGCAGGAACTCTTGATTTGAGAAACTCTTACTCTGCTCAATGTATGTTTACTTTATCACGGCCTTTGTGTAAAACAAGGTTTGATACCTGCTTCTCTCAGACACTCAAACCAAAATCTGAAATCCTCTTCAGTCAGTGTTTAAATGAATAACTTGCTTGCGATAAAAACTTCTGTAAGTACCATATGTAGCTTTTTTTAAATTTTTTTAGCAAGCATTTGTGTTATGGCTTTAACCTGAGATTTAGGAAGCTTACTTCCTAGGGGTATTGAGTCATAATGAGGGCACTCTTCCTTGGCACAGAGATGCAAGAGGAAGATTCTGCAACACTTAGTGTGGAAATCTTTCACACTACGATTACAGCTCACTAACTACAGGGTAGTTACTGTCTACTTATAGGGTAATTACGGTGTATTTACAGTTTACTTGCTAATTATATACTGTGTATTTACAAAGTACTGATAGGGTAATTATAGTGTAAATACAATGTACCAATATGGTAATTACTGCGTAATTATGGGGTAGTTACTGAGTGATTACTCAGTACTATTGTTAGGATGTGCAGATCAGTGAGGAACACTCGATTATAAACACATTAGCAATAGCGTATTCTCCAGCTTTCTTCCCATCTTAAAATTTAACGCACACCTCACAACGATGGTGAGAGTAAAAATCATTTCTTCCACTGAACAGCCATAACACTTACAGACTTATCTAACAATCATACACTAATCCAAGAAAGTTATCCAATGTTGACATGGGTTGACAATACTTTTATGTTGTGTTTCTAAAAATGCAATTGAGTGTAATCAGACCAAAATTACAATGTTTCAATAACTTGTTTCGTAACTTGTGGGGTTCGCTGAAAGGAACATCAGAGTACACAGGCAATGTTTTAATTTATGTAATTAATCTGTGTATTTTTTCGTCAACCATGTTTAACACTAAACAATCTTTACATATAGGTGATAAGAATTTCTACTTTTTTATATATCACATGAACACCTTTTTTCAGGGTGACTTTACCTTCAATTTGTACAAAAACCTTTGATGTGATAGCAGACTAACACTTCTCACCAGGAGTCTGAAATATTATGTTATAAAGTGTTATGGTAAAGAATCCATGCATCCTATGATTTGGAAAAACCTTTTAAGCAGTTTGTGTAAAAAAATGTTAAAAATTAAAACCATACATGGACGAAGTTTCTTGAGACTTGTGAAAACGTGACGGTATGAGATAAAGATGTGGAATCTGTAATACATCCATCCATCCATTCTCTCAAAAGAGAGCCCTGAGACCGCTGCCGCAGTGTAAAACCCCCCAAACCTCATCTGTGGCTCTAAACTCATCTGGAAGCAACTCTCGTTGATCTGTTAAGGGCTCTATGCTGGAAATCAGTGACCTTGCAATATGTCTACATAACAAGCAAGTGCCCTGTGTTACACAGCTTACTCCTTACAGAGGAGTCCTGCAGAGAAACAGAAGAAACCTTCCAAAGACAGAGCAGGAGTTTCCTGTCTGCTTAAAATTACAACTAAACCATCAGTACAAATATATTTTCTAAACATAAGGTCACAAAAAAAAAAAAAAAAATCACCCTGTAAATGATATGTAACACAACTAATAAGCAAAATTTTTACCTTCTCAATGAAACATGGCTGGATGACGGGTGTAGTGGAAATATTCTCAATGAAGCAGCTCCCCCAAATTTTAAATGTATGAGTGCCTGTCAAAAAAAACAAGAGAGGAGGAGACACTGCCACTCTTTTTAGAGATGTCTATGAGTTTAAACAAGTCGACTTTTGGGATTATTCCTAAATTGAATATCGGGGTACAGGGCTGAAAGGTTCTCCTCAAATTCTACAAACCAAACCTTACCGACCACCAAAATACTCTTCATCTTACTAGGGATTTTAATATTCACATGGACAATCCTGATAACAATGCTGCTAAGAAACATAAAACCGTTCTGGACACCTTTGGCCTAACCCAGCATGTGCAGTGCGCCGCTCACAATCGTGGACACACACTGGATCTGGTGCTAAGCCAGGGTCTAAACATCTCATCTACTGTTGTTAAAGATGTTTTACTAAGTTAAATCCTGCTCTGTCAGAAAGAGACTCAAAAATAAAAACACTAGTGAGCGTTTTGTGACAGCAACACCAAAACATCTCTGCTGGATATGCTGATGTTCTTCTTGATTTGTTCAACTAAAATGTTAATACTGTCATTTATGACCTTGACACTGTGAAAATAAAAAAACCAGGTAAATAGAAAGCACCTTAGAGAAACTCAAAAAGAGTACAAAGTATGAAAAGAATGTGCAGAAAAGCTGAGAGAATAAGGCGGAAAACAGAACTTGTTACCTGACTAGCCTCTGCTCTCAGTGCGAGTGCTCACGTCACCTCACATTAGCTCCTGCGAAGGTCAGGAAACAATACATATTCTTGTCTAAATATCAAATTAATTGAGCCTGTGCAAAGGAAGCATCAAGCTGAATTCATAAAATTTATGAATGTGATGGCAGACACGGTATTTTTTTTATAAAAAACCTATACTCTTTGTCAACAGGATGTAGAGTACTCCAGATGTCTACAAACCCAAGATCTTCACATAAATGCAGAAATGCTGAGCAATCTGGGTTCCTGTCTCAAAAAAGATTTATTAAGCAATTAAAATCTCCACCTCCAATAGTTACATTTGCTGGTCTAGAATTTACGTCTAAAAACACTTTAGTGATAAAGTCTGATGTGTGAACTGGAGGATAATAAAAGTTTAGGATGACAATAGTTTTACCTTGCCAGAGTGCTTCAATAAGAACATATTTACCACCTCTATCTTTAACGGCGTTTAAATCCTTAAATGCTAAGTTACGCCTAATAAGGACAGTTACGACTCTACTTCTTGATGAAAAAGATGAAAAATGTACCTGTCCATGAAAGCCCTCTGTACTTTCAAGTGTTCAACATCATTTAAATGGTCTCTTGTAAAAGAGCAATCTCAATATTACTTGTCTTTAAAAAAAAGTAAATATTTTTATAGGGTTGTGCATACCTCTAATATTCCAAGTTGAGGTGGGCATAGTTTATTTTTATTTTAAATCTAGATTAATCTGTATTCATTTTGAAATAAATCTAGATTATTCTAGATTAAAATGCCTCATTTTAAATTTGCCAAATGCATTCAAAACATGCATCTCCAAAATAATGAGTTGCTATTTTAAACGGTTAAGCAAGAGTGTAAAAGTAATTTATATGTTGACAAAAACAAGTATCACAGTAAAACATATAATGTGTATTTACATACAACATTAAGGTAACAATATTACACAAACCATTTTTAAGAAAGTTCAACGGTTTGATTTTTTTTAGCAGAATTTACTTGAAAAAAGAATGTAAAAAACACCAAATAATTTAACCAGACACATATTATTTTTAAGCTGCTTATAAGGCTTCATATTCTTTTTAAAGCAAAATCTACTTAAATAAATCATGTGAAAAATCCTTAAATAATTACCCAGACTTGACATTTTGCATAATATTATTAGTGAAATCACAATTTTTACTTTAATCAGATAATACAAAATTTGCTTAAACGTAATAAGGAAATTTTCTCCATTATATTTAAAAACCGTTTCATAATGAAATGAATAAATAAAGAATTTTAGTGTTAAACATGCTTTTATTGCATGTTTTGCCAACACTGTAAAATACAAAAACATTTACAGCATTTTTGGTATCTGTATAACTTTTGAGAAAACACTGACATTGTAATTGTAAAACAAGGACATCACAATATAAATTGGTTGTTGAAATAACAAGTTCAGCTATAACAACTTTGGTTAACAATGGCCTCTCTTCAAGAGATCTTAAAATATTCTAAAACCAGATACAAATAATTAAATTAAATTACACAACAGTGTTGAACTTTCACTTAACCTTGGATGGCCTGAGAGTGAGGAAACCACTCATTAAACAGCCATCTAAATATTATGAATTCACTATAGGAAAACCTTTCTTATTAAACTTTATATGAGAAAACCTTTCTTAATATTCAGTCGTCTGAATATTATATTCACTATATATACTGCAACATTACCCAAACACTGGGTATAATATATATAAAAGTAATAAAACCAGATAACCTGTCTTTGAACAAACTTGAAAAATCTCAAGCCAACAGACGCAAAAATCTAACAAACAAGCTTGTAACTGTATTTTTGGGGAAAACTTGCAAGCATCCATTTCTAAAAAGAGCTTCTGAAAGGCCTCAAACGTGGGCCTCAATTGCTTGGGATAGGTGATGTTTAGTGCATATGTAAGTCCAAGAAGAATTGAGCAAGCCCTAGACAGATTTTCCAAGCCTGCCATAACTTGCACACCCTCCAAGATGATGATGAAGTCACAGGCCACCTTTCTTATTGCTGACTGCGATTTTCATGACATGCTCCAGTAGACTTTGTTGAACATCCTCATTCTCACACCGTAAGGAAAACATAACATGTTTATTTTTAAGGTCTGTTTTTTTTCTATATATCATTTTTTTAGATTAAAACTAAAATGTTAAATGCAGATTTCAGAAAACATTAATGATCCGAAATAGTTCAAGAAACTTACGTTGTACTCCTGGACAAGATCCTCCTCCTTTTTGCCCAAGTAGCCCAGGGATTTCCTTAATTTTCAGCAAAGAATGTAAGGAGAGAAACATAGGGGTAGGGAAGAAACGTAGGGGTAGGGAAGAAACGTAGGGGTAGGGAAGAAACGTAAAGGTAGGGAAGAAACGTAGGGGTAGGGAAGAAACGTAGGGGTAGGGAAGAAACGTAGGGGTAGGGAAGAAACGTAGGGGTAGGGAAGAAACGTAGGGGTAGGGAAGAAACGTAGGGGTAGGGAAGAAACATAGAGGTAGGGAAAACAACTTTAATAGTATTGTTTGTGCTGGATTTGGTCAGTAGATGTAAGGGTTAAAAAAGTGCTCGAATTCTGCTATACTGGAGAGGAAATCCTCATGGATATCAAAGACCTCCTTAACTGTTATTGTAAGGTCATCAAAAGTTTGGGGCATTCCCTAAATGCTGCAGGATCCATGCTTTCATCTGAATGCTTAAAAAAACAATTAGATTAACCGTAATGAAACATTTGACATAAACCTAAAGTTGGAATAACCATCTAATAAGAACAGCAGATATGATGTTTCAGGATGACAAAGTGTGTTTTACCCAAACAATAAAGTGTCAGAGGATACCAATTAATGATCTAGAAGTCTTGACAATAAGACTAAGGCTTTTGTCCAAAACAACAATCCGAATAATTTCAGCTAAGTCAGGTAAACCTCTGGTACAACCATAAGGCAGAGAATCATGCCCACTCTGTATGTTGCTCCCAGGTAAAACAAGATGTGGAGAGACACTTGTTTATTTTGAAATGTTTTTTAAGGAGTGCTGTACCAACAAAATTACTGAAAGAATTGCTACAAATAGCTCAAGAACCATTTCTAAATATTATAAACTCATCTCTAACGCTAGGTTACGTTCCCAAACAGCTAAAACATGCAGTAATTAAACCACTAATCAAGAAAAGTCACCTGGATCCTACTGAGTTATCCAACTATAGGCCAATCTCTAACCTTCCGTTCTTGTCAAAAATATTAGAGAAAGTTGTGATAGCACAGCTCAGCTCCTTCTTACAAAAGAGCAACTGTTATGAAGAACTTCAATCTGGATTCAGAGCGCATCACAGCACAGAGACTGCGCTGGTTAAAATTTCAAATGATCTATTACTTGATTGGGATCAAGGAAATATCTCTCTTCTAGTTCTGCTAGATCTCAGTGCAGCCTTCGATACGATAGATCACAGGATTCTCCTCGAGAGATTAGAGAACGATGCAGGCATCCAGGGCCAGGCTCTAAGATGGTTTAACTCTTACCTCTCTGACCGGAGTCAGTTTGTTCATGTAAATGGAGACTCATCAGACACAATAGCAGTAGAGTATGGAGTTCCTCAAGGATCCGTTTTGGGACCCATCCTATTCTCAATATACATGCTGCCCCTTGGCAAAATTATTAGAAGACATGGTGTTAGTTTCCATTGCTATGCAGACGACACCCAGCTCTATATATCAGCAAAACCTAACGACCCTTTAAAGCTAAATAAGATCTCAGAATGTGTCGCTGATATCAATGATTGGATGAATGAAAATTTTCTTATGCTAAATCCAGATAAAACAGAAATATTACTTATTGGCTCTAAAAAGCAATTACAGAATCTCTCTGCTTTACATATGGAACTGGGGGGACACACTCTTAATTTTTCCACTACAGTTAAAAATATAGATAGTGAACTGACGTTTAAGAATCATATCTCTTATGTTACTAAGACTGCTTTCTTTCACCTCAGGAATATTGCTAAAGTGCGGAACATGCTGTCTATCGTAGATGCAGAAAAATTAGTGCATGCTTTCATGACCTCCAGAATGGATTATTGTAACTCTCTGTTAGCCGGCTGTTCAGCCACCACGCTACAAAAATTACAGTTAGTCCAGAACGCAGCAGCTAGAGTTCTCACAAGAACAAAGAAATATGATCACATTACACCGGTTTTGTGCTCTCTTCATTGGCTTCCTGTACAATATCGCATTGACTACAAGATTCTGCTCCTTGCCTTTAAGGCGCTGAATGGCTTGGCTCCGGCCTACCTGAGCAGTCTCCTCTCACGATATATTCCAGCTCGCTCTCTCCGATCAAAAGAAGCAGGACTATTGATTGTACCAAAGGTTAGTAAATCCACAAGAGGTGGAAGAGCGTTCTCATATAGATCCCCGAAGCTCTGGAATAAACTACCGGATGTTGTCCGCAGCTGAACTACGCTCACAGATTTCAAAACTAAATTAAAAACATATCTGTTTAAACTGGCATTCCAATAATTATCTCTTGGTATTTGTCTAAACAGATATGGTGCCTGAGCAC
The DNA here is from genome assembly GCA_900490495.1 of Danionella dracula. Lineage (NCBI taxonomy): Eukaryota > Metazoa > Chordata > Actinopteri > Cypriniformes > Danionidae > Danionella > Danionella dracula. Next base: position 4,123,828 of record UELW01000844.1, on the reverse strand, counting down.
CATATACATACAAACTGTTTGAAAAAACAATGTGGTTCAATGTTCCTCTCTAACCTATCCTCATTATTTATCTCTCCTCCTGCAGCTGATGCTGATCACTTGTTTGTTGTCTATGTTACAGTTTACTAACCGTTTTCTCCATTTCTTAGTTCCTGTTTTGTCTTTGTTTGTTTTTTGTTTTTCAGGTCCTGTCCGGCAAACCGTTCATCGATGGATTTTTAGTTTGTATGTTCTTTATGCTGGGGAGGTGATTAGCACCTGCCTCAGTCAGCGGGAGTCCCCTCTCAGAGGGAACTCCTGTCTGCTCTGCCTGATCCTCATGGGGACTTTGTGAAGCTGCTTTGAAAGCAATTGCTAAAGAAGCGCTATATAAAAACTGATTGATTGATTGATTGTACCTCTACATGCAGAAGTTCCAAAGGCATAGTGGAAACTTTACTCACAAGCAATGACATGTTCTCAGGTGTGGCATGCAAGTGTTTAGCTGATTAGCTGATATCTTGTAGCTAAAGACAAGACATTTTTGAAATTTGTAGTATATCTCACTACACGCTTGAAAAATGTATGCTTAGCTTCAAAGCGTATTGTCCAAAGTCCAACGACTGGACCAAAATACTCAATTAATTCAATTAATGCTCCAGGAAAAGATGTTTTTGTAGCAGTCTGTAATGTGGAAAAAGTTCAAGAAATTGATATCAATGTTCCCTTTCAGGAACTCGAGCTGCGTCCAATGCTATGGGGACGCAGCGTCTCGTTCCCTCAGGGAACCTTGGTTACCTACGTAACCTGAGACGTTCCCTTTCAAGAACTCGAGCTGCGTCCAACGCTATGGGGAACGCTTGCTGCGTTTCCGGCTCTGAATTCTATGTAAAATCTCGTCCAATGGACAGGTGTGACATCATCCGAGCGTGACGTCGCACCCGCAATGCGCAGTATAAAGGAGCCTGCGATGGAGATGGCCACCAGCTTTTCTGCATTCAGTAAGCGCTCTTTATATGTCTTCTTGTTCCAAAAGTGTGGAAAATTATATCTTGTACTTGTTGCGAGAGAAATATTGAAGCTTACGAGCTATGTTTGGCATGCTAATGGGAGTGGAGAATAGCCGCTCTTGCCGAGGCAGAGCGCCCGTTTGGGGTCACCGGCTTCGACTCGCACGTGCTCCCTATGGCGAGTGGGAGCGGAACACGCCAAGTGATGAACTTAGTGAATGTATGCAATGCACACACTCTCCGCTCCCGAAGAGCGTGTTTTCAAGAATATTGCTCTCCTCTGTGCACAGGTGGCTAGGCTGCTGCTCCTGCTGAGGCGGAGCGCCCGCTTTCATCACCAGGTTTGAGTCGCACGCGCTCCATGTGGCACTTGGGAGCGGATCATGCCCAGCTGTGAGCATTGTGAATGCACACTTCGCTCCCGGAGAGCATTAGCATTTGAAAGTGCTCTCCTCTGTGCCCAGGTGGCCAAGCTGTTGCTCCTGCTGAGGCGGCAAGCTGGTTTTGAGCACCGGGCTCGACTCGCACGCACTTGCGGGCGGATCAAGCCCAGCCAGCTCTTGACACTCCGCAGCTGGTAGCCGCTGTGCTAAAACCGGCACAACCGTTCTAGGTTGAGGAGTGGTTGGAGGTTGTGACTTGCGCAGTCAGAAGGTATCTTCTGGCCGCCAGCGACACAGGCCCCTCATTAGAGAGCTAGCTTGATGAACGCTTTAGGCACCCGCGTCGCAAACTCCACGCCGGGGCCTTCCGTTTTCCCGAACCTGCACACCGAGGAAGTAGGTCCAGGAATCAGCCTAACAGCCTGCCTTTTTATCCAGATGTTCACTATCGAACATCTAGGGGATGCAGGGGCGTGGTATGGGACGATTCAAGGTGGACAGAGGCTTGCGAGCTATCTCTCCCTTGTTATGAACGTCATCCCTGAAGGTCCCGGCTCTCCCCACAAAGCCGTCCTGAGCCACCTCGGCCTTGGTGGGGAGGGCTTACCTGGAGTTCTGCTGGGTGGGAGCAGACTCCTAAGGCTGCTGCTTCTGGGTACAAGGAGGCCCAGAAGCGGAGTGTCGCTGCCTCCCGAGGGGTGGCGACACAAGCCCTAGCCCAGGGAAAAATGGTCTGAGGACCATCATTTCAATAACGGGCGGCGGCTAAGCGCTCCTGATGGGCTGGGGGGTCTTCAACTTCGAGATGCGCTTCATGGAAAGCTGTTGTCTCTCGGTGACACCTCAACATGTATTCTGCTAACGCTGCCACCCTTCGTGCTTCAGGGAGCGTGTACTTTGCCTCTGTGCTCACCCAGGCTCTCGGTGACCAGGGCTTCCGGTCTTCCATGGAATCCCATGCCTGTATCAGGAGTTCTTCGGTAAGTTCTCCTGACGGCCAGGGAGTCTCCGGCTTCATCGAGCGACGCACATCATGAAGGCTGTCATCTCTCGGCGACCCCTCGCCTCTATTCCGCTACCCTCTTACCCTTGGTGCTTCAGGGAGCGTGTACTTGCCCCTGCGTCCACCCAGGCTCTCGGTGACCGGGGCTTCGTATCTTCTTGAATCCCGTGCTTTATCAGGAGCCGTCAATGACTTACCAGTACCGAAGGCTTTCTTTCAGCCTTTCACTCTCGCCATGACCTTCTCCCAGATCCCCGCAAGAGTGGGCTTTCCCCAACCCAAACAGGTAAGTATGTGGGGTATGGGATTCCACCACATGCGGGTGTGACTGTCTAAACAGGCTAGGATCTCTGCGATCCTAGAGGGGACCAGGAGAGCGAGGCTGGGTCACTCACTGTCGGCTGCAGTTTGAATAACTGCCTTGCCTCTTGGGGCCAGCAGCGACTATTCTTCCGTTGGACGGCTCCATGAGGCCCCTTTAGTGGTAGCTGGGGAGTGCAGGGTTCTCTCCCCAGGGCTCCCTGCTCTGGCTTATTAGAACCACGAGACTAAGGCCCCCGTGCCATTGTCGTTGGAGGGACCCTGTGTTCCTGTCCCAGGGCCCGTGGAGGGCACCGTGCCGTCGAGTAACTATAACCATGGAGGTGTTCCCGAACGGGTGGAGGGGCGGCGGTGCTCAGGAACCGCTCTACCCATAGTCGGTAGGATTGGTCCCATCTCCTTGGCACATTAATTGCCTGGAGTTGCTGGCTGTTTTTTTGTTCACTTTGCACTTCCTGCCTGACATCAGAGGCCATCAGTGCTTCTACGAAAGCACAAACAATATGTCCGTGGTGGTCTACATCAACCGACAGGGGGGGCTAATGCTAATGCCCGTACAAGCTCTGCTCCCTTAGAGCATCTTACATCCCGGGCCGGTTGAATTGGAGGCAGTTGCTGTGTCGCACCTGGGACCGACATCTGGGGGGGGAAGCCCCAGCCAGAGAATGACAGGTCTGAGGACCATCATTCCTATGAACAGGCTGTGGTTAAGTGCTCCTGACGGCTGGGGGGGTCTCCGGCTTCTTAGAGCGTCGCACTTCATGTAAGGCTGGCATTTCTCGGTGACCCCTCGCCACTATTCCGCTACCCTGCCATCCTCAGTGCTTCATGGAGCCTATATTGCCCCTGCGCTCACCCAGGCTCTCGGTGACCAGGGCTTCGGGTCTTCTTGAATCCCGTGCTTTTTCACGAGCCATCACCCCAGTAGCACTGCTTCCCGGAAGCTGACGGCCAGGGGGGTCTCCGGTTTCATAGAGTGGCACACTTCTTGGAAGGCTGTCTTCTCTCGGCGACCCTTCACCACTATTCCGCTAACCCTGCCACCCTCGGTGCTTTAGGGAGCGTATATTGCACCTGCGCTCACCCAGGCTTTCGGTGACCAGGGCTTCGGGTCTACTTGTATCCCGTGCTTATCAGGGCCGTCACTGCTTCCCGGAGTCCTGGAGAATAACATGGGACGGTGGTTCATCCCCGTCCAGAATTGCGGAGACTGTATTTATAGCCCTGGTGGGGGTGCAGCTCTAGCGTTCGGCCTCCAGGCCGAGATCATTGTGACCATTCTCCACTCCAGGGCTCCATCTACGAGGAGGTCTGACACGTGACAGCAACTGTTACAGTGTTGGGGTTTTCCCACACTTTGGATTAGCTCTGCCCGGTCAAGATCGGTGCTAGAGTTCTTTAGGTCAGTGGCAGTCCCCCCCTCTTTTACATCTCGTTGTCTTCGCGGTACCAGGCGACTGAGGCCCCTGATCTGTACAAGAGTGTCCATATGGGACCTGGCCATCATCTTGGGGGTCCTAAGAGGCCTCTGTGAGACTCTGGGCGATGTGTACTTGCGACTTCTTGTCACTTATGACAGCTTTTTCTAAGCGCCATGCTTCCCTTAATAGGAAGGGAGATTACATGCAAAAGACTTTCTGAAGTCTTTCTGCACCCTAAGCCGAGCTATGTCTCGCAGGTGCCTCACGTCGCCCCGTGTCCTATTAGGTTCCAGGCATTCTTCCTCCTCCAGGTGAGTCCCCTGTCTAGGTCCTTATTAGTATCTGCCCAGTGTGGGCATTGGGCTGTTATGTCTGTCGCATGGCTCAGTGGAGCTCAGACCAGCTTGTGTGCTATGGTCCACACAGGCGGACTCTCCTGCTAATACGCAGTCAGTGAGGAGATGGACTGTGGAAAAATGTTATCACCTATACTTAGGTGTAAGCCTCTGGCTTTCTTGCCCCCTTGGGGGCAGGGCACATTCCACAAGAGGTGTGGCGACTAGGGCCTTGTCATCTGATATTCTTCCAGGATTGGTAGCGCTGCGGGATGGTCCATGCTTTTTGATGTTGCTCCGGTCCTGCAATTGGATCTGGATGATTCTCCGGGCTGAAGACTCTGCCAGTCCGGGGCGAATTGGCATGTTTTGACACTCGTTCCCCATAGTGTTGGACGCAGCTTGAGTTCCTTAAAGGGAACGTCTCAGGTTATGTAGGTAACCAAGGTTCCCTGAGGGAACGAGCCGCTGCATCCTCAGGCCACTTCGCCCATGGCCTGACGGCGCTTACTGTGCTTCAAAGCTGGTGGCCGTCTCCATCGCAGGCTCCTTTATACTGCGCATTGCGGGTGCGACGTCATGCTCGGATGACGTCACACCAGTCCATTGGACGAGATTTTACATAGAATTCAGAGCCGGAAACGCAGCAAGCGTTCCCCATAGTGTTGGACGCAGCTCGAGTTCCTGAAAGGGAACCTTGGTGACCTACGTAACCTGAGACGTTCTTAATTCTTGAAGTGTCAAGGTAACCAATACTTTCTGCAGAGCAGCCAGCTCAACAATGTCTTTCAAATTCATGAGGATTTGCCAAGCAGGTTCTTCTACAGGAATTTTGGGCCCAATCAAAAATGGTAGGAGTCTGCACCCGTGGTTTACGTTACAGTTACCTTGACTCATTCAAAACTGGAAAATTGAATCAATTCTCTTAAAATATGTGTATATATACATACATATTTTAAGAGAATTGATTTAATTTTCTCTTAAAATATGTATACACATTAGTTTTTTGATTAATTGCATAAAACTAAAAGCATTTTTTAATTGATGTTTTACTTTTAACTACATAAAACCATAAATCAGGGTATTGTTTATGTGTAGAAGTAAACTTAAAAAAAACTAAGTTTGTTCTTGAACTTTATAACGTCTTAAAAAAAATAAATAAATAAAAATCAAAAAACATGTTAAACAATTAATTTAAAAAAAACGAGATGTTTTCTTCTTCCTAGGGTGGTATGACAGAAAATTATTGAGAAGCACTAGGATAGTGCAATGTCAATGGCAGCAGCTTTGTTTTGTTTTGTTGAGACATTTTGAAAATGTTCTTTATTGCATATTTTGGTTTAACCAATAAAATCGCAAAAAATCGTTTTCTAGTTCACTGCTGAGGATCACTTTTGCATTATGCTTTGCAATTTTTGGGGGGTGCATGCATTTCCTGATGACGCTTCCTCCTCCGTGACGTCAAGTGATTTGGCCAACTTATTGAACGTTGACAATGAATTTCATTAGAGGGGGGAGAGGACCGGTTGATGTGGAAGAGCGTGACGCAGAAAATTACAAGTGAACTCAGATTTAATTCCTTTGGTGAAAAAGTGAAAGGCTGATCCTTTTATTTTTTTGTAAGCGTTGAGCACAAGTTGACATAACACTGAGGAACTTTAGTCCTCATATTTGCAGTGAGCCAAGCAGTGTTAGCTCAACTAAAAGTAGTTCAGGAACAAAGTTCGAAAAGAGTAGATGTCCTTCTCCTGAGAGTAAAGAACTTCATCATCTAATACCACTGTCCTTACAGTGAAGAAAAAAATTAAGCATGAAGTTTTCTGCCTAGAAGAGTCACTGAAACACAGGATCATGGAGCAAAGAAGTTGTGTCAATCAGCACGAGGAGACGCTCCACTCTCTTGTTCACACATGCACCACAGCATCTGGGGAGTTAGCATTTAAGAGAGAAAGTATTTTGCCATTCACTGCTGCTAAAAGACCAATCATCTTGATCAACAATAGTGACGTTCCTGGCCCTTGGTTTAGATCACATGTTGACAGCTGTCCATCTTCTTCTTGTGTTTTAGAAGCTGTGAGTCCCAGTCTGGGATTTTCTGCAGAATGTGGGGTAAGACCTTCCAGGGATGGAGTCACTCTCGGTTCCCCAACTGCGTGGGTACTGTCCAACTAAATACATCCCATAAAATTGGAACTTTTACGCAATTTAGTTTATTTTGATGAAATTAATTAAATAATTGTGAAAATGAAATTGTATTGCATTGTATCAAAATGTGTAAATGTTATAGTTGTTCTTTTTATTGTAATGGAATTATTTATTTGTGTAAGGATTATTTTGTTAATAATAAATCTCTACCTTTTGACCATTCATGTCTAATTATTGTTAATATGATTTTGAATATGATCATTATTGTTATTATTGAAACTATTTTCTATCTGATATAACTGAATTTCTGAATCAGAAATGTAAAACATGTAATAACTCAGCATGTTGGGTCAAAAATGTAACCCAATGTGCTTGGTTAAAGTAATCCAGCACTCGGTCAAATATGGACCAACCTAGCTTTGGGTGATTTTAACCCAGTGCTGGGTTAAAATAACCCAACGGTAGGTTGGTCCATATTTGACCCAGCGCTGGGTTACCAAAATAACCCAAAATGGGTCATTTTAACCCATTGTAGTGAAGGAAGAAAGTAGGAAAAAGAGGCAGAAACTTTCCGTACAAGCTATTTTAATGTCCCGTTATCGAAATAATTACTCAAGAGACATGAATTACGAACACAGTAGCAGCAGCATTTTTATTTAATCAAACTTAAGTATGATAAATAATATCTTAGAGCCAGTGAAGGTTTATGCGGAGCGTAACACAGGCGCGCCTTGGATAGCCACGTCAGAAGTAGAGAAAGCAGAGAGTGAACGTCCGAGAGGTAGGAATAAGAAAACTTTTGAGAAGTTTCCTTGGCTTTCACTCCAGCAACACGTCCCTCCCTTCCATGTCATTTCTGTCTCTCCTCCTTTCAACCATCTCCAGCATGCACACACACACACGCCACTTGCCTATACATAAACTCAATCTTATAGGAAACATTAATATCTATATTACTGATATTACTTATAATTATTAAATTTCCCATTACAGCCCCCCCAAAGAAAGCTTCTCCACCACTTGCCTCCCTCACAAGCAAGGTAAGGTCTTTAAAACACATATTCATGATGAATATGATTCATGAACTACTAATAAGGATGCTCATTATTACTAATATCACATATAATGATTTTAAATTTCTATCACATGCATTATTCAGGGACTTTGAACACACTCCGCTTAACTATTGCTTTTAAAATCATCCATCCATTTTGTTGTCGGCTTTCTTCCCTTTCGGGGTCACAGCAGAATGAACCGTAAACTCCTCTGGCATATGTTTTATGCGACGGATGCCCTTCCAGCTGCAACCCATCGCTGGGAAACATTCACACAGACTCACTCAAACACTATGGACAATCGTTCTTACCTATTTAACTTTGGAAACCGGAGCACCCGGATTAAACCCACGTGGTCACGGGGAGAACCTGCAAACTAAAAGAACTGCAAACTGACCCAGACGAGGCTCGAACCAGCAACCTTTTTGCTGTGAGACGATCGTGCTACCCACTGCGCCACCAAAATCAATTCATGCTTATATATAACATTATCGTTACATTTGAAAAAAAGTGCTACTAAATGATTATTTTCTTAATCACTTTTCTTTATTTTCAAAAGTTATACGTGTGTAATTTCACAGAACAGAAAATGTAAAGTGTGTTTTATGTGTGTATGTCTCTCCAGGCTTCAGAAGAGAATCAGGGAAATTTGCCTAAAGAAAGAGAAAAGCTTTTAATGATACAGAAATTGTTTTTTTCTTTAAGTTACTGTTAAATGAAAATCCATTTTCAGGATTTCAGGATGAAAATCCAATGAAAAATTTTCAGGCTCATTTTTTAACTGTTCCTGAGCCTGTCCTGAAGTGAAAAACACCATTTATAGCCTCAAATGAATGAAATATATAATGATTTTACATACAACGAAATAGTAGTGATAATGCATTTAACTTGAGTGTGTGATATTTTTTTTTACATATGAATGATAAGCAGCTACTGAAAAAAAACTGTTAAAACAATTCTATTCTTGAATGAAAACAAAACACAAATTTAGTTCTGCCTACTTTTGGCTTACAGATTCACAGCTCCAATTGTATTTTTTTTTTTCTTGTCAGGGATCAAGTAATTCTTAAATTATCAAGTAATTCCTAAAAGTAACATTTTTATCATGTTAATTTTAGGAATGTTACTGTACATATAAACAAAAAAGGGAACTACATAAGTGAGTCAAACACAAACTGGTCTATTCTGATTCGCTGGTCTATGCAGAAAGTGCTACCAACTCGATGGAAATTGGAGAGAGAGCGTATATCCAAACGAGTGGAGCATTACTTTAAAATAAAGCTTTTTGTTAACTACCTCATTAACCCACTGCATGATGAATGCCATTTTTCTTAAGTATCCTCAATGAACAATATAACCTCAACAACTATCAGTAATATTATGAATTGCTTTAAAAGTAATTAGTTACCTGGTTAACAGCATCTGGCCAGTTTTGGGTCTCTAGACAGAAAGCACTGTGTTTAGAGTAAGCAGCTCCCTGCTTGCCTTTCAATGAGCCATCCAGGAAATTGGAGGTGTAGAATTGAACCCCAGGCTGCGTGGTGGTAACTTCCAGAACCCGACCGGACCTGGGATGCACCACTCTAAACACATAATTACAAACACAGTCTATTCAGATGATTCAGATTTTTCCCAAGTAACATCCGAGCATTTCAGTTGAATAAATATACATTGTAACTTTAAAGGGACGAGCAAAATCTCAAATGGAGCTAAATTTAAAACATGTCCAATGTATCAGTTCCAGATTTAAGAATCAGACTTTTTTAAAGTGCAAATTTTATACAGACATTAATTCATCACATCAGCCTACACATTAGGCAAATTACATGAATTATTTATGTTCTGTTCCACTTTGTACAGAATATGTTCATACAATATGTCAGAAAATGTAACATGAAAAGAAACCCTTGATAAACTTAAAATGTTCTTTAGATAATTGCACCACTAAACAAAAGTGATCCATATAGAAGGAGGAACTGTATATACTCCATAGAAAACAAAATTCTATGAGGTGTTCAGAAATTGTGTTCACAATCTGAAAATGATCCCATGGTCAATTTCCATTTTCAGTTGCATTTACCGTGCACATTTTCGTTCCATTTTGGGAGCAGAGTGAGAGCACAGACAGAAGTTGTGATCGAAGCCAGGTCCAGGCAGCTCTTTCAGTCTAGGGCCAAGAAGTACAGGATTTCTCAAGTCAAACATGGTGTCCTCAACAGGTTTTACCTCCCCTGAACGAGACAAAGAAGACTAAGTGAACTATACAGCACTATATTTCACTTGAATATAGCTAATAGATAAGGCATTAAAATTACCTGTAGGGATCATTGTTTCATCCACAGGCAGGTAGGAATCAGCAGAAATGGTTACCTCGTGGTCGTAAATATCTGCTGACCCCTGCAGAAAATGGAATTTGAAAATGGTTACATTCTACAACTGGACATACACACACTTAAATCTATAACATAGATGCATTAACAACACAAGTGATCAAAAGTTGCACATGCATTACCATTGCTCTTATTTTTAAACACACCCTCTGATGTTCTGGAACCTACAGCTCATAGAGGTTAGGACAGCTAATCCAAGAGCTTAAATGGTGATATCTAAATCATATAATACGATTAATTCATGGTAGTGTTTTATAGAAAGCTCACAGCTTTTCTGAGTGGTGCCCATGATTCTGCTGTAAACCCAGCAGAATGAAAGTTAGTCTTGATTAATTCAGTGGAAACATTACAATTCATTCAAATCATTAACTTGCTCTGAATTGCATGTGCAACAAATGACTAAATACTAATCCTTAACATGACTCGAAGTTTACAAAAACCTGGTTAAAACAAGCATTTAACTCCCCCCACCCGCCTTGTTCTTTTGTGGATAATCAACCCAAAATATAGCTCTCAAATATAGACAGAGACAGACCTGTCTCTTTGCTGCCCTTCACTGCAAAACTCATCGAGCGGGTCGTCTTCAATCAACTCTCTACCTTCCTGACTCAGAACAACAAGCTTGATGACAATCAATCAGGCTTCAAGAACGGACACTCAACTGAAACAGCTTTGTTGTCTGTAACGGAAGCGCTGCGAGGGGCCAGGGCTAATCACAGATCATCTGCTCTCATCCTACTAGACCTCTCTGCAGCGTTTGACAGAGTCAACCACCAGATCCTTCTCTCCACTCTCTCTGCGATGGACATCACTGGAACTGTACTCGATTGGCTTGAGTCCTATCTCACTGGTAGATCTTTCAGTGTTGGGTGGAAGGGTTAGGTCTCAAACACTCATAACCTACTCACCGGGGTTCCCCAGGGTTCAGTCCTTGCCCCCCTTCTCTTCTCCATCTACACCACCTCCCTGGGCCCTATCATCCTCAGACACGGATTCTCCTACCACTGCTACGCTGACGACACTCAACTCTATCTGTCGTTCCCCCCTGATGACCTGTCAGTAACTACTCGCATAACTGACTGCCTGAACGACATCTCTACTTGGATGAAGAACCATCACCTACAGCTCAACATGGCCAAGACGGAACTTTTGGTAATCCCAGCTCATTCCTCTGTGCATCACGACCTCACCATCCAGCTGCAATCCTCTACAGTCACCCCTTTTCGTTCAGTCAGGAATCTTGGAGTGATTTTGGATGAACAGCTGTCCTTCAAAGACCACATCACAAAGACAACTCGAGCGTGTAGATTTGCACTGCACAACATTCGAAAGATCAGGCCCTTCTTAACTGAACATGCAACTCAACTCCTGGTTCAGGCTCTGGTCCTCTCATGTCTGGACTACTGCAACGCTCTCCTAGCAGGACTTCCATTAAATACGCTCAAACCTCTGCAGATGATCCAGAACTCTGCAGCTCGTCTTATCTTCAAGGAACCGAAACGAGCTCATGTTAATCCCCTCTTCATCACTGGCTCACCATTGCAGCTCGGGTTAAATTCAAATCGCTAACGCTGGCATACAAAACTATCTCCAGATCAGCACCTGTCTACCTCCATGAGCTCATACGCTCCTACATGCCCTCCAGAAGCCTGCGCTCAGAGAAGGAACAGCGACTTGTGGTTCCTTCCCACAAGGGCAGAAGATCTCTCAGCAGAACCTTATCTCTCACTGTTCCTGGTTGGTGGAACAAACTCCCTGATCCAGTCAGGAAAGCAACAACACTAACAGCTTTCAAAAAGCAACTGAAAACTCTTCTCTTCAGAGAACACCTACTATAAAAAAAAAAACTACCTTCTTTTTTTCCTCCTCTGTCTTTATTTTTTTCCTCTACTTCCTCACTGCTTAGGTTTATTGATACAATTTCTATTATGAGAAGCTGAGATAGACTTTGACGGTGTAACAAAATGCATATTGTCTCTCCCCTAATGTAAGTCGCTTTGGACAAAAGCGTCTGCCAAATGCATAAATGTAAATGTAAATATAAAGAGCCTAAATCTTTCTGATACTCATAAACAAGAATAAAAGGGATAAATTATGTTATAAAAGGATTCAATGTGTTTTATTCTTGATCCGGAAGAGTTTAGTACAAACGTAACAGTTAAATGATGAGTGTCTGGAACACTGTGATGTCCATAGTAAGCTTACATTATTTATTTGGTCAGTGTAAACTCTGTCACTTACACTTTAAAACTAAAAAAATGGCTGGGTTAAAATGACCCAATTTGGATTATTTTGGTAACCCAGCGCTGGGTCAAATATGGACGAACCTAGCGTTGAGTAATTTTAACCCAACACTGGGTTGAGTCATTTTTTGACCCAGCACTGGGTTAAAATCACCCAAAGCTAGGTTGGTCCATATTTGACCCAGCGCTGGGTTACTTTAACCAAGCACAATGGGTTACATTTGGAAAATATTTATATAACAATAATAATCATATTCAAAATCATATTAACAATAATTAGACACGAAGGGTCAAAAGCTGTAGATTTATTATTAACAAAATAGTACATACACAAATGAATAATTCCATTACAATAAAAAACAACAACAACAATATAACATTTATACATTTTGATAAAATGCAATACAATTTCATTTTCACAACAATTATTTCACCAAAAGAAACGAAATTGCGTAAAAGATCCAATTTTATGGGATGTATTTAGTTGGACAGTACCCACGCAGTTGGGGAACCGAGAGTGACTCCATCCCTGGAAGGTCTTACCCCACATTCTGCAGAAAATTCCAGACTAGGACTCACAGCTTCTAAAACACAAGAAGAAGATGGACAGCAGTCAACATGTGATCTAAACCAAGAGGCAGGAACTGTTCGTTATGGTTGATCAAGATGATTGGTCTTTTAGCAGCAGTAATTGCCAAGCGCTGGTTTACACGAGAAATTCAAGTTCTAAATAAGAGAATGAAGCAACGGGTTGTTTTCAGTCACGTGATTTACGTGACTTGCTCGTTTGGCGGGCAAGTAACGGAATGAATGTAAGCTTAACCGTGATTACAGGACCATTCCTTTGAGTAGCGAGTCGTCGTCGTGCCTGCTGCGGTGCTTCGGGTCAGCCAAGACCAGCTCACGTATCACTGCACCTTATTTTTAAGGAAGTGTTACCAAAGAACGTTTGAGTGAACGTCAATGTTATGCTTAGTAACGTTACCCAAATAGCGTTTAGCTAGAAAATGGGCTACAACGGAACATTCATTCATTCATTCTTTCATCTTCATGTCAGCTTTTTCCCTTTCGGGGTCGCCACAGCAGAATGAACCGCCAACTCTCTGGCATATGTTTTACGCGGCGGATGCCCTTCCAGCTGCAACCCATCACTGGGAAACATTCACACACACTCATTTTACAACGGAACAGATAACCATTAATAAATAAAAATATTTTTTTTTAATAACAATAATCGCATAAGAACCACTCGTTATAGCATCATGTAGTTTTTTTAGAGAAAACTAAATAATTTTACATACCTTATTTTCTTCCAAACACTGTTTTCTCTCGCTATTCCTTGTTCGTCTGATTCGGGTGAAGATGTCCAGGTGTGGGTGATTGCAACCGTCTCTTTTACTGTAACTAATTGGGTAACGATTGGGTTAAAAAAAATTACCCAGGGTTTAGGTTACAAACTCTGAAAAACAAAACAACCCAAAAAAATGACCCACCATGCTCAACCCAGCAGGTGGGTTAAAAAAAATAACCCAGCCTTTTTAAGAGTGTACTAATGCTTTCTATCCTCTCTAGTATAGTACTGGAACCTGGTGAACGAGTCGAGTACCATTCGATGAAGTCAACTTATTCAAACAGAGATCCTCTAATGGTACAACACTTAAAAGTTAAGAAAGAGTACATACCTGGGAATATTTTCAGGGTTCATTCATGTATGTATGTATAAAGATGTAGATAGAGGAGCTTTAAATATGGTAATTGAACAGATATCAAGTGCCAATATGTACCTAATTTCCCATACAAGTGTTGCAATATTCCTAATTTAACAAACGCTCACAATTTATCATGACAAAGACAATCCATCAATGTTAAGCCTCCCAAGTAACATTATAGATCAGTAACAAAAATACTTAAAAGGTTCCTGGTGTTAGTGGCTTTACTTGAAAATGTAAGATAAGGAATCTGAAACAGCTCTACCTGTCCTGCCAGGTTGAAATAAGAATGATTGGTGAGGTTGACTGGAGTAATCTGGTCAGCCTGTGCATGGTATAGCACACTCAGCATGTTTTTCTCCAGTGTGTAAGTGACAGAAACATTGAGGTTTCCAGGGTATCCCTCATCACCATCTGGACTACTGTGAGTCAGTTTCACTCCATTTTCAACAGCCTCTGTCCTCCACAAAGCCTACAATATACAGTCATACAATATAAAATCCTTATCGATTTCCAACAGAGAAGACAGTAACTTAATTCTGTTTTTATTACCTTGTTAAAACCGTTGAGTCCCCCATGAAGAGCATTGGGTCCATTGTTAACAGCCAGTTTATATTCCTTCTCATTTATGACAAATCGACCCTTGGCAATGCGGTTCGCAAACCGGCCAATTGCAGCTCCAAAGTAGCGAGGATTTGTAAAATAATCTATTTTTAAATAAAAGGAATTAGTAAGTGATTTCATTGATTATTATTATATGTACCCCACAGACAATTATATGTACCCCAAGATAGTCCCTTGAGCTCCGTGGCAACCGCCATTTTGGCTGACAAGCGCTTCACTACACACATTAAACAGATTTCTGTTTTCGTTTATAATTTTGAGAATTTTAAATCATTTTGATTTTGGATTCAACATCTGATCAAAATCATAAAAAAGGAATAGGATCAAGACTATTCTTTCTTCCTAATCTTAAACTGGGACTATAGCTTAAACAAGGATGATTATATCTCCTGATTTCAGAAGGAACTCTATGGTTCCTAGGTTAGGAAAGTATTGTAATTCTATTTCTATGGAATGGAATTATCCAATATGAAATTTCAAAAACAATATTTTAATCCACCTCTTGTTTGTAAAGCTGATTAGAAACTTTTAAATTCATTTAAATTTAAACTTTCAAAGTCCGGTCCGTGTACCTTTTAATAATTACAATTTTTGTATTCAAACAGAGTAACAACGTGAGGGGAAACATCTGGTTTCCCTTTTCTTTTAAAAAAATTACGTGCTTTGGGGTAAATTTTTTGTTTTTCTTGTGTGATTCAGAAAACAGATTTTGGCTTGAAATCCAATTCCTCGTGTGGGTGGGGCTAAAATGTGAAAGTGTCCAAGTTTTGAGATAGCTTTGGCAAAATAAGAGTCACTCAATGAACGAGTACCCTTTCTGTAAAAAATGAAAGATTCTGACTTTTTCAAATAGTAAAACCCGTTATAATTGTAATGTAGAAATATAATATAATGCTGCTCCCACAAACGTTTCAAAACCTCTGCAGCACTTAACAAATAAGTGAGGATCTTCAATCAGTATCTTTGACCTGTCAATCCACATCAGATACATGTAATTATTTTGTTTAATCAAGGGAAGAAAACTGCTTAGAGGCATTAAATTAAAACTCACAAGTTGCTCTGGTTCTATATTTTAGCGAAAATATAGTCTGATGTCAGTCCTGACCTGAAGATAGGGTTTAGGATATTTTCCAGTAGAAATATATCTGGGGAAAATGTGTCTAAAAGCAATGATTTTGTTTGGCACACGTTTATAATAAATATTGTAAAACCTTTTAATGTTCAATGCTGTTCTAAATAATGAAAAATCATGAACCTAATAACAAATAATAACTAAAATCATAAAATTTTTACCAAAAACTTGTAGACAAAACTTTTAATTAGTCTGATTTTTCAGTTAAAGCTTAGTTTTGTCCACTCGCTTAAACTTTTCTGTAAATACTGACTTTTTGAGACCTGTATTTTCTTCATATTCAATTAAAAACTTGACTTGATGTTTGAAACTGGCTGCAGTAGTTTGCATATGATGCAATTCTGACGTTTTTAAAATATGACTACGGTACCGTTATTTGCACTTTAGGGATAACCTCTGCTAGATAGCAGATCTCTTTGACAGTTAACATGGCCAGGGGCAAGTTCTCAGAGTCAAGTTTGTCTGTATAACAATGTTTTCAGATTGACAGATTCTACTATTTCATGTTCAGTAATTTCAATCTATATCCAACTCTATTATGACTCATCAGATGAATGTGCGTCAACTTCTTTTTTTGTTCAACAGTCCTTGACACAACTGTCAAAAATATTTCCACTCTGTTATCATGACAGTGACATCATCAGTGCAAAGTATGCTCAGCAATATTGGCAGACAGGTATTAGTTTTTCAAAAATGTAAATGTCATATCTCTGTTTGATTATCTACACTGGCTGCCCATCAATTTTATAATTATTTTAAAGTTTTGGTTTTTAACATATAGAGCATTGAGTACCTGTCTGACCTGATACGTAATTACACTCTGAGAGCTCTGAAATCAGCAGACCAGAATCTGGAGGTGGTACCTCGAGCCAGGCTAAAAACAAAGTTTATTTTGTGTTTTCCAAGTTGGAGATAAGATCAGCTCTATCTGTAGACATTAAAAGACTTTTGAACTAAGGTTAGTGCTGCAGAAATGTATTGATATGTATGCTGGTACAACATTTGTTTTATATGCAATTTAGTTTTTTCTTAATGTGAAGCACTTTGTGAGCCTTCTCAGAGAGAGCTATATACATAAACTATGACTATTAAATAAGTTTTTAACTAAGTACCACAACATAGTCAGAGAGGAGATTGTTTGGTAGTGAAGATTTGCATTTTTTTTAAGTACACTACGGTTTGGGTACCCTACTTGTCATTTGGCACCGATAAAAGTCTGAATAGTGCACGGATTGGGACTTAGCAATGCTTTCCCTCTTGAACCATGACAGGAAGTGACTGAACTGCAGTTCCCCGAGCGCCCACTTGAGGCTGACTCCAAAAGGGAGCAAGTTCTCATTCAATCCAATGTTAAAACTGACTAGACATGGGATTTATGGTTCTTTGGGGGGATCTGGATCTTCACAATCCGTTCTTTTCAAAGAGCTGGTCAAAAGAATGGCTCTTTCTAAAACTTTTGTCAGTTTTAAGAAGCCAGCATTGGGGCATATTAGTTTATCCTGGAAATAATCACTGGGGGGAATGATGAGGTGACAAGATTGATATATACTGAAATTTTGATTTAGTACAAAGTGTGTATATGGTATTAGTCCTAAATGCAAGTATTTCTGGGCAACTCTGATACAATCTATTTATTGGAATAAAACATGGCTGCGTTCCCAATAAAGCAAAAGAAGTTTATTTTGACATATTACATAAAATTTACCCAGTCAATCACACAATAGCACAACAGCTCATTTGGTTGTACTAAGGAAGAACGTCTGATTAATTTATTATTTTTTTGCCCAAAAAAATTTAATTTTTCTGAACAATTTGCTTTCCCAGCGATGGTTTGCGGCAGGAAGGGCATCCGCTGCATAAAACAAAATGCCAGAGAGTTGGCGATTCATTCCTCTGTGGCGACCCCGAAAGGGAAGAAAGCCGACATGAAGATGAATGAATGAACAATTTGCACACCTATTTGAGGAAACTCACTGACTGCCAGAAACTTTCGATTATATGATACAAGTTGCCTTTATAAAAATTATTCTAGTATTGAGCATAACTATATTGTAAATGTTTATAATCTATATGATAAATATTTCCTGCACAAGTAAAAGTTTCAACTTTGTTTTAGTCATTTCTTTTCAGACATTGGCTCTTTCATGTCCTCTATCAAATTAGTTAAAACAAACAACTTAAAAGTTGATGTTAGAATTTGACAAGTTGATGGAATGTTGTTGAGAATGATCTTTCCTCTTGTACCACCACAATAAATGAATTTATAGTTTATTTATCTTGGGTATTTGTATTTTATGTTACGTATCATATGTGTATGGCTGAGCTTAAATAAAAAAAAAAATTTAAAAAAAAAACAGTGTGTATGTGTGTAAGACTACGTTGACTTATGTTATTCATACAATACATACTTACAAAAAAACATCAAAAACAAAGTCGGCTGCAATGAATTTCTGTCCCAAACAGCTTAACACTTCCACACAAGAACATTGTCATCACGCAAGAACATTTTGATAGAAACAAAATATTTAAAGTTTTAAATGTAGATTTAGTAAAAAGTAAATGTCTACAGGTCAATCTTTTGAATATTTGAGAATTGCTTTAAAAGGCACCAAACAGGTACTTCTCACCACCTTATACAAGCCTCCAAAGTACACTACAGAGTTGATGATTTCACTGAACTGCTCTCAACCATCTCTTCAGAGTTTGACTCTTTTATCATCATGTCACGGTCACACACTGGACTTAGTAATTAGTAAGGGTTTAAATATTTTATCCACCGTTGTGCAAGATGTGGCTCTGTCTGATCACTTCTGTTTTTGTTGATGCGTCAATCTCCCACGTCAAAATTGCAAAATAAATTTTTGTTAGAAAAAGACACATAAACGATAACACCAGCGAGATGTTTATGCATGCCATATCTCAAACACCAAGCATCACAGCTGGCACAGCCGACTTCCTTCTTGATGCATTTACTTTAAAAATCAAGTCTGTTATAGACTATCACACCTATAACTGTCGAGAAGGAAAAAAAACAACCCACCAAACCAAACTCCAAGTGAGCTTCTGTCTGAGGATAATTGCAATGAGTTTGCTTCATTTTTCATCACTAAAATCATTAACATCAGAAAAGGCATTAGTGCTTCCCCCTGCAGGGCTGGGGATAGACCTCCTCAGCCTGCACTCTCAATGTGCACCTTCAATCCAATCGATAGCAAAACATTAATAGAGACGATTCAGAGCCTTAGAACATCAACATGCAGTCTTGACACTCTACCAACAGTCTTTTTAAAAATGGTTCTTAAGAGTCTAGAAAAGGACCTCTTAGAAGTTATAAACACCTCCTTGTTCTACGGCTCTTTGCCCAAATCCCTTAAAACTGCAGTTGTAAAGCCACTACTGAAAAAGACAAACTTAGATAATACTGTACTGAGGAACTACAGGCCCATCTCAAATCTCCCTTTTATTAGTAAAATTATGGAAAAGATTGTGGCAAAACAACTGATTGAATTCCTGACCCAAAATGAACACATGGATTGTTATCAGTCTGGTTTCAGAGCTCATCACAGCACAGAGACAGCTCTACTGAAGAAGTCAATGACATCCGGTTAAACACCGATTCAGGAAAAGTGACTGTCCTGGTTCTACTCGATCTGAGCGCTGCCTTCGACACAGTAGACCACAAAACCCTTCTCGATAGACTAGAAAACTATGTTGGTCTTTCAGGAACTGTGATAAAATGGTTCAGATCATACTTAGAAGGAAGAGTGCCAACAATTGTTTAAATATAACATTAAGATAACACTTAAGTTATTCTATGTTTTTTAGAAATTGTACACTTACACAAGAGGATGCGTTAACACAGACAGGGTTTGAACAAGGAAGTCAGTAATGTTATGCTATCCACACCACTGAGTTTAACGTTACTTTATTAATGTTGTCTTGAGAAAAAAGCACGTATTCATCTTTAGTCAATTTTAAATGAATGCGATGCTAACCTTTGCTAAAATAACGTTAAAATAACAGTTCACTCAACAGATAAATAAATACTTTATAATAAAACTAATGGAATGAATATGTACGTTTGTAAATGTTAACACAACATCAAATACCTCAGACCTCAATCACACATTTAATTAGGGTACTTAAAAATTACATACAGGACTAATAGGAAAATCTTGTTCTAATTTGACATTGCCAATAAGTTACATGTAGATGTGTTTAATACCATGAAAATAAATTAATAATTAGTTGTGTATAAAAAATAGCAGAGTCACACAGGAGTTAGTAACTGTATAGCTTTAAGTACAATGAATGTAGTGAAGAAAATTTTTTGTTGGAGATTTGGATCTAAAGCTATAGCAAAATTTTTCCATTTTAAATGGCAACTAGTGTAAAAATAAAAAATCATCAATTTAAACAAAACCTTGTTAAATGTCTTCAAGAAGAAAGGTGACCAGAGTGAGGAGGACTGCGTCCCAGGAGAGAATATGTCTAGCAACATCCCTGACTCTGACCTACTTAAATAATTCTTTTCAGAAAGTTAGACACTAACCTTATTTAAACATTTTAATGGGATGTGTTTCATGCACACATCTGAGAAAGACAAAAAATATTTTTTAGCAATCGTGCTATCGGACGTGACAGATCCTGAATTTCTTCGACTGGACAAAGAAGTAGCGAAAACCTTAAGGACGGACAGAGAGACAAACCAAGGGATGCCAGTCTCTTTGTTTTTGAGTTTGCCGAGGACATGGAAACATTTCTTTGTGTAGACGAACAAAGGCTGAAAGTAAATGTAATGTACTTGAGCTGAAAGAATTTCATAGTGACTATAGGTGAAACAATGTTTTTCAATTATGTGAATGTTTTTAACATTATGTTGTGATAAACAACATCTTGTTTGTCTTTTAAAAATTTGTTCAGTATTTTTCTGGCTACTTTATGGCTACTTTATTTAAAAATATATATCAAAATACAAAATTCTAAATATAAGAGTTTTCAATTATAAAACCAAAAGCAAAAAAAACCATAACGTTACAAAGAATTTCAAAATAAAAAGTTACAGTTTTTGCATTTGTATTCATTCTCAATACTGAAATAATCAGAAATTTGCTATATATATAAATTATATATATATAATTTCAGATGACTAATAAAATAATGCAGACATTTTATCGGCTAGTTGGATGAAAATATTACCATAACTTATATATGTACACAGTAATTCATCTTATATAAGTAAGACAAGAAAAAAACTTTTAAAAATAGCTAAAACTATTTCTATTTTAATTAAAGAAACTATAATACTTTCAACACCGAATAAAACATATCTAATAAACACAATTTGATTACATAGCCTTTTTTAACTTTTTAAACATACAAAACATTATTTATCTATTAATGCCAATGTTTTACAATTTTGTCAATTATCTGTTCATAACATATAATATTGCAATATTTAGTTTGAACTACGACAAGATGAATGAAAAAGGTCAAATGAATTTTCTTAGACTGCATGTTAAATCCTCTTCCTGATTCGTGACTTTTATTGTGGCAAACTGTGTGACACAAAGACGATGACGCCTAGGTTGAACCAATCAGGAATAAGAGATATGTTAGTCCCGCCCACATAAAAACTAATTTTACGACCAAAAATGTGTTTTCTGAATCACACGAGAAAAACGATTTCGTTTTGAAACAAAAACGAGAAAACGGGAAACGAGTCATTTCTCCTTCTGTTTTACTCCGTTATAACATGAACATTGCATGATTAACGGGTACAAGGACCTCAAAGGAATTTAATCTAATTTTTTTACAGAAAATGGATTCGTTCCCTGAGTTGCTTTTATTTTGCCAACGGTACCTCAAAACGTCCGCATCTTGGCCCCGCCATCACGGGGAATTGGATTTTGAAACAAAAACAGGAAACGAGTCCCATCAAGTTGTTACTCCGTTTGAATATGAAAATGATTAAAAAGGTACACGGACCGAGCACGTTAACGTTTGTGTGATCCTGCAACATGAAACAATGCATGAAACCTGCCTCCAATATCCTCGAATCCGAGCACTATATCCGCAGTATGACCGTTGCGATCTGCTGTGCGGATGGATGTAATAACACAGCCCAGAGAAATGATCTCCACAACCACGCTGTCCGAGCGCAAGATCCACCTCTCCACTGCACCCGTGCCGGACTCATTCTTACACACCTCCGTCATGCTGCTCCACGTTCTTCAGCACACTGTCAGTCCTTTGTCATTTATAGCGTCAACGCCTCAATGTTAGGTCTTCTTATACTTCTTTAAATCGACTGGAAAACTAATCTACAACTAGAAGTTTATGAACTTCAAATCATGCTCCACCCACCAAGTTCATAGGTTTCTACAGTGTTTTTCCTACATGCGATGCGTCCAGTAGGGGGTGTTGTTAGTCTGTAACAGCGCAGACGTAACAGTTTTTATCAGATTTCCTCTGTTGATATTTAATGGAACTGCAAACTATTTAATATACATTGATGCATCTGGCAAACATGTGCGTTTAATCTTGACTGGATACAACATGGACGTATTTTATGTTTTCGTTTTAAAACACCAGGGGCCTCATGTATAAAACTTTGCGTAGATGTAATCCTTAAAGTGTGCGTACGCACATAAGGCAGCATTTGCGTACGCACAAAAGTTTTCAGATTCATAAAACCGTACGTACGCCAGAACCTGCGCAAGGTTCGCTTTATAAATCAAAACTATCTGAATATTGTGCGCAGGTGCACGTGCGTACTGCTTACCCCAATCTCCTCCCGAAATAACCATATTTGGAGGTTAAGACCGCGCATTTTAAATATGTATGATCTCCCTGCATATTATTACCACCAATAATTCGGTTAACAAAAGCTAATTAATTCTCAGATGGTGCCTTTATTGCAACATGAGTGCAGTCAACAGCACCGATTACATTGGGGAAAACCGGCGATTGCTGCAAATTGCATTTTGATGTTGGCCTGTTCAGCTTGCGTGTAAGGAAAACGGATGTATCGGGGTGCCATCCCCACTATGGCATCCCATACATATGGCGTGACACGACTCAGGGATGACTGCGACATACCCGATCGGTCTGCCAACTCTCGCTGGAAAGTACCAGTGGCCAAGTGGCCTAATGTGGTCAATACTTGCACAGGAACAGACAGCGCATGGTTTCTCCGCGAGGGTCTTTCCAATACTGGCCGTAATTCAGAACACAATTCCAAGAGGATGGCTTTTGGAAATCGAAATCGGCTCATGAGCCAATCATCATCATGAGCAAGGAAATCTTCACGGTCTCTGAAAACACGCTCCCTCCGTAGAGCGTCATTAGCAAGGACTTCTAACAGCGCCAGAGCATCCATTACGATGAAAAGTTATATACGCACATACCTTTTTATAGCCCATTCATTAAAACAAATGAGTAAATTCGAAGTATTTGCACCTGGTTAAGAATGCTATGATAATTCAGGTTGATACAATTTGATTTACTGGGTGATGTAATAGGATAATTTAGAAGTTTTTTATTTTAAATAGCTAAAGTTTTAATTTTAAAGACCTTGCTAATGACGCTCTACAGAGGGAGCGTGTTTTCAGAGACCTTGAAGATTTCCTTGCTCATGATGATGATTGGCTCATGAGCCGATTTTGATTTCCAAGAGCCATCCTCTTGGAATTGTGTTCTGAATTACGGCCAGTATTGGAAAGACCCTCGCGGAGAAACCATGCGCTGTCTGTTCCTGTGCAAGTATTGACCACATTAGGCCACTTGGCCACTGGTACTTTCCAGCGAGAGTTAGCAGATCGATCGGGTATGTCGCAGTCATCCCTGAGTCGTGTCATGCCATATGTATGGGATGCCATAGTGGGGATGGCACCCCGATACATCCGTTTTCCTTACACGCAAGCTGAACAGGCCAACATCAAAATGCGATTTGGAGCAATCGCCGGTTTTCCCCAATGTAATCGGTGCTATTGACTGCACTCATGTTGCAATAAAGGCACCATCTGAGAATGAATTTGCTTTTGTTAACCGAATTATTGGTGGTAATAATATGCAGGGAGATCAAACATAATCAAAATGGGCGGTCTTAACCTCCAAATATGGTTATTTCGGGAGGAGATTGGGGTAAGGAATACGCACGTGCACCTGCGCACAATTTTCAGATCATTCCCCGCCTCCCCGCCTCCGCCTCCCCGCCTCCCCGCCTCCGCCTCCCCGCCTCCCCGCCTCCGCCTCCGCCTCCGCCTCCGCCTCCGCCTCCGCCTCCGCCTCCGCCTCCGCCTGCTTGAGTTTGAGCGCGTGCACGGCGCATGCATAAAGACATCGTCAATAGATCGCCGACTTTCTGATTTCTCATTACAAGTAAAGGAGAAAAGGTTTCACGTGAAAATAAATAAATGATTACGATTCACTTAGTTAAGTAAGTTAGTCAAGCAACAAAAAAAAACGTATTATATTTTAAAAATTTAAATATATATTTTTTGCAACTGTCATTGTGTTGCCTTTGTTATTCTGGCTACTACATATACGCCATAATTCGAAGGTGTTGATTCAAAGTAATGCTGATGTAGCGTAGATTTTAATTTTCTTTACCAAAATTAATTAGTTGACTATAGCTCATGTTTAATTGAAGCATGTATTTCAGAGGCAGAGCTGAAGGTTTTGATGTTGGCTTTAAAAGACATGAAGCCAGTTTTTATGAAAAAGATTATTAGCATCTGAGAAATTAAAAAGTGAGTAAATATGAATGTTTATAACATTAATAACTCAAAACATTATATGGTACGATGACAAAGAAAACATATTTTATTTTAAAACTTGGAATTGTCGTGGAAACATTAACTACAAAAGGGTGCCCATTAAAAAAGACAAACTTGCATTAAAGGGAGAGTACTATTCTTGGACAGTATTTTGTTGTGTATCTACACACATAAACTATTCAATCCAGCTTTCAACCCGCCTCCGCCTCCGCCTCCCCGCCTCCCCGCCTCCGCGCCTCCCCGCCTCCGCCTCCCCGCCTCCGCCTCTCCACCTCCCCGCCTCCGCCTCCGCGTCTCCCCGCCTCCCCGCCTCCCCGCCTCCGCCTCCCCGCCTCCGCCTCCGCGCCTCCCCGCCTCCCCGCCTCCGCCTCCGCCTCCGCGCCTCCCCGCCTCCGCGCCTCCCCGCCTCCGCCTCCGCGCGTCCCCGCCTCCCCGCCTCCGCCTCCCCGCCTCCGTCTCCCGCCTCCGCCTCCGCCTCCGCCTCCCCGGCCTCCGCCTCCGCGCCCCCCGACCTCGCCCCCCCCGACCGACATCACCGCCTCCGCCTCCGCCTCCGTGCCTCCCCGCCTCCGCCTCCGCTTCCGCCTCCGCGCCTCCCCGCCTCCGCCAACGCCTCCGCGCATCCCCGCCTCCGCCTCCGCCTCCGACTCCGCCTCCGTGCCTGGCCCGCCTCCGCCTCCCCGCCTCCGCCTCTCCGCCTCCGCCTCCGCAGCCTCACCGCCTCCGCCTCCCCGCCTCCGCCTCCGCGCCTCACCGCCTCCCAGCCTCCGCCTCCGCCTCCGCGCCTCACCGCCTCCGCCTCCGCCTCCGCCTCCGCCTCCGCCTCCGCCTCCGCCTCCGCCTCCGCCTCCGCCTCCGCCTCCGCCTCCGCCCCCTCCCGCCTCCGCTTCCGCCTCCGCCTCCGCCTCCCGCGCCTCCGCCTCCGCCTCCGCCTCCCGCCTCCGCCTCCGCCTCCCGCCCCCGCCTCCGCCTCCGCCTCCGCCTCCCGCCTCCGCCTCCCGCCTCCGCCTCCGCCTCCGCCTCCGCCTCCGCCTCCCGCCTCCCGCCTCCGCCTCCGCCCTCCGCCTCCGCCTCCGCCTCCGCCTCCTGCCTCCGCCTCCGCCTCCCGCCTCCGCCTCCGCCTCCGCCTCCGCCTCCCGCCTCCGCCCCCGCCTCCGCCTCCGCCTCCCGCCTCCGCCTCCGCCTCCCGCCTCCGCCCTCGCCCCCGCCCCCGCCTCCGCCTCCGCCTCCGCCTCCGCCTCCCGCCTCCGCTCCCGTCTCCCGCCTCCCGCCTCCGCCTCCGCCTCCGCCTTCCGCCTCCGCCTCCGCCTCCGCCTCCCGCCCCCGCCCCCGCCCCCGCCTCCGCCTCCGCCTCCACCTCCCGCCTCCGCCTCCACCTCCGCCTCCCGCCTCCCGCCTCCGCCTCCGCCTCCGCCTCCGCCTCCGCCTCCTGCCTCCGCCTCCCCGCCTCCGCCTCCGCCTCCCCGCCTCCGCCTCCGCCTCCGCCTCCGCCTCCGCCTCCCCGCCTCCGCCTCCGCCCCCGCCTCCGCCTCCCCGCCTCCCCGCCTCCCCGCCTCCGCCTCCGCCTCCGCCTCCGCCTCCGCCCCCGCCTCCGCCTCCGCCTCCGCCTCCGCCTCCGCCTCCGCCTCCGCCTCCGCCTCCGCCTGCTTGAGTTTGAGCGCGTGCACGGCGCATGCATAAAGACATCGTCAATAGATCGCCGACTTTCTGATTTCTCATTACAAGTAAAGGAGAAAAGGTTTCACGTGAAAATAAATAAATGATTACGATTCACTTAGTTAAGTAAGTTAGTCAAGCAACAAAAAAAAACGTATTATATTTAAAAAATTTAAATATATATTTTTTTCAACTATCATTGTGTTGCCTTTGTTATTCTGGCTACTACATATACGCCATAATTCGAAGGTGTTGATTCAAAGTAATGCTGATGTAGCGTAGAATTTAATTTTCTTTACCAAAATTAATTAGTTGACTATAGCTCATGTTTAATTGAAGCATGTATTTCAGAGGCAGAGCTGAAGGTTTTGATGTTGGCTTACAAAGACATGAAGCCAGTTTTTATGAAAAAGATTATTAGCATCTGAGAAATTACAAAGTGAGTAAATATGAATGTTTATAACATTAATAACTCAAAACATTATATGGTACGATGACAAAGAAAACATATTTTATTTTAAAACTTGGAATTGTCGTGGAAACATTAACTACAAAATGGTGCCCATTAAAAAAGACAAACTTGCATTAAAGGGAGAGTACTATTCTTGGACAGTATTTTGTTGTGTATCTACACACATAAACTATTCAATCCAGCTTTGCTTTCCTTCCCACAATTACAGAAATTAAGTAGCACTCCACACTTCTACTAACACACACAAACACACACAAACACACACGCACACACACACACACACACACACACACACATTAAATTAAAATAATTGACAAACAACATTTCTTAACATTCTGTCATCTCTTTGTTCTTCTAAGACTTTTATACACTGTCTGCATCTCTGTTTGTGGGGTAGCTCTCTAATTTTCTAGTGTCAATGTTGAGTGGCACATACTAATATGAACTATGATACTGAAAACTTCTTTTGAGTCTCTAAAAATTCTTGCATCATGTACAGACCCTGGCCATTTCGTCACAACATTTTAAAGAGCTTTCATCCATATTATCAAAGTTAGCGGAGAGAGAAAATTATTTCAAAGGCCAAGTAATTTATTTAATCATATCATTAAATTACCAACTTAATTATTAGACCAATAAATGTGTGACCTCCAAATTGATCCAAAACAAACACATCCTGTTCAAATAATCCCCCCTTACTGACAGAAGCTTTGATAGGAATGAGCTGGTCCAGTAGGGGACCAGTGATGTCCTTAAGATAAACCAACAACAGTCTATCAAAAGTCTTCATGATAACAGATGTGAGAGCAACTGGTCTGTAGTCATTGAGTTCTGTGATTTTTGGCTTCTCAGGGATAGGGATGATGGTGGAGCGCTAGAAGCATGAAGGAACTTCACACAGCTCCAGTATCTATTAAAGATGTTTGTGTAGATGAGTGCCAGCTGGTCAGCACAGGTTCTGAGGCATGTTACTGAGACCCCATCAGGACCTGGTGCTTTCCTCCTTTTCTGCTTTCTGAAGAGTCAACTCACATCAACCTCGCTGAAGTGTGTGTGTGTGTGTGTGGGGGGGGGGGGGGGATAGTTGGGGGTTCAAATCGGCTGTAGAACTCGTTGACCTTGTTCACCAAAGTTTGATTGCGCAAAGAGGAGAGAGGAGGTGTCTTGTAGTTGTCTCCACACGTATGCAGGGTCGTTAGCCAAGAACTGGTGACCGTTGGTGGTGTTGCTGCTCTGTGTTTGTAATCCCTTCAGCCAGCTGATGCAGCACCTCACAACCATATAAACAAGGTTTGTAAACTAGATGTAAACTCGGTAGCGATGTTCTGAGGCCACACTGCCTGAGTTTGACTAGGGGCTCATTTCCTCCATCGACAACGTCTCAGAAGAAAAACGGCAGCTCCACCAATCAAAACAGTTGGCAAAACATCAGAAAACTCAAAAAGTAAAGAAAATGTATTCTGCGAGTGCTCTCTGATGTTTAAAAGTTCCTTATGAGTAAAACTGATGAGGTCAGCCGTACAGAATAATATTGCAAAAGCAACAAAAACGCTGGAGACCATGCCACCGTTGTTACCATGCTCGGCCAATCTTGGATATTTTTTTTCATTAAAGTTAAAGAGCTGAGTTCTAACTCTATGAAATTGTTCAAGCTCTAGTGTTTTGACCAGGGTCCAACCTTCCTGGATAAAAGTGCATGGCTGCAGAAATCTTGAGCCCTCCAGAGAGACAAGGTGTGCAGCTAGTAGAGTAAAACTGTATGTTTGAGTGAACCATGAAGGTTCTGGAAAGGGTCATGCTCAAATAGAGATGAGCTATGTTTGCCTGTCGTGGTTAGGGTGCTCCATGTGTTCAATGTGTTAGACTCAACAGTCATGTAGCCTGTGCCATGTACAGGTCATATTTAAATATATCAACATAGAGCTGATGATTAAATGATATGATTAGTGTCTAATCATAAAATCAAAAAATAAAATCTTTACCACCTTATGACAAGGTATAAAAAATGGTAAAGTAATATAAAAAAAAATAATTTGTGTTTTAGGTTGACACCTCAGCTCTTTGAAGCATAATTTTGTGATGGTTTATCCTAAATCATATTTTACCCAAGGAATCGCAAAACTGGGCCACATGACGAATATATCGGTCTAAAGATAGACAGGCTGAGCTGAACTGTGCATCTCTGGTGGTTCTCTTTATAGCTCCTTTGGCTCAGTGGGTCCCTGAGATGAGTTTTGAGCGGTACACATAGAGCGGGGTAAAAAGGCAGAGGTTTTAAATTCTGCCTGATTTTGTTTAAATGTTTTTTTAAACACATTTTATTTTCTACATCTTGTTGCACGACCAAAAAGATCCAACCTGCATTGTTTCATGTGTGAGGGTTTTACTCAACGGCAAAATACACTTTATGATACGAAACAAGGACTCATTGCTTGTTGCCAAAAGTTGCGTTAAAGGGGAGGGGTCGCCTCCTTCTCTGTTTATGTCTCCGACAAGTGCACTAAGATCGTAATGGACTGTCACTTGACGTCACACGCCAAAGTTTCTAAAGAACCAAGATGGCGGAAGAAAGCAGACCTAGGAATCTACACTTTCCAGAAGTGCAGCGTAAATTGCCAAGTCTGGCTGAAGGTAACGGTCATGTTTCTAATCACTGAACAACTTGACGTCCTTAAAGAAGTTGTGGTTTAGTTCTTGTTTCAATTTGCTTGGTGATAATGTCACACGTTGAAAGTTGATAGCGGCATTTGAACTCATGTTATTTAGGGGACTTTTAACGTTAAGTTTTGCCTTCAGTCACCTCGTGCTCAGAGACAAAGTTTTAAGTTTGGGTAACGTTTGTTTGGATTAGACCTTGAACTTGCTTAGCGGCTCTGAGGGTAGTAAAGCTCGAGGAAAATAAAGTTCTTTGCGTTTAAACCTAACGTTAATCGGTTTTCTATTTGACACAAACACAAAGGATGCACACAGAATAATAAGGTATTAAGTTAAGTAAAAGTTAATAAAACGAGAGAACATTTTCGTAAACAACGACTGAATGATCTCGTCTGCTTTATTTGTGGTATTACATTATCCCTTAACGTTAGTATTTTTACAGTTTTTATTGTTTATTTATTGATTAATGTCAGACACCAGTCTGTACCTCCAATGTCATCTATTAATTGTGTTAAGGCTATTTTTAGCCTGTCTTAAGTTGAGATTTTTTGGTTGATGTTTGTCATTTAATATGATAGTCCAGTAATACAGTTAATCATTTGTGTGTTCTCTGTTATAGTCTCTAGTTAAACAAAGGCAGTTCTGCGTTAGACAACTAGCCAGTAAAGATTCTTCATGAGAATAGATACAAGAGCTCGAGGGTATTTTCAACCTTTTGTATATCTAAAAATCCACCTTTGGTGATAATACTACGAGATTTTATGTATGTGTCTGTGTTTTGCTATCTTCTTTAAGTCTTGTATTATTTTATTTAGGGGTGTTTTATGTTTTATTTGAGCTTTTAACGCCACAATCAGCTCTGCTTCCAATCAATGATGATACACTTATGCAGAAAAAGCTGTAGAAGATAAGATAACTTTACAGTATGTGTAGCGAATATTAATACGTCAAGATTATTCTTCATTTTGTAGTAAATCTGATTGTTACCACATTGACTCTACATGTGAGTGGTTCAGAAAAAAATGTAAGTAATTTCTTCATGTAATTTAAAAATAATTGATTTAGATTTTTAAACATTATCAAAGTATTATAGTTGTCGAAGGGATGCACAACAAAAGCTGGCTGCTAAAATGTTTATGCTGTGTTCTGTCTGAAAACTTGATTCTTACCGATGAACTGTCGTCAGTTTATTCAGTTTCTAAATTAATCAAAGAGAGTACAATTGAAACATTTCTGACTGTGAGTAAGATCAACTTTAAAATGTGCAATTTAACAGGGGTAGAAAAAGTGAATACATATTTTACTTAAGTAATAGTACTGCTATTTTAGTGAAAATGTACTCAAGTAAAAATCTACCCAAGTAA
Source organism: Danionella dracula (assembly GCA_900490495.1). NCBI lineage: Eukaryota > Metazoa > Chordata > Actinopteri > Cypriniformes > Danionidae > Danionella > Danionella dracula. The sequence continues at coordinate 4,093,151 of UELW01000844.1, read as the reverse complement.
AAAGTTGTTCATTAAAAAAATCACACTACGTTAGTACTGCAAAACTTTGCACTGCCATGGTGTTTTGTTTTGTCTTCCAAGCATTGCAGAGTCTTCTATGCTGTTTCAGCAATGCTTATTAAACAAATTGATTCGTGTTTTAATACTATTGTGTTGCACTGTAATGTTTTTAGGACAATTAAAAATCAATTGTCGATGTTTGCTATGGTGGATCAGAGTCGTCAGAGCAGGTAGAGGCCCGAGCACTGGTTCTCCAGCTTCCTGGAGTAGCTCCTTTTAGCTGCTCTGATCTCCTTATTCAATGTGTTCCTGGTCTGAATAAACAGAACCCGGGTCTCCCACATGAAAGTCAAATACGTTCTTAAACGTCACCACACTAGATGATGTCTTTGAGTAAAATCCTATTCTTTATGGATAATGGTATCAGCTGCTCAACTTTTCTTTCGAAGATATTTAGAGAAAAAAACATGGGCGTATTAACACAAGGACCATTAGCTAATTTTAGACATACAAAGTAGTATTGTTAAATTTTGATAAACTTTTTCAACTTAACACTGTTTGGTCATTCCTGAGGTGAAAGCGCTACCCAGTGGCAACGAAGCAATATTAATCATAACAGTGATCATAACAGTACCATGGCGGTCATTTTCACTGGTCATTATCTGTATACCCCTTTTTTTATTCAAGTAAAGAATACATTTTTTAATTTAGACAAGTACTTTACTTCGAAAACAATAAATTCAAGTAAAAGTAAAATTTTTATTAAATAGTCTCACAGCAAGAAGGTCGCTGGTTCGAGCCTCGGCTGGTGCAGGTGGCATTTCTGTGTGGAGTTTGCATGTTCTCCTCGTGATCGCGTGGGTTTTCTCCGGGTGCTCCGGTTTCCCCACAAGTCCAAAGATATGCGATATAAGTGAATTGAATAAGAACGATTGCCCATAGTGTTAAAGAGTGAATGAGTGTGTGTGAATGTTTCCCAGCGATGGGTTGCGGCTGGAAGGGCATCCGCTGCGTAAAACATATGCCAGAGAGTTGGCGGCTCATTCCGCTGTGGTGACCCCGAAAGGGAAGAAAGCCGACATGAAGATGAATGAATGTAATTCAATAATTTTACAAGTTTTGTTTTAAGTAAAACATAACATACTAAAAAAACAAGTAAAAACAACTTACTGAAATATAGAACTAAACTAACTTTAGTAATACGCAAAATATCTACTAAATTATGGTAGTGCGAATAAATGTAATTACTTTCCACCTCTCCAATTTAATCACCAAGTCATGGTCACGTGTGTGTTTGAATGGTTACAAGAATTATCATCATGAAGTCCTTTCAAACACAAGGAAATGTAGAGCTATGAATTTTCTAGAAGCAATAATTAAATGGTCTGGTATCTCACAAGCAGTTAAAGTATCGTGTTAACTTTAGGTATTGATGCCATTGAGGCTAGCAGTTCAGCTAGAATATTGACATTTTAAAAGCTGAGATTTTAGCTGAAATAATGTACGCTTACATTCCATGCTTTGGCCTGATGTGCTTCTTCTCAGCTTTCAGTTAAGATTCTCTTTCAATCACGACACAAAGGTTAGTAATAAGGTTAACAAAGGTTCTAGTATGTGCGCATATGAGGACATTTGTTTTGTATCGACTTTCAATGAAACCAAAGTTAAATTTGATTTTGTCATGAGGTTTTCCTTCATATCTAATAAACATTTCACCACAAACTTGAATACTGGCCCTTTTTGGTTTTGAACACATGGTTTGAAAAAGAAATAAAATTTTAGGCAAGTGCCTCATCTGAAGGTCTTTTCATACAAAAGTCAGATTGAGGAAAGATCTAGAGAGCTACAGTGGCAGACAGTACATTGCATTCTAGCTCAAACCTGTTTAAATTATACATTAATGTACTGTAATGTAATGTGTTGAATTTGTATGTTTTTGTTTATTGAATGTGCATCTTTCTTCTGATGTTTTATTAAATATGAACAAAATTTAGCTTCGTGCACTCAAACAATTTCCTTGTGTATACTTATACACAGCTTTTAATGAGAACCTAATGGATTTCATCACTTAATTCATTTGGAAAGTAAAGTTTGCTATATGACGTCGACTAAAATTTCTGAATGACATCAGAGCAACTGATCCCTTGCTCATATTCCATGCTTTAGTTAAAGAGCAGACAAACTCTGGAGTACAGCTGATTTAATAATGAAGCCAACTTTTTTTATGTCTCTCTCTCTCTCTCTCCCCCTCTCTCTTTGTCTCTCCACAGATATGGGAGTGATGGAAGATGTTCCAATATTTCATCCAGCTGAGATGTTGAACTCGCAGGAGGATACCAATGGCTCAGCCCCTTTTTCTGTAGCTGAAGATCTTACTCCAGAGCTGGAGATAGCTCCAGAGCTGGAGATAGCTCCAGAGGGAGCGCTGCCCATTCAGATTGTTGTTGCTAAAGAAGAAGATCACAAGTTTGAGTTGGATACTGGTGCTCTGGAAAGAATTTTATTGCAGGAGCATATTAAAGACCTCAATGTCGTCGTGGTGTCTGTAGCTGGAGCCTTCCGCAAAGGCAAATCCTTCTTGCTGGATTTCATGCTGCGTTACATGCATAATCAGGTTAGCACATGGCTTTTTTTTAAAGGTTTGCTAAATCCAGTCAAATACGAATCATTTCATAACATTTTGATTCATTGAGTTTTATTATCTAAAATGTATATAACTGACATCAAGTTCTTTATGTATTTTAGTTTTACAAAGTGGATTTATATGCACTGAACAGCAGGAAACATTTCAAATCTGGTTATTTTAAAAATATTTTAGTACAATCATATAATGACATTGGGAAGTAATTAGAGGCATTATCACCAAATATTATGCATTTTTTTACAATACAGTGCAGCAATATGTTTGTTTAGTACGCACCAACTGCGTAAATCACTGACTCAATATTTTAAGATGATTTTTTTTGAACAGTTGGATAAAAGTATGTTAAGATAATCAATAAAGGTGTATTTGGTACCATGTTCATTAGCCTGATTTCATAAAGAGTCTTGGGGTCAAGTGAAATTTCACACTGTTTATTTCCCTTTTGATAGAGCAATTTAAACGTCTTTTATTCTAATTCGACTGCACACTGATGTTTCAGTAGTCTTTTCAACTTGTTCATCTCAGTCAAGCGAGTCATGGATGGGAGGAGATGATGAGCCACTAACTGGTTTCTCCTGGAGAGGAGGCTGTGAAAGAGAGACCACTGGAATTCAGGCTTGGAGTGAGGTGTTTGTTGTGGAAAAAAAAGATGGAACTAAGGTTGTTCGTGTGAAGGTGTTTTTATCACATCTTTTTATAGGTAAGCTGGTTGTATGACTAATCGTTTCTCTGTTTCCTAAGGTGGCCGTTTTACTGGTGGACACTCAGGGAGCCTTTGACAGCCAGTCCACCATCAAAGACTGTGCTACTGTTTTTGCTCTAAGCACAATGACGAGCTCTGTGCAGGTGTGTAGTGGAACAGATGCTCGGGGATTACATTAAATCTGGGGCATCTGATAATCCACTGAATTTTCTTTGGTTCAGGTGTATAATCTCTCTCAGAATATTCAAGAAGATGATTTGCAGCACCTCCAGGTTAGAACCTTTAGCAGTAATCATGTTTTTTTCACATATTTTTTTTAAAGATTGTTATTCATAAATTTCATGTGAGACTGTTTATTTTCTGTTGTAGCTTTTTACAGAGTATGGCAGACTTGCAATGGAGGAGGTCTATGAAAAGCCATTTCAGGTAAAAGGAGATCAGATTTATGTGGCTCTCAAAGGGACGCCTCAGGGTACATTGATGCCATGTTAAAAGCTCTTTGTCTGGGGTGTAACCAAAACTGTCACCTCTGTAACTGTAATTTGGTTACAATGGGTGATGACAATTATTTCCTTTTGAAACTTTTCACATGTTTTTTGACAGGGAAACCTTACAAAACTTCAGTGAAAGTTAGAGAAGTGAAGTGTTGTACCTTTTAACTCCAGAGACCTGATGCTTTTCCAATCTTATTCACTTATTTTAAACCTAATGCTTTACACTGTAAAAAAATGTATGTGTTATCTACATTAAATTATGGTAACTATTACGCAAATAATTAATAAGTAATAATTATATTATTACATTATATTATAAATAATTATAGAATTGTCTTTCACTTAAGCCGTTTTAAGGGTTGATTATTTAAGCAGACTCTACTTGAATATATAATGTAAATAATCCCAAATTCATTAACCAGAAGCTTATTATTGTTAAGTAGTTTATAAGTTTGTTTGTTTTCTAGCAAAATCTGCTTAAATAATTAATGTAAAGATCCTAAATTATTCAGCCAGGCACATCATTTTGATAATATTGTTAGTGAAATTAAATGTTTTGTTCAAGGAAATAATAATAAATGTAATTTTATGTATTAAGTAAAATAACTTGATAATGCGTTTGTTTTTAACATTTTATTGCATGTTATCTAGATATAAGGATGACAAGCACTGTAAAATATTACTAAAATAAAAAGTCTATTCAGAGCTCTCAGACCAGCCATGACTTGTAGAATGTCTAAAATGGCATAAAATGGAGTATTTTTTAATCAATTTCTTTTGCCTACTTGGCTCCTAAATTCAGAATTACACAAATTAGCTTAAAAATGGATAATTTAATTATTGGTGAAATACTATCCTTATTTTATAAGAAACCCAGAAATTGTATCTCATTACTTTTAATGATTACATGATTTTTAAATTAAAATTACAAGCCTCGTAATTAATTTTTTACAGTGTATGGAACATTGAAAATGTTCACTTCAGTAATTAGACTCAGAACAGACTGATACTTAATTGATGATTTATTTTCTTTTTTAATTACTTTTTTTTTTTTTAGCTGTGGACTAAAGGTATCATATGATTGAGTGCTATATTTGGAAAAATACATGTTTATCTTTAAGGCTATTTAGTTAAATTCATTTCACTAAGCTCAGATGTGATTCAACAAATGGGGGTAGAGTACCTTATTTAGTTTGACCTATTTTACCCCCATAAACTTTATGTTCCCTTATTCTAGAAACCCAATGCCAGCATGAGAAAGTGGCACAATGCTTGCGGTTGAACATTTTTACTGTTTAACGACCCCTCGTGAGAGAGTCTCATCTTCCAAGTGAGCTAAGAATTCATCTGATTGGGGTTCTCCGTGTGTTTCCTTATCTATGTTGAGTGAGACCAGAAGAAGGACAGAGGACCAGAAGCATTCTACTCCCCTGAGAGACACAGCTCAGCCATGGGTGCTCTGGTTATGGCTAATGATGGCTTTTTCATTAAAACCTGACTTGATTTGACTTCTAAAAGATTTTTTTTTTAATTATAAACCGTAATTACTGTAAAAAACAATAAAATTCTCTTCTGTTACCCCGTGATGTATTGTGGATCATTAACAGTGTTTCTGGGGGAGGAGCATTTATATAAGTATTTGACAACAAAAAAATGTATGTCTACTGTTAATGTATTAGTGTCCAGGTTTGCCACCCAAAGAATATCATTCAAACTATAGCTCTTCAGTAAGCACAAATTATGCACAAAATCATGTAATATAGGCCAATAAGTGTTTTAAATGTAAAAGTGCGTTATGTATCAAAATATTGTCTTTAATAAGATGGAGTCGATTCAGATTCGCATCTTTATGAAAGTGAATCTTATAGCCTGGATGCCCTGACATAGGTCAGTACACCACCCCCTCAAAACCTGCGTCATTAACTCACGGCTGGAAAGCCAACTCAGAGATGGATTGGCTCTACATTGTGGATTGAAGCTGCGTAACATCATTTGGTCACTGCACTGTTATAACTAAGCATAGCCACATAATGGCTGCAGTGCATCTGAACTATAAAATAACAAAAAGCACATTGAGTGCATATATGTAGTAAAATATATAGAAACTGTCCTCTCAAATTATAAGGTCATACCTCTGCTTCAGTGTAAAAGCATTGCTACTGGAATCAGTCGCTGATGACTGATTACCTCTGAATCTTTATCAAATAAATATGTTCGTCTTTATACAGCAGTGTTCAAACATTTTGCTTAGGGGGTCAAATTTGATAAAGTTACACATGAGTTACACATAGTTACCGTTATTTTTCTGATATCAATGTAACCAAATAAATGACAGGCAATCAGACAGATATAAAGAACTCTAAAGACTTAATTCTGTATTTCATTAATATCTGTAGATTCTGTAAACGATGCACTCAACTGATAGCTATGAACATAAAATCAACAATTATAAACAAATTGAGGAGAAGGGCTAGAGCTTCATGGGTGGTCGGCTATGAAATCTATTTTATTTATAATATTTTTAATGGGGAAAAACATCCCCGTAATACATCATCAGATCACAGCATTGTAAAAGATCCCTTTCGATCCACGCTGTGTTTTTACCCCCACCCCCCAGCTAGTTTCAGCCCGACATAGCATCTCCTCATAGTCCATAGACTATATTGCAATATAACACTGTATTCACAGCCTAACAGTTCATAGCACTGAATAAATTGCACCTATTTTTTGTTAATTATTCATTATAACTTAGATTTTTGTGTTTTTCTATCTTCCAGAAACTAATGTTTCTCATCCGAGACTGGTGTTACCCCTATGAACACGAATATGGGCTGAAGGGAGGGAATCACTTTCTGGAGAGAAGACTACAGGTGAGCTTAAGAACAAAAGAAACCTACAGTGCGTTGGGTTGTTGAACATTGTGTTAGCTGTTGTATTTGGGCTGCACAGGTAAAGCAGAACCAACACGAAGAGCTGCAGAGTGTTCGGAAGCACATTCACAGCTGTTTTTCTAGCATAGGCTGCTTTCTTCTGCCACATCCAGGTCTGAAGGTTGCCACCAATCCACACTTTGATGGCAGACTGAGAGGTAAGGGCAGCATTTCTCTTCAGGTGAGTTTAAAAACAGCTATCTTTCCTAATGATTCAATTATTTATTTTAATCATTAGGAAAAGTATTTTTAGTTAAAGGGTTTTCATGGCTTGGGTATTGGCTGATAACACTGGGCTCATTGGCTGTAACCCTTGAGTACCTTAATTCTGTTGCTTTCACTCCCTTCTCATCTGAAGTGCTTCAGCTATCGCTAGCCTATTACTTTTTTTTTTGTATTTGCTCTTTGAGTGGCGCAATTTTGTATTATCTGTACAAATAGGTTTACATTTATATTTACATTTATGCATTTGGCAGAAACTTTTGTCCAAAGCGACTTACATTAGGGGACAGACAATATGCAATGTGTTACACCGTCAAAATCTATCTCAGCTTCTCATAATAGAATCATCTGATCAACTGATCAATAAACCATAGCAGGGAGGAAATAAAGGAAGAAGATTGACATAGGAGGAAAAAAAGAAAGTTTTTTATTTATATATAGTAGGTGTTCCCTATAGAGAAGCGTTTTCAGTTGCTTTTTAAAAGCTGTTAGTGTTGCTGCTTTCCTGACTGGATCAGGGAGTTTGTTCCACCAGCCAGGGACCGTGAGAGAGAAGGTTCTGCTGAGAGATCTTCTGCCCTTGTGGGATGGAACCACGAGTCACTGTTCCTTCTCTGAGCACTGGCTTTTGGAGGGCATGTAGGAGTGTATGAGGTTGTGGAGGTAAACAAGGGCTGATTTGGAGATAGTTTTGCATGCCAGCATTAGCGATTTGAATTTAACCCGAGCTGTAATGGGGAGCCAATGAAGAGTGATGAAGAGGGGAGTAACATGAGCTCGTTTCAGTTCCTTGAAGATAAGACAAGCTGTAGAATTCTGGATCATCTGCAGAGGTTTGAGCATAGTTAATGGAAGTCCTGCTAAGAGAGCGTTGCAGTAGTCCAGACGTGAGAGGACCAGAGTCTGAACCAGGAGTTGAGTTGCATGCTCAGTTAAGAAGGGCCTGATCGTTCGAATGTTGTGCAGTGCAAATCTACACGCTCGAGTTGTCTTTGTGATGTGGTCTTTCATCGAAAATCACTCCAAGATTCCTGACTGAAGGAGAAAATGTGATTGCAGAGGATTCAACCTGTATAGTGAGGTCGTGATGCACAGAGGGATTGGCCGGGATTACCAGAAGTTCTGTCTTGGCCATGTTGAGCTGTAGGTGATGGTTCTTTATCCAAGTAGAGATGTCGTTCAGGCAGTCAGTTATGCGTTAGTTACTGACAGGTCATCAGGGGGGAACGACAGATAGAGTTGAGTGTCGTCAGCGTAGCAGTGGTAGGAGAATCCGTGTCTGAGGATGATAGGGCACAGGGACGTGGTGAAGATGGAGAAGAGAAGTGGGCCAAGGACTGAACCTTGAGGAACATCGGTGAGTAGTCTATGAGTGTTGGAGACCTCATCCCTAAACCCGATACTGAAAGATCTACCAGTGAGATAGGACTCAACCCAATCGAGTACAGTTCCAGTGATGTCCGTCGCAGAGAGAGTGGAGAGAAGGATCTGGTGGTTGACTGTGTCAAGCGCAGCAGAGAGGTCTAGTAGGATGAGAGCAGATGATCTGTGGTTAGCCCTAGCACCTCACAACGCTTCCGTTACAGAAAACAAAGCCGTTACAAAGCCGTCTCAGTTGAGTGTCCATTCTTGAAGCCTGATTGGTTGTCATCGAGCTTATTGTTCTGCGTAGAGAGTTGATTGAAGACGACCCGATCAATGAGTTTTGCAGTGTAGGGCAGCAGAGAGACAGGTTTGCAATTTTCCACCAGTGATGTGTTGAGTGTAGGTTTCTTGAGAAGCGGGTTGACTCTGGCCACCTTAAAGGTGTTAGAGAAAATGCCGGTAGTGATTGAGGAGTTGATGATGTGAGTAAGGGCAGGTGTGATGGTCGGTGAGAGGGGATAGGATCGAGCCAGTGGGATCGAGTTTATTTGAGCCAGAAGGATTTGTCTTCCTTAAGGAAAGTAATGCTCATAATGTTACCCAATAGTGTATTAGAGAGAAAACTCAAATGTGCTGCAGATATTCATTTTTTGGGTCTAGTATACCTTTAGATTATATTTCTTAGTCTTAGAGGAAAAAATATAAATAATATTGTACGTGTCCATTTCAACAACAACCATCAGCTTGTAAATGTCAAAAGATAAAACACTTTTTGGTTTCTAAGTTAGAGCTTGTTAACTAAACTAGAGGTTTTTTGTTTTTGTAAAAAAAAAATTGTTCTCAATTTTGCCAACCACAAAAAGATTGCAATGTAGAAAATGCTGGAATTACTGCTGGCGCGAAATTGTGAAAGGGTTTTTGTTTTAGTTTTTTTATTAATTCATTTTATTAGTGCAATCATATATCTATGCTTATTTTCAAGACATTGATGATGAGTTTAAGAGGGAGCTTCAGAATCTTGTGCCTCTTCTGCTGGCAACAGAGAACTTGGTGGAGAAAGAAATCAATGGAGAGAAAGTCACTTGCAGGAATCTGCTTGAGTATTTCAAGGTTAGTTCTGAGTACTTTGGAGATACCAACAGCGAAAACCATGTGATTCACATCAAATTTAATTTCTTGAAAACCTTGTGAGGAGTTTGACATTAGTGCTATAGGTTGCCTACTGATCTGTGTACAAAAAGAGAAACTATGCTACATGTTTGGGTTAATGTCTTAAATTGTATTTTTGTTCAGCATGTCAGGAAAAGGTGTGTTATTAAAGCATGACAGACTTGATCATTGACTTATGAATGTTAAGGCATTGTGTGTTTTCTGCAATGCCCACAGCTCATTGAATGTTTTGATATCACTTTTTTTAGGCTTACATTAAAATCTATCAAGGGGAGGAGCTTCCACATCCTAAATCCATGTTACAGGTACATCAGTAAATTATTTTTTAAAGTTTTTGAAAATGACATTTCTTGACATTTCTGTTAAAAACTAGGAAAAGAAGTGTTGCACCCACCGCCGATTTATATTATAATACTTATATTTATTATAATACAATTAGCCAGTAGTGTGTGAATTACGTGACTGATAACAAACAATTTTCTAGTATGTTCTTTTATTACCCCTGACAGAAGTGTGTGAACTCAAAGCCAAATTTAACTTTAAAACCACCAACTATCAATTGATGAATTACTAAAAAATAAACTTTTTCAAATATATTAATTTGGATTATTCTTTGTCTTGCTATTGAATTAAACCTAGCATTACATTTCAGGGCTGATCATTTCTTTGTTGGCAAATGTTAAAATCAACATATGGTTACAAATTTATTGTCTTAAAGATCCCCAAAAATAGCTAATTTAAATCAACAGAGATAAATTAGAGATACATTTGTCACCTTCGTGTATTAGTATTGGTTTTACAATGTCTGGCCCTCCCCAGCCTGTGAAATTTAGTTGATTTACAGATATAAGATTTTAACATTAACATCAACTGAATACAACATAATTGAGCAATAGCACTAAACAAACAACATCTTCTGACACTACAAGAGCCTTTTTGTTTTTACATCTAATACAAGTTATAGTCATTAAAATCATAGGTACCTACATAGGTAAAGCTATGTAAATTGTTAGCATGGCGGTGACTTTTAGGAAAAACTTGTCAGCAAAAGCAAGACTTTTCTGTAGCTCATAAAGCTGTCTGTACTTCACACTGGAAAGTTTTCTGGTAGACATTTTGTCTTGACGCTGTTACACATCTATCTGAATATTGATGATGGCTGTTTTGATGATGTGAATGGGACATGAAAGCGCCGCTGGATGTTTGCTTAAAACACACACTCACGACAGAATACCACACCAAAGGACACTGAGAAGAGCAGCCGAGGAAGAGACCGGGAGAGGAGAATATAAACATTTAGAAGCGTGTATTACTGGTGTCCAACCATCAAGAGTTATTTCATAAAGCCCTCAAAGATTATGAAACCACATGGCTGTGGCTGTTGTCCCCTGAGTAGTGATGGGACGTTTTGTTCAACTTGGTACTTAGTTCTTTTGACTTTTGTTAAATATATTTTAAAGGAATGATTCATTTGAACAATTCATTTGTATCGTTCATATCGGGGGAAAAAATCTGATGTAATTGCAAATCATTACGACAAAGACACAAAAATAGAGCAAAATGCACGAATCTGAGTATATAAACATCCTTACCGGTGTCTTCTGATTTATTATCAGTATAATCCTCACACACCAAAGAAAACTATTCACTCTCCGGAAAGAGTTTATTACTAACAGGTCAGATTTGTTATTTTCAAGAATGACATCACTTCACATGAGCGCCAACAAAATGGCAAGGAGCGTCACTGCATCAACCTTTAACACTAGCTTGCGAAATGCACTCTACAGAGAAGCCATCCATATGTTCAAGCGAATCTCAGTTCGGTTAGATGTGTAGCCTGGGTCAGGTTTTCAACCAAAAACGGCACACACAGACATAATTGTGACAGCTGTGATGGAATCCATAATGACTGCTCCATCTATGCTAACTGAGGGAGTGATGATATATTTTTTCCCAGCCATATTTTTTGTAGGTCCCGTCATTTAGAGTTACTATACAGAAACAAACAGTATGGCACTTAATGTTGTTAAATGCTAGATATTTAGAAGCATTGTTTGAAATTTGGCTGTCATTTTTGTCTTGATTTATAAAGATCAGATTAATAAAGGACCATGTGTAATAATAAGTTCAATTGCTATATAAAGGATATTAAAAGTTTACTGGAGGCCTTTTTTTTCTCAGGCAACCGCTGAAGCAAACAACCTAACGGCTGTGGCTGGAGCCAAGGAAAGTTATAACAAAACCATGGAGCAGGTAGTTATTTTGCGCTACTGTTCCTTGACTGATTTGGCATGAAAACATGGTTGATGTAATGAATGTGCTTATTGACTATCAGATTTGATTGTTCCTTGTTTCTAATTAAACAATATTACATGCAACAATAACCCTTCTCACTGAGGAAGGGTTCTCAAGCTTTAATTCACATAGGGTCACATCCTTTAAAATAATGCTTTTTCCACCTCCTTTGATACTCATCACTTGTTTCCTTGACGACGTTCTATTATGGTTATACTTCCGGATCATTCAGCGCGTAAATTCTTCGATGAGATGCATTAGCGTTTTGTCTGATTTGTCATTGGACAAGGTTTCGGCCAATTAGGGTACCTACGGTTATCGTGCCAATTTGTGCTCCAAGAAAAAGAAAAAAAAAATACACAAACATGCATGAGCTAATCTGAATATGTCCTGTGACATGTTTTTGATGAGGGAACAATAACAAGCCTTTAAGGCCCAAAATCGATATCATGATATCCCTAAACAAAAAATATATATTTTATTGTTAGTGTTATATTGTTATTATATATTTATACATTTTATATGATAGATAGATAGATAGATAGATAGATAGATAGATAGATAGATAGATAGATGGATGGATAGATGGATAAGGTGAAAGAAATATTGGAACAAAAATTAATGGCTATGAACCGTTAAAGAAGTGTATCTTTTGTGTTTATTTCTAAAAATCTGCTGCTTAATTCTGGGCTATTGGACCACTATTGACTTATTTTTCTTTACATGTTTTTCATCTCAGGCTCTTTTCACACAATTTTACAAGGAGTCAGCCTTCGTTTTATCTGCAACCAGCACATAATGCTTCCCTGTATCAAATTAAAAAGATCTAGGAGCCGTATAACATCGATATATTCCTCATCCACCTTTAAAAGGACCATTTAGCACTTAAGAAAGTACTAATGCAAAAAAATCTGATTTGCCTCCATGGGCTGCAGGAGCGTCCCAATCCTTGTTAACACAGACTAATAAGCAGCAGGAAACATGAGATGTTTTCAAAATAAAAAGAAACTTTTGCTTTTGCTACAATGCATTATCTGCTTTCTCCAGCACCAAAAGAAAGGTTTCTTCTTGATGTTATCAATATATGTAACAAGTTATCCGCTTTTCTTGCATGGTTACATCTTTCTCGTTGACTTAATATGGAAAACATTCCTGCTTTTTGGCTTGTTTTGCGCCTTTGACCAAACAGTGCAGGCGTCCATCTTGCAACCCTTAATGTACATTTTAAAAAGGAGTGTAATAATATTCTGCAATATATTTTCTTGTAAAGGAGGAAATTCAGTTGATTGTTTTTCACAGGTATGTGGAGGAGACAAGCCATACATCGCCCCTGTTGACCTCCAGCGCTGCCATGAAGAGTTTAAGAAGACTTCAGTGGAACAGTTTCGTGCAGTGAAGAAAATGGGTGGTTTGGAGTTCAGTCAGCGATATCAGCAACAGCTTGAGACTCAGCTTGATGAAGTCTACACACTTTTTGTGAAACACAATGAGAGCAAGAACATTTTCTATGCAGCCAGAACTCCGGCAACGTTATTTGCTCTTATGTTTGTTACCTACATGGTTTCCACGGTAACTGGTTTCATCGGCTTGTCCTTCATTGCTGCTTTAGCCAATCTGATAATGGGAGTGTCTCTAATGTCACTGTGCACCTGGGCGTATGTCCGATATTCAGGAGAGTATCGAGATGTGGGCGTGGCTATAGACCTCATCGCAGAGGCCCTATGGGAAAAGGTGAGTTGAGCTCAATCTTTGTTTGGTATGCTAATTATTAACACACATAAACTCTTCTCAATCTAAATAGTTGTTGCAGGGTTTAGAGTGTATGTGCACCGTCTGTGGAGCAATTCTGTCAGAACACAATGAAATGAAGATCCAATTCTGATGCAGGTTCATAGCTTGAGGAGAATGCTTAGTCCTTTAAAGAATCTGTTTATTGCAACATTCCTCCATAATCCCAGGCACACTGAGGCAGATGAGTGGTTCTGTAATTCTCACCATAAAGGAAGTAACTTCCTGAGCTAGTTGAAATCCTATCCAGGTACAGTGAACTAGCATGTTTATCTGGATTCTGCTTACTCCCTATCTCTCTGACCAAGATATAATCATCTGAGACTCAAAGACCCCCACCAAGCAATTCACTGTACTGTTTATAAAGTGCACATTTAAAATATTTTCAAATGCATATGGCAAAATTATCTGGAGATTGTTTTTTTTTAAGGTATACAAATTGTGTAAATAAGTAAATCGTAACATGTATTTGTTAGCTATTACAGTAGAATTTTAGTATAAAATTATATTATGAATGTCCCCAAAAAGTAAAAATTGTAAAGCAAGTATGCATCTCTACTTTTTATTTAGCACTTTATTTTCATATCAGAAAAAAGTGTATGTTGATTGACATTTTTGTTTGGAAGTAGCTTGTACAGAGTAAATAATTTGGAACTTATATCAACTATTAATTCGTGATTTTTATTTTTTTATTTTTTTAAACTTTACTTTAGCTAACGTACCTATAGAGCTGCTATTATGGATTTTTCAAAGTTACCTATCATGGGGTGTATAAGGTTGAGTAAAAACCAAGAGGGTTTTAAATGTGAAAGTGCATTGTGTATCAAGTAGGGCTGTGCAATTACTCACAAAAAGAACTATTACTATGTTTATTCTGAACTTTATTCCTTCGCAAACACATTAACGCATCGTCGAAACCCATTCAGACATGTCTCAGCCGTGTGTTTATGTTCCACTTCCATAATTTCACCTGCAGCAGCAGTTCGATGTTTCAAGAACACTTGTTGTTCAGTTACCAAACACAATAATGTTGATGATCGCTGAGAGGATTGCTCCATAAATGAATCAAAACTTAATGCACAGTGGTGTTCATTCTAGTCTAGACCTTTTATAATGTTATGTGCTTGGTTTTTCCCCCAGGATGTCAACACATCTTTCTATGTCAGATAAATTCTGCTTTCTGCTTAATACAAGTTTGAGCTGCTCAGAAAGCATGAATGTTACACTGTGAAGCAGTCAAGTGACAGGCTATGGTTTTTAGTGATTTCAAATATTACCTAAATAATCACGAGGATCGTAGAGTTGACAGAGTTTCGGAAATTTTTCTTTATGCAAGTGAAACCACCTCTGCCATGAAATCTACAAGACCAAGCTCCTCATTCAAACATTCACGCAAAGGAGTTCAATTGTGGCTAATGGTTCATTATGCAGTTACTGCTTGTTGTAAATTTAAAGTTTTGCAGCTTTGTCTGGGTCTGTGAGCAATCTGTGCTTAAGCTTCTATTTTTTTTAAATGTAAAACATTGCGATGTCTGGTGAATAGGTGTAGTAACTGTTATCCTATCACCGAGGCTTGCAGAAGAGGACGCGTTGTACCCCCGAAAACACTCTGTGCTCTAAAATAATAGAGATATCTTGGGATAGATGCAATTCTATTCTATCATGTGCAGTTTGATTTGGACTTTAATAGGATATCTAATAATTAATGTGTTAATGTTAATTATTGCACAATGATGTGCACTAACAAGTCCATCTCTAATCTCTTGATGCTAGAGAGTGCAAGGCAGCATTCTGGCAGTTGGCAATTTTTCTGTGCACTGATATTTGTGTCTTTACTGACTCTTCGTTTAGGTAATTCAAAACATAAGAAGTCAACCATATTGTATGTAGATATTCAAAAATCTACTTTTTATAACAATGACGAATTATTTTATTTTTTAATTAAAACAAAATGTGGTTCAGGGAGCCTCCTACTAGCTGCCGCTAGCGTCTAGCCGTCAAGTAAAAACTATCACATTCATTTACCTTTAAATATCGCAGGTGGAAACGATAGTGCACATGGACTACTACATTATTGATGCCAAGATGCATTTCACGAGATCTCCAAACTGAGCTCATTGGATGCTGATATTCTAGTTTACTAATGAAAGTTAATATACCTTTTAGGCCATGAACTTTAACTGAGTAAAGGCACTCAACCTGTAAACACCCATTTCAGAGACCCTTTAAACCAGGGTTTGCCAAACATGGTCCTGAAGGGCTGCAGCCCTGCACGTTTTAGTTGCAGCCCTGCTGTAGTATGCATACTACTCTAGCTTCAGACAATCAGAGGACCCTAATTACCACAGGTGTGTTTCATGATAGTTGAACCAAAAATGTGCAGGGCTGTTGCCCTCCAGAACCAGGTTTGGAGACCGCTGCTTTAAACTTTAAGCTTTTAATTCAACTACTGTAGGCTGTGTTTTTAATATAACTTTTTTTTATTTGTTGCAGGTTGTCAAGCCACTTACAGAGCAGTATATGGAAGAAAATGTCAGACAGACTGTTGTTAACTCGATTAGAGCCACACTGACAGATCAGGTCACCCAAGCTACGAAGTTGAAGACCAACTGACAGTTGAGCCAAGTGTTTGAAATACCCCTGCTTTTATATTGTGTAGATCTTAAGAGGTTTGCTTGCATAGACAATCTGAAGTTTACTGCATCATTTACCCTCACCTGTACAGACAGGATTGTGCAGAGTTGTGTTAACACATCAAATGTCAGAAATAGAAACACTTCAGATCTCAGTTTAGGTGATTGGGTATTCTTGCTGCTTTGAAATTTTAGGATGAGACATTACTCGAGGAAGTTGCTCAAACAACAGTAAATATGTGTTTCATGGTTCAGTTAATGTTTCACCCTCCATCACAAATTGCTGCTCAACATAGAATCGTAATTGTAAGATATTTTTAGAGACTCTGAGAAATGGTGAAGCTGTAAATCCATCCAGGTCACCCCTTCCCCAGGCCCTATTTCTGCACATTGTTGTTTACACTGTATCACATCCTCATGCATGTAAATGAGTGTATAAATAACACTTGTAGATCAAAGGATTTCATTTGCTGACAATGTATGTAGATAATTCTTAAAGAGTATGTTTTTTAGATGTCCTGATCAATCATTTTATTAAAGGTTATGCCAATTAATTTATTTTTGAAAACAAATAAAGCAATTTAATTGTGTGCTCTATACCTTTAGGAAATTGTTTTATAATGTAACATTGAGGGGGGAAATGGTTTTGACCCTTGATTTTGATGTTTGCTTATATAAAACGATGAGTGTCTGTGTAAGCTTTTATTGTGGTTCATTTAAACAGCTAGAGAAATGTCAACAAATCCAAAATAATGAATTTGAAAAAGGCCATTTCATGTAGTGGTCTCAAAAATTGGCTTTCCAAATAGTCTTTAAGATTATAAGGTTCTATGTCAACTATGCTAAAACACTGATATTTTATAACTTCCAAGTCCCCGAGGCACAGACATTTTGAAACATTTATTTGAAACATGATAGAAAGCAGCCAAGTCATGTAACTAACGCAGCTTCATATGATACGGAACAGTTGAGTCATGTGACTTCAGCCTAACAAAGCTTAAATATTTTGAAAGACTTGAATAACGAGATTTTTGTCTAACGAAGATTCAAACATTTCAAAACACTGGGGATTTACAACTTCAGCCTAAAGGTTCAAATAAATTAAAACATGTTAGTTTACAAAATTGTGAGCTAATGAAGCTACAAAGATTTCAGTTCAGCACAGAGGGTGTCATAGTGGCGCAGTGTGTAGCACAGTCCTCTCACAGCAAGAAGGTCGCTGGTTCTAGCCTCAGCTGGGTCAGTTGGCAGTTCTGTGGGGAGTTTGAGTGATTGCGTGGGTTTACTCCGAGTGCTCCAGTTTCCCCGACAAGTCCAAAAACATGCGGTATAAGTCAGTTGTGTAAAAACGATTGTCCACTCATAGTGTTTGAGTGTGAATAAGTGTGTGATATTTCCCAGCAATGGGTTGGGGCTTTGCAACCTAATGATCTTTCAAAGCTAAATAAGATCTCAGAATGTGTTGCTGATATCAATGATTGGATGAATGAAAATTTCCTAATGCTAAATCCTGATAAAACACAAAGACTACTTGTTGGCTCTATAAAGCAATTACAGAATCTTTCAGTTTGAAATATGGAGCTGAGGGGACACACTGTTAATTCCTCCACTACCTTTAAAAATGTTTTTATTATAGATAGTAAACTGACGTTTAAGAACCATATCTCTTATGGTTGAGATTATATGGCTTGAGATTATATATCTCTAAGACCGCCTTCTTTCACCTCAAGAACATTGCTAAAGTGCGGTACATGCTGTCTATTGTAGATGCAGAACAATTAGTGCATGCTTTCATGACCTGAATAATGGATTATTGTAACGCTCTGTTAGCCGGCTCCTTGCCTTTAAGGCACTGAATGGCTTGGCTCCGGCCTACCTGAGCAGTCTCCTATCACGAAATATTCCAGCTTGCTCTCTCCGATCACAAGAAGCAGGACTATTGATTGTACCGACGGTTTGTAAATACACCAGAGGGGGAAGAGCGTTTTCATATAGAGCCCCGAAGCTCCCGGATGTTGTCCAGAGCTCAACTACGCTCACAGAGTTCAAAACTAAATGAAAAACATATATGTTTAATCTAGAATTCGAATAATTGGCTCTTGGTATTTGTCAAAACGAATAACGTGTCTGAGCGCTATAAACATACAAACTATTGAAAAAACAATGTGGTTCAATGTTCCTCTCTAACCTATCCTCATTATTTATCTCTCCTTCTGCAGCTGATGCTGATCACCTGTTTGTTGTCTGTAGTTTCTGTTTTGTCTTTGTTTTATTTTTCCATGTGCGGTCCGGCAAACTTTTTGTTGATGGATCTTGAGTTTGTATATCCTTTATGCTGGTGAGGTGACTAGCACCTGCCTCAGTCAGCGAGGCTCCCACAGAGGGAACTCCTCTTTACTCTAACTGAACCACACTAGGACTTTGTGAAGCTGCTTTGAAAGCAACTGCTAAAAGCTCTATATAAAAACTTGATTCAACACTCACATAAGTCGGAGTGACCGACAGATGGGGAAAGTAATGGTTACTTTCTTAACCCCATTCCCCGAATAGGTTGTGATTAAGTCTGGTTTCCTACGGGGTGAGTATGACTCCAGCTTCACAAACAGGATGAGTGTCACTCTTGCACCCACTTCATGTGTGGGGTGTGGTCTTGTGACGATCAGCACAGCTGCTAATTGGTGTGTTAAAAAGAATGTGGAGAGAATAGAGCGCTCCTAGCAGAGTTCCCATTGTCGGCACTGACATAAGTCTTCGTTCCCTATTCAGGGAAACGGGGAAAAGTACGAAAGTATCCATTACGTTTCTTGTAACTCAGAAGTAGTGTCACAGGACTATTAATGGCACAGTTCTCAGAGCAGCAAGACTACAGAGTGCCTTTCATTTGACAGCTTTTTGTATGAGGGGAATGATGAGAATGAAACATTCAGTTTTGCTGTATAAGTTCAGAGAGAGAGAGAGAGAGAGAGCGCTTAGGTTATGTGTTTTATGTTTCTTAGTTAAATTTGGCTTTTGACAAGATGTTTCTTTATAAACATCAAAATATTTTTCCAGAATCTTTGAACAGTATGCAATATTAGTATTATGAACATTAATGTCTCTGGAGATTGGTATTCTTATTTTTGTGTCTGAATGTCTGCATCCTTGAGAACTAAGAAATGATTTTAAAAATATTTGTATTTATTATGACATGTAAAACTAGACAGTAGAATTGCACATGTGGAATTAAATGTCTCTTATTCCATCCACTTTTTCTCACTGATAATGAATGTTATAAATGATTCAAGTGATGTAAATTTTTGGGGTTAAAATAATTGAAAATAATATGTGTGTATATATATATATATATATATATATATATATATACATAAAACAACGTGTGAATATTTTTTTTATAAAACATTGTCATCTTTCTCAGAAATTTTTTTTTTTTTTTTTTGCTTAAGTTTAACTATGCTACTTAAACTTAAACATTTTCAACATTCCTAGAAACCAGGTTTAATTGCAATAAAGAAAGGGTATTGGGTGTAATAAAACTGGCAAAATGCTGCATTTGTGCCACTTCTTCAGTCCTTAAAATCAAGGGTCCTGGAAATGCGTCACTGATAATTCAGTTCTCGAAAAAACCGCAACAGTAGTAGGGTCTTAAAAATGCTGTCCTGAAAGTGCAGCCTCCGGCACTGCAAATAGTTAATATTACAGTGTGTTGAGCTGTTATATACTCAATGGTGTTGATGTGGCCGTTTGAGGTTCATCTTCCGCGGCGCAGAAGGCGCTCGAGAGCCAGATTAGTTGCTGCTTTGTTTATTTGCTTAGGCGCTTCGTCGCATTTGGCGCCAGATGATCCGCGGCGCCATCCCGCTACGTATGTACCGAAGAGGGAGCAGGGAGGGAGAAAGAAAGAAGAGTGACTGCGCGCAAACGCAACCAGCCGCGGCAGTCATTATTGACGCTACTGATCCAAGACTCACAAGCCTTTGACTACGAGGAACTTACTCACAAGAAAGCTAATCGGAGGGCTGAGAGGTCTGATTTTCTTAAAACATTATCTTAAGCGTGCATTATTTAACCTTTATGTGCGTCAATGTTTTTGTTGCTAGCGTCTGTTGGCCTAGCTGGCTAACTAGCTTGCTATTTAAGTGTTCGGATTTATAGTTTAACACTTTAAATCGTGTTTGACTCTTGTCAATTGTATTGATTGTTATTAATTTCTTTTACCGCTAAGGCGATGTATTGTAACCGTCACCGAGATGGAAAATGTTTGAGTAGCAATGGCGGCGGTGGCAGTAGCCTACAACTAGTGTTGCGCTAGCGAAGCAGCTTAGCAAGACGATAGCCATGTTTGTTTCGCGCAGCTAAAAAGAGCTAGAGCCATAGCATGATTATCCCAGCTTATAGCATCGACACGATACCGGTGCTGATTTATTCAGAACTGCCTAAGCTCGTAATGCAAAAGATTGTTTTTGATTCGACGTCTCTTTACAAAGATGAGCCGGATTATAAAACGTTGGGTGTATTTCCCGGTACATTAACGTTACGTTGCTTCAGAGATTAGCACATTGTCGATCTGCTGGTATCCACTCTGCAACTGTGTGTACTGATATTTTAATTTAAAGGCTATGTATTTACATGTTTTTCATGTGAAGTGAACTAGAATTAGGTGCCCCGTCTGGCATGGTTTATTTGCATTTATTAGTTCTTCTCTGTGTGCTTGCTCAAGGGGCGGAAGCTACTTGCGGCGGCCATTTTACAGCTAGTTAGCCGATTCAACTTCAACCACAAGATGCCCACCGTTAAACGCGTTGTTCTCTTTTAAAACGTAATTGGTAAGCACATGTTTGCCTACACATGACAAACATTTTAGCACATACTGCATGAATATTGTGTTCTATAGAACATTGTTTTTGTTTAGTTTTATGGTCTGGTGGGTGTGCTAGTTAGCCTGCTAGTTAGCTTCCACGAGCATGTATTATCCGCTACCTAGCTGCTATTTAGCCACCTAACGTAGCCAGTTTGACAGCTGGGTGGACACGTTATTAAGATATGTTACATTAATTAAGGAGACAATTTATTCTGTAAATTGACATTGTATAACTTTTAAATGTGATACAATTGGGTGTAATCAATAATTTGTTAATTTTAAATACATTAATTATGTTAAACTTAATAATTTTGTTGTTATAGTTTGTTCTAGTAGTAATCAAACAATTGTGCCCTGTAGTCAAGTCAGAAATACATATTTTGTCATTTACAATAAAAATAAAGCGATTAATAGAGTGCATATGCCATGCAATTGCATTTATTTTATGTACATGTTGCAGAACAGCCACCAAGTGTGTGGTATCTTTTTGAAGTAATGACACATGTTTAAAAGACTAGGTTGTAATTATTCCTACAAAACCACACTTCATCAGTTGAAAAACCTTTTTCAAACTGTCTAATGTGAAGTGACAAATAGTGAGCTTTTCAAGTGTATGCATTTTACCACTAGAGCTGCTCGATTATGCGAACAGTTATCAAGATTATTTAGCTAATAATTAAAATCAGGATTATTCTTTGTAAATGTACTTTATTACCATTAATTTTTGTGTTGTTTCCAGAGATATTTTGAAGTATTTTTGTTATTATAACAGATTTAACTTGATCTAATGTCCCCGTTATATATAACATAGACTCATGGTATTCCAGACACTTTGAGGAGTTTATTCATTATATAGCGTTCTGGGGTGCAAAGACAAGCCTACTTGTGCTTCGTATTGCTGGGGAAGGGTCTAATTAATTAAAAAAAGCTTGATTAATTTGTTTGGACCTAAATTAAAATAACAAAAAAACACCAAGACACACAGTGTTTGGATTACCGTGACTGCTCACGGTTCTCCAGACAAGGAAATTTTCACCCACGGTATTCTGGACAAAATGGAAAACTCTTTAATCTTGGTTAATTAAACTATATTTGAAAAGTCAATCAATTATCTTAACATAATAATGTGTAGTTTTTATGTTGACTGCGGTTAATTTTTTATGAAATAATTGTTAAAATGGTCGTTTTGCAGACTTAAAAAAAAATCCCAACAGCAATGAATATTTTTTCCTCACAGCTACGTATATTCTCTCAGGATAGGCTAGATGCTAAAATAAGCATGTTTTTAGTTTGACAAACAGGCCTAAAAACGAATGCTCCATTGTTATGTAAAATGGTAGACGTGGTCTACTTGGTTGTGTCTGTGAGGCTCTCAATAATTTCGTTTTGTAGATGTACAATGGAGTCCTGTTCTTACTTGACATTTCATCCACAGGGTTGAGCTGGGCAAACACCTGTTTAGCACTGTAGGCTACACTCACTCCTCTTAAAGTCAGCAATAATGGATAAAAATATATATTATTTATTTAAAGGTAGTCCAGAAACATAGATCATTATTTAACAAGTGCACTACACAATCAGATAATGCCAGCCATCTTTATGTTGTTGTTGTTTTTTTAAATATACTGTTTGTTATTTAAAAAGTGTAGAATCATTTCTCATTAAACGCTCCTTAGAAGACGGTGAGCTGCATGCTATGCTGGCCGAGCTTTCATGGCTTTGAAGCACAACGGTGCTACACAAGCATCTTAAATGAAAGCACGTTGGTATTAGTAGGGTAAGTAAAAACTTAAACTATTATTTAAGTGCGTTTTTTTTAAACGACTTTGTTTTGGGCTTGTTCTCTGCAGGAGTTTCTATAAATTATTGTGAACGATGTACATCGTTTATGCAAAAAAAGCTAGCGTTAATTTCCACAGTGAGCTAGAAAAGGTTTTTTTATATATATATATATATATATATATATATATATATATATATATATATATATATATATAAACAAACTTCAGCAAAGTTGTACACTGATCCACAGATTCACTTTTCCCGGGTCAATATCTCGAGTAACATAAGTAACATAGCCAACAAGCTACAGAGCTGTTTGAGCAGAAATAGTTTTGTTATTTTGTTTTTTGGTGTGCTCTGTTCAGACACTTCCTCGCCGGTCTCCTGTAGTGGTAAGTAGTGGAGCGCGCTTTAAAAAAAAATTTTTTTTTTATTACGTTATTAAGATTTGCGCAAGTAGAAACAGATCTGCACGTGCAAAATACAAACAGAGCCTTTTTTCTCAACCTGTGCATGTGCGCGCCACAGCACTTACTTACCTGCTCCTACCTAACAGCACGTCAGCTGCTCATACGTTGACAGCAATACATTTCTGCAAGCTCTAAAAAGGATTATTTTTGCCGTTGACTGTTACACATAAAAAGCTTTCTAACCAATTTTTGGAAATTCTTGCAGAGAGCGAGTGTAAAACAAAGCCGCAGCCATTGATTTGGTATAACCAGAAGGACCTGAGCTGTTCTAGACGGAACACAGAAATAGTTGTGCAACTGGCTCATTCCCTTCAGTTGTTCAATTGTACCTGCGCAGTCGCATCATGAGAAATAGTGATTAGTTAAATGGTGCTACTTTAAATTAGCTTAAATTAAATGGTGCGAATAACAGTAGAATATTACAGTGTTTTTCAGTGAATTCAAGTAACAGTTCATTTGTTCACCAATGAAAATGATTATTTCCTTTCATTTTAATAGACTTTCATTTCTGGAGGTTTTATTTATAGCAACATATTTACATGTTTTCAACATGAATTGTTTAACAAGTATTTTTTTGTGTGTTTTTTTTTTAAGTTTACTTCTACACATAAATAACATCCTGATTAATGGTTTGATATAGTTTTAAGTAAAACATCAAATAAAAAATGCATTTAGTTTTATATGGTTAATCGAAAGAATAATCAGCCATCTAATCGATTATCTAAATAATCATTAGTTGCAGCCCTAGTCTGGACTATTCAATTCAGTTTCGTTTTCTTATATGTACTACCAAATTTTTTTATAATTTACGAAGCTTTGCAACCTTATTTTAAGTTATAATTTTGTTTTGATACATTTTAAGAATTATTCTGTACAGTTGTTAACTGATTATAGGTTCATTATTCAGTGCCTTTGATTGGCAATAAAACTGTTGGAGGGTGGGGGGGGTTATGCTTCGAAACACACTCGTACTGTACATTTTTAATTTGTAGCATATAAGATTAAATCGTTTTGCAGTGCTATACTCATTACTCATGAGTACTTTTCAGAAGTGGTGCTTTTTACTCATACAGTACTATTTAGGTCAGTTTCTTTTACTCCACTTTGTTTACTTTTTTTGGCAAGTAATAGTACTTTTACTTGAGTATAATCTTTCAATACTCTTTCGAACACTGGCACTTGGTGTGAATTTCCTGGACATCGTCAAACTCTGGTACACTGGTGATAGTCGAAAACCTCTTGTTGGTAAGCAAAGCCAGCGGCTGTCATTACTGTCAGAGTAAATGTCAAACAAACATTTATCGGCCATGGGCATCTTATAGATGAATCGAGTAACCCATTGTTGAAATTAGTTTTTTTAGGGATATTGGGCTAGTCCAATGGCATCACAGGTTCCTCACTTCAGAGTCTGGGTAAATCTGACATTTGAACCTCCCGATGATGAGTTTGATCATTTTTAATATCAGGGCAATGCTGCTGCAGGCCTGGGATCGCACTAACACTTTGTTCCTCAGTCCAATCAAGTTTCATTTTAACCTGGTGAAATTGGAGTAATTGCAGTTAAAATACAAAATTTCCAAGTCTGTTGGCACTAATCCTGCACAGATACATCATATAATGTTACTCTGAAGTTGTTTAAAAGAGAAGCTACTGACATGGATTCTCTCTCACACGCGCCTATCGTCACAGGAGGAAGACGATTTGCTTTAAAGGTAATCAAAAGTTACCCTAAAACTTAATTTATCGTTAATGTGTGCAGCTGGAATGAGGAAACATGTTTTATTCCAAAATTGTCTGGTTTTATCCCAGAAAATCATGGTGTATCACCAATGTATTCCCATTTTTATTTGAAACATTGTTTTTTTGACTAATTTGATATTGAAACAGAAACAATCAATGGGGATCAAATAATTACGCAATTATTTATAGCTAATAATCTCCAAAATATTTCACATGATAATAATTTCTTTATATTTTTTTTAATGCTAATAATTAACCAATTGTTTATTCTCTCCCCCTTTGCTGTAATAATATCCCATGTCAAATTACTCTTAATGACGGCATTACATTTCAGTACTCGATAAGTCCTAACGCCACTTCAGTATGAATAGCTAAGAATGTCAGCCCATTAATGTATTTGATACCACAGTTATTTCTCACTCCACATTCACCATCAGTGAGTCTATGAATCTAATAGAGAATGACCATTATGTTTATCTGTAACTCTTTACCCATAAATTAATGGGTAGACGTTTTTATATGTTGCTAGTCAATAATAAGACATCGCATCACCCTCAACGTCTCTGAAGCTGATATGTGCTACTCACCCCATATTTTGCTGTATCTAATAAAGAAAATTGACAATATAAAGTAATTATTCAATTTCCTTAAATTTTGAAAAATGTTTCAACACTATTCCCAATTGATTCCCTTATACCTCTACTGTAGTTGCCTGCAAGCAGACCTCATCAGCGTAAACGACCTCGAAGTCATTTGGAGATGTTGAACTGGAACCCTTCCCAATGGATAGACGGTCAGGTTCTCCTTTATAAATCCTTCACCGCTCGGTCTCCCACACTCAGTTCCAATATCACCTTTCTCACCATTTGCCTTTTTACGAAAACAACCAGTATGAGAGGAAATCCAACACCATTTTTTTCTTTAGTATTAGTCTGACACACAAAATAAAAAAAACAAAATAACAAAACATTGTTAGTTTCAATGTAATAATAGTAGTTTGAACTCAAATGTGACCTTACTCCTGGATCCTTGTTTTCCAATCTGTATTATATCAGACACAAAAACAACCAGTAATAACATACAACATTCAATCTCACATTCAAGATTAAATATTTCAAGTACAGTCTCCTTCCTTGTTACTATTAAATTATCATCAAACAAACCATATATTTGTTCTGTAACTGAACTCAACCAAAACCTAACTAAACTATTCTAAACTATCTCTGAAAATCATCATTTCTAGATGAAGATTCACAACGACCTTCACACAGGTGTGTACAGATGTAAGCTTAATCTTCGAGCAACAATGAATAAAAATCAGTATCCACACTTAAATTCTGTGGAAGTAATGTACATGGGTCAGGTTGGACACATCTTATTCAGTCCCTTTCATTACAATCGTCTCCACAGATATTAACTAAGTGTTAAATTTCCCTCATTGTTCTTTTTTTAAATTGCCTCTGCTTTTTAAGTTGCTTTTTTTTCTCTCTTATTCCCTTATCAATTTGTCACTGCAAGTTGAATATTAATTTTTGCTGTATTGTTTTAGAAAATGTTTTAACTTTGTAGCAGATTTATCAACCCATGTAAGTTTTCTTTCTTCATTTGCATTCTTATAAGTCTTTCAAGTTTGTCCGTCATCTGTCAACATAATTTGTCCATAGTTTATTATTCAGTCTTTATTCATTGAGAGATGTTGAATGGATTCCTGACTAAACATTCACATCTAATGGCATAAAATATGCTCCTTTGTTACTTTTGTAACCCTGACTAATCATAATTCATAGTAAATACCATGAATCTCTTAATGTTTATTCAATGAAACATATGAAATAGATTCCTCTAACATGAAGGTTGTGGTTGGTTTTCTCATTAAAGTACTCATTGAAATCATTAATTCATATTTAACCCCTTACAATCCTTTTTCACCTAACCCCAAAGTCATAAAAGAACCATTTGTTTGAAAATGACTTGTTCTCGTTTAAAAGACTTACCCATTCTAGATAATTTCCCAGATATTCATTGTATCCTTCATCAATGTGTCATAAACCACAGAACTCTTCAGACTTCATATTAGTCATTTTAGTTGATGAATAAGAGTGTTTGGGTTACTGTCAGCACATATCAGCATCAATTTGTCACTCTTCAACACATTGTAACGAGTCAGAGTATTCCAAACTCTGCATTTCTGGTAATACCACTGTCAGGCCACTAGGAGTTGTCATTATACTATAGTCTAGTTGACACATTAAATAACCTTTTTTGAGTTAGGAATTGAAGTTTGAATATGTTTGTTATATTCTCTTTAAATTTTGATTTCAGTTGATTTATTTTCTTTCAAATTAATTTAGATTTTTGGTTTAAGTCTAAATTAATTTTGTTTCAAATTTAATGAAATTTAGAAATGTATTTATTTTAAATTCCAACAATTCCTCTGGACATCAGAAACCAGTCACTCAACTTCTTGCGAAAGTTCATAAAATAAATCCTATATTTTCACCCAAATCAACCAAAAATCTTTACATTCACTTCAACTGTTTGTATAAACAGATGCTTTATAAATTTGTATGCTCAGCAGAGATAGATTTATAAGTTTTAGTAATCCTATTAATTGCAAAACCATTTCATCTTTGTTTGTATAAAAATACCTAATCTTGTAGCCATTTCCGTTTCCCAGCTCCGAAGCCTTCATGACTGTCAACCAACTCCTGATCTTTCTCAGGAGGGTTCAAAAACATCTTCACCAGACAAGTGAAACGCTTCACATTCTAACAGTTTGATTGCCTTTGCTTTCCGTTTCTCTTTCTCTTTTCCATTCCTCTTTGCTGGATCCATTCTTCCCTTTTTCCCTCAAAAAAATCCTCAGTCCAGTCCATGTAAATGCTTAATGAAAAAACAGTTTCTGTAACCAGCACAAGCTACCCTATCTTAATGCCAGCGCCTGTTCACAGTCTTCTTGGTGTATCATGTTGGAGTGAAAAAAGTTTTTGGGAAGAGTGTATTCGTGCGGGTGGAGAGGAAAGTTGAAGGTTGCTTGTATCAGATGATCTGTTTGCATGCTGATGATGATCTGTTGCACCATTGGACAAGGCCGGAAGTTTTGTCTGCAGTCCGTGGGGCAGGTCTGAACAACGCCACGATGAATCCAGATGCTTGAAGAGCTCCTTCAGTTCCGCTCTTAGAATGTCATAGTTATGCTCAAAATAAAAACAAACTAAAAAGATAAGTTAGCTTTTATTCTAATAGTTTAACTTCAAGTTGTATAACTATGCTTTGATTTTAGTTTTAAACTAAATAATTGTATGGACCCAATCAACCTTACTCCATTTTTTTTCAAAGTAGGATGTACCGTTAATTTAAAAAATATCAAGTATTTAACTTTTTATTCAGCTAAGTACACACTTTTTAAAAATGAATCGCAATGAAAAGGCAAACTTTTTTTTTAAATCTATAAATGTAAAATAAAAATTATGTAAATAGAAGATGAAGAAACTATTTAAATTAGGGATGCACCGAATATTTGTCCACCGAAAATGGGCCAAAAAGTCTATGCATGATAAGTTTGGAAAATAAATAAAACGGTTCCAGCATGACCTGAGTACGTGGTGGATCAGCACTTACTACCTGTTGCAAAGCAAAAGCGAGTGTTGGCTGGATATAGCGCAGATCACGAGCTTCCCACGACATTCACTGCACACCAGTGGGTCTTAATCGAGATCATCCTCTCCTATTGTCTTTTATTATTTATTAATTAAAGAGTAGCTCCTCTGATGCATCTGTTGCAGACGTTATTTCTTTAATTGCAGCGCTAAGGCATCTTTTAAGCAATAAGGTTTAGACAGACCACGGCATGAAAGCAATGAAAATTACACTCAGAGTCCGTCAGCACACGTTTCACTGAGATCTATTTGGAGCCTATGCACTTCATTTTGACTTCTTAAACCGCAGTATAAAGATCATTACTTGTATGCGGAAATAAAGCACCGTGCATGAGAAATTATCCAGAACGCGGAGGACGTGTACATTACTATTGAACGTATGCATGAGTGCCATAAAGTTAAAATTTTTATTTTTATTATGCCAAATAAATATTTGTATAATTTGAAATTGATTTATTCTTTGAAACTTTATTATTAATTTATGCAATACAGTCATTGCCATAAATGCAATGGCACCAACAATTGACATAATTTCTTTCTGTTTTTGGCCTTGGGTTTTTCGGTTTCGGCTAAGAATTTTCATTTTCGTGCATTCCTAATTTAAGTTCAAAGTATGGTTGTTTATTGATTTTTTTGTTTAACTTATAACACAGGTTCATCATAAAACCAACATACCTGCAATAAACCAACAATATCCTCCAAATTATCTTTTTGCTTCTTTTCTTTGGTGGCTGTTAGTTTGAGGTCTCTTTAGACTCATGTTTTCCAGGACTCTTTGCCATTAACAGCCTCGTTCCGTTCATATTTGGTAAGAAACTTTTGGTCTTTATATCTTGAAACAATTGCAGTAGTGATCTTCATACATGTGTGATTAGTGCTGTCCTTCCTTTTAGATCGTCTGAGGAGGTAAAATCATGTTTGAATTTAACTATAGGCTTATTGTCCTCTATTGGCTCCATTATTTTGCAAGTGGCACAGGGCGGGCAATATCACTGAGCAGTAGAAAATGTATTTTACTTAAATTACCTTGTTCAACATCATATTTATTACTTCAACTTTTATAGTATTGTTTTAAACTACTCTGAACTTATTTTTATTTTATGCAGCATACCTTGACCATAGACACACACACAAAACTGAAAATAGTATTAACCTGCAAGGTTCTTGTCATATGCAACTTGCTGTTCTATTAGTTCGTGAGCGTTGGATGTGCTATGGTTGAGGTGCCCAACAATCTCACGACATTTAGCTCACCGCTACCGTGAATGGAAACCTGACAGTGCAACCTGCAATCCTGGTGCAGTATGTGGGCCGTGCAGGCCAGGTGTTCATATGGAAGTAACATTAGTCTCTTGGCAGCATAAGTGTGCTTTAACTTGTCCTCGATTAGTTTCAGTTTCATCAGTTTCAGACACAGTTAAACCAAATGAATGCAATTTCAACAAAGTGCACTATAATGCCTCAGTAGTTCGTCCCCCGTGAGCCTGACATGTGTTGCGAGCTGAAATGTGCTCATTCCCTCGTCCCTTCTCATCGTCATACAAAGTGCATCCGTCATATTTATTCAACATGTTAATTGTCTGGTTACTCGTTATACATTTTAAATAATGTATATGTGTGTGTGTGTATATATATATATATATATATATATATATATATATATATATATATATATATATATATATATATATATGGTGTGCCAGAATAGTGCAGTTCTAGTTCTAATTTCCAACCAACATTGGGTTCTGTAGAAGCTGATTGGCTTTACGGATCTTCACGTGACTCAAGTTTTTTCTTCCGACGCAGAAACTTTCCAATGCATGTCATTCAACAAAGCGTTATCATGAGACCAATCATAATCACAGTATCTGAGATTTAGCAATCGCATTTTGTCACAACTCAATTTTTTTGTTGCAAATGCAATTAATCGTTGAGCCCTAGTCAAAAGTTAAGATCTTATTTACGTTTAATGACATCTGCATCTTTTTTCACCTTTATTTAACATGTTCATCTTGCCACTTAGCCCTGTTTTTTTTAATGATGTTCATTTTCAAATGGTTTAAAAATTTGATACTATGATAAATCTATAGGTATTTCAAAGAGTTCCACCACAGTGTTTATTGGAATTTTTTTGTTGATACTGTAAAAACCTTGCTGACTCTACAGACTAACCTAGAGTGGAATACAATTACCTGGTTTAAATAGTTGTGTAAAACCAGATTAATTCCAAAACTTTTTTACGCACGTTTTATTTTCTGTTTCTGTTTTAAATTAGTTTGCTCATGTGCTTTTCAGTGAGCACTATAAGCAACTATCTATTTGGGTGCAGACCATGAAATCAGTTCAGGTCATAAACAGAATAGGGTTCTCAGCTGAAGTTCTGATAAGAATGATGCCTAACATGTGTTACGCGCTGGGCCAAATATGAATTTTAAAACAAAAGCTGGCAAAATTTACTTAAACTCTGAATGGTTACAATGGAAACAAACAAGGAGCATTTTTGAACATAGAATAACATATGATAAGTTAGAAAATAATTTTGCAATGAAACTAAATAATGCAAAATTTAACTTATGGTATCAGACAAAATTAATTTGAATGAAAGTTTATTTTTCATTTGAATATTTAACAGGATGTAGTAAATTCATAAGTATTCCTGGTTGTGGATATTACTTAAATACTAGTAATTGTAATTTCCTCAAAGCTCAAAATTTGCTATTTTTCTACAGGTGGGACTGTTCCTGACTTAAGAAGTGGATTCTCAAGTTTCTCAGGAAGAAAGCGGTGCTTGCAAGAGCAACGCTAGTTTAACCTAAACGGAAACACGGAGGTCGTCAGGCTGGAGTGTGTTTTGATGGCGGAGTCTGAGGCGGACTGTGATACGCCAGGGCTTGATACGTTGGGATCTGAGTGTGTCATAGCACATACGCAAGTCGGTGACTTGCACTATGGAGCAGAGACCGAGATTATTACTCAAGAGGACAAAAGACTTGACCTTGAAGCCATTCATGGTAATTTGGGGGCTGTGACATTTGTAGATGTTGAGACAGATCACGATTACATTAAATCGGATATACACCATGATCACCATCAGTACTTTAGCACGGCAGAAATAAAAGGCAACGAGCATTTGCTTGGCGAAGTGCTCCTGAAGACAGAGATTGGAGGTGGGGAACATATTGTAAAAGTGGAGTCTGACCATGGAGGGGAGCTTACAGTTGAATCAGAGAATGGGGTTTTCATACAGGAAGCCCATGGATTGCAGTGCAGTGAATGTGGAGAGGTCTTCTCTTGTATGACCGATCTGCAGGAACACTTTGAAATGCACAAAGCTACTTATCCTTATATATGCATCCACTGTGGTGAGAGCTTTGCAATTGAAGCAAGCCTGAGAAGTCACATGAGGATTCATATGAAGGAGAAAAGCTACACAACTGGTCTAGAGATGGTTGGGAAAGGAGTCATTGACACATTCAGCTTGAAACACCACCAGATGATGCACTCCCCTGAAAAGCCACACAGATGCTCAGAATGTGGGAAGTGCTTTGCTGCTGCCATCACTCTGCGGGAGCATATGAAAATGCATTCAGATGAGAAACCTTACACATGCACCCAGTGCAGAAAAGGCTTTATGCGCAGACGTCATCTAAAAAAACATCAAGAACTGCATGCCCGCGACAAGCCATTCACCTGTCTGCAGTGCGGTAAAGGCTTTGCCACAGCCTCCAATCTGAAACAGCATCAGAAGACTCACGTAGGTGAAAAGCCTCACCGTTGTGCTCAGTGTGGAAAGTGTTTTGCTGCAGCAGCTACACTGAGAGAGCATCAGAGAATTCACTCTGGGGAGAAGCCCTACAAGTGCACACAGTGTCGGAAAAGTTTTGTAAGGAAACGTCATCTCAAGAAGCATCTGGTGGTTCATGAAGGTGGGAAGCCTTACCGGTGTTCTCAATGTGACAAGGGTTTCAACCATTCCTCTTCGTTGTCAAGACACCACAAGGTCCATATAGAGGCTAAGATGTATGCCGAGGCAGATTTGAAAAATTTCCCTTTCAATCCTGCCATAAAGAGAGAAATGCAAATGGCCGTAAAGCCATATAGCTGCAACCATTGCGAGAAGAGCTTCAATCACTCCTCCTCACTGTCCAGACATCAAAGGGCTCATTCTGATGGGAAATGCTACACCTGTCCTCAGTGTGGGAAGAGGTTCAATCACCCTTCGTCTCTTGCCAGGCACCACCGAGTCCATTTGGAAGAGAAGCCCACATATAGTGCTATTGCAACAGGAAAGGTCTTCCCTCACACTACCATTTTAAAACAAAGAATTCTAGAAAGTGAGAAACCATACAGGTGTGCCCAGTGTGGGAAAGGTTTCAATCATTCATCTTCTCTTTCTAGGCATAATAGAACTCACATTAATCAGCAAGTTTAATTTTTTTTTCACGCATTTATCCCTGATTTATTCTTCAGCTTTGGAATTTAGTTTAGGGCGTTGTACGAACATCCCAATATTTAAGTCCATTGACTTTTTAAGAATACTGATGTAATGATTGATTAAGACTGAATTTCCCTGTTAAATGTGCAAATGTTGTGATTCTGGATGTGCTATGTGATTAAATTCACAGCGATTCTCAGACTGTGCCCAAATACACCTCTGTACTAAGGATTAGGTCAAATTTGTTTTGAAAAAAATAAATTCTGATCCCTCTGTGTTTGACTTTTTTGTGTACCGTTAATAGGATGAGAAATTGAGATCTTGTGTAAATAATCACCCCTTTATTTTAGATTGATGTATAGATAAGTAATGAGCTTTTCTTTTCTACAGATGAACTTAGTCTTGTTGGTTAATGGAAGGGTGCTTTCAGAGCCATCATCCAAGCATAAGACAAATCTTTCATTAATGGAATGATGAACCTTCTGGATGCTGACAGGAACTTGCAAGAGGCACGAGAAAACTTTTGTTCTTGAAGTGTTGCCCCCAAAATCATTGTATTCTTCACTTTAAAATAATCGATATGTTCGCATTTCAATTAAACAACCAACTTTGTTATACAAAGCAGACTTTGTACAGCCTGAAATGTTCTCTGACATGTTTGCAGTGCTCTGATAACCACCATTGTTGTATACGGAAGGCAGAAATACAAAGTCTGACAGCAGTGCATAACATGTAGTGTTATTCCAAAAACATTTGGCAGATCAACGTACAATATTGAAGTATCGTGTTTCCATACTTTCATGCCAATAAAAAAAATAGCTTACTTTTGTGAAAACTGTTTCATTTTTTTTCTTTACGATTCTATGGGTTTGCTTTGCTGATCTAGGGTTGTAAAAAATTCACATGTACATATTAGGGATTGTTTGGGTTATTGAAAGGGAATTACTTTTTTTTTTTTTCAGTTCTAGCAGATGTGCTTCATGTAGCATAGGTGTACTCATGTTAGTTAGGTGCCTTATTGCATGCTTTGTAGAAACGTATGCAGAGGTTTAGTAAACTAAAAGCTTTGGTTCCTGGTTCTTTAATTAGGTGTCGAGCACCAACGGTGCAAGAACCCTATTGTAATTTTGTTTTGTTCATACTTGTTGTTATACTTTGATTTTACTTGCTTTTACACGTGTTTGTACATGATTGTGCACACTGTTGATTTTCCTTTTTTTTTTATTTACTCTGGTATCTGCAAGCCTCTGTAGACAAGAGGTTAACATTAAAAGATCTTGATCCATATGTTAACTACCCTCTATTAGTGCTCGATTCTTGTCCCTTTGTCTACTTCTCATAACTGAGTGACTTGTATATGAAAAAATAAAGGTTGTCGACTATCAAACAGCTCTATACAGTGTTGTTTCATTGTACATTGTACAAAGTTTACTGTATGTAGGTTGATCTGACTAAACACGTCAAGTGAAACCCAGTAGAGACAAACCGGTTCCAGAGGAATGTCCCTATTTGTATTGATCCTGCTTAATGGAAGTTTATCTTATAGAGAGGATTATGAAATGGTGTTTTAATTGGCTAAAATAAATCCTTTTCAATGTCCATTTGAGATAGTTTGCCCACCAGTGAGTCAGGTTGATGTATAAATTACAATAGTTGGCAGAGGTGAAAAGTAAATTACATTTATAATAAATTACTGTTTCCTTTTGTTTTAAGTTCATTTATCTTAAAGTACGTCTCTACAGTTAAGATTCTTTAGTTTAATACAAAAAGTAACTGATCGGTTTAGATTACAAACCTTGAGAGGGCGTTTAGGATAGCTTGTATCATACTCCCCCAAAGTGCTCTCAGGCAAGTCATGGATGAGTTGACTAAAATCAAAATCATTTTAAATCAAGCTGGAAACATCTTAAGGCTTTTGTTTACACAACAAAGTGAAGCTGGTGCAAAAATGACCATTGCTGAACTCCAGCTCCTGTTCCAAATGCTGAAACAATAAAAAATATACCTACAATCTTCTCGTTTATGTTTTGCAGCAGAGCTAGCAAAAATGTCGATGTTCCTGACAAGTTTTTTTTCTGAAACTATCTAGCATGTTTTAACAATCGGGGTGGGGTCAGAAAGCAGCAGGTTCCCATTTACTCTCATCTTAAAACTGCCCACATTTGGAGGTAAAAATAAAAGTGTTTACAGTTCTGGTACTGCAATGTTTATTATTCAGATCGCTAAGTTTTGATGTCCATGATCACTCTGATGGGGTTATTTTGTATGTGGTGGTTTAATATATTAAGATGTAAACTTTCAGGCATTCTGTGCTGTGCTTATGTCCCACCTCTCTGGACCTATTTTTGGGAAGTGATGCACTTCAATGATGGCGCTGCCTGGCTGCACCCATTCTGATCCTTTTTTACTGCCATCCCAAAAGTCAGCCATGATATGTCCAGTCTGTCCCTGGAGCGCTTTGTGCTATACAGGGTTTGTACTACTTTGTTTTGTTGTGAGTTAGTATTGTTAATACACATTTTTATTGTCCTGTTACTGTCAGTTTTCATTTCTGTTTTTTCACCTATTTATGTTACACCCTGACCCCAGCTGCCATCTACATAGCCCAATAAAGATCTAAATTCTAAAAGAAAGTGACCATTGTGAACAGCTTAGAGTAAAACATCCCTATTACAGTATAGCTGTGCTTCAAAGAAACCCCAGTTTGTCTTTCGTTTGCATGAGAAAACCACCTACCATTACCACTGAAATCTCTACAAATTAACATCTTTAACAACAGAATGAGATTCATGAAAGCAACAGAATGAGATTCATGAAAGCAACAGTAGTTAGACTTAAGCTGTTTTATAAACAAACATCACTGCATTTAGCAATATAATTATAACCCGCTTGCATTTAAAGAAACTACAAGAAATATGCAAACGTTAACACAACAAAATTCTGAAAACATAGCCTGCATTTTTGCTGAGTTTAACTGCACTTTAATAAACAAGAGTACAATAGTGAAACATAAAAGCTATTCAGGCTGTACCAATACATGTCACGTTTTATCTGTTGATGAAGGCCTTGGCACCTACATAACAAAGGCTCTAGTTTAAGTAGAATAATTTTTAACAGAATGTAACAGGTTTTCAGTGAAGTTAATCTTTGTCTCCCTCAAAAAGGGCTCCAAACTGCCTCTCTGAGGGTCCCTTCAGCAAACCAAATGATTGTAGCTTCAGCAGAAGGGTGGGCTCGCTGTCGCCTCAGTGATGCGATGAACAACATCCACTGACCTCGGTAGCTCATCTCTTCATCGGTCTTAAAGAATATTCTTACATTTCTTAACGACTTTCACCTTCACATTTTTTCTTGTAGTTTCAACTAAACCGGAGTTTCAGATTTGATCTTCTGGAGTACAATTCCATCTCAGCAATGCCTTCTGCCAAGTTCTTCCTCTCATTTTCCTTAAGGCTAGCTTCAAACTCTTTCCCTTTTTTTGTGTATCTTTAATTTAAGAGCACACAAAGTCAGTATTCTTTTTAATCCTTCAATTCTCAGCAAGTTTTCAACTATTTTTGTTGACATTCAACGGCTGCTTTCTCGTTGATGAGATGCGAGAATCTAATGGTATCTTTAATTGGTAATTAGGTTAACTTTTCCTCCATCAGACCGAAAGAAAATTAGAACTGTTTATCTTTGGGTCATCACGACATGAAGATAACAAGTTGTCCTTTGCGCGTTGAGGTGGCGCAGTGGGTAGCACAGTCGTCTCACAGCAAGAAGGTCGCTGGTTCGAGCCTCGGTTGGGACGGTTGGCATTTCTGTGTGGAGTTTGCATGTTCTCCTCGTGATCGCGTGGGTTTTCTCCGGGTGCTCCGGTTTCCCCACAAGTCCAAAGACATGCGGAATAAGTGAATTGAGTAAGAACAATTGCCCATAGTGTTAAAGTGTGAATGAGTGTGTGTGTGAATGTTTCCCAGCGATGGGTTGCGGCTGGAAGGGCATCCGCTGCGTAAAACATATGCCAGAGAGATGGCGGTTCATTCCCCTGTGGCGACCCAGAAAGGGAAGAAAGCCAACATGAAGATGAATGAATGAATGAAAAGTCACCTTCACAACTGCTATTTTAGATTCATTTTCCTGTTCCTGTTTCACATTGACTGCTACTTTAGAGTTCAGACGTTGCAATAACATTTAGTGATGTTATTTTCACTATCTTTAAAGATGCATGTGGAGAAACACAAGGGGACTTACTCAATAGCCGTCTTGGACACACTAAAACGTCATTTGATGGAGTAGTCTAAGTCTTTATGCTCCCCTTGTGAGAGAACTTTCCCATTCATTAAAAAACAGGCCAAAAATAGATACGACCCTCTCTATATTTCCATTATTTATGTTCTTCTTCTACAACTAAATGAGTCGTATTACTTGTAATGTTCACTTGTTTTGGTCCAAGAGAAAACCCCTCCAACCTGAGCGCAGTGAATTGGGATGCATGGACACCTTTTTATATTCATTTTTGAGATTTCATCAAGTGTGTATATCTGTTGAGTCGCAGCCTTTTTATTTTATCATAAGCTCTTAATATCAAAACCATTTCATTGTTAAATACTTTGTTAAAATAGGACAATTATGAGCTAAAAAAAAACCTTAAACATACCAAAACATCTTTTCAACAGTTGTAGCTTCAGCATAACAGTGAAAGCGAGAGAGAAATGCATGTGCGCCTAAGTGATCCTTGCATGGCCAGATGAGAGGAACCTTGAGCTCCAGTTTCTAGTGATGAGCAAACCGAAGCTTCGTGAAACTCCGAAGCAGATGAATCAAATGAGCTGTATTTTGTTCGAGACTGGTCCCATACCGACCTAGTGGTCATTGTATGAAACAACACTGAAAGTTAATGAAACTCTGGTCACTTTCGATAGTTGTGTATATGTGAAAATGTAATTACAGATTTGTCTTAACTCTGTGTGATGTTTTTTTTATTATCAACACCAGGGTTTTCATGTCTCCAAAAAGATTTGATGAAAATTTAACTACTCTGTGAATAGATGATTTTGTCATTAAATATAAAAAACAATCAAACAAGACCTCGCACTATAAATGTCAATAACTTTATTAAAAAACAAACCATATTTGAAAGACGCGCTATACTCATTTATTATTTTAAAGATATAATTTCTTCAGCTTTAGAGAAAAAAAGCATAACGTTATAAAGTGAATATAACTGAATCTCCTGATCAGATGATCTGTTTAATAAGCCGATAAAGCAGTGACACATCAATACATGTAAATATATTTTATTATCTAAATATAGCGACTTAAATAAAAGCAAAAAAGCAATTAATGATGCTTTAATGTAATGATGATTAGTGAAATGTTTTTAGAGCTTTGGGTCGCTTGGTTCAGACAAGTTCAACGCTCGGACCCTGTATTTCTGACCAATCAGACGCGGTTTCAGGAGGTGTGCAGAGATGAAAACCTGGTAAAATGTGCCGAAGCTTGGGTCACGTGACTCAAGTGTTCGAAACGTCTGAAGCTTCTTTAGGTCAAAATCACATGACGTCATGGTTTTGAATGAAGCTTCGGATCAAAGATCTGAGGTCTCGGCTCAGAGTCGAAATGCCAGTCTCGCGGCAGCCATCTCTACCAGCTTCCTCTCTCGATCAAAGATCATCTAACTTAGTTGTCAGGGAAGGTTTCATTAGTTAGGGTTAGGGTAAGCTGCTGCTGAATACAACAATTTCGCTCAAGATCCCCTTCGCTTGAATACTTACTATCTTCAGTGTCAGAGGAAGGTTAACAGAGTATGGGTTAGGGTAAGATGCTTGAAATACACTAATAATATTCTGAATTATATTGATATAATAATTAATACTATCTCATTAACAAAATAAGTCAGACTTCTTCTGTGTGCATTCAATTGGTTAACTTTTTCAGCCAATAGTAAGCAGAGGGAGTAAAAGCTTAAAACTCCTCTCATTTTGGCTCTGCAGCAAGGGATCATCACTGAAGGACCATTTATTTTTTAACCTTTAATAGTTTTTTACCAAAACGACATACAGCCATACAATTATTCATAATTATATACAACATATGGAAAAACATGTGTAGCAAAATTATTTTTGTTACATTACTTATTAATGAATTTGTGCCAATTTTTACAAATAAACAGTAAAATAACTTTTTCTTTATTAAGCATATATTGATCACTACAATATTACATTTCAAGATGATGGTTAATCTCTCACAAGACAAATGTGAACACAAGAAGTAAAGCTATCGAATAAGCAACAAAGAATGCAGTCTACAACAATGTGTTTAATGTGTACACATAATCAGTCAAACCTCTTACATTCACTCTTTCTTTAGAACATACAAAATAAGATGTCAAGATTTCTTTCTTACCAGAAAACACAAGTAAAAGCCATATCATAATGAATTTGGTGTAAAAAAGAACACAATTCATAGTTCTGTTCAAAATGTTTACAGTGATTTGTTTCTATATTTTTTAACAGGATGTAACAACCCAGACACGGCGCCGAAGGGTTGTTTGCTGAAACATTCATTACCAGAGCGAGTTTGAGCGCCGGAGTGGAGCTTCTCAACGGACTGTAGGGCCCCTGACCCCTCAGTCTGTTATGCATCGCAGAGTTACGAGGACGGCATACTCATGTGTGTCCTGAAAAAAACAATAATGTGCAAATATCAAGCTCAAATGAAAAATAAAACTGTCCCATTCAAACATGTGAAACCAAAGTACATCAAAGGCTGTGATCCCAAAAGACATGGAGATTAAAAAGCTTCAAAGCAATCTGACACCTGGCCCACAGTGACATCTAGAGGCCATTGCTATGAAACCTCCCTGAACCAACCCTCAAACGTTCATGAAATTCTGGCCACTTCAGATCGTTTCGCCACAATCTTGGGAAAAACATTTACATCCACAATGTGAAATTAAAGTTACAGATTTGGTTTTCCATAGTATGCTGTTTTGTGTCATCAGTTTTTTTGTCTCCCAAATAGACTTGAGGAAAATAGTTAGAACTGAATGTTCTTTGTAAATAGATTAAAGATGATTTTGTCATAAAACGTAAAACAATTAATCAAACAAGAACCCTCATTATAAATAAATGCCAAAGAACTGTACTAAACACAAACAGTAAGACTGGTAATAATTGTAAATTATACACTAATATTATTTAACCAGCTTTAGAATAAAAAAAAAATTATAAAATGAAATGGAAAGAAACTCTTCACCAGGTGTTGATGTGATGTTTCATAAGCCTCTAAATCAGAAGGGATGGCTGCTGCGAAACTTTGATGCAAAGCTTCATTAAAAACTGTCAAGTCACGTGATTTTGACCTAA
The DNA here is from genome assembly GCA_900490495.1 of Danionella dracula. Lineage (NCBI taxonomy): Eukaryota > Metazoa > Chordata > Actinopteri > Cypriniformes > Danionidae > Danionella > Danionella dracula. The sequence goes on along the minus strand of UELW01000844.1, from coordinate 4,052,611 downwards.
AGAAGCTTCAGACTATCCAGCTAACAGAGATCTGTTATGACAACGATTTTAAACCAGACTGTTTTTGTAGCTGCGAAGTACATTTGAAATTCCCGTGATCGTGGTGAGGACGTACCGGTATAACGTTGCTTGTATGTGAGGAGCACGTCTCCGTGACTCTCCTGGCACTTCATTATGACTTTATTAACACATTGTGAGGACATTACTGGACTGCTGCTGCGACGCTTTCTGCAATGTTCCAGAAAGGTCCATTTGTGATTGTTGTCATGGCGTCATGGTGACGTAACCATAGAACATTTCTTATACGCGAGGAGCACTTCATCACGACTTCTCCAGTTCAGACGATGTCTATGGACTGTTGCTGTGACATGACCCACTGATGTTTCAGAAAAGTTTTTTTGTGATTCCTGTCCTCGTCATGATGACGTACAAATACAACGTTGCTTAAAAGTTAGCAACAAGTTTCTGTCATCAAACTGGAACCTTGTCTTTAACGTTTCGTGCAAGGAAGGTAACTCACCAGTTCTGTAAAAGCTTGTCATTTCTGGACTTTACCTTCTGTATGTGAAGTTGTGTTTTAACACCATCAACTACACCCCCACAAAATGTGCAACTAAAAACATCTAACTAATCTATAAATCAAGTGTATTTGTGAGTAATCAATAATTATAACCATTATTTACAATAATCAACACACTTCGACAAAGACAATACTTTTTAATTTATTGTAACCAACCCTAACACAGTTTATACAATTCTCAATCTGGTTTATATTACCAATACAAATTTACACATTTCAAATATTGAATACTTGTTGGCCTCTTAAATACATGCATCCACTCATAATTTCTGATATCTAATCATTTCACATGCACATTTCACATTCAAACAAACACTTTTTTAACTATAACTTGTGCTTAATTATGTGGCTGTGATGTTTAGTAGACAGGTCTCTCCAAACTGTGTCTTACCATAGACCCAAGAAACCTTCAACTGAGATTTTGCTGTGTTTAAAGGAACATTAAATGATGGTCGAAGAATAAATATCAGTCTTCTCATGAATTGTAGAAGCAGTGTTGATACAGTACAGCTTCAGTACTCTAGTCTTTTGATCGATGAACTTCTACTGCTTCATTGTCAGACTCCAGATTCTGAGTAAACTAAAAGAGAAAAAAACACACCTACTTTATAGAGTTAACTTTTACTTGTTGACTTACACAGAGCTTTGGGAAAAGACAAAGACTGTATACTACTACAATCAAACAGTACTAAAGTTTAAAAAATTAAATAAATGATTCAATAATAATTCTGCTTCCGAACTAAGCATCTTCCAGATCTGGACAAATATTTGACACACCAATGATAATTTGATTGTGCATAGAGTACACAAAAAAATATCTGCCATTAGTCAACATCAATAATCATTACATTTCTTAGTTAAATAAGTGACATTTTGTAACTCTTGTGATTGCCATTCACTATTTACTTTTGGCAAAAACAATAAGTAATGTGAAGAAAAGTGTTATACGCAAAATGAAAAAGAAATCAAACCATCTTAATCTAAATAAAAAAAAAACTTTTCTAGAATCTGGATTAACATAAAATGCAATGTTCACACTACACTTAAAGAAGAATCTACTCTAATGATGAACATGTAAACATTAGTCATTAATCACTTACCCTCGTGTTGTTCCAAACACGTGAATCCTGCGTTTTTAACCTGAAGATTTGTTTATCTTTGGAATCCACACCGTGAGAGAGCTGGCTGGGACACGCCAAAACTCCTGTCAAGGTCCCGCGAAAATTACTTTATAATAAACATTGTAGCTTCTCTATCTGCAATCAGGGGCTTCATGTAAATGTTATGAAGCGAGGAGAAAACTTTTCATTCACTAAAAAAACCCATAAAAAATGTTTTTTAACTTGTGTCCCTTCAGACTTCACCTCATGTGTAATACAGGAAATGCGTCTTGCGCATGCGCGACAATAGATGTCATTCGGTTAAACCATGATTAACTTCATAGCATATCATATGAATAATGTTAAACTACTAACTAAAAATTAAAATTAAATTGTGTTTACCTCCAGAGTAGAATTCTGCGCATACTCACTAGCTCACAGTCGCCACTTATACTTTGAATGTTCCATTATTTATAAGTCAGAGGAAAAACTAAATGACACATTTTTTAATAAAAATATTCAAGCAAAACAATTAATCTGAAAGTTATCTGAAAATGTGTTCTAAAGACTATGGTATCACGTCACTACAACTTTCTCTTTGGTCCTAAACAGCAACATAATTTAAGAACGTGCTCGTGAAGGACCAGGAACGTTTATGACGTTCCAATGTGACAACTTTACCACAACGTAATCGCCACATTTCATAAAGTCCTTACAAAGTCTTCACAAAGTAATGTCAGCATGACCGTCATAATGTTTCTTGTTTGCTGTGATTAGTCAAAACTCAGTAGAAGACCTTCATCGTATGTTTTGACTAATCACAAATGTATTTATATATATATCTAATTACATTTTTTACTACGGCTATTAGAATTGCAGATATCTTTAACTATATTTATGCTTAGTCAAAATAATGTTCATCAGCAATACATTTGTATTGCAATATATTTAGTCATATGAAATGCTTAAAGGTAAAAAGGCTTACCATAATTTACTGACTCTCTATGCTAGGCTAATAGATCCTCCACTGACCTCATATTGATCCCAAAATTCCTCTATTAACCCTGACATAATAATAAATGTAATAATAATAATAATATATAATACTGTAATTGTATTCATAGTATGGTATGAACCTTTAAGTAGATCAAATAAGTGATATATAATACCTTAGCCATTGTCTGTCTATGCTACTTAGTTTTAACCCAGTGAGGAAAAAGTTATGCTGCTTTATACATTTGCTAGTAAAATTATTACACAACTTTGGGTAAACCTACAAACAAACAGCTTGAATTACATGCATTTGTCAATTACCAGAACAATTATTTTTTAAATCTTTGTTATCTACAGGTTGTGAGGTGGAGGAAAAAGCTTGTAACCTTCAAACTGTTTACTCTGAAATAAAACCCATTTAGCAAATCTCAGAAATGAACTCAATTTAGAATATTTACAGCAAGTATAAATATATTGGAGATCCTAGATATTGCATTTTCTATATCAAACGAATCTAACACTTAATAAAGCATTCTTAAAAATTGAATTATCGAATGTCATTTAACTTTAGTAAAATCCTTTGGTTATAAAAAAACGGAACATGCAGGATGTGAAGTGGTGACTAGTGAGCATGCGCAGAATTTTACTGTGGAGGTAAACACAACTTACGATTGATACATTTTTATGCTGAGAGAAAATACATTTTTTTTTTTTTGTGATTTAATATTATTTTCATGACACGATATAAAGTTAAGCATAGTGAATGAATAGCACGATCCAAGATGGCCCCAAACATGGCAGCCATGATAGGTTGGTCTCCAAAGTTTTGGATGGTGGAGCTGCCACACTTCTTCGTCGACGTGGGAAACGAGCGGGAACTCTAGTCAAACTCAACCATGAGGTCTCAAAACCGCTACTGGGTTTACATCTGGCAAACCTGGCAAAACGTCGCATCAGCAGTGTAACTACATGGTTACAACATGTTTATACAGTCATGAAGAAGTGCCAGTTTTGTCTCAGAATTATGCTTCTCGCATACAAGACACGTTCTTTGGTTACATTGCCACGACGACCACAGGAAGCACAAATGGACCTTTCTGGAACATTGCAGAAAGCATCGCAGCAGCAGTCCAGTAATGTCCTCACAATGTGTTAATAAAGTCATAATGAAGTGCCAGGAGAGTCACGGAGACGTGCTCCTCACATACAAGCAATGTTATACCGGTACGTCCTCACCACGATCACGGGAATTTCAAATGTACGTCGCAGCTGCATGACATGGTACATCCCAGCAACGAAAATGGTCTGGTACAACTACGTTGTCATAACGTAACTCTGTTAGTTGGGTAGTACTGATTTCTAACAGCTTCAAAGAAGATAAAGCTAAAAAAGCCATTTTTTCCTGCATGATGTTAATCCACAACAGAAAGCCTTTACTTTGATGCTTGAGAGAGGAGTTTGGCTTCCCAGCATGAATGAACGATGTGGGCGGTTGTATGGAATGACACAAAATTTCTTTTAACTAGGATTCGTTTCAGCAACTCTGAGTCAACTTCATATACAAACAGCTCTCAGATATAAAACTTCAGCAGGGTGTTCCTCAGACTTAAAGCTATGTTTCACATCACGAGAGATCATTAAAAAACATAATAGTGGCTTTTTAATGGAACACTCCACTTTTTTCGGTCACTCACTCCTTAATCTAGAATATCTCTCAGAGAACTTGAAATGGCGACTGGACATGTAGCATAGCTTTTATGGACCAGAAGCATTTTTGTATCAGTACCAGAGTAATCAAATAATGTATAGATATCCACAACGACGCTGTAAATTATATTTTATAAAAAAATTTGATAGATGAACAAAAAAAAATATCAAATGTAAATTTTATATATTTTATAAAATTATATTATATAAAAAAACCCTGCAATCCAACTATATTCCAGAAGAAACTCCAACTAATCAAAGGTTAAACTAGCTTTCAAGAATTAAAGTCGATTGCCATCAACAGTTTTCATAGTTTAAAGATAACATTTGCAAACTATATTTTTACCATTCACCAACTTCAATTTACCAAGAGTAAGATAACAAACTAACCTGGGAGAGTCGATCCCACTATCTGCTGTGTGGCTTTGATTCTCTACGGTTTCTCCACCACAAGCTCCTGGAGGCACATTTAAGTCTTTGTTGATTTGGTGAGGATTATCAGATGTTGGTAGTGTTTGCTTTTTATAATCAATTAGTTCAGGGTGACATACCCAGTGATTAGATGTGCCTGGATCTGTTTCATCTGAAGACTTGTGTATAGTGTCAGCATCAGACTCCACCTCACTTGTCTGACAATAGTCAAAAATGCTGTTTTCCAGGGTTTCTGCAAGATCTTCATTTGTTGAATTTGAGTCCTGAAGTCTTTTTAGAAGAACCTGTTCTTTACTAGTGGGGCTATCTTGATCCAAAGACTGCCCTTTAAACTTGTGTGATCTGAATGCGGTTCTGTTCAATTTGTGATGTTTCTCACTAAAATGTGTCTCCCAGCTTCCATCTCCACAGGCTGGCTGTGAATCAAACACACCTTCCTCGATCAAGCAGATGAAGCTACACCAGTCTTCATTCTGTAGTGCCATCCGATAAAACGGCTGCTCATCATCTGTATACAGCTCACGTTCAGTCTGACTTGTGTTGCTGTGCAAGTTTTGACCATCTGAAAGATGACAGCAAGTTGTGTCGCCATGGTGCAAGAACAGCAGACTAGGATCTTTATGAGACTCCTGAAGAAGATGACTTTTTTGATGAATGGAGTGACATCCAATGTTCTGTTGGCTAGGAATAGGTCTGGATTCTACATCCTGACATTTGGATTCTCTTACTCTACCTCTTCTCAACTCTCTGCTTGGGGCTTTATTCTCTCTCAGCTTTACTTCATCCTCTATTTTCAAAGTACTGTTCTCAGGATGAGCCAAGATGTAATCAAGCTTTTGAGCTATTTGAACATCCATAGTGGATTCCACAGTTTGTGTTTTTTCATGCAGTTGTTGGCAAGGTACGTCATTTACTGTTTGACATTTCTCAACACTTTCAAATATAGTTTTGGGGTGGTGAGGATCCAAAGAATTTGAGCTGTGAGCCATCCTATCCTCATATCCTGTGGTTGTTATATTGGTTTCTCTCCTCCTTTGTTCTTTACGGTCAACACCATCGTCTATATCTCTTCCTAGAAAACTTAGGAAAGGATTGTCAATCTTTGTCTTGAAGACATACTTTGAAGTTAGGACAACATTTTCCTTGTGATTCTCAAATTCATCTAGAGTCAACTCTTTTCTAAGCTTAAGCAAATTTTGATTAGCTGGTTCTAAGTCTTCACCTGACCGCAAATTCTTACCTTTTTCTCTTTGTTTCTCTCTTGATGAAGCTCCTTTTCTTTTACTACGCATAGGTCTAGTGTTTGATTTTTTCCCAACAGCTTTGTGTGTATGATGCCTCTGTACCGATAGAAGAGCTTCAGTTGATATTCCCTTGTCCACAGCTTTCTCTGTGCCTCTCTCGGCTTTCTCCTCAAACTTCTTCATTAGAACCGTATGTTTCACCAGGTTATCCACAGTCAGATCTGGGTTGATCCTTTTGATGATAGCATGCTCTAGATCTCTAGGAAGGTTGTTCAAATCCTCTTCATCCCTTACAGGCCACTCCTCAGGTGGAAACTGACCAGAGAATGTAGCAAATTCCTTATTCAACCTGCTGTTTTTCTTTGCTGTGTTTCTCCGAAAGAGGTTAAGCCCAAATTTACGCCCAGGCTTCTCCTTCTCCTTGGGGTTTAAGGTGGATTTGCTAGTCTCACTGGCTTGGGAGTCTAATGCAGTAGATGTGGACTGATGTTGAACTGAAGCTTTATGTTCTTTGGGGAACTTGAGGTTTTTTCCTGTGCACTCACTGATGCTAATGGATTGATGATCTTGGGCAGATTGAGCTACAATGGGTGGAGGAGTGAAGCAGCAGCAGGATTTACAATGGGCCATGACAGGAACATCAGAGTTGGCATCAATGCAGCTCTCATTGTTTACAAGGTATGTTATTGGAGGAGGTGATGGTATGTCATTTACCATGTTGTTAGTGATGAAGTATGTTTGAGGGGTGACGATGAAGTAACCTTCTCCAGTATGATAGATCTTTCTCTCTTTAATAAGTGTTCCAAGGGAATTATACAAGATGTCTTGAGAAGGGATCGTCATTCCTGAGTATAATCAATATATAAAAATGTGTTAAATTACATAATGCTACATGAATCATGTAATGAGAATTATTTGGAACATTTTAATCATCATACAATATTTGCTCAGCAACATCAATGTGCAGTAAGTTTGGACCCAAATCAGTAAGTATGGTATTGCTCTGCAGACTCACATGACATTTTGCATGTCAGAAAAGTATTCAAAGTACTGCATCTGCCATGAGAGGCTTAATATGAATGATGATGCCATTTGTTATATAAGCAAGATGAAAGTGGACTTTTGCTTGAAAAATCGTGAACACAATTTCAGTATTGTATTTTCTTTGCAAACAAAAGTGTTCCTGTCTCCTAACGAAGCCACAGATGGCAAATGGAGTTTGATTTGACGTATTACTTATGAATTTCCAGTAAATTATGGAACAAAAAGTGATTTAAAAAGCTTCACATCAGTTGTTACACTATTTATATATGCAAGCTTTATTTCAAACATAAATGCGAGTCATTACTAATATTAAAACTGAATTTTAACAGAATTAACAGAATTTTGAGAACCTTGTATTGCTCTTAAATAAGTTATATTCCATATGGTTATCTAGATGTGTTGTTTAAAAATCTATCGTTAAAGATTAAAGATCCTTTAATCATTATACTTGGCTTTTTAATCTTTGGAATGTATATGGAATCCTTGTGTCAAGTTAAACCTTATGCCTTTAGAGCACGTGTCAAACTGAATCCTTGAAGAGCCAATACCCCTGCAAATTGTTTTGCAACCCTAATGAAAACCCCGATAACTTGATTGAAAGCATAAGTTCTGTCAGTTGAAGCATAGGTAGAACAAAAATGCAAAAGGTGTTGGCCCTCCAGGATTCAGTTTGATGGCGCCACTTTAGAGAAACCAGACTAACATGAAGTTACCTGGGTGTGCTTTCATCATGTGACTTATCAGTGCTTCCTGATTTACCACCACCTGAGCTGCATTCATATCTGAGATGACCGAGCACAGTATTTCAGACAGTGGGATGAACTGGGACTGGGAGATTGGAGACATTTGTACAGGAGACAGATCACCTGTAGAGAGAATATTAGAATTATTCAATATTTAAATCTATTTGCAAAATACATGTGAAAAGACTTTATAGTCAGTTGTATCCGAGTTATGTTAACTTTTGCCTAATTGTCTAAAAACCAAGATTTTTATTATAACTTTTTTAATTTGACAAACCTGTACAAAGATACATTCAGTCAAAAGAACAAAAATCCGGTAAGCCAGGCAGACACTTCAGATTTTTCAGTTGCAAGATTCAGGTCCTGCTTACAATGATGAGTAAATCACAGGGGTTACAAGTTCAAAGCACACAACTTATGTTCTTACACTTCACGACCTGATGCTTGGATGCAACCTGGCTGCTCACACTGTACGTTTTCCAAACCATTGACTGTATGGTCCAAACACGACATGTGACTGTAATATGAAATACCTGGAAGTGGACGATGTGTGTTGCTTGTTCAAGAGTTCTTAGCAAAGACAAACAAGACAATCTGCCTTGGAAATTTGTCCAACTCTCTATACATAACCTATTAAAAACAAAGGAATACAGGAAAATCCTCTGACACTTTGCCACATCGCCTTACTCGAAAAATAACTATGATTTATTGGTTATTATTTTTTATTTATTCATTTATTATTGTTTTATTATTATTTACTAAATGTATATAGTTTACTTTTAAGAATTGAAAAATATTTATTTTTCTCTGGTTTTCCATATTATTTTACATTTTTAGTGTTGTTTCTTTGTGGCTTGGAAAGGATTAGGCCTTTTACATGCAACACTTGCTTCGACATACGAGCAATTCAGCATACGAAGGCCAACCCGGAACGGATTCATTTTGTATCTGCATAGGTCTCACTGCATTTCAGCTGACCAAATGAGCTCATATCAAATGATTTGTCTTCACGGAAATTGGACGAATTTCAGGCCATGTCTAAAATGCACGCACCTCAGCCCTAGAGATGTCGACAGACACACTCCATGGGAGCAATCTGGCTGCAACTAATTTTGATATTTTAATAAAATCTGGTTAAATTTGACTTGTAAAAGCTTTCTGATTTTTACTAACCTAATTAATAAAAGTAATCAATATAACAGATTGAAAAGTTTTTCAAAACTAGTGTAAGCATAGTTTCATCTAGGAAACAGAGTCAACACACAAACATTCCAATTATCCTCTCAGCTGCTCTCCTCGTAGAACGCACTCCAATCCTTCAAACCTTTGCTTACTTGCTTAAACCATGCTACCTCTTTGAGGGACTTTGGAACTGTCAGTCTGCTGTCAACAATGCAGACTTCATTCCTGCTTTTACTCTGCAGTCTTCAATGGACATCGCTGGTCTGCCTGAGACATGAATCCTTCCAGAGGACACCGCAATCCCTGCACCCCTCTCCATGCAAGCTCATGTTACTCCCCTCTTCATCACTCTTCACTGGCTTCCCATCGCAGCTTGTGTTAAGTTCATATCACGGATGCTGACTTACAAAACCATCTCCAGATCAGCCCTGTTTACCTCCGCAAACTCATACACTCCTACATGCCATCCAGAAGACTGCGCTCAGAGAAGAAACAGCGTCTTCTTGTTCCATCCCACAAAGGTAAAAAATCTCTTAGCAGAACCTTCTATCTCACTGTCCCTGGCTGGTGGAATAAACTCCCTGATCCAGTCAGGAAAGCAGCAATATTAACAGCTTTCAAAAAGCAACTAAAAAGTATTTTTCAGGAAACATTTACTAAGAACTTTTTTCCCTATTTTCTCTTTCTTTCTGCTATGGCTGATTGATCAGCTGATACAATTTTTACTATAAGGGAACTGAGTTAGACTTTGACTGTGTAACAAATTCCATACTGTCTCTCCCCTACGCAAGTAATTTTAGACAAAATAATCTGCTAAATGCATAAATGTAATTGTAATGTAATAGTGAAACTATTGTAAGAATAGTTCCACATCAGTTGATCACTCCGTATTATGTCGGTGACGACTATGGGAAGCTCCCCTAGGAGTGCTTTACTCTCTCCAAAGGGCTGATGGACACATGATCACGTTGCCTTGCACAAAAGCGAGGCAAGCATAACACTCTTCCTGTTTTTTGCTGGAGCCTACACGAGCACCTCACAGTGAGAGACAACCACAGAGACAGTTGGATTATTCTGGTGAGTCAACGGCAACCAGCAAAGTTCTTCACGCTCCAGATTTCAGGTCTTTCAATCGCTTCCACCAACAAGACTTCTTTTTTATTAGTAGAGCACTTGTTTTGCCGGTTGACTGTTTGTAGCATGTTCCAAACATGTTGCAATCGTTCAAGTCTGTTGGATGCGGTGGATCAATCACATTGACGGATAGCAAAGATTATTGCCTAGATTGGCTTGGGCGTAGGCAGCGATTAATTGATCAGACTGTGTTGATTGCACAGTTCTCTCTGGCAACGCACTTAAGGTGAGGATGGAGTACTTTCAGGTCATCACAACAGATTTTGTAGCTCCCGCCCGCAAAGGTCGACAAGTGCATATCTCCGGACGTCCAGAGGAGTCAAGCAGGGTGCCCGGTGTTTCCGCTATCCCCCACAGTGAGTTATCGGATGATGCGCAGAAGACTACTGTGCGGCTGATAATGCGATCTCCACTGCTGCATCGGAAAGAGACGACGCATCCCCGAAGAAGATCGTACATAGCTCTCCCCCTCTGGGGTGATGGCAGATTGTGCTGCGGAGGGGAAGGCCAAGTTGCTTACCCGGGGTGCCAGATTTCCAGGCTGGACGCGTGGTTTGTGGTGTCATGCCGGGATGATACCACGCAGCCGCCTCCTATCCCGTTCTTCCCCGAAGTGCATCGGGAACTGCCCCAAACTTAATGCAAGGTTGATCAGTCTCCCCTCTCTCGCTCCACTGTAGAGCAGTGGCTGGAAGTGCAATTATGTCCAGGTAGCCCTGTGGCCTGGCATGAACAGCCGAGGCCTCCGTCCCACCAGCTAAGCTTGTCATTCGACCTGACTTTGAGGGCTTACGCTGCTGTGGGTCATACTGCTGCTGCTCTGCATGTCATGGCAGCATTTCAGGTATTCCAGGGTAAGGCCCACCGCTAAATCCGCTAGTTTGCGACAAACTATGAAACATTCGGCGAGGTGCGCATGATGCCATTACTGGAGTTTCAGGAAGCTTGGTGCTAATAACACTATTTCCCCATGGCTCGTACACACTATCCAGCACGGCTATCGACTGCAGTTTGCGGCCAAGCCGCCCAGGTTCAACGGGGTTATAATAACCTCTCACCCACAGAGGCCCTGGTCCTGCGTGAGGAGATCAAGTCCCTTCTACGCAATTTCCCTTCTCCTGCCTTCAGGGAAAGAGGGTTTAACACCCCTTACTTGCTAGTTTCCAATAGCACAGGTGGGTTACGTCCAATCCTCAACCTGCATAGCCTGAATGCTCATCTTCTGAGACTTCAGTTCAGGATGTAATCTCACATGGTCCACTCAGTTCATTCAGGAAATAGGTTCGCTACAATAGATCTGAAGTGTGTGTATTTTCACGTGAGTATAGTCCTACAACACAGACCCCTTCTTTGGTTTGGCCCCAAAGGTTGCGTGTATCAGTACTGCTTCCTCCCCTTCGGCTTGTCTCTGTCCACTCGCACCTTCACAAAGGTGATCGAAGCAGCTTTAGTACCTTTAATACGGGAAGAGGTTCGAATCCTGGCTTACTTGGACAACTGGCTGATAGTGGCCCAGACGCGGTCCCAGTTGATTCGCCACAGAGACAGAGTTTCTTTGGGTTTTTGTCATTTGGGGCTTCGGATCAACTCAGAAAAGCGCTGTCTAACCCCTGGCCAGAGCATATCTTTTCTGGGTATGGAGCACACTTCTCTCTAGTGCGTGCCCTGAGCCTGCTGAAGGCAGCACCCATGATTAAGAACATGATTAAGAACTTCCAGAGGCTGCTGGGGCAAATGGTTTCAGTGGCAGCAGTTCCACTCAGCTTATTACAAATGAAACCACTTCAGCTTTGGCTCAAGTTCCGAGTTCTGTCGCGAGCATGGCATCCATATCCACAACAGGTTGAACCATAAGGCAGATGCACTGTCTCGGTGGAAACACTGGTCAGGAGAATGGCGACTCCTTCACATGGCAGTCTAGCAGATCTGGGAACACTTTGGTATAGCGGAGGTAGACCTTTTCGGCACCCCAGAGAATGCTCAGTGTCGGCTGTTCTAAGCTCTGTCCCAGGTTCCTTTCAGGATAGATGCACTGGCGCATTGCTGGCCCAGGAAGAAACACCTATATGTGTTTCCCCCAGTGAGCCTCCTTGCACCCCTACTGTGCAAGATCAGGGAGGACAAGGTCATAGAGGTGGCAACTTATTGGCCCAATCTTAGTTCGTAGAACTCTGCTCCCTCGTGACAGTCCCTCCCTGGCCAGTCCCCCTGCGGTCGTACCTTCTGACCCAGGGATGTGGGCACAAGCACCTGCGCCCAGACCTCTGGAATCTCCATGTCTGCGGAGGACACCCGGTTAATGCCATGCTCTGTGGTTCAAACACTGTACCTTGCCTGAGCTCCCTCTACTAGGGCATGCTATGCTGGCAAGTGGGGTCATTTGTTGACTGGTGTCACTCTCGCCAAGCAGGGTCTGGATCAACGATTGTCTTCATCCACCCTGAAGGTGTGCTGCTATTGCAATACAGTATTGCTGCTATTTCTGCCCATCACCTTCCGGTTGAAGGCAACATGTTGGGATGCCACGAGTTAACGGTCAAGATACCTCAGAGAGCCCAGAAGGGTTAGACCCTCTAGGTATCCTTAGTTCCCTCCTGGGACCTTTCCATTGTCCTTAGAGGATTTCAAGGTCCTCCATTCAAAGTGCTTGAATCAGAGCTTACATTTCTGTCAATTAAGACAGCACTCCTGGTCGCGTTAGCCTCGATTAAGAGGATGGGGGAACTGCAGGCACTCTTTGTCAACGAGACCTGCTTAAAGTTCAGACCTGATGATAATCGTGTTACTCTTAAGCCCAGGCCTGGATATGTGCCCAAGGATCCTTCCATTTCTTTCAAAACTCAGGTAGTGAACCTCCACGCTCTGGTCAGAGAGGAGGCACGACCAACCCCTGGTTCCAATTGCCCAGTTTGAGCGCTGAGGATCTAAGTAGAAAGGACCCGGAACCTTAGAAGTTCCGATCAGCTCTTTGTTTGTTTTGGAGGACAGCAGATGATAGGGAAGACTGTCTCCAAACAGAGGTTGGCCCACTGGCCATCTCTACCGCATACACAGCGTCTGATGTCCTTTGCCCTCTGTAGTTGAGAGCCCACTCTATAAGGGGTGTCGCAGCCTCCTGGCCAGTGGCACTTTACTGGAAGAGATCTGCAAGGCTGTGGGTAGGTCGACACCCAACACCTTCTCCAGGTACTATAACCTGACCCTTGAATCTGTCTCTTCAGCTGTGCTAGGTGGTGATAGCAATGTCTGAGATGTACAAAGGGGTGTTCAGTTTGGGTTTTGCCATTCTTAGTGATATGTGCACGATTTTTGCCCCTGGAGATAACCTCCAGCTTTTTGGCTCCTCTCGCCCCAACAGGCGTTGTAGAGTAAGCAGAGTATTTCTATGTTCTGTCCACGTCTGTCCTCTGAGGGACTACCAGCTGAATCTTTTATGACCCTGGGCACGGGAGGGCCTAGCAGTTCCCCTAAAGGCTAACTCTCAAAAACTATTGCTATAGGTTCTTCCATCTATGCTATCTTCCCTCTAAAAAGACCTTACCCCAGTGGTTCAAGGCGTATTTTCCATAGGTCCCTAATTAAACCCATACATGTATTAAATGTTTGTCCAGTTCTAAGTCCAGCCTTCGAGGTGGGGAGTACGGCCTCTGCTCTGGGTTTGATGCTCTCTCCTCTGGTATGAGTTAGCATGAGAGAATTTATTGCCCAATTGCCTATTAAAAATTTCAGTCTATACTTAAGGCCAGGGCGGAGGAGGGCCTGCTCGGTGCTGAACTACTGATGTGCCCGGCTTGCCTGGCCATCGACCGATGCAAAAGGACCTAGGTTGTGGCTTTTTGCAGGGGGTTCCCATAGTCTTCACCGACATAATTCTGAAAGTTTGTGAGTAAGTCTGGTTCCCTGGGGGTGAGTACAGCTTCAGCTTCACAACAGGAGGAGTAACCCACTTGCATCCACTTTTGTGCATAAGAAAGTGCCTAAGGATGCAAATTTTCTAAAAACACAAAGTACCACTATTATGACTTTGAAAGGATCATACTTTGGTATTGAGAGTTTCCCGCTGTGGGTGTTTTTGGCAATTAGGTGACCTGATTTAACATTTATTTAATTCATAAATTGGACCTGACTCCATGAAAAAAGACAGTCTGACCTTAAAAGCTAGAGTCCATGAAAAAGACAGTCTAACTTAAAAGGAGTGACGCTTTTCTGATAGGGATACGCAGCTAGAGACAAAATATCTGCCACGTGAAACTTATCTGCAAGGATAGCTTTCTGCATATATACCGCGCCTATGAAACACCAAAGGAGGTGCAGTTTTCGAGCCAGGTTCTGTAACCCATCACATTGCTGTTTCCTGAAAGATCTTGTGCTGAAAAGTAAAGAGAAATCGGACTGAAAGTCGTAGTCTGTCTTCATTGAATTTATTTTCAAAAGTATATTTTATATTGCGGGAAAACAACCACATTAAATGGCGTTGTCGGCAAAGATTCAAGAGTCTGAGATCACAGCCGTTGACCCTGAAGAGGTGCCAGGAGCCGCTGTCAGAGCTTCACTGAAGCTAGCAACAACACTTCGAGAGCAAAGAGCAACCTCACCCTGTAACTGGGAGCTAACGCACATCATTTGGATTGGTAAGCATAACTCTTTGTTATTTATGCTTACTGTGTTAGTTAATGTTAAGAAAAGTGATGTGTCTCTCCAGTTTTTTGATTAGAATTAAATGAGGTTTTTTGGCTCTGGGAAAAAGCTCTTAACTCTGAAAGAAGTGTGTAAAAATAAGACTCTGAATTAAAAAGAACAAGTTGTTTTTAAACCCCTTAAAAGAATTAAAAATAAGTTAAAACTAAAAATACAATTTGGTTAGTATTGTTTATTATCTGAGTAGAATAAGTCTGATTCAGAAGGAGGAAAGGCTGAGAGGATGGTACTGATGAAAAAGTGAGCACTTTAAAAATAATCATTGAACCAAATTGAACTTATAACCTGCTAACACAAATGTTGAGAGTGGATGAGTATTGAACTTGAGAAAGTCTAGTCGTCGGGGGTGTCGATTAGCTACTAAACAAATTGAAACTTATAATAATGGAGTGTGGTAATAGATAAGATTAGAAGAGACTCAGATCACGGTGACTGCGCAGCGCTGCTGAATCGGGTGATAATATAATAAACTAGGATTTGTTTAGTATACCTTCGGGATAGTTAGCTTACCGAGGAGGCGAAGTTATTCCGGAAAACTTGCGCTTGTTTTTGATGCCAGACATTTGGTCTGAAGTGCGCTCAAGGGTAGCGTAAGGTTGCCAGATATTTTGATCTGGAGCACGCTCAAGGTAGAGTGATGTTGCCAGATATTTTGATCTGAAGTGCGCTCAAGGGTAGCGTGAAGTGATATACTCATGGAGGTCCTTGAATGACGGAGGTGATAGTGTTTATTTGAAAACTTTATTATAGAGGGATACAAAAATAGTGGTTAGACAATAATATTATTACTTTAAAACTAAAAGCATCTAATCTTGGGAAAACTGTTAACGACCGGAAAAGAAATAAAGACCATTTAAAAGTAACTAGCTTTGAAGAAAAAGAAAATACCTTGAATTAAATAATTCCCATTAACGAGAGCGAAGACTTGGTCTTCTGAGCAGGCTCTTATCAACAATGGCAACTGCGGCTGTAAACAGGTTTGAGGTTAATGTTTCACTAACCCCAATACAGTGGATTGAAATGAAAGACTCAACGGCAGGAGTAAAACTTAGACGCTGGTCTGAAAAAATCCAAAACAAATTGAGAAAAGACAAATCTGTAAATCTTTCGTGGCCAAAAGAAGGTAGTTGGGACACAGAGAAAATCAAAAATTTGAAAAAATGGCTAATAATTAGGAAAAATGCAGGCAAAAACTCTAAAAAGAATTGAGACAAGACATAAATTGATAGAGCAAATCTCAAAAAGAAAGCAAGAGAAAGTTTTTGTGTTGGATAATGGATGGAGATGTACAATGTTGATGGACATGTGTGCTGTGTTTGTGCAGATAGAAGAAACAGAGGCTGACTTGATAGAATGAGGAAAAGCAACTAGAATGTTTGAGAAAAAATGATGAAGATGGCAAATTGTATGTGTGTGTAAGCAAGGAACTTGTGATGTGAGATGAGTAACTAGAATGTTTGAATGTGTGAGAAAGCTTAGACAAAATAACGCAGAGACTGATAAGTTCACCCCGCCTTTATGTGCTCTCTTAGAAGAGAAACTCAAACACATAAAGTAAAGCACAGTAAAACTATAGAACTTAGATGAGAAATGAAGCACTGCAAAGTGAAATTGATTATTGAGATACTTTTTCAAAATGTAGAATCTGAAAAATAAATTTTAATGATGAAAATTAAAGTTCAATTACTTAAAATTTAAACCTGAAATTACAATCCAAATTGTAACTGAATAAACAATTGTAGTGGGTGGTTCTGGAAACTCTAGAATGAGTTTTGTTAAATTGATAGAATTCATTAAATGTGTTAAATCAGCAGATGGTAAACATAAAGTAAAAATGATCAGAACTGATAAAAATAACAATATTAATAATAGATTTAAAAAAATGCAGACTGGAAAATAATTAACAAGTTCTAACCGATGAAATTAAATGGACAAACGTTAGGATTTTAGGAAAAACAGACTACTGTCAGTGAATACATTAGAAATAATGCAGACAAATGCAAACTAATGAGACAACTATATGAGAGATGCAGGAATTAAACAACTAAATGCAACTTTAAAATGGACTGAAGAAGCTTTAAAAAAGAATTTGACGCAACTTAAAAAAGAAGTGATAATTGCAACAAAACTGTCAAATCCAAATTACAACAACCACCTTTTTTATTAGATGTTGCATTAGGAAAGGGAGGATTAGCAACAGCTATTTTACATCAAAAAAGAAGGTGACAAAACAAAGGACCGCGCTAGGATGGTATTCAACTTTCCTTAGTGGAATGGACAATTTCACAGACTGTGAGAAAAATCTTGAAGCAGTATTTTGGGCTTATTCAAAATGTTCAAAAATATGTTTAAGTGCCCCAGTAGAAATAAGATCAACCCATGAAGTTGTAGGAATTTTGGAACAAAACAGATTTAATCTGTCAGAAGGAAGAAGAATGAAATATTTGGAACTACTTGAAAAAGTAAAACTTGACTGTAAAGGTACTCAAAACAAAAAATGAAGCAGAAAAACTGTTATTTTGCCAACAGGGAGAGCCACACTGCTGTGGAAATTTCAGGGACAGTGGACATGAAGATAAGACCAGACTTATCAGCTGAACCCTTAGAGGAAGGAAGAATTCTTTTTGTAGATAGGTTCGTGTTTTAAGAACGATGCAGGCAAGAGCAAATGGTTTTTCTGTGGTAGAACTTGAGATCAAAGATCCATTAAAATTAACACCATCAGAGAAATAAAAGTCACTCAAGGTATAATGTCAGCACAAAGAGCAGAATTATGGCATTAACAGAAGCTTGTAACATCTTAGATAACCAAGAAGGAACGATCTTTACAGACTCTGCCTATGGTTATTCGGTAGCTCATTACTATGGAAAAATTTGGCACAATAATGGGTATAAGAAACAAATGGTAAACCTATTATTCATGAAACAGAAATTAAAGCATTGATTGAAGCCTGTCAAACAACCAAAAAAGCTACGTATAGTCAATGTGATGCACACAAAAGAGATCAAAGTGTAGAAACAATTGGAACTATTTTGCAGACTTAGCAGCCAACAAGCAGCGATGCAAGAGATTATTACTGAAATGCCAGTTGTAACTCGACAGCAAAAGAAAAACGAAGCAGTTAAACTAAAAGGTGAATGGGATTTTGAAAAACTTTGTGAAATGCAATCAAGTGCTAGTGTACCAAGAAACATTAGACTGGAACCTCAAAGGAGGGATTAAATCAAAAGAAGGAATTTGGACAACACTTCAAGGTCAATTGATAATACCAGAGAGTGCAGAACAAATGGTACTATTACATGCTCATGGTACAGCGCACCACAACCGAAGAGAAATGATAGATTTTATCATTAGACAACTAAATCTTTGGTTTCCGCATCTTCAAACTAAATTAAACAACTTTCTAGAGAAATGTGAAACGTGTATGGTCAGAAACATCAAAAGTGCTCCACATATAATCAGAAC
The DNA here is from genome assembly GCA_900490495.1 of Danionella dracula. Taxonomy (NCBI): domain Eukaryota; kingdom Metazoa; phylum Chordata; class Actinopteri; order Cypriniformes; family Danionidae; genus Danionella; species Danionella dracula. The sequence goes on along the minus strand of UELW01000844.1, from coordinate 4,034,288 downwards.
TTTTCCGACACCAAGGGGACGCTTTGTAAGCATAGTCATTGACTTTATAGACATGATAAAGGTTGTTAGTAGTAAGAGATATATTTTAACAATTGTTTGCCGATTTAGCGGCTGGGTAGAAGCTTTCGCGGGTAAAGTGTCAGAGTTGGAGACTCTGTAGTGAATGCCTTGACGAGAGAGGTATTTCCGAGATTTGGTATCCCGTCGCAGATACAGTGTGATAATGGACCGGGTTTCATAGCGGTTGTTATGAAATTGATGTGTAAGAGGTTGCAAATTGATTTGAAGTATGGTTCTGTGTACCACCCTGCCAGCCAAGGAAAGTGTGAAAGAATGAATCAGACTTTAAAGGGAAAGCTTTCTAAAATTTGTGCAAAAACCGGGCTCAATTGGACAAAAGCTTTACCCATTGCATTATTCAGCATCAGGAACAGCACAAATCGTGAAACCAAATTAACCCCCCATGAAATGGTGACAGGAAGAGCGATGCCTCGACCTGATAGAGAATTTATTAGCTGTGACAATTTGAATGATCTGAGAAATGATATTGACAAATATATCTGTTTGTTGGTAAAGAATCATCAGCATGTTTTACAGGCTGAGAGTCGACCAAGGTGTTCTCCTGAGGAGTCTGGACGACCAGGTCCTATATCAGTTGGAGATCACGTGTTCATAAACATTTTTAGGAGAAAGTGGGATCAACCGAGAAGAGAGGGTCCGTATGAGGTCACCCAAGCCACACCTACTGTTGTAAGGGTGAAGGGATCCAACCTGTGGTATCATATATCTCACTGCTTGAAAGTAAGAAACCTTAATGAGACCTTTCCAACAAGTGATAAAATTGCAGATGACCCTGTGAAGGAGTAAACAATTTGAAATAAATCCAGACATCCAGATAGACAAATAACCATAAAATGTACCATTTTTGTGTTGAATTTTGCGTTACAGATTACTTTCGACTGGAGATTCTGAGAACCTGGGATAAGAGTATTCCTGTGTTCCACTTAGACTTGAGGCGGATCGAGACTGCTCCAGCCCCTATTGAGTCTACCACTCCAGAGCTGATTAAAACCGTTCTAAGGTACAAATCGGAATTAAAACAGAAAGATGTCTGTGTTAAGATGGGTCTGTGTGCTTCTCATTTTAATTATGAATGCTTGGAAAGGAGAAGCTCAAACTTCCAAACTGTTTATTGCACCAAAAGGAGCTACCACAACCTGGAGAATTGATTTTTGTAGATTAGCCAAATGTGTAGGACACCATAATATGTACCAACGTGCTAAGATGTATATTTGTACAGCCCCAATCAAGGAAGATAGTGGAGCTAGAGACACGACCTGTTCATCTTGGAGTCTAGTAGGATGGTCTACTGATCCAAGCTGGGCTATTGAACCTCCACCAAAGACAACCAATCCGGAAACTGTGAGCAAGGGAAAAACTCTATTTCAGCGACTGAGTATCATTAAAATGCCCAACCAAGGAAGCCAATGCGAACAGTTTAAGTGTAATGGATTAATGATAACTTTAAAAGATGCCCTTGAAAGTGATGAAAACTACTATGTAGTGGGTGCGTCAATTGATGGATGGGACCCTGTGGGATCATTTTACGTTAAAGTTAAAGAGCATAACGGCACAACCACTAAGACAATTGGACCAACTTCCCCGTACGCTGAAACTGAAGAAATTAGAGCAGATGTTATCCAAGCCAGTTCAATTGAAGAATTATTTGCTATTGAAACAGGATTTACAGGTAGAAATGAATGGCTAGAATGGATCTCCTATACGGCTAAATCCTTAAACATTAGTGACTGCATTATTTGTGCAACGGCAAAACCCCTATTAACAACTACACCTGTCAGAGTAACAGACTTTCAAGAATTAAGATGTCTAGCACTGCTTTTTAGAGCACAAGATCCTTTACCATTTATTTGCCAAGAAATAGCACAAAAGTACCCGATAACTCAACCAATGGTTCCACCTAACGTTAGAGCATATAAAGACAATTAACAAAAATGTAGCATGGATTAACTATTTGTACTACAACCAGCAGAGATTTGTTAACCTCTCCATCCAAGCTATTGGAGGAATAAAAGACCAATTAGACAAAAATTCTATCATGACAAGACAAAATCGAATAGCTCTAGATATGCTACTTGCAAAAGAAGGAGGAGTTTGTATTCTGTTTGGAACCGAATGCTGTACTGCCATACCCTCAAATACCGAAATTGATGGGTCAATTACTAATGCACTAAACGGACTGAAAAGGTTATCCCTGGAACTGAAGAGAAACACTGACAGAGAAGATGCATTTGGTAAAATGATGGAAAGATGGTTTGGAAAATGGGGAAAGATTATTTCCTCAATAGCAATTACTATAGTTGTTGCACTTGCCATTATCGCAATCATGGGATGCTGCGTGATACCCTGCGTTCGAGGACTCATTCAAAAAGCTATCGAAAATAGTATGACTAGGATGATGTACCAAAATACAAGCGACAGATTTATTGATATTACCCTAAACTTAGGAAAGGATCTTGCTGCGACTGAGGAAGAGCTTGGTTCACCACTTTGCGACGAAGTGGACACATGCATGTAACATATTCCTCAGCTAGGATGCCTGTCTTATATGTGCATGAAAGCGAGTGAAAGGAGAATGGAGGAATGAGTGATTCTCACTCCACTGTTGGATATTAATTTATTTGTCTTGATTATAGAAAGAATGATTGTTTGAACAAAACTGAGTGAACTCCATGACAACGTGAATGCTCGGGGAGAGAGAAGAGCATCCCCTCTAGGTCCTGTGAATGAAGGATTCCTTTCAACCGACCTTCAGCTGACCAGAATGATATCCTTTGAGATCAGTAGAAACATTAAAGAGAAAGTTCACTTTTGTTTGATCCACATATTTAGCACTGTCTGATTCTTTATTTAGATAAGAAGTAAAAGTGTATTTTTGAAACCTTGTGTCTTTGCCAATCATAAGGAGAACTTGTGTGATGAGAGCTTCTTCTCCTAGTATCTAAGATTTATTTTTCACTACTAATGAGCGTATTTTTAAGTGCTAAAGAATAAAAACAAGATGACATTTTGAACTGTTATTGAATTAAATATGAGTATGTGAGCATTATAAATAAAAAAAAAAGTATAAAATAATGATGGAGTACAATTAAGGTTTTTAAATAAAGTATTTCTGAGAGTGTAAATCAAAAATAAAGTTGTTTATGTAGAATCAAAGATAGAACCTAAAAAAATCATAAACCTCTTTTTTCCGGTTCACTGCCAACTTTTAAGATTGGTATGAAGGCAGCATGGTAACCCAAATTTGTTGTTTTCAATCTTTTATTTCAATAGTTTTTGCGATAGCGTTTGCTGTTTTCTAGCCCTTAGTTTTATTACTTTTTTTAATAAGTCGATTGTTTTATTTTGATTGATATTTCTTAGTATTTTTTTATTTTTGTAGATATCTAATACTTTGCGTTTTTATGACACTCACGAGAGAATTTTTGGCTGAAAACCAGAGAAAGTCTCCCACTTTGAATGGACAATTTTTTAGTGGAGACAATGGACAATGTGTTATGAACTCTAAAGACTCTTAGGAGCGCAGAACCACTATCTGTGCTATTCTGAAAATGAGTGCAAAGAAACCTAGCATTCATTCTATTAGCTTGATCCTGAGGGACTTGAGCAAAAGGCTGAAAGGCTTTCCTGAGAAACATGGATGCAGTCGCGGTAGCAGTCAACAAGAGATCGTCTGATGAGACACCTGGAGGTTCCTGAGGGTTCCCGAAAGATTTCCTGACTCCCGTATTCCCATGTCACTGCTAAGAGGTCACCCATGGCGATGGTTCCTGAAAGTCACCCGGAGTGATGCTGAAAGCCACCGGTGCCAAACAACTCTACAACCGCCACGACCTTTTGACCTTGCCTATCCTGCCTAAAGCCTACCCAAATGCTCAAAGGTACCCTGTTTCCTAAAAAGGTGATCACATGGACAATGCTGAGAGAAAAAGTGATCCACCTAAAAGAACTGTCAGATACCCCAGTACACCTGTTTCTGTGTGTGCGTGGGATGAGAGGATTACAAATGAGAGGATTACGTATGAAGAGGATCCGAAGCGAGTGTCTTTCTTTTTATTACTTTATTTCTACTTAGAGTATATACGGAGATTTTTGAGTTAATCTAGTTTTACTTTTTAATTTTTGCGGAATAAATTTTTTAGTTTTGGGTGAAAAGCTGTTTAATGCTGATTTTTCTGGTTGTTGGAGAGTTAGAGAACAGAGTTTTGCTAAACATTGGATTTTATGCAAAATTATTGTAAACATGGAGATTATTCCAAAATTATTACGCTCATTATCAAGTGTACAAGTTATAATAATCATCCTAATCACCAACATAGATGCAAAAAAAAAAAAAAAAAAAAACTTTTCCATGAGGCATCTCTTAAATTTGTCTTTGACAGAATGATGACTGAGTGAATGACATTTGAAGGACATTTTGAACATCATTATATTTGGAGCATCTGTAACCCCTGATTAGAAAAAGTTTATTGATACATCAAGTGAAGAAGTAATGCTAATGCATGAATGATGTCTTGAAAGCATGATCGGACAGACCGGTATCGAACGGCCCTCCGATGACTATCTCATCGAAATCGCGTTTCCTTACGAAGAAGATCATCATCTGCGGATCTTATTCTACTTTTGATTAATTATTATTTTGTTTGTTTACTGTTTTTTGTAGAAAATTGGCAAAAGACAGGGAAAGTGCCACTCCTTAAACTTAGCCCATTGAAGTAGTGGAAAAAAAAAACTATTTTGCATGATTAACTCACTTAATTGCCTTAACGAATGGAAACTTGGAAAGTTCCCTAGGAGGGAATGTGGGTGTTTTTGGCAATTAGGTGACCTGATTTAACATTTATTTAATTCATAAATTGGACCTGACTCCATGAAAAAGACAGTCTGACCTTAAAAGCTAGAGTCCATGAAAAAGACAGTCTAACTTAAAAGGAGTGACGCTTTTCTGATAGGGATACGCAGCTAGAGACAAAATATCTGCCACGTGAAACTTATCTGCAAGGATAGCTTTCTGCATATATACCGCGCCTATGAAACACCAAAGGAGGTGCAGTTTTCGAGCCAGGTTCTGTAACCCATCACATTGCTGTTTCCTGAAAGATCTTGTGCTGAAAAGTAAAGAGAAATCGGACTGAAAGTCGTAGTCTGTCTTCATTGAATTTATTTTCAAAAGTGTATTTTATATTGCGGGAAAACAACCACACCGCAAAAGGAATCATACTTGCAAGGTGGAAAAAAATCCCCACTTCTCTTATAATTTGCATTTACTTTAATGTTGTTTTCCCCAATGATTTCCAAAGTATTAATTTATCTTGGGGAAAAACATATTTTATGGGATGCTAATCTGCACTGATTAGTAGTTATATCCAAGTCTGTTTTGGTGTGTGCAACATGTAGATGGGAAGAAAAAAAAAAAACCCTGAAATTAAAAATGATATTCTTTTTAAGCCAATTAAACCCTGCTTCACGTGGAAATTATGTGCACAAAAACTCTTGCTTCCTGGTAGTTAAGCCAGATTGCTATACTCACTGTTTCTTTCCCCTAAGCTCATTGTGTTGTGAATCTCAGAATACATTAGTGCTTTTGTCACAGGAATACCTCACTGGAAACCATGGCTGCCATGGCACATTAATCAGCGTCTAAAGTTTGAGCTGCTGTGAGATCACAGCGGAACAAACGTCTTAATTAATACAAACACTAAACTAAAATAAGTGACGATAAATAAGATAATAATTTGAGAATACTTGATTTCAAAAACCCATAATGGCTTTTGGCCAAAAAGAACGTGTAGAGGAAGTTGTGTTCACACTAAACTAAAGGCAGATGCTACACTAAGGGGAGGGTAACCATATAGCTTAATTATTGTTTAAGTTTACAGTCAGCAGACTAAAAACCAGTTAATTCCTAACAGGTGACTTCTTTGTTGATTTAAACAACATTTAGGTCACCACATATAAAGCAATTTTAAGGGATGAATATCAATTCAAGATATGAAGCATAGTTTCATTCCGCCAAACATTATTTTGACCATTTGCTCTGAACCCAGAAAAGAAAGTGAATTATAGGTTACCTATTAATGCCATGCATGTTTAATCTCATGGATTGAGCTCTTAATGAGTTTGAAGCTTCATTTTTGGTTAAAATTATTCCTTTGTAGCAATCATGCTTTAATATTGGATACATTTTCTATGGATAGCTTTTGAGAAGCTATTGCAGCAGTATAGTACTTTTGGTAATTTTTTTTATTAAAAAAAAGTGTACATGTATGTACGTGAACATGTATTCCTGAGGTGTAAAGGTAACAAGAGGTTACAAGACAGAAAGGGAAAATAATTTATTTCACTAGTTTTATGATGACAACAAAGACTGTAAGCCATACATTAATCCTAACCACTAGAGACAGTAGGGCACCCTCTAAATGCTTACCTCAGTAGGTAGACGCAAGCCCCCTAGACTTTTGTTTTTTTGTATAGGGATATGGCATTTGGAAGTCTGTGCATGCTTAACAAGCTCAATTTTCCACCAACCTGAGTATAATGGTTGGCAGCTACAAGGACCAACTGCAAACTCAACATAGGTCAGGGAAATGCATGAGTTGCTTTACAAACCAATCAAAATAGCTAAAATGGAAATGAAATTGCCACAAAATGGCTTAATATTACTTCAAAATGAAAACATAAACACTACACTGCAGGTGTAAAATTAAATGACTGAAGTGAAGGATCAATTCTCACTGACTACAGCAGCAGTCATTGAAACTTAAAAGTATAGTTTCGCCCAAAAAAGTCTGCACTATAAATATATCATTGGAAGACTGATTTAAGCCAGTAGATTTCTGTTTTATAGATGCATACAGATATCATAGTTATAAACTGAATGGTTGAATTAATGAAGTACAAAACTCGGATAAACAACAAAAACAACAGTCTGCTCAGCGGGACAAAATGGCTCATGGTTTCCTGGTTTTAAAAACACTCTTTAGTGTGACTCTTAGTGTAAAATTATTTACAGTTAATTTAATATAATTTTACATTTTAGCCAGTGTCACAACAGTAACTGCTACTGACTTGAGGTGCCCCAGTGTTGAATTTAATTATGGAATCATTAACATCATACCCAAAGTGTATTAAGTATTATTATTATACTGCGTTTTCAGACCATCTTTTTTTAACGGTGAGTATTGACTTAATGCATTTTGTTATTTAACATGTTTTTGTACTGAATTTAAATTACTTTAAGAACATTAATCTGTGTCATTAGAAGCACAACATGCCCTTTGTACACAGCAAAATAAAACATTCTTAACGTCATTGGGGGAAAAAACATTTATTAACTGTAAAAGTTTGAGACTACTCTTACAATAATTACAGCTCTCCTGAAATAAAATATGACTGCTAATGAGAATAACAAACATTTTCAACAACTCAAATCATAGAGAGCAAGGGTAAAATGTACCTCATCTACATCATAGGCATTTTGTACTCATCAAAGGTCGTGCAATATCTCAGGCTTGTTAGAAAAACTGGCATTTGATTGCAAATAGAAGTGCAGATGGTCACTATATTCTGTTCCGCTTAATTTCACCCAGTTACTTGAAAATGCATCTTTTAATATGCGCCTATTAAGTAACCAACTATGAGAATGAACCTATATATATACCTAAATATTGTCAAACAAATCTAATGCTTTCATTTTCCAATATCCAGTGGTAGGCTTTTTGCAATGTTATGTTTTCTTGTAAAATATTTGTTGCATTTAGGACACCAAAAAACTCCTGAACATATGAGAATAAAACAACGTGTGAAATGGACACTGAAAGCTCTATCCAAAAAAAAACAGTTTGAGTTGATGTAAAATAGTTTGAGGTTTAGTTTATTTTATTTTTTTACTTTTCTTGTTATTACTCACTGTTGAGCCTTTATAAAAAAATAATAACAGATATTTGCCAGATTTTGAAAGGGAAAACTGGCAAAAATTATAATAAAAATTAAATTTTCTGACATAATTATTAACAACAAGACAAGAATACCAGGCGAACTGTTAAAATTACAGTATCATTCTTGGAGTAAAAGGGTTAAAAGGTGTTAGTGTATTTAAAAAAATCTATGGTAGCATTCACAATACATGAATAAAGAGAACTATTTAGCAAATTAATGACAGATAATGGACCATGATGTTGTTTTGGTATAAGGTATATGAAGTTTAACATAAGAATCAATTTCATGATTATACATGTCTCAGTGACTTGACCAGAAGAAACATGCTTAAACATTTCTAATAACAGACACAGACTAACTCAATTTCATATTGACTTGTTTCACAACTCTGAGTCTTTTTAAACTCTAACTGGATGTTCCTCAAACTTAATGAGAGGTCATTTTCAAACATCTATGGTAGTGGCTCTTCAATACCAGAGAGGAAAAGAACCAGACTCAAAAAAAGACCAGACTGGTGACCATCTACAAACAATCTGTTAAAACAGCAGGAAGTCAGTCTAAATGCCCCAGGTGCATTGGGCTTTATGTGAAAAGCAGAGCGAGAGTAGTTGTTTGTTCATAGCTTGCCGTATCAGGTCTCAGGAAAGGACGTCATTAGCGATTAATAGCTTCACTCAGGTTTCAAGTAAATGATGAGGGAGGGACACATGAAAGCTACTGCCAATATGAAATCTAACTAGACATAATAAAATTTGTAAATTGTTGACAAAACCACAAACACACACACAGGATAACAAATCTTACACTTGATCTAAAACTCCATGAACACTTCATTTTGTACAAAATTAAATGACCAAACTTGATGTAAATATTGTATTTCACTACCAGAAGATAAACAGGTCACAGTTCACTACATGGTAACAGGATCAATCAAGTTCCATGCTCATCATTTCCAACAGAATGCCAACATGGTGATCTTTGACTTAAATTTATTATTATGTTGGCTTGAGAAAGGCTTTGACCCCTAGGCTTTAGGAGGGGTCAAAGGTCACTACAATGAATTGGAAATGGCCCACACACCATCTCAAACACTAAACAAGCTAGAGAAACAGGGGTTGGGTTATGTTACTCATAGTGGCATGCTACAATTTTTGCTACACCTCCCTCATACTGATACAACTAAAGGATTCTGGGTAATCGCTTGGAATGCTGGGACATTTTCCCATTGATTTAACATGGGGTCAAACTTTGTCAAACTGTAGCTCAGCCAGAGAATCTCGTAGAAACTTCAAACTCACCACACTTAAGGGACTTATCAGTCTGGGGAACACCATGCTGAGCAAAGTAAGAAAAGTATCTGACCCCTAGGCTCTAGGAGGGGTCAAAGGTCCCTACAATGAACTGGAAATGGGTCCCACATGAAACAAGCTAGAGACACAGGGGTTGGGCTAAGTTACTCATTGTGGCATGTTAGACTTTTGCTATATCTCCTCATACCAGTACCACAAAAGGATCTTGGGTAATCATTGGGAACGCTGGAACATTTTCCCATTGATTTACTATTAAACTTTGTCAAGCTGTAGCTCAGACTGAGAATGTTGTAGAAACTTACAACATTTAAGGGACTTTTCCAATTGACTTAACATGTGCTGCTTTTTAACACACTTGGGGTTAGATTTCAGTGCCAAAGCATTTGTAAATAGTGGAGAAAGATGTCAAGACGATCTTGACATCAAAGTTGTCTTTGTTTTATTCTCATTTTCAACTCAATCCTGACTCCTTCCCCCACAATTACCTCGCACCTTCTTTCCCCCTCCAAAACTTCTCTACCTCTCTTTCCCCCTCAATTACTTCTCTCCTCTTTCCCCTTTATTTTTTTATTAACACCGTCCTGTCCTGATGTTTGTTTATATGATTGATTAATGTAATTCTTGTGATGAATGCGAATAAAATAAATTAAAAGCTTCTATCCAGAGGAATACTCAATATATAATATCTTCAATTCTCTGAAAAGAGCAAAACTGACCAACTCATACGAAGCACCTCCCTTCTCATGGGGCTGCTCTGAAGTAGGACAGGACAGGTTTAAAAAAAAAAAAAAAAAAGTTGTTTTTGTTAGTGAGTTTTGTTCAAAGTTCTTGAGGACAGCCTCTGGGAGATTATTGGAAGAGGAAGAACAGCAGCAGGCAGTGGGTGAGTCACCAACTCAACCACAGTAAGTAATACAGTTTTTATACACAGGGTTTATTCCCAGCTTTATGACAAAAATGTTTTTCAATATATATACTGTAATTTTTCTAGTTGACACTATATAACATTTTTTATTACTGCTCATGCTCATGAATTCAACAACATATTGCTTCATTCATTACTTTAATTTGATCTATTTTATCATTTATTTGTCTTTTATCTAATCTTATGTAATGTCTTTATATTTATAAAGATTCTTCTGATGAAGGGGAATCCTCCTGATGGGTGGAAATGATGTCTTTGGCAGAGGCCGAAGCATTAGGGAAACAAAATAAAACTCCTGAACATACATAAATAAAACAACGTGTGAAATGGATACTGAAAGCCCTATCAAAACAAAACTATTTTAGATTATATAAAATAGTTTGGAGTTCAGTTTTGTAATCTCAAAAATCTTGTTGCTCTAGATTTGTAGTTGTTTATAAAGACAAACTTGATGAAAATTAAAATCTTTTTTTTTTTTTACTTTTCTTATTATTGCACACTGTTCTAAGCCTTTATAAAATAATAATAACAGATATTTGCCAGATTTTGAAAGTTTTATTTAATCTGAAAAGGAAAAAAAAAAAAAAAAAACAACAACAACATTTTCGACACAATGATTAAAAACGAGACTAAAATACCAGGCAAACTGTTATAATTAAAAAGGGTTAAAGGCCTGTATGAATTCAAGTCCTTCACTACATGCTTACTTTACACATTTATAAGTTCTTCTCACATTTAAGCCAGAGCCTCATGACATTTTGTCCACGCACTATTGGTGCTCAAAGTGGTCTAAAAGGTTAGAAAATCATATTTATATATTCAATATCACCTACTGTCTCGGCCACCATCTTAGCCTGCCCTCTCGTTACCTGTTGACCAGTTGAATGTTCGGGTTTGCATGACTCATTGAAAAGAAAAGTAATATTTTTATTAGGGAAATTCTGTGCACTTTAGTCTTGGCCGTAATCATTCAGCTGGTTCTGAGATATTCTTTCGTCGTTTTGAAATAAGCTGTTTTAGAAAAATTGTGCTCAGATGAAGCCAGATGGCTTATAATTGATTTGAACAAGACTTCATAGCATGTGTATATGGGTACAATTTATGTGCTTCCAAAAGAGAACAATTTTCTTATCTGGTGGATAAACTTAAAGAGGTACATAAAAATACCACTATGCTTTCTTTATATTGGGAGGTGACTTCAAGGAACATACATGGAGCTTTTCAATCCTAAAACCAGAGATTTTACTTGGACGAATAAGAACTTGTCACTCAAATATAGAATTGATTTATTTCTAATCTCCTCTTCTGCTCTTGGTTGTATTAAGAATATTTCTCATAGCGGCATCCCATTATCCAATCATAAACTTATTAGTATAAAGCTGAGCAGTGCTAGTAACAACCCAAGACTTAGAGGCTACTGGAAATAAATAACTCTTTATTAACTGATAAAGGATTCAATGATCATATAACTAACCTTAAAGATGAGTTGTTTCATGATTTGAATGGCGACTACAGTAAAATTGGGAGTCAGATGTATTGCAATTAAAAGGAGCAAAAAAATGTAAGTTAACACGATGTCAAGTTTCTCAATCATTTTGGATTCATTTTAATTTATTATTAGCCAAGAACATTCTTACAAAGGATGAGGCGTTAGAAATAGTGAAATTACATATAGAGATTGATAGAGCCTATATAGAATTAGCTAAATGTGCATATATTAGATCTTGTGCAAAAGGGCTTCAAGAGAGGGAAAGACATTCTAGCTACTTCTTTGCCCGCGAAAAAAGAAATGGTAAAAACAAATCTCTCTCCTCTCAAAATCGATGGTGTAACTTTTAAGACAAAAAAAATATATATATATGTATATATGTATTTTGGGTAAGATTTTGTTACTACCATTTATAGCACTCTCTACTCTTCTAATACTTCTAATATTGACTCATTTGTGGACCATAAAATCATTGATCAAGATTATAGCTAAATTTGTGATGCTCCTCAAATTTAAGCTCAATCAAGGTCTGAAAGGGCAAGCTTCAAAAAGGCAAATATCTGGGAGTTGATGGCCTCTCGACTGAATTTCATATCCACTTTTGGAAGTTAATAAACATTCATTACTTCAAATGTTTAAGGAATGCATTGGTCAGGGAGAAATGTCTTCTACCATGAAGCAGGGAGTTATCGGTCTTATTCCAAAGCCTGATAAATATCTATTGGTAATTGATAATTAACACTACTAACTTTAGATTACAAAATATTGTCATCTATTTTTGCAAACAGATTAAAATGTGGTTTAGAGAATATTATCTCAGAATCCCAGTCTGGACTTATGAAAGGGGTCATATCTACAACAATATAAGATTAGTCCTGGATTATTCAAATGTAATTCTTTCTGATGGCTTGGTTCTTTTCCTGGAATTCTCACACAAAAAATGGTCAAATATTTAGAACAGTTTTTGCTATATGTAAAAGTGCACTTAAAATGTAAATTCTTGAGAGAACCAGGGAGGAATTGAAGGCAAGATCTTTTGATGGACTTTATCATTTTAGTTATATACTGTGGCATCTATTACCACAGTTCAATCTATTACTCTTACACCATCAGAATGATAATGCTTTTATAAAAAACATAAACAATAACAGCAAACATGTTTAGGTTGCTACAAGAAAAAAAACAATCATACTCTGAGGTTTCTGATTGTTATTTCTGTCCTTTTATAATGCAACTGACTGTATTATAATCTGCCAAATTTTCACATCAAATGGCCTCTGCTGATTATCAACTAATGCTGAAAAATCGGGTGACTACACATGACTGCAGCAGCAAATGGACAATTTGCTTCATGTTTGCAGACCAGATGCCTCTTTGGACCTAAACCTCATAAAACGGCGCTACAGAAATCTACATGGTCACAAAATGGCCTTTCATCTCAGTATGTGACCAACAAAAAACATTTTATCTCCTATGAAAACACCCAAAAAGCAAATAGTAGACTGGAATTCAGACCACACCAGAACTGAAAGTGGAGTGCTAAAAAAATAGGTAACACAGCTCCCCGGAAACACTTTCTGGGTTTTTTCAGAAACTTTCCTGCAGATGGTTTGCAAAACGTTATTCATTGAGCTGTAGTAAGTAAAGAGCTTAATAAGTGTAATATATGTAGGAACTAGCATGTTAACCGTAGAGCTGTTCGATTAAGTGAATATGATAATCACATTATTTTGGTAACAATTTAAATCGTGATTATTTTAAATGTTTATTCTGTCTTTGAAAATATTCTTCTTTATAATTTAATTATGTTTTATAATCACTGATCTAACTAATTGTAATATTCACTTCATTAATGTCTCTACTTTAATAGAGCAAAAAGAAATGAGGGCCTTTAAGTGAAAATACATAAACCTACATTCAGACTAGGGTTGAGTCGATAGACGATGCCATCGTCTGAACAAAGACGTAATTAGGTGAAACATGTTAACCTTTCTTGGGTTTAATAAGCATGAAGTAGCGTAACAGCATCACTCGCTGTGCATAACACACCTTCAGGTGGAGCACTGATGACACATTCTAATAAAACATTTATGAGTGATGTTGGACATAAGAGTAATATTCTTAAAGAGGAGGCGGAGGAATCAGGTTCTGTTACTGAGCCTCACTCGTGCGTGGTTATATGATGGGCTCACGCATCCTGCTGGTGATGCCATGGTGCCACCATTTCAGCAACCGGTTTAACAGTGTCATGTGATCCCTTCTGTAAAAGCAAGGCTGCTTTGCGCATTACTCACGATGGTGTTACTGCTAGATTTGCCATTAAGATGCCTCTAGATCTGCTCTAAAATGACGCGCTTCAGGTTGGCTTTGAGTTTCACTTTCACTTCAGACATGTCTCGTGGTTGACATGTGAGGGCGCACAAAGTAAACTTTTTAAGCAAAGGGATGCACAGTGTTCAACAGTATCGGTGGTAACAATACTGACATCGGTATCAGAATCGGATCAATACTAGCTCACCAGACTCGTCTGGTCTGATCTAACACACGTCAGTGCTCCTCCTGTGTTGCTTCTGAGCAGGGTCTTGTAATCACGTGACCAGCATGCGCAAGCACAATTTATTTTACAGCAGTAGACAAAAACACATCAAATTGTGATGTTTGTAAAAACCCTATCTTTTACTGAGGTAACTCCACACGATTGTATAAACATTTGGGAAGCTTGGAAGAGAACCGTGAGCTTCAAAAAAAGCGGAGCGAGGAGGAGACCTGTATTGACAGGAGGATTGACCTGTTATCAGCAGTGAGCCACTAAGATCATTGAGTGTTTTCAGAGAGGCATTAAATATCCTGGTTAACATCCATTAATATTTGTATTATATATGTTTTCAGGCGCTCTAACAAAAGCTGACTACAATTGAACCGTGTAAATGTGGTGTGTGTTAATTAAATCTGCATTTAAAATCTTTAAAATTTTAAAAATGTAAAATGTATTATCTATGGTTACGCAAATCAAATTTAGTGTTAAAGAAATGTGTTGTTTTTTACTTGTTTATCACATATATTTACAGCGATTACACATATAATGATATTATTAAACATATGGAAGGGAACATAAGCATTTCAAATATTATTGAGGAATAAGTAGTTTATAGAGGAGTCGGGATGGATCCGGTATGACATTCGGTTAAGCCCCGTCCCTGAATTGGTGTGCCTCTATTCTACAAGGGGCGGTTCCAGGCGCCCAGTCAGGTATTCTCTGCGGCTCGGTGATGCGGAATCAGGGCGTAGGTAAAACGTACTCCAAGCTCCATGGAGAAGCACTTTTTCAATCAGTGGAGGTCTGGAAGTTAATTTTCAGAAGGGTCTGGGCGCAGATACATTTGCTGACTCACTCAGAAGCTCAAGGCAGGATTCACGATTTTCTCATGTGGTTGGTTTCCAAAAAACAATAAAACATTGTCCCACCCAGTGTATCAGAGTTTTTTTGCTTTGCCTTGACAGGAAGAGTAACCAATCACGTGATAGAATCCGCCAACCTCAGTTTGATGGGTGGCTGACAGATAAAAATAATTCATGAAACACTGCACCACAGCGACCATGCAGTAATTATTTTAATAGCAAAATAATTTTTTAATAAAGAAATTTTGTATCGAATTAATTCATTATTATTCATTTCAGATAGAAAATTTAATAAGACTACACGTTTTTTACATTTTCAATTCAGCTAGAGAGATTTGGCTCTCTCATGGTCAAAAGATGATAGTATTAGCATCTAGCATCTAGCCTGTTACTATACCACAGTGTTATATTCTCTCTTTCTGAGTGACACAAACTTGAGTTATCTTGAGAAAAAAGTTTATCTGAGACAGGACTTAAGTGAACATTCTCATGGAAACATCCAGCGCAATTGAACGTACTATGATTGAATAGAACATTCAATTTAATGTTTTGAATTAGTGAGAACTTAAAGATCATGTGTTTCCTTTATGGAGTGGTCATATCTGTTTTTTATTATTGCGTTTATTATTGTTTTTGGCATAACTAAACAACGACAATGCTAGATACATCTCTCTGCTGTAAAATCAATATTGTCATCAAAAATGTATTAATTATGCCCTCGTAAGCAGTACCATCACATTACGTATAGAGAATATGCTGACAGTGTTTTGAAGTGGTTAGTTCCCCATACCTTCTGACAAAATGTTGAGCAAAACAAACACGTGCATACACACTTATCTGTCATTACAGCAGGTAACGTTCCCCATTTTGTTCTACATTGTCTAAATATGGTCTGGTTGAATTTTCATAAAGTTTGTAACATGACTCCATGTTAAGTCAATGGGAAAAATTCCCAGCATTCTGATCAATTACCCAGTATCCTTTAGTGGTATCAGTACGAGGAGATATAGCAACTCAAGTCAGTCCAATTTGTACAGTTTAAAAAAAGTTTGAAGTCTATAACTTCAAGCATCTAGAAGTAGAATGGGTAAGAATTTTGGCTCAGAAAAAGAAGAATAACAACTAGATTTTAAAGTTTGGATAGCAAACTTTATGTTGGTTTGAGAAAGCCAGTCTTTAAAAGTAAAGCTATACAATGTTGTTCAAAGCTTAAAGATGTTTCGAGATTTAATCAGTGTAAAAATATTTTAAAAATGAAACAGTTTGATGATTTTGATGCAGTTTGTTTTAAGTCTGAAGGTGTTTGACAGAATAAGTTTAAAATTTGAAACTGTGAGAGTGAGAGTGGTAGTCCAGTGGATGTGGCTTAGTTAATGTATGCTACATTGGCATCATGT
Organism: Danionella dracula; assembly: GCA_900490495.1. Taxonomy (NCBI): domain Eukaryota; kingdom Metazoa; phylum Chordata; class Actinopteri; order Cypriniformes; family Danionidae; genus Danionella; species Danionella dracula. The sequence continues at coordinate 4,017,752 of UELW01000844.1, read as the reverse complement.
TATGTTGCACTCTCTACTAAGGTTAAGATGAAACAAACTTTTTTTAGTTTTCGAGGTATTTGACTTCAAATTTTCAATTGAAAGTGTACAAGGCCTAATAAATTTACGCAAATTTGGTATTAAGCTACATTCCACTAAATACTAAGCTTAAGATGAAAAAACTGTCACACCTGTATGTCACTTTTTTTTTTAGATAATTGACTTCGGAGTCTCAGTAAAAAGTGGGCATGGCCTAATAATTTAGGTAAATTTGGTATCACATTAAAATTCTTCCCTACCATGTCACGATGAGTAACACAACCCAACCCTGTGTCTCTAGCTTGTTTCATGTTAGAGATAGCATGAGACCCATTTCCAATGTTAAGTCAAAAGTGACGTAGTCTAGAGCTAAGGAAGGTGTCAATACAATTTTCACCTTTCTCAGCATGGTATTGCTCTGACTGATACGTTTCTTGAAAGTTGTGAGTTTGAAGTTTCTGGGACATTCTGAGCTACAGCTTGATAATTTTGACCCCATGTTAAGTCATGGGGAAAATTTATATAAAGATATATATATATAGTCTATAAAGATGGGGTAATTAGGACCCTGTGTGTGAGAGAGAGAGCAATGGGCTGGTCTCCATAGCTTCGTCAGCTGTTAAGAATTAGTGACTTGACAGGATGACAGTTACATTTTAAATTGGGGCAAAGGCTTCCAGCAGGAATTGACAACAAATTTCCAGAAAAATGTGGGGTCGCATAATTTATTTATGCAACTGCATAACATATTCAAATCAATCCTCCACTGTGGACAAGATAAAGCAACCCCAAAACTTGTAGGTAACTTCATTTCAGAGATATTTGGCTTTGAAATTTCTGTAGAAAAGTGGGTGTGGCCTGATTCATTATGTAAATTAGAAATGTTAAAATCCACTCCGCACTGGGGTTAAGATCAAACAACCCCCACATCTGTAAATTGCTTAGTTTCAGAGATAGTTGACCTTGAAGTTTGTGCAGAAAAGTGTACGAGGCCTAATACATTATGCAAAATAGACACGCTAAAATTCACTCTTCACTAGGGTCAAGATAAAACAACCCCAACGCTTGTAGGCCACTTCGCAGAGATATTTGACTTTAAAGGCTCTTTATAAAAGTGGACGTGGCCTAATGTAAATGCAAATTAGACATTATGTTAAAATCCACTCCCCAATAAAACAACCCCCACATCTGTAGGTAACTTCATTTCATATTTGGCTTTGAAATGTTTGTAGTAAAGTGTGCTTGGCTTAGCACAAATATGCTAATTCACTAGCATTGATAGTCTGGTGAATTTGATTTGAGTCTTCAAAAAAAAAAAAAACTATTGCAAACCAAGTTTTAAAAGTTTTTTTGCCACGGGCCTGAAATTATTACCAAGACATTGATTTTCTATGACACTTTTAAATCAATTACAATTTTTTTATAAACCAAATTTGGATTTTCTGGTGAGCTAATGAGATCATGGGGCTAAACATTTTGTTTTTATTACTTTACCTTTTTTTTATTAAAACTATGTACTTAAACAGACATAGCAACCTGAGTCAGACAATTTGGGGTGTTCCTAGAAAGTTTTGTGTCTGTAGCTTAAGCAGTTTGGGTTTAATGTTTAAAGAAACAGCAAGAATCCAGAAGAATAATAAGTTTAACTACAAGAACAATATGTTGGCTTCATTACTCAAGCCAACATAATAACAATAATAAGTTTAAAAGTTAGATCAGTGTGTTGGCTTTCTCAAGCCAACATAATAATAAATTTAAAGGTCCAATGTTATGCCCTTTTTATAGTACTTAGATTCAATATTTGAGCCCTCAATACTAGAGCTGCACTGTTAATAAAGTTCAAAATGCAATATTTTTCATAAACAATGTTTTTGAATTACCTTGTATTTTTGGCCCGGTAAAAACAAGCTGTTTACATCGGTCCCTCCCAAAGACGAGCTTTTGGCAAGCGCGTCCGGTTTGAACGCTTTAAACACATGTTATTGTTTTAAAACATTATAATCGACAGGCAACAGCTATGGGTGATGTAACAGCACCTGATATGTGTGAACCAGAGTCTGACATGAAATTTGAGTCCACAGAATAAAACAAAAACAAGAAGGAAAAGGCTCCTCAGCTGCGTGTTTACAGGCAAATTAGACAGGCTTACTTTACTCTGTATGATTTCTAATTTTGGCGTATTGTTTTATAAGTTATTTATTTTGTTATAGGTGTATTTGTGTAAAATACTAACACAAGATCTTACTTTTTGACGAACAAGCTTTGCACAATAACGTGTAACATTAATAACATACCTGTAGCGTGCATTCCACACGATTGACTGTTGCATGTGAATGTGTTGCAATGTGGGCATGTTTAGGATTTTATAGAAGATCTCTGTGTGTGCTGAAACCAGATTTCCTTATAGGGTTATAAAAGTCATGTCGTGTGCGTTGATGTATCAAGAGTTAGAATTGCGTGTTTCATTAATGTATTATAAGCCTAGCACAAGTTTAAAAAAACTTACTGTGTGGACCTCCATATCAATGAACAAAAAGCTTTCGGTGTAAGAGCCAGCCTCGTCATAAATGCTTTATCAAACTGTTCTTTGTTGATTAACCAGGTGAATGTAAAGTGCTGCTCACAAACAAAAGTGATCTTTCTGAGTTTCCTCTGATGGCAGACACTAAATCGAGCCATTTCTGATGAATAAGCTCATTCTTTGGTAATCCAAACATCTCTCTGGACATCTGAAAACGAACTTCTCTGGCATTGTTTATCCAGCATCGGTCTTATGCTCTCACACTTCTGGGTCAAACCATATTTCCTGTTCGTCGTAGAGAGCGGTTGTATTAGCAATTCATATGATTGACAAGTGGGTGGAGCTTGGGTGGGGATAAGGAAAACAAGCCATTTCAGCTCAGAACAAAGGAATATAGGATTACTGAAACATGGATGAACTAATCTGAATACTACTTGAAGCATGTTTTTGATTTGGGAACAACACTTCAAGATGTCAGGAATGTCAGAAAAGTCCCGTTATCATGACACAGTAAAGCTAGATCCGTATGTTGGCTTTCTTAATCCAACATAAAAAGTGCATTTGTGATTTCTTTGCTTTCTCTGTCTACTAATGTGCAATCTAGCATCAAGGAGAGACACGCTTCTTCCTCAAAGTACTAAATGCAGCAATGTGTTGTAGCCAACAAGATTGTAAAAGCCTTTGCAGTGTAGAGTTGCAGGGACTTTTTGGTGTGTTCTGATCAAGTTACCTAGCAAACCTCATTACAAAATGCTTGTACAAAAACACCAATGAAGCAAACTTTTTCAAGTGGAGCTACAAGATGAAGTAAAAGGGAAACAAATGATTGAATTCTCTTCCTCTTTTTACGTATTTACTATAATGAACTAGTGAAAAAGGGAAAGGCAGTTTTAACATAAAGCAGCATCATCCTGGTGACCAACCGATTCTGGTGACAAACGGAAACGTCCTAGTGATCAACTGAAGCATCTTGGATTGTCTTGCTGTTGTATCATATTATATATTGTGACATTTCACCAAACAACTTTTGATAAAATGTCACTTTATATAATTTAATACAACTTTAAGTGACAATTGTTAAGTGACATGTTACAATTCAGGCGTCACGGTGGCGCAGTGGGTAGCACGGTCGTCACACAGCAAGAAGGTTGCTGGTTCGAGCCTCGGCTGGGGCAGGTGGCATTTCTGTGTGGAGTTCTCATGTTCTCCCTGTGATCGTGTGGGTTTTCTCCAGGTGCTCCGGTTTCCCCACAAGTCCAAAGACATGCGATATAAGTGAATTGAGTAATTGTATAAGTAATTGAGTGTTAAAGTGTGAATGAGTGTGTGTGAATGTTTCCCAGCGATGGGTTGCAGCTGGAAGGGCATCCGCCGCATAAAACATGTGCCAGAGGCATTCCGCTGTGGCGACCCCGAAAAGGGAAAAGCCGACATGAAAATGGATGGATGTTACAATTCTTAATATAATATAACAGCAAGACGATCCAGGTGATGATTGAGTTGGTCACCGGGACGAATCAGTGACGATGATGCTTTATGTTAAAACTGTAGCTGGATTAAGAAACTATAAGGATTAATGACCTGAAACAGAAACCAAAAAATATTGCAGCTAATTTTAAAACAACGTCAAATTTGTTTGACAATTAAAGTTATTTGAATTCGTATTAAGGTCTCGTTTTACCCGGTCCGTGTGGCCGCAATTTTGTTTTGCAAGAAAAAAAAACTGTTAAAAAAAACAACCGGGTATGTGTGAACGGGGCCTTAGTCTGTAATAGAAGGGGGCCAAGACACTCAATTTGTTTGAGACCAAAATAAACACGCCCCTGATCCATGTGTATGTGAGTTAATATTGCCCTCGTTGGACTGACAACAAGCCTGGAGTGTCACCAGATATACTGATATATGCTCTTTGTGAGCTGGAGACTTCGCATCAGGCAAAGACAATGGAGGTGGTTGACATTTAATAACTAAAAGGTTCCCACAGATGAGCACATTTTTGACCCAATAATTTTCTGAGTTCAGAGTTTTTCCCCCTTCAGAGAATCTATGGACACCTACCCACAGCTTTAATGGCGTATCCCTTGGGTGATCGAAGTGCCCTGCGCATCCACGCTTCCCTCAACACCTCCAAGTTGTTGCTATTTCCCTGGACGAGGAGAACGTGATTCTCCAGCCATCCCAGAAAGAGCACCTCCGTTACCGCGTTCACGAGTCTTTTATTCCAGAAGCTGTTCACATTTTGAGTCTTGAAATCGTCGAAAACGTCCTGCCCGCTGGCCCTGCTTGAGTTGTGTTTGCTGTCCCCGTCCCGAAAGAGAACAACAGCGAGCGAGGCGGCTGACAGGTGGACCTGGCGCTGCTGCGCGGACATCTTTGACCTCAGAAGAAGCTCCTTTTACACGAATATGTTCCAAGTAATCATCGCTCAATCCTGTAACCCGGTAGAGAAAAGCAGTTTACTTTGAAACATTGCAAATGAGTCTGAAGAGCGAACGCAGACGCTGTTTGCTCGCTCGCTCTCGAGTGTGGGGTTCTTTGTAGCTTTCGAGCTTCCAACTTCCAAGGCAACCGCTGCAGCTGAGTGACGCGCGGATTCAGGGCTGCGGACCAATAAGATACCTCGTTTCCCCTCGTGGGCGGGTCCTTGTCGGTGAATCCACAAAACAAGAGAATTATCCACAGGTATGTTTGTGGTTGAATTTACTTTCTCTGCGCCAAGTATCGCAAGGATCTCAAACTATTCGGAGCAACTGCCACCTCACACAGTGACGAGTTCAGATCCCATTTACTCTTCAAACCAACTCCCATCAATCAATTCAATCAATCAATCAATCAATCAATCAAAAGCATTTATTGTCACATATATAATGAGGAAAACAGGTTTCCATGTACATTGAAATTTTTATTTTGTTGTCCGCAGTGAATGCCAGAAGCAAAAATGTAAAAAAAAAAACATATATATATATATATTATTAAAAAAATCTTTGTTCATTTCTGCATTACTTTACATGTTCAAAAGTTTCCCTTACCCACATAAAGATACAGTTTGTGCAAACACAATTGAACATTGTTGCTGATTATCAGCTCTTCTAATGTATGCACTGAGCTTTTTGTGCCTGCTTTTTGCTGAGAAAATTTGCAAAATCCCATACTCTAAGAAAAAGTCCATACCAATACAGGACCAATGTTTATGGACTTGGGGTTTTATCCATATTTCTATCCACATTACAGGGTTTTATCCATATTTCTAAACTAATGTTGTATTCTGGAATAGTCTGCTTGTTGAACATGTGCCAACTATCCCAAACCCCTGTATTATCTGTAATTAATTTGTTAGTTTGTCACCAGAAAGTGTCAAACTTTATCCAAGATGGCGCTGAGCAGGGCAGCCACGGTCCGGGTGCTCTCTGCAATCTGCACTAAGCAACAGGTCTCAAGATTCTTTGCACATTTCCAGTCTCTCCACATTCTGTTGTTCTGTTGCTGGACTTTTATTTACACTTTGCTCTGCACATTACCTCCAAAGCACATCTCTTAAGCACCTTGAACTTCTATAGTTATAGTTCTATTACTTTATATTTTTACTACCTCTATTTGTAAAATATTACTACTCTCTAATTACTTTTAACTTGAGCAATTTAATTTAAACACCTGTGCTATTGTCCAACGTGATTGTGTTGTTTTTTTTTTGTATCAACCCTGGAGAGTACCCCTGTACCACGACAAAAACACTTGGCAATAAAAATCTTTCTGACTCTGATTTACATAACAAAAATGATCAACTAACATGTCTCTGTTTAAATAGTGTCTGTTGAGATAATAAACTTACCCATGCAGAAGATGTGTCCTGTTTCAAGTTATAACAGATTGAGTAAAAGGAAAGTGATAATGCAGTGCACTTTAACGTCTTTGGGTCAGTTCCAACCCGATCGCTTACAAATACAAAAATATCCTCCTCAGCGGCATGTTTACAGGTAAATCAGACACTGTATGATTTATAATGTCTGCATACTGTTTTATTAATCATTCATTTTATTATAGGTGTACTTGTGTAAAATGCCAATACAGGATCTGGTCGCAATCTGCTTGAGCTTTGCACTATAGCATGTGACGTTAGGAACATGTGTATAGTGTATGCTGCACACGATTGATTTATGCATGTTTAGGATTTTAGGGAAGACCAAATGCAAATAGTCTCTTGGTGTACTGAAACCAAATTTCCTTATAGGGTTATAAAAGAGTAGTGTGCACACGGCTTGATGTATCAAGAGTTAAAATTGCGTATTTCATTAATAGGCTAACACAAGTTACAAAAAATAAACTTACTGTGAAGACCTCTAAATCAATGAACACGGGAAAATTGGTAAAGCACCCAGTGTAAGAACCAGCCTCATCATAAATCATTTATTAAACCATTATTTGTTTATGAACCAGTCGAATGTGAAGTGCTGCTCACAAACAAAATAGTTTTCCTTGATCGCAGACACAAAATCGAGCCATTTCTGATGAACAATCTCATTCTTTGGTAACCCAAACAAAAGGTTAGGCTCTGGACTTCCGCAAACGCACGTCTATAGCATTGTTCACATAGTGCCGGTCTGCTGCTGGCACACTTCCGGGTCAAACCACGTTTCCTGTTCGTTGTAGAGAGGGGCTGTACAAGCAATTCATATGATTGACAAGTGGGTGGAGCTTGGGCGGGGATAAGAAAAAAAGTGGGGATAAGGGAAACAAACCTTTTCAGCTCAGAAAAAAATGAATAAAGGATTACTCAAACATGTGGGAGGTAATCTGAGGCATGTTTTTGATTTGGGAACAACACTTCAAGATGTAAGGAATGTCAGAAAAGTCCCGTTATCATGTCATGGTACCTTTAAGGTCTCATAGATCTCTGTATTGAGAGAGAATTATTTCTAGTAAAAGTCTGCCTTTATACCATATAACAGCAGAGACTGTGCTTGTCAAAATTTATATTGATGTTACTTGCATTTAAGCGAAAGAATATCCCTCTTTTAGTTCTGTTAGATCTCGGTACTGCATCCATAACACTAAGTCTTAAGAAACTCTATAAAAACTATAGAACTATGCAGGCATCCTGGGCTAGACTCTGACCAGGTTTAATTCTTACATGTCTGATCATAGATGAGTTTGCTAGTGCAAATAGAGACTGCTCTATCTAGAAGATGAGTTGGATGACCCACCAGAATCCATTCTGCATTCTGGGACCCATTCTAATCTCAACTTACATGCTGCTAATTATTAGGAGGCAAGATGTTTCATTACTATGCTGAAGGCTCACAGCTCTGAATCTCCAAAGCAAAAACGATCTCTCAAAATTTTCTAAAATATTAGAATGAGGCATTAATGTAAATGTCTAGATGAGGAATAACTTCCTTATGCTACAATTTGATAAAAACCTAACTATTATGGGCTAAGGCAAAACTTTGCCTAAAGAATCTTTAAGTGCTCCTTTGCTGTTGTAGTCTGGTAATTAATGCTAGTCAAGTAATTCATCCTAAAACATTGTGACATGTAGACAAAATTTTTAATTTGGTAAGCACTAAAACTTCAGTTTTGTATATGTGTGTAGTATACGCAAGATTATATGCAGATGCATCCTCCTGTAAAAGCTGCAAAGGCTTCTGAAACTAAACATGAATTTTAGAACATTACTGATCTTGAAGGAAAGACTAACTCTTTATTAGACCAGAGGGTGAATGTCTGGTGGTGGAAAGGGATATAGAATTTCCTCAAAGCATGAAAAGAATATATTCCCTTATCCCAACATAAATCAGGTTAAAGGTAGCCTTGTCTGACCACACAGTTAAAACCCCAACTCTTCACGTTTGATGGATAAGACCTTCTGTCCTTGTGAATGTGTTTTCAGTAGAAGCCACACCAGGACTGCTCGTGTTCGCGCGAGTTAAAAAGAATTCTGCTCTGTCAAAGAATTTATTAGAGCTTTTGACTTTTCCTATGACATCATTTTAAAATTCTGGTCTTCTATCATTTTAGAGGACTTGTAAATTCAAGATTAGAGTTAAGTACCACCAGCTGATTAAACAACAGCAGACATTGGAAGGACTGTATTATCTTATGTACAGCCAATGAATGTGTCACTGTAATAAATCCCTACATATATACTTAAGGAATTTGATCACAAAATAGAGGCATAAGACTGCAGCAATATGCAGGTCATGCATGTTGCTGACCCTTCTAATTGGGTCTTTGCTCATTCGACAAACTGCTCAGACTATGCAAAAAAAAAATTAACAAAAAAAAAAACAGATAGAGCCTCAAAAAAATGGGAGTTTTTTTTAGAACTAAATAACTGTTGCTGAGCAATGGGGGTGAATTTAAATTTAAGAATTTACTGTTATTGTCTGTGTGAGCTTTTTCTTTGCGAATTGAAAAAAGACAGAAAAAGGGACAAATTGAAAGTAGATTGGAAGCTTTTGACTGGCTGATATAACTTCTGGGTTAGAAATCTACTGCCATGTCAGAGAATCGGTTCATTCTTCACATTCTCATTTTTCATATTTTGCTCTGGACAGGGTTTTTTTTTCCCAAAAGTGTGCTTGTAAGGACATTTTTTGATGCATGGAAAAACGTTTGTAAAAGCACTCAGGTACACATGCACATGACCTAATGCAAGAAAGATATAATTGTATTTTACTTAATGAAGTCTTTCATCATGAAAAAGTGAGGCAAAAAGCTGAGAGGGAAGGTGAAACCAATCCAAAAATGCCTGTCAGAAAAGTTTTCTGTTTAGTCTTGAAGGTCTTGAGGCATTATGTAAGACCTGTTTTAAGGGCATAGGGTGACTACTAATTATCCTAAATTTGGTAACTTGAAAACATTAAATGCCTTTGTTTAATACAAATAAAAAAAACTGGGAGAAAAATAGAGAAATTATAACATTTTTCCCGAATATTAAGTGGTGGGTAACTGCTCGATATAGAGTGAGCACATTTCATTTGAAACCTTTAACAGAGCTTTTTCCTTGTCATTTAAAAGGGTGAAAGTAAACTGCAGACAACATAGAGGTGGTCTGTGTTTCCTTAAGGACCCTGTTAAACACAAGTGTACAGGTTTCTCACAATGTAAACCTTTTTCGTGTTCTGAAATCATTTCCCTTTTGTAACAATGAAGCTTAGTAAATTAAGAAGAAATAGACTGAGAAAAAAGAACAAACTAAGGTTAATTTCAGTGGAGATTGCTTTGGGAGACTCTAGGGATACACAAAGACTGTTCTACACCATTAATCAAACAAAACTAATTTTTAAAATGAGTTTAATCATTTTAAAGTTTAATCATTTCAAACCCAAAACCTGTAAATGAACTGAGTACGTACAAAATGAAAGATTTGTTAAGGTACTTGTAAAAATTTTATTTATTATGAAAAAGTACAGATTGCGTTAGACATATACTAAAAAACATTTTGAATAATATTATATTATCTAGTTATCTACTCCAGAGTATTGGAGAGGGTTGGTAAGTCCATAATATCAATACTCCTCATAATTGCTCTTAAAACATGTAAGAAAATAAACACACATTGAATGCCTTTGTTTTGTTCAGATGCATGGTTATTGTGACGGGATTGTGGTGCACCTGATTTTCAGCAACACATGGGCATTTCTGCAATAGCAGACCATCTGATTAAAATTAAACCAGTACCAGGGGCAGTACATTTTTGTTGTTACAGAAGATTTTAAGTGGTAATTTTCAGGAAGTCAGGCAAGTAAGTAGGTAAGTAGAAGATGTTGAGTTTTCTCAAAGTCTCTAGAGATCACATTCCATTGTCATGATAATTACACCTTTGCACAAGTACGTTTTAGAATGTGCTGAAACTCTGAGCAGCAAGCGCAATGAAAAGAGTCATGGCGTGAGGGGGAGAGGAGGAAGGGTGTTGACAAAGTGTAAGTTGGGCCTTCTCAAACACTACATGCTAAAAGAGTGGGAGGAAAAATAAAATAGACAACACAGACAAATAGGAAAGAGGAGAAACAGCACTTCCACAATTGTGTTAATAAACATAACAGCATTTCTATAGTCACAGTTTTGCTCTAAATTGTGGAGAACCAGAAAACTGAACAGGTAGTTGTTTGGTGAGAGAAAAGCCATAGCTTGAGGCCCCTCTTGGGCTGCTCTAACAGATGCAAGCAAACATGGAAAAACATGGAAGCTTGAATTTAAATCAGCTGATGCACTGCAAAAAATGCACTCTTGGAACAAAACAAAAAACTCAAATAAAGTTAAACTCTTCCTATATCAAGCAAAAAAATCTGCCAATGGGGTAAGCAAATTTGACTTGGCAAGATTTCTTAAAATTAGAAAAAAATTCTAGCTGATAAATAGACAAAAACTCTCAAAACAAGACTTTACAAATTATAAAACTGCACTGAAACTAGAATATTTCAACTTGTATCTAGTCTCTAGTGGTCTTAAAACTAGACAATCTGTCTTAAAACTAGGATGTTTTCTCTTTTATTTAAGACTAACTTAGAAAATTTAGTATTAAAATAAGTATATACGACCTTAAATTAAGAAAGTTTGTGCTTAATTTTAGTTCTTAAAGTAGAATATGGGTTCTTAAAACTAGAAATTCTAGCTTACAATTTTAATTTTAAATAATTATATTATATATTATTTAGGCCTATTGGTGCATTTTTAGATAGGACAGTTCAGATAGGAGACAAGTAGAGCTCAGTAGTAGAGAAGATCAGTGAAGGACCAGAGCTGGATTCAAACCCCCGTCACCAGAGGTTTCAGGTCCACATATAAGCTATATAAAACAAAAAGAGAAAACATCCTAGTTTTAAGACATATTGTCTAGTTTTAAGACCACTAGTGACTAGATACAAGTTGGAATATTCTAGTTTCAATACGTTTTTACAGCTTGGAAAGACTTGTTTGAGAGTTTTTGTATTTTTTTAAGATCCAACAGCTTATGTTACCAGCTAGAAGTTTTTGCTAATTTTAAGAATTATGACCAACTGAAATTTTCTCACCCCATTAGCAGAATCTTCTGCTTTATCCAGGAAGAGTTTTCTTGTTTCAAGAGTGCTTTTGTGCTTTTTAAGTACAAATCTCTTCCATCAAAGTTAGAACACAACTGGACGGTTATTAATGTTTGGGGTATTGTTGATTTATTTATGGTGTAGATCCTTTTTCTTATTTTTTTTCACAAACATTTGAATCTTATTTCAAGAAATCAAATGTTCTTACCTTTACTTGATCTAGAGTAGAACAAGATTTAAGATTTTTTTCTTGTTCCAAGATGCATGCTTTTAACCAGTATCTAATATTGATTTCTTAAAATAAATATATAAGTAACATTCTTGATATAAGAATATGTTGAGTCAAAAATTCTTGTTTTAAGATTCTTGTTTTAAGATCAGCGGCAAAATCGGCAACTTGTTTCACATAGTTTCTTAATTCAAGAAAATAAATGACCAGAATAAGATTTTTTTTCTCCTCAAGAAAATATAAGTGTTATTTTCTCAAAATAAGCAAAGTAATCTATACCCAAAAGGTTTAAATTAGAAAATTCTTCCAAAAATAAGAAAATCAAGATTTTCAATCTAATTTTAAGCATTTTCAGCATTGCTTAAAATTCATTTTTTGCAGTGTGGTTAGAGGATTCACCATGTAAATTATGCCAAGCTTGGCACAGGAAAGTGATTGTGCCCTGGCACACAAAGAAAAAAGGACACAGAGACCCTCTTGTCTAAGCTCTGAAGCAGTTTTACCTGCATAGCTTTGATTTAACAATACTGTCACAGGTGGTAGAACCCAATGCGAGGGGGTGAACTTAAAGTCTTTTATTAAGAGAAAAGAAAACCGCTGTTCAATCGAAAAGGGAGAACTCAGGCAACAGCAGTAGAAAAAAAAGAAACCAAGGTATGCCTCCCTAAGGGATAAACACAAAGTCAGTAGGGGTCCGCTCCCAAAAAGCAGAGAGGGAGCCAAGATTGGTTGCCCCGAGGAGGGCAGGAGAGCTTACCGGCTCGTAGGTGGAGAGCTGGCGCATCGAGGCAAATTGGGTCGAGTCAACAGCAGATTTTCACTGTAGGTTAGATGGGGGACGAGGTCTTAAAACCCTGAGTAATAACCCTGAGTGATTGAACGAGAACAGTCGTGGCTGATGAGTAATTAACGGGAGCGACACAGACAGAGGGAAATAAACTTAATAAGCAGACAAGGCAGAGAAACAGACCTAACAAATACATTTCATGAAAACTCTGACTGGAACTATGACACTGAATTTAAAGTGTGAATGGCCTACAATTAAATGGCCTGTAAATGACAGTCAATTACAATTTTTTTTCACAGCACTAAAGAACCAGCTGGAGTGAGCAACACTGAAACCAGTAGTATCTACAAATGCCCTCCTGAAGCCCTAAAAGAAGAAACAGGGTTGTGTGGTTCTTTCCCAGAATGGCAGAAAATCCATCTTTATCCGCTTATCTTGGGCCAGGTGGCAGGGGCAGCATTCTAAGCCAGAATGTCCAGATCTCCCTCACCGAGGACACTTCCTCAACTTCTACCGGGGAGATAAAGAGGTGTTCCCAGGCCAATCTGGAGATATAATCTCTCCACCGAGTCCTGGATCTTTCCCAGAGCTCATGGCCATAGGTAAGAGTAGGAACATAGATAAACATAGGAATAAACATAGGAACATAGGTAAATCGAGAACTTAGCCTATCTACTCAGCTTCTTTTTCACTCCAAATCAGTAGATCAACCAGATTACTGCAAGTGCTGCACCAATCAGTCTCAGTGAGTCTCACACTCCATCCTTTATCTTATTCGTGAATAAAACCTCAAGATAACTGAATCCCTTCACTTGAGGCAAGATCTCTCCTCCAACCTGGACTGAGCAAACTAAACTCTTCCAGGTGAGAACCATGGCCTCAGATTTAGAGATGCTGATCCTCATCCTTGCCGCTTCACACTCAGCTGCAAGCCTGCAGAAGTTCCTGGCCTGAGGGAGCTAACAGGACAATATAATCTGCAAAAAGCAGAGGAACTCCTGTGGCCTACAAACTCCTGTGGCCTACAAAACCAGCCCCTGGGACCGTCTAGAAATTCTGTCCATAAATATAAAGAACAGAATTGGTAACAGAGGACAGCCTTGCCGGAGACGCAGAAAATCTCTCAGCAAAATGTTCTCTCTCACTGTTCCTGGATGGTGGAACAAACTCCCTGAGTCTCTTTTGTATCCCCTTCCTGCTATGTTTCAATTATCAGCTGAAACAACTAGTATGAGCGATTCAAGTTAGACTTTGTAACAAATTACATGTTGTCTCTCCTTCCTAGCGATGGGTTGCGGCTGGAAGGGCATCCGCCGCATAAAACATATGCCAGAGAGTTGGCTGTTCTTTCCGCTGTGGTGACCCCGAAAGGGAAGAAACCCGACATGAAGATGAATGAATGAATGAATGTTGTCTCTCCCTACTATAAGTTGCTTTGAACAAAAGTGTCTGTTAAATGCATAAATGTAAATGTGTAAAGAGCACTTCTTCTCTTTGAAGGTCAGATGTTATGCCTATATGACATAATGCTTAAGTTAAGTTTCTGGTCATGTCTTTTCCTTTATCATTTTTGTTTGGCTCTCCGCGAGATCTATGAACATTTCCTCTATAGGGCATTTCAAACTCCTTGCTGGTGAATTAACAGTTACAAGCCAGGTTTTAAAAAATGTCCTTGTTCTTGCTTCCTGCTCTGTTACCGTTCGGACGTATGTGCTTCTCACTTCGCAATATCAGCTTTGCGATTTTTCCCACTTTTTTTCTGTTTTTAAATGTCTACACTATTTTGACAACACTATTTCTAATGCTTAACAGTTTGGATAAACAGAAACGGGATTCTTTCACACTTGTTTTTTCTATTTCTAGCTGGCCTTATCTGTATCGCTAAAAAGTAAGAGCTAAAGGGGCTGAGGATATCTGCCTGTTCTGAAAACATTCCCCAAGGTCGCCGTCTTGAGGCTGAATGTCCTGTTTATCTCACTGCTGGTTTGGTGGAGTAAGGGTGGGTCGAGGCTGATTTTGCCCCAGGCAGTTTGATCGCAGAACTCTTTCTGCTAAAGGAGGGGTAGGTGCATGCCTTTTTTTGGGCGATGGTCGGGGGCTTGCCGTAAACCAGTGGGACAGCTTGGTTCCTGTGGAGACTAGTTTTTCAAGCTGCGCTGGGAAACCAAGGTGGGGGGATCCTGAAGATGTAGATATTGTTGATGTGTCCTCTAGAGAGTTGTTCTATTGACTCTTCCTTATTGTACACATGAGACACTCGTTGCTCAGCAGAGTTTTAGACATTAGGAAAGGGGAAAAATACCTGAGGTCTCTCTTTATCAAAGGAAACTCCAGGCTGCATACAGACAAACATTAAGACTAAAAGATATAAATACGTTATGGATTTTAGCAGCCGACAGTTAATGCTTTTAATTACAATGCACTAGCCTTTGCTGACCGAGAGAAAGTGGTGCTTGTGGTGGCAAATCCATGCCATAAATGGTGCTTGTATTTTTTATAATCATGCGCAATAAGATTTGCCCGAACAGAAACAGATTCTGAGAGTAAAACCACTGTTGCCAACTTCTAAGTAAGAAAAGTTGCTATTGGCTGGCCAATGCGTTTTTATCAATGCAAACAAAAACGTATTGCTGATACACGTGTTTCATGTCATTATTAGATTAACACATATGACATTATAAAAAACATGTAATGCTAAAAAACATTAAATAATAATAAGAACAATGAGAACAGAACGAAGTTGACAGGTAAGCTCTGTTATTTTAAACTAATCACGTCTTTAGATCAATTTTAATTTTTTCACGGTTTGTGTCAAGAAATAAACATCTAAAAAATTATTTTTATAGTGTCAAAAGGTTGGGTTACTTTGTATTGTAAGTGATGTAATGGATGTTGTATGAAGGAGGAAAACCTCACATAGGCATAGGCTACTATTTTTTTCCCAAATCATTTGGAGTAAAACAGTGGAACAGTGGCAAAAGCAGTGGGACAGTGAAACAAAGGGTAGATTATTTTCTCAGTTTAATATAAATGTTAAAACAAAATATAGAAACATAGGAAGAACAAAAAGCAAGGAGGTATTTACAACAGAATATGACTAGGATATTCAAAACTGAAAGCTAATACACCAGAATAGGGAACAGTTGGAGAGTGTGAATTAAGAACATGTAAAAATGACAATTCATGTCATAATGGAATGTCCAAAATATAGTTGGGAAAAAGAAGGAAATTATGAGAGGGGTTGGTTAGGGCAAACAAAGAATTTCAAAACAAATACAGTAATGGCATTACCAAGAAAGGTAAATAAAGTCTTTTTTTGGAAAAAGCAGATTTAATAAATAAAATTTAAGCATTGATCCACACTCTGGAGCAGTAGGAGGCGGCCTGCCTAAGTCAGCGAGAGTCCCCTCACAGAGGGAACGCCTATCTACTCCACCTGAACCCCACGAGGACTTTGTGAAGCTGGTTTGAAAGCAATTTGCTAAAGAAGCGCTATATAAAAACTGATTGATTGAAACTGATTGAATACACTATACCTATAGGTGTAAACCACCATAAAAGCCCAAGAAGAAGAAGAGTCTAGCGAATGTGATTGTGACGTCAGCACTTGCGCTGGGAGGGGAGCAGGTATATACAGTCAATAAAGGGGAGCAGGAACAGCAGGGAAAGTCGATAGATTTATCACTAATTGTTAGGATAATAAAACAATTGCTAGGTGGCCTGAAAAGTTGCTAAATCTAGTGACAAAAATGCTAAGTTGACAACACTGAGCAAAACACTCTCTCGCGAACGAGGGCAGGGGCTAACGTGCTCGCCCCATAATTCCTCTCTCTCAAATCTCTCTCCCTTGTTCGCTCTCAATCTTTACCTGTGTGCGCTACTCATTCCTGTGCTCAAGTGAATTTGATTTTGTCCAAAATGGGACTTTATTATATAATATTGAGCTTTATTGAACTTTATTCTATAATAGCTATCCGTTAATGCAACGTGAATCACACGGATATTTGCACTCTATAGTAGTCGTAGATTATTTATTTTAAATAACTCATTTTTCCATGTAACAACTTCAGCAAATTATACATGAATAATTATAACAAAAAGTGCCTAACAAACACAGCGATTACTTAGGTGTTTATATAAACCTTTAGTGTCACATGAACAATATATTCTAAAATAAACCACAAATAACTCACCTAAAGCATGAACATAATCCACATCCACATGATCCTTTGTGTTGATTTTGAGTTCCTCACAAGCTCTTACAAAATTTGTTCCCCTGTCAGATCTAAATAGTTTGACAGGTCCTCGTAGACACAAAAACCTTCTCAAGGTGTTCATAAAGCTTTCAGAAGACATTGATTCAAGGATCTCCAAATGTACTTCCCTGGTACATGGACAAGTGAACCTCCTCCCGTACGACGTGGAGCAACAATCAATCTATCCTTGGGAAGATCTGATATTTTGTGTTTTTGCAGCCATCCTCTGAGTTTTCGACAACTGATACAAAGTCTAATGAAGTCAGAGACAAGCCTTTTAGCTCTATTGATCCTTAGTCCGGCTGTACCCAGTGCACCTTTTGTAAAATGACGTCCTTGATGAACTACCTTCTCATGATAGTGTTTAATCAAGAGCTTGCTTATGTGATGATTGGCTGGAATGATCAGTGGATGCTTCTCTTCAAGACATGTCGGCGTTTGACAAGTGTCCTCCCACTCGCATTAATCCTTGCTCATCAAGGATGGGATTCAGACTCTTGATGGCACTTTGACTAGAGATCTTTTCAACTTTGATCAAGGAATTAAACTCGCCTTGAAAGATCTCTTGGACACTTTTGATTATGATGGTCTTTGCTTGAACTAAATGTGTAGGTTTGCAATGATTCTGATCTACATGCATGCATTTTTGCTCACTGCCGAAATGGGTGTAGCCAGATGAATGAGAGCAGCTATTCCTCGCACTAGAGATTTCCAACTGGAAAATCTGTCAAATCTGTGTCATTCTAGCTGACACTGTCGCTAAGGTTGTTATTCTGGGTTGAATTTCACTGTCAGATTCTGCTTCAATTAAGGTAAAAAAAAACCCCTCATGTCAGGAAAAGTGATTGTCCTGGTTCTACTCGATCTGAGCGCTGCCTTTGACAGAGTTGACCACAAAATCCATCTAGATAGATTATAAAACAATGTTGGTCTTTCAGGAACTGTGATAAAATGGTTCAGATCATACTTAGAAGGAAGTGGTTTTTATGTAAACATAGGTGATTACATGTCGAAGTGGACTGCAAGTCTTGTGGAGTCCCTCAAGGCCTCACCCAGTGTTTGTTTCATCCGCACACATTTCTTTCTCCATTATTTGAATGAACTCACCATCCTCAATAGAGTGCTGATTTGTCGTCATCATCAGGAGTTTTAGTGAACAAACTATCCAAACTCTCTGTATCCTTTACAGGAGTACCTATGTAATGCAGGGAAGATGTGCAATCCATTGAAAAGCACATTTGTTTTGAAACTGCTGACATCTGTTGGTTTGTGGACTCTCCCCAAACAAACTTCTCTAACTATAACCCAGCCCAATTCCAGCCTCTGTGCTTATGGTGAGTTGAGAGGTCCATTGATCTGTTCACGTACCTGAACTCAAAATATCTCTGCCCAACAGCAGGAGAATTGATGCATCAGTATCATATTCTGGAATCTTATTTGCTACAGAATCCAGGTGAGTGAAGGATTGTGTGAAGTCAGGAGTTGGATTTTCTGATTTATCATCAGGCATCATATCACAATCTATGAGTGTTGGAAGTTCAACCTCCATTTTTCTTTTTTTTTTTTTTTACTGTAAAATCGATGCCCTGCGTCCTGTTTTCTTTTCTAGTGCCTGAGCATGTTTTCAACGTGTATGAAAATTATCCTCCTGTGACACCAAAAACATCAAAGAACTTTGACTTTGCCAATGATCGTTTACTTTGATCGTCTAACACTGAATAAATCTTAACTGCGATGTCAGGCTTACCACTTGAATACACTTTCGCCAAACTTATTTTAGAACTTGATCTGGACTTCATCATGTTTCCACAAATTTCTGTGCATTTAGATACAACAGAAGTTGCTGGCATCTCATTTCCATGCTCGCCTTGATGACTCACTCCCTTAGTTGGTTCTTTAATCCAAGGAGCTGGAGCTGGCTGCCATGTGCAGTGACATGTTCCTTACGACTGCATTCTTTGCACTTAATGTTAACATTGCAGTCATTAGTAAAATGACTGAAAGATGACAACAAATGTTGTTTTCTACAGGTATCTTCCTCTGAACTCTCAATGCTTCGACAATGGATGTGGTTTGTTATGAATCGGACACTGAATATTAGATTCATTAAGTTTCTTCTCAGGGTTTTGCTTCTGAAAGGCTGTACACTAAGATGCTAAGTCTGTTTTTCTGACTGACACAGGTGCTCGACCACTGTACTTTGATGTCAGCAAATCTGCTTTTACTGTTTGAACACTGTTGACTGAGAATGTAAAGATTGGGTTGTTCTTAATTTTGGCGTGATTGACAATAAATCTACTGAAGAAACTGAATCATGGAAAGGAAACGTGATAATCTTCCTTGTACTTAGATCCTTGTGCAATCTACTTTTCTTGTAAACCACAAGGCAGCTTTTCAATTATTTGTTTGACTCCACGAGCGGTGTCTAAATAAGCCAATCATGGCAAAAGACCTCCAGCCTTAGCTGCTTCGATCTCCATCAAAAGATGTCCAAGCTCTCTCAGGTTCATTTTCTCCAGTTTTTTTTTAGCAAAGCATCCTCTATGACCTCAGAGCTCCCATAACACTCTTCCAGTCTCAGCCAAGCCATTTGAACACCTTGTGTTGGATTATGAACGTTCACTGACCTGATTCTCTTGATTTGTTGTGAAGAATCTGGTCCAAGCCATTTCACAAGCAGTTTATGAGAGGAAGGAACGTTGAAGCTCTTGGATCTAACTGTGGAGCTGTAGAATCTGGAAACTGTTGTGATGTAGAATTAACATGAGCATGTTCTCGGTCCTCTTGAGTCTAAGAATGAGTCTCCACATAATCACTGGTTGTCTGTGCTGCATCTTGAAGTGGAAACTCAGAGAAGTCTCTCAGCCGTTCTTCTGAATCCAATGCCGCTTCATCCGAAGCTACTTCTGCTGCATTTTTAACTTAACACACGTAAATTAGCTTCCAGTTCTGCTTTCTCTTTCATCATCTTCGCCTCCTTTTCAGTGTATGCTGCTTCTGCTCATGCAGCTTTGGCCTTGACTCTAGCACGGAGAGCTGCTAAACTAGCAGATGATCTACTTGAACGTGATGAACTTTTAGAGCTTGATATTTGCAATCACATATGTATAAACATGATACACTAACTTTATAAATAATTTGTCTATCAAAATATACTTTCCAAGTTATGATATATTTATCTAAAACACTTCTAAACTGATGGTTAAATTATTCTTGTTTGAGTCAACTATCATCATCTTTTTTCTATTGATTAGGTTTATTTATATTTAGGTGCCAAAATCATTCTAAAAGATAACGCTATTTACATTTTAAGCAGAGCTAAATTTGTTACCCAAATTTAGAGTGATTATTTATGACAACAAACACCTATAGGGCAAAAGCTTTAGGTTTTGATGTTGAATGAGATATTCCTTTTTTCTTATTTCAAATTGTATTGTTTTTTTTTGCGTAAAATGTGTATTCATTTTACATCTGTTGTCATAAAATGCCTGTATTCTTGAAGTCTTTAAATATAAACTATTACATTTTCAACAATTTGTCTTAGTGGCTTTATTACAATTTATATACAAGTATATTTATACATTATACAATAAACATTATATAATGCTTCCAATTGCATGCACCACAACATACATACACTATATTTCAGATTCATTACACACAACTGAAGTAGTTCAAGCCTTTTATTGTTTTAATATTGATGATTTTGGCATAAAGCTCATGAAAACACAAAATTCATACCTAAAAAAATTTTGCATATCATGAAAAAGTTCTCTAAACGAGCTATTAACCAAATCATCTGAATAAAATAATTAACTCTAAACACCTGCAAAAGATTCCCGAGGCTTTTAAAAACGTCCATCCTGGGTCATTCCTCAAAACCGCAATCATGGGTAAAACTGCCGACATGACTGCTGTCCTGAAGGCCATCACTGACTCAGAAAGAAATTTCTGAACGAATAGTCTGTGGGAAGTAAAAAGTGTGGCAGAAAACGCTGTACAACGATAAGAGGTGATTGGACTCTGAGGAAGATTGTGGAGAAGCATCCAGTCATTGGGGGACCTGTGGAAGCAGTGGACTGAGTCTGGAGTAGAAACATCCAGAGCCACCGTGTACAGACGTGTGCAGGAAATTGGCTACAGTTGCCACATTCTCCAGGTCAAGCCACTTTTGAACCAGAAACAGCGGCAGAAGCGCCTGACCTGGGCTACAGAGAAGCAGCACTGGACTGTTGCTCAGTGGTCCAAAGTACTTTTTTCAGATGAGAAAATTTTTTGCATCCCATTAGGAAATCAATGTGCAAGAGTCTGGAGGAAGACTGGGGAGAGGGAAATGCCAAAATGCCTAAAGTCCAGTGGTAAGTACCCACAGTCAGTGATGGTCTGGGGTCCACTGTTTTATCAAGGGCGGGGTCAATGCAGCTAGCTATCAGGAGATTTTGGAGCACTTCATGCGTCCATCTGCTGTAAAGCTTTATGGAGATGAAGATTTCATTTTTCAGCACGACCTGGCACCTGCTCACAGTGCCAAAACCACTGGTAAATGATTTACTGAGCATGGTATTACTGTGCTCAATTGGTCTGCCAACTCTCCTGACCTAAACCTCACAGAGAATTTGTGGGATGAAGAGAAAGAAAGTGAAGAAAAAGTTGAGAGATGCAAGACCCAACACTCTGGAAGAGCTTATGGCTGCTATCGAAGCATCCTGGGCCTCCATAACACCACAGCAGTGCCACAGGCTGATTGCCTCCATGCCACATCGCATTGAAGCAGTCATTTCTTGCATAGGATTCCCAACCAAGTATTGAGTGCATTATTGAACACAATTATTTGAAGGTTGACTTATTTTTGTATTAAAAAAAATCTTTTCGTTTACTTATTGGATGAAGTATGCAAATTTGTTGAGATAGGAATTTTGGGTTTTAATGAGCTGTATGCCAAAATCATCAATATGAAAACAATAAAAGGCTTGAACTACTTCAGTTGTGTGTAATGAATCTGAAATATTTGAAACTCTAACGTTTATCAGTACATTACAGAAAATAATGAACTTTATCACAATATGCAAATTTTTGAGTCGGACCTGTACATGTATGTATGTGTATATGTACATGTACACACACGCAATTGGGTTTTAAGGAATAGGGGACCTGTGCCCCAGTAGAGGTGTAGGTCTAGCAATGCCCTTGGTTTCAATACTGGTGCCAAACCGACTTTTAAAACGATGCCGTTGTCAAAATGGAGTCTGAATAGATAATTTACAAAAGCTGCAAAATTATGCTGGATGACTCAAGAATACATTATGGAACAAAAAACTGTAATGCTTAAAAACTTACAATATATTTAAGGTTTACAGTGTGTGTATATACATAAGTAAACAGAAAATACAACAACAAAAACACCTGTTTGAATTGTTTGACCATTTGTTAGCATGAATGTAAGATTTGCGATTAACATTAGATTAGCTTAATGTTTGTGATCGGTGAGAGTGAAGTTGATCTCATACCAACAGGCTCAGTATCACCTATACCAGGGGTGTCCAACATCGGTCCTGGAGTGCCACTGTCCTGCACATTTTAGTTGCATCCCTGCTGTAGTATGCATACTACTCTACTTCAGCCAATCAGAGGACCATAATTAGGGCCACAGGTGTGTTTCATGATGGTTGAACCAAAAATGTGCAGGGCTCCGGCTCTCCAGGACCGACGTTGGACACCCCTGGTCTATAAAAAACTGATACCAATTCTTAAAAAAAAAAACCTCAGACTGTCATATATTAATATTAATAACAATTAATCATTTCAGTAGTACACAAAAACAGAAATAATTTATTTACGTGAAAACTAAAATATATAGTATTTTTGCTCTCGGAGCGTATAGTAAATGGGTTTATTAATTAGCATACTTTTATATAAAAAAAAAACACGTAACTACATAATTTAATGATATAATTTTTTAAAACTGATAACCAAAAATTATTTTAAAATGATGAGGTTTGTGACTTTGCTTTTAAATACAGATATTTAATTAACAAATACCCAATTTACATGAAAATCCACACCGATAGCGCCATCTGTTGTTCGCAAGCGGTTGAACAGTGAACACGGTGCATTCCACTGCTTTGAAGCCTCCTCCGTGTGCTAATGTTTCATTAAATTTGACGCAATTCTTCCTTTACACGCAACTGCTTTGAAACATTTGCAGCACGTTGCGGTGTTAATTCTTTCGTGTATTAGTGATGTAGCCACAGGTTCGAGCGTTTTGCTTTAAACTAAATGCCAGAAACGAGTTAATTTAGCAAGCTAAGCTAACGATAACCCATTTGTTCCTGCATTCACGCGCTTCTCTGAGGGTCTTATTTTCTGTTGATTGGTTAAAAATTTGAGTAACCAAAGATTGGCTAAAAGAACAAAAAAGAATAGACCGGTACAATAGTAATAAAGATGCTTGCAATGACATTGCAAACATCTTTAATTATATTTCATTCAGCATTTGCAGGAAAAGGTGATGTGGTATTTAAGGACTGTAAGCAGCAACGGCTGACAGGACTGCTACTAAAGACAAAGGTCTCTAAATGATTTTTTTATGCTCTTACAATAAATTGCATTTTCTATATAACACTACAACACCATACATAGCCTTCCTGTCAGGCATTGTTAACTAAAAAAATATTTTTTTTTTTATGGAACAAATCTGTAGGCATTGTTTCATCCACTAGTAAAAAATCTCACATTTCAAACTACAATTAACTAGCAAAGTGTATGACAAAAACAAAAGTTGACAATTTGATTTTAATTAAAATAAGTAAACGTGTCAAACAAGAAGACTGAGATCAGGAATATTATAACACAATCCTTCAAGATTGTTTCCATCTACTGGAAGAAAGAGTCCCCATACATCCATGTAAATGAAAAGGAACCAAATTCCTAAGTTAATTTGTTTTAAAAGTTAAAATAAACACATTTTAGTAGTTTTCCTTTTCCAGGACCAACACAAAGTACTTCGAGGTTAGAAAGTAAACAGCACTTGGTTGCTTTGGGCTCATTTATCTGGATTACGATGAAAACAATCCATCTCAAAACACAAGCACTTGCAATAAAAGCAATCCAGAACACCACAATGCTGAGGATCTGCTCACGTCTTACATTAAAATGCTCTGGAAAACTATTGAAGAACAAGAATAAAAGCTTTAATGGCAATGTATCTGGGATATGTTACTTTACAACATTCACACTCTTAACACATACAAACCTCACTATAATGAGGCAGATACAAAAAAACCCAAGAAGTTAAGCATTGGACATTGAGGCTGATATGAATGTGCTTCTGTAGACGCATGTGCTGAGGCAGCTGATATTTACCAAGCTGTATTACCCTAACCAGTGAGATCAAAATAAATAATCATGAATAAATGTAATGAAAAATCATGTTAGCCACTCACACACTTAATACTTCTATTGCCGATTTTGTTTTTAGTTGAAATACTGGCACAGAACTAATTTACCAAAATCACATAGAAATGCTGAAGGCAAACAAATTCAAAGTAACCAAAGACCAACAGAGTTTAAATGTACAAACAAGAAAACCTCCAATGCCATTAAATGTTTATACTCAAACCAAATAAAAAATTGAGATTTGAAAAAAAGCTTGAAATGGTGTCTGGCTTTGCATGTTTCAGACAAATCTAGAAATCAAGAGAGACACATGGTACAGAGGAAGTGTCACTTCTCAGAGCCGTTAGCTGGAGTGTCTTCGGACGTCTCATTCTAGGAAAAAAGAAGAAGATTTTTTTTTTAAATACAACACACAGGTGCTTAAGCTTCTTGTGAAATTTTTTTTCAAACATGTGCAGTCTTTTTTTTTTTTTTTTTACAACTATGTCCTGCCTTTGTAGACCCATTTTCTATTACTGGCTACGCCCACTCTGAACCTCTTAACTTTGCCAAAAAACATCGAGTGATGCCACGGACACTATGTCTATGTTATACAGTCAAATGTCAAAACAAAAATAAGCACATGATCAAAAAAAGCCAACTTTCATTGGGCCATTGCTCAGCTGTAAATTTCTCAATAACCACACACATAGTCCGGGTTGGTTTGTTCACTTCATGTATCCCTCTACTACGTTGGTAAACATAGCAAGAAATATTTGCTAACCACTTAATGCGAGCATGCTAGACCATAGTTTTGCTAAGTTTGGAATATTTTAGTGACTATTATTTAAGTATTATTATTTTCCCTCTGATAAACACCCATGCTTAGTAAGTAATTATATGCGGAGCTTGCTATTGGAAGGAAATCGATCGTGCTGGATTAAATGTTCTAAGTGTTAAAGTAGTGCTGGGCAAAATGGCAAAAAAAATCACTAAGTCGGCATCAATTATTATCACAGTGTTGTCAAATCTTTATTTCTGGTAAAAATAAAAGCAGGCTAAATAAGATGCCAGTCAACAAGCTAAACCAATCAGAAGCAAGAGTTGGTGGAATTCTCAGCAAAGTCCAGCTTCTGATTTTGTGTCATGCAACACATCACTAAAATTGTTTGGAGGCAGAAACAGATCACATGGACAAAATATAGCTTTTGTTTGAAGAAGAAAAAAAAAAAGGATAAAAGTGCAGTGGTTTTGATCTCCGAGCCTGAGTATTGTGTGCTGCCTGCGAAACCCTGAAGGGCCGTAAGAAACGCGCTAGTCAGGTAATCGAGCTGTCAATTGACTTCTCTACATCATCTTTTCAAAAAAATATATTGACGATAATTATCGAATTTACATTTGATAACATCAAATTATCGCCCAGCCCTATATTAAAGTAAGTTTCAGACTTTCACAGCAGATTTAGAAATCATTAGTAAACGACAGTGATCCTACAAAATGTGAACGATCCATGCTGATGTGCTTTTTGTGCATGAAGCTAGTAAGCACTGTAGACAGTCCTGTAATGCAAAGTAACAAGTAACGTTAAGCTAAACAAAGTGTCTATTTCATAAAGACAATAAGACCATAACAGTGTTTAGTTATGGCTTTTATGTTTGTGTAATTATGTGCCTCCAGCCGAACATGGAAGCCATGGTCCCAACCTCACCAGTTTTACTTTTAAACTTTTAAACATCAGAGAGCACGCTCAGAACATCCATCCATCCACATCTATCCATCTTCATGTCGGCTTTCTTCCCTTTCGGGGTCGCCACAGCAGAATGAACCACTAACTCTCTGGCATATGTTTTTATGCGGCGGATGCCCTTCCAGCCGCAACCCATAGCTGGGAAACATTCACACACACACTCATTCACATTCATACACTATGGACAATTGTTTTTTCTCAATTCACTTATATGACATGTCTTTGGACTTGTGGGGAAACCGGAGCACCCGGAGAAAACCCACGCGATCACGGGGAGAACATGCAAACTCCACACAGAAATGCCAACCGACCCAACCCGAGGCTCGAACCAGCAACCTTGTTGTGAGACGACCGTGCTACCCACTGTGCCACTGGTAAGTCATGTGGCAGCGGCGTTTGTGTCTATATTAATGAAAAATGGTGTACAGATATAACAACGATGAATAAGATCTGCTCTATCAATTTGGAGGCACTTTTCGTTAACTGTAAACCCTTCTACTCACCGCGCAAGTTCTCCTCAGTCATGATGGCCATTGTTAATATTCCATAATAGTTAATATTCTGTTTTTATTTTTCTCAGGGACTTCAATAAAGCACATTTGAATCACAAATTGCCTAAATTTAAACAACACATCAAGTGCCCTACCAGAGAGGGGAATATTCTGGATCATTGTTAGACGGCCCTCAAGAGGGCTTCCCACGCCGTGCCCCACACAGACTCTCCGACCACTGCCTGAAACACCTTATTTCATCATGTAAGCAACAGCTCAAAGCAGCTAAACCTGTAGTGAGAACTGTTAACAGAAAGGAACCTTTGAAGCAGAGCAAGTTTTAAAAGCCTGCTTTGACTGCAAGGACTGGAGTGTTTTTGAATCTGCTGCCTCAAACCTGGACAAGCTCTTTGACTCTGTCTCATCATACGCCAGTTTCTGTGAAGACAAGTGCATTTCCGTCCGACTTATAACATTCAATAATGATAAACCATTGTTTTCTGGAAAACTCAGACAGCTTTGCCAGGCCAAATGAGATGGCTTCAGGAGTAGAGATCGTGTTCTCTATAATCAGACCAGGAACACACTGAATAAGGAGATCAGAGCAGCTAAAAGGAGCTACTCTCGACTAACGACCCTGCATCAGTGTGCCTGAAGACCATAACCAACTACAAAACATCTCCCTCTCCTCTTTGGGTAAACAAACTTTAGTGTACGAAGGAGTTCTGAAGGAGTTCTACAGTAGATTTGAAACCCACAATCTGACATCCTCCAACTGCTCTGACGACTCTGATCTACCAGAGCAAACATCAACAACTGAAGCCCTGAAATCACAGGACTCAATGACTACAGAAACGTGGTTCCCACATCTGTTGAGACTGGTGTTGGCTTACCTAAAGGATATCACTGGTCCCCTGCAACCCTGCAACATTTGGACAAAGGGACTTAAGTGAGGATCCTGTTTGTGGACTTCAGCTCAGCGCCAGTCTCATCCAGGTTGGCGAGGAGTCAGCATACAGACAGGAAGTGGAGCGACTGGCTCTTTGGTGTGGCAAGAACATCATGGAGCGTAACACTCTCAAAACAGTGGAGATGTTAGTGGACTTCAGGAACACCCCCCAGGAACACCATCATGAACAGCACTGTGGCACCAGTGGAGTCATTCAAGGTTCCTGGGAACCACCATCTCACAGAACCAAAGAAGGCCCAGCAAAGACTGTACTTCCTGCGTCAGCTGAAGAAGTTCAACCTCCCACGCTGGCCCAGTTCTACTCACCAGTCACTGAGCCTGTTCTGTGCACCTCCATCACTGTTTGGTTTACCTAGCATACAAATCAGACAACCGGAGACTCCAGAAGACAGTTTAGACTGCTGAAAAGATCATTGGAGCTCCCCTACCATCCTGTCAAGAACTGTACACCTCCAGAATGGGAAAGAGGGCTCTCAAAATCCCTCTGGATCCTGGCCACCCAGGTAACCACTTCTCCAGCTCTTACTCTCCAGTTGGCGCTTCAGAGCCCCATACATAAGGACACCCCGGCACAAACACTGCTTCTTCCCTCAGGCCATTCAGCTCCTGAACCAATAACGTGCAACTGTGCAATGTTATATCTGTCGTTTTTTTTGTATGAACACTGGAGAGTACCCCTGTGTCACAACACATTCCTTGAGGGTGCACACTTGGCAATAAAGAGCTTTCTGATTCTGATTGTGCAGGTCTCTTTTAAATGTCACGGATTTTAATCACCAAACTGTTAAGAAGCTGGATTCTTGTCGGGAATTGTTGTATTGTATAATAAATTCGTAATAAATTAATTATTTGAAGCCTGCCCGCATGGTCTTTGTTTTACCAATAACAAAAACATAACATAAATAAACATAAGTTGCACAGAAATTACCACCTGTCAATCACTTTATCAAGAACTGGCAGAGTGATCTGTGTCATTATAATGGCGTTGACAATTTTGGTTGGGAAACAATAAGTACATTCACCTATCTGGCAATACTTTGGCTTTAGACCGAATGAAAGAGGACAGCCACGAAACATGTCTAAAGTGGCTCGGACAGTTGAAACACGTCATCTTGGAGCAGATCAAAGAGAAATATCAATAACGCCACAGTGAGTATGAGACCCAAAGCATCCATGCTGGACCCAAGATACAGACCGGATCACATGAAACCACCTGAGGTAAGCGTCTCAAAAACTAATGTTAAACTAGTTTCTGAAATGGTGAGTCTGCCACCCAGCTCCGTGTGAGTGAGAAGAACCGGAGGATTGCAGATGCTCACTCAGAATCTAGATGTCTATATGCCATTGGCGATACATATCAAACATTAATATTATGTTTAATATATTAATGTTGTCCAAAAATAATGATATCAACAGCATAATCCACATCAAATGTTGACATCTTTTGTCAAACTTCGGCACAAGTTTTTTCCTGCACAGTAAAAGCAAGATTAACTGATGAGAAAAACCGTAGATATTATTAGTAATTTACATATGCCAATGTTGGCAAATATACTGTGACATAAACGTGATATACAACGGTTGAGCAATGAATAATGCACACTGAACCGTTGTATATCCCGCAATACCGGAGTGCGTGTTTACAAATGGTCAAAACACATAGCAGCAAACTGTTGCTCTGCGGACATTGTTTCCGGGGGATTGATTTTGCAGTCGAACCAAACAAGCAGATGCACCTGCATTAGAGAGCGGTGGAAACATGGCCTATTGATTTAGGGAATGTCAGGCATTTAGGGATGTTGGTCTGCATGCTTTTCCATTTCTGCTAATTAATTTTGGCACTACAGCACAGAACGTGACTTAGACATCACTCAAAGACACACTTGCAAAGCAGTCTTCTGTATTTAGCCATTTCAAACCTATTGTTCTCTAAATTAAAGTCCAGTAGATAAAAAAAGTGTTTACTTTGCAGTTACAGGGGATCTTTTAGTCAGCTTAAATTTCTTTTCACTTTGCAAAACTTGCATAATAAAGTGTTGCATATTTTGACTGTAACAGTCATACACATCAAGACACATGAGTGTCACTGTCAGCTCTTTGTGAAAACTAGCCTATTGTGAGCCCATTAAAACCTGGTTAATAGTAGTCTGCTCACTGTAAACCATTTCACATTATTCTCAAAATTATTAAGCATGAAAAAGAATACCGGTGAAATACTGACACCGATAAAAATGATAAAATACTGTGATAGAATTTTTTGATAATACTGCCCAGCCCTACGTAGTGCATAAAGCCTGTTATTTCAGAGGGTCACGTGTAATATGGGATGTGTAATATGTTCCATATAATAAAGTCCATAATCTGAGAGGGTGGCAACCAAGGTGGTTTCCTACCTGGGGTAAAATGATCTTCAGCTGCTTAGTGATGGAGTCAAGGTTGGTCAATGTTCTGTGGAGCTGTCGTTCATATACATTGTTCTGTTGCTCAGATGATTTTACTTTAGCTGTCATTTCTTCCAAGGTGCTCCTGACATTGTCCAGCTCCTTCTGAAGGCTTTGGTTTGCTATTTCTAGCTTTAAAACATGTTTTGAGGTCTCCTCTGCAACACAGATGGATGCATATATGAATTAAAAAAATTCACAGTATAATCTACAGCTCCCACTTGGATATTCAATCTGACTAAATGCTAGAGTCCTCACAAAGTTAATCAAGTAGCATTAATGATTTTTCAGGAGCATGACGGGGATTGTGAAAAACCCAAGAGACAGGCGAGAGTCAAGGAGTTAACATTAATCTTTCCATATAGTTGAATTCCAGAGAAAGGCGACCAAAATCAGGGAGGGAAGTAAAAGGAGACAGGAGTGTCTCTTTTGTTAATTAATTTGCCTGCATTTCCCCATGAGTAGTCCTCAAATGCAGTTTGAGAGGGTATAAGTTGTGATAGAATTTACACTAATTTAATTATTTTTCAAAAGAAAGAATGGGTTCTGATTAAGTGATCTGAAGTTCAATGCCAATTCTCAGAAAAAATTCAATTTGTTTTTGTTCTGAAATTAGTTTCGTAAACAGTTATTTAGAAGAATCATGCAAAAGGAGTACCAAAGATTTACAATATAATATTTCTATGAATAATTAACATTGATTCACATGTTTTTATCTGTCCATGTACACTGAACATGCAAATATCCTGCAAGCCAATGTCCAACTTTTTAAATACTGGACCAGGCAATTTTCTATAAACCTTATGTCAGCCATTCAAATTGTGATATTAAGAGATCGTGTTACCCATTGAAACACCCTGTTGCAGGAGCTTCTGCTCAATTTCCTCCCGAGTCCTCTCACTCTTTTCCAGCTTCAGCATCATGCTACCAACATCCACCAGCGATCCCTTGTAGCCGATCAAGCTGCCAGACTTACCATCATCCTCCAGCTCTCGTTTCACATTCTGGATGCTTAGAAAGGGTTTGTTTCCTGTAACCAAACACACAGGACGTCACTCAACAGCAGATTTAGATATGTACTACAGATTGATAGTCAGTGTTTCCCCTAGCTTTATAGGGTTGGGGTGTAAAGATGAATGCACCATCATGCAGAGACCGAAAAGTATAAATAAGAACACAGATAGACAATTAGTTGTCAAAGTATGCATGCATTATTTTTAACCAGTTTAATTTGTTAATTAATTCGTTGGATTTTTTTAGTGATTAAACTTGGCTACAGTTTATGAGATAAATATGCTCATCTTAAGAGGCCTCATTGCTCAAGAAAACACATTTTAACTCAGTTAAATGATCTTGATTTTAAAAGTCTCTTTACAAACATAGTATTTTATGCTTTTTAAATTTAAATTTTATGTTTTTTACATTTCCACATATTAGATAGTTGCTATGCTTTGCTTGTACATTTGAGTCTCTTCTACATAAGGGTCAGAAACAAATCTAGATATTTCTGCTTGCTGGTATTTAGGAAGGAATTTAGCAGTAATAAATATGCATTGAACTTTTACAGTGGAAACTTTAAAATACAGCAACCGTTAAAACAATTAAAGATCCAAAATTCGAATTTTAGAATACACGTTAATGGCTTTTCTTCAAAGTACACAGTGTAATATGTAAAACAAAGCATAAATAAGTAAACGATGATGCTGCTATTGTTGCCTGGGTCAGGGGGAGTTTGTTCCACTGGCCAGGGACAGTGAATGTTCTATTGAGAAATGTTCTGCTTTCTTAGACGCCATCACAAGACATTGATCCTTCTCTGAATGCAAGCATTTGGAGGGCATGTATGATTGTTCGAGCATGTGAAGGGACAGAAATATAGACTTAGAGAGGGTTTTGTTACTGTGCATCAGTGACTTGACCTTAACAAGAGCTGTGATGGAAGAGCCAAGAGAGATGAGAATTTAAGTGACTTGGACTTGCTTCGGTTGCTTGAAGATCCAGATTCTTCAGTCCAGTCGAGATAGGACAAGAACCCGAAACGAAGTTGAGTTGCATGTTCTGTTAAGAGCCTGATCTTTCGGAAATTGAGATGGGGCTGAAACCATTGCTTGAGTTACTCGAATAACTCGATTACAAAAATTGATCGAGGCAAAATCCTCCTCCTCCAAGCCTCTATTAATTCCTTTTATCTTGTGTTTTGTCCAAATACTGGATTCTGATTGGCTGGAAGGCGTTGACCTAGGTTGATTTAATCACTCTTTGTATCCTTGCTCATTGTCAGCCGTCATTCACATCTTCATTCAACATGAGCACTAGATCACAGCTCAATAATCGTTCACGGAGTCACTCAACTTGGATTCTTTTAGCAACTGAATTATTTATGTTTTACAATATTTTTTTACACCAACCAGCATTTGGTGAGAGGAGCCAAAAAGCCTGGAGTGGATATCTACAGAGGCAAAAATAGTGCACACATCACCAAGAAATGGCCCAGGCCAAGCTGGACACCCCTTTGTACAGTTCAGACCGCGCTGCTACCACCTAGCACGCCTGAAGAGACGAATTCAATGCTCAAGTATAGTACCTGGTGAAGGTGTTGGGTGTCAACCAACCCGTAGCCTTGCAGAACTCTGCCAGCGGAGTCCTCTTGACAACATCCAGTAGGCTACGACAACCAGGTAACGAGGCGCTGGAGTGGTTTTATATGCGGAATAACCGCTACTACGGAACCCATATGCCCAGGAGCCTCTGGAGTTTTCAGAGTAACCACAAATTTGTGCAGACTCTGCGTTTTGCCTTCAGCAGGCTCAGGGGATGGGAGGCGTGCTCACATGTTCAATGAGTTTAGCTCAATACCCAGAAAGATATGCTCATACCTAGAAAGATATGCTTCGGCGATGCCGAAGAGGCCATCTGGGACAACAGGTACTTTGAGAAAATGTTTCTGATCGTGTGACCACACTTCAGCCTGGGTCAATGGACTGCCAATGTAGACATTTTGTGGCCAACGAGCTTGCCTCACTTTTACAGCAGTAAGCGCTAAAGCCTGAAGCAGCTCTCAGGTCATCCATAAGAACTGGGCAACAACTCCCCTGCATATCCCCTGCATAGCTTGGGATACCTGAAAGGTTGTCATGGCCTGCAGTCAGGTCATGCTTGCATCCGCTTTGAATGTGGGCCGTGGTCACGTGACCATCAGCACGGCCGCTAATTGGGGTTTAAAAAGAATGGAGAGAGTAGAGCGTTCCAGCACCGACATAAGTCGTAGTGACCGACTGATGGGGAACTACGTTAATAAAGTGGAAACTTCTATTCAGAATGAAAAGTTAATGGTAAAAACAGTGCTATTTCACACGTGGGTTCTCCTCTAACTTGCAGAACTGAACTTTATTAACTTATTTTTAGGACACCTTGACTTTAATCTTTATTATAGCACTTTTCTGCACATACTGTTTTGCATTTTAAACAGAATTAAAGCACTTTAGATTTACTAACAATCAAAGTTAAAGCGTCTTCGTCCAGAGAATGTCTATAGGGGAGTCTGGGCAGGCACCGGAAGCGGCACGTGACGTCACATGTGTTTTATGTGATTACTCGGTTAATCGATTAATTGTTCAGTAGAATACCCAATTACTAAAATATTCGATAGCTACAGATTGTGCAGAGCACAATCAATTGTGCAGAGCAAATCTGGAAGCTTTAGTCATCTTGCTAATGTGGTAGCATGTCAATTTTCATAACAGCCATCCAGTGAAATAAGTCAGGTTTACTGCTCATCTCCCCATAAAATCTTAAAGTTTCATAAGTTACATTAATTTGGATGGTCAATTCAATCATAGATCTCTGCATATCTATAAATCTCTTTCCACATAGAGGCACATGTAAAAAGCTAGATTACTAAGAAGACAGAGAAAGTGCGTAACTTGGTGTTCTCTTTCCGGCTGTTGAGCATCTCATATTTCAGTCTCATCTGACTGCAATGAAAATTTCAAAGCATATTATGATGTGAAGTCTATGATTTTCATGCGACCATTTCAATGCATTATCTACGGTCTCTGGCACTGCAATAACATGCTTCACGTAGCTGGAGTTTATCTGCTTAGGTGTTAGTGTTTTTCTCTCCTACTAGAATATTGTCATTGGCTTAACATGTAAAACATCTGCCACTTAACACGTAAAACATTTGGCCGTTTAAGCATCAAAAGATGAGCAAGCAGGGATATTGTGTTAAATTGCGCATGCATGATTTAAACAGCACCTAAAAGCAATTGTAAGAGGATAAAAAAAAGTTTGAGACAAATAATAACTTTACAATATGGGATGTGATCTTACATATAATTACTTCACATATAATTACATAAATAGAAGCTCTAGTAGTTACATTTAATTTTTTATTATTTTCTCTAAATAAAAAAATAAACCATTTTCTCAGCACTTTGCTGTAAATTTGTAGTTTTTGTAATGTCTGTTGTCTGTCCACTTTACCCATCCTGTCAGAAAAGCTGTTGGGGAGTTAAAGCAGCAATGGCTGTGACACAATAAAAACTGTGTCTTTGCTTTACTACATTGTTTATCACTGATGTGCATATGTAAAGTGAGTTTAATGCTGTTGAAAACAAGTATCAAGTACCTTCTGTTCAAAACAAGTATCCCAAACAGTCAATTATTTTGCAGTCATAAGTATCTATAAAATCAATGTATACCAACACAAAAACCTAAAATTACTGCTGCATAATATGGGACACCACATATCTAGGAGAAAGAATATTGCTTTGTACGCAAACCTAAAGGGTTGCCGATAAGAACTTCAGTTGACAGTGGCAGGCTAGGGTCATCTTTAGGCTTGTCTGTGAGTTTGCGGTAGTGACACAAATCCTTCACCATAGGCTTGTTTAGCAATTTCTTAACCTGAAACACAAACGCACAGGATTGGAATAGTTTTGTATAGTAATTGAGTAGTTATCAGTTGTTCAACAAAAGTTTTTGGTGATTTGGTAAGGAGCACAAATTCAAAATGAAATTTTCATTATTGTAGGGAAGACTGTTAACTGAACTAGACGTTCCTGGATAAAGAAATATTTAATCACCAATTCAGTGCTGAATTTACCATTAAACATGGTACCATGGGGACACAAACACCTAAGGATTCTGCTGACAAAGTCATGGGACAAAACTTGGACATGTGCTGAGTGTATCACGGGATGGATCATGTGAACTCTATATGAGCTTCTTTGAAATCAATCAATGGAAGGAAGCTTTATAAAGAAGCTATACTAATCAAATATTTCCATATCTTTGTGAGTATAATTAATTGTGTACCATTGAAATACTTCCATGTAATGTGATTATTACAGAAGTTAAGTTGATACGTGAATGGATGAAGGAAAATTAATGATGGTTGTTCATCTATCGTTTTTATTAAGTCAGTCATGTTTGGTTTTTATCTATTCCCAGAGTCAAGCCTAATTCAAATGTATACATGGTATTTTATGATGATTTACTATGCTTCTTTCAGAGTTCTCTCTGTCTTTCATCGCTCTTACTCGCTCTGTTCACTGTTCTGAACTCATCTCAGAAGACCTCATGGTCTTATTCTCTCCATGGGCGCATACAGCAGGAATGAACTCTAATATGGGGCCATAGGGCCTAACCATGCACTCTTAAATGCAAAGCTTGGAGATGAACCTACATGCATCTTAATACTAAGAATCCTATTCTCATCAAAGACTATGATCCTGATCTGAGCACAAGCGCTCACTCCTCAAACCTTCGGGTCCATTCACCAGACTTTACCTGGCATCATCTCAACACATGACATTGGCAAGGAACGCCACAAACAGGCACTCTCAATTTAATTCTGACTCTGTGCAGTTCAGAACTGACGCAAGTCTCGAAGACTTTTATTCTCAAAGACAAGCTAAAGCCTAATTAAACATTGAGATGTTACAGTCATCAACTCAAACCCTGCTTTTCCTTTGCTCTAGTGTGAATGTGTGTGTGAGTGTGTTTTAGTTAGTTAAGTGTTTTATGTCCATTAGTAAGTAAACTGTTTGTCTCACAAAAACAGATCTCGTCTCACCTTGCATATCTTTGCTGACATCGAAATCTAGCTTACATTAAAGTCAATATTTTGATATAAAAAGTTTTACATAACTACTTGGGCTATACTTTGATTCTCACTTGACAAGAATCAGAAAGGGTTTAAGGTAGTGAATCTAAATCAAGCTAAATCATTACAGGTGATTTTTCTTTAGATCGCTATTCCCTTCCAGAATTATTATAATATGAAGGGATCAACATTTTCCAAATTTAGCCTTGGTTCCTACATTATCATAAGTATTACATTTTATATTAATAATGTTTATTAACATCTTTGTAACATACAAGTAATTATAGCTGGGTTAAAAAGAAATTTCGATTACAATGCAATCTTTAGAAGCTAGGATGCCTCATAACTAAAAGCAGTATATTGCTTTTTGTGGCTTTAAGCAATGTCTCTTTAGTGCCATGTTCTTGTAATGATACATGCAACTTCATTGCTCTTTCTCAGTTATTTGTGTTAAAATTTGTTAATTCAACTCAGCCATACCTTATGAGTACGGCATTAGTTAAATATTTTATTTTAACACTTTTGTCCAATTGAAAGACTCCAATCTAAAGAAAAAGTACATCCAAAAACCAAGAGCATGAAACGAACTGTAACACCACCTGAGCTCTGGAGAGGTGCAGCCCCAGTGTGTAAATTATCTCCTCCAGGTCTTTCTCCAGCAGATAGCCACAGTGACTCTGGTCGAAGTACACAAAGGCCATCAGCAGATCCTTGTTAAATGTCACTATCTGCTTCTTTTTCTCTTCCTAGAGAATAACAGAATTATTTAGCAAAACCATTTGTACGCTGGTGTAGTACCAGATCTTTTGTAGACTCACTTTATCCTTAGAGAATTTGTCTCTGGACCTTAGTTCTTCTCTTTTGTCATCTTTTCGGTCTTTGCCATAGAAGTCTTCTTCATCTTTACAAGAGAAGCATATTCTATAATCAAATCTCATTGGAGAATAATGACAGACAAACAAGTCATATTAACTAACCTTCATCCTCGTCGTCATCAGCTTCTTCAGCCTCCATGGGGTCATACTCTTCAGTATTGTTGTTGCTGCTGCCCCCATCTTCATGGTCATCCTCATCCTTGGATTCTTCCCTCTTCAGCCCTCTCTCCCGATAATCATCCTTAAATGTCCCCAAAACTCACATTTTACATTGAGCCCTTATGATTTAATAAGGGGGCGACTCCCCCCTCATAACACACTGACATAATCAGCTTGGATCTCAATGATTTATTTTCTCCAAAACCTCTTTTCCTATTTGTGTATAGTAGGAAGTGGCAAGTAAATGCTTATCAGACCATTTGAGGCTGGTTCCAGATGTGATCAGATTCTAAATTGTAAGTGATCAGATTCTCCTATACATGAAATAATAAGAATTAAAGCTGCAAGCAGCGATGCAAGGGCTCTTGCACCTTCAACGCTTTCACCGATGCGGCCAATGCATAGGTTATTTAAAAAAAAGAATTTGATCCTAGAATAGTTGTTTGACCAGTCTCCTTTTCACAAATTTTGAAAAAAAAATAAAATAAATAAATACTAGATGACGTACTAGATGATGATCTTTGGGGTGTAAAGGTGGCACAGTGGTGGAGTTGATCATCATGTAACTGGATAGTTGGCGGTTCAATCCCAGCCAGGTCAATTCTGCCGTTGTGACCCTGGGAAAGCCACTTCACCCACATTGCTCTGAATGGATATGTGTGAGTGATGGTTGTGTTTGGTTGTGGGCAGGAGGCCATAGGCGCAGAATAACAGGCAAGTTCTGTCAAACTGCCCCATGGTAGCTAAGGGCTACCAAGATAGCTAATCACCACCAGAGTGTGAATGTGGTGTGAATGAATAATGCCCTGAAAATTGCGTCTGAGTTTCTAGAAAAGCACTTTATAAATTGAAGGCATTTGTGTTCAGATTTGGACTCTTTGGACCATTGTATGATGATGTATGGCTGAGCTATAACAACTTACTTTTTCAAATCTATATTAGAATACTCCCTAGACTCCATGGCCATGCCCTTTGCTGTATCCAAAGAAGCTTTGCTATATGAAAATGGACATACTTTAACATTATTCTGGCCGAGTTTAAAAATGTACCAATAAAATCTCTAGGAGTTAAAGTATTATGCCTTTATTTTTGATAAAAAAAAAAAAGTAAAATAGCTGGTTTCGAAACTCGAAATTGGATCAAATAAACTTTTTTGTAGGTCTTGGTGTCTTGCACACGTGACAAATTCGGTGAGAACCTTTTACACAGCCGAAATATTTCCCACTAGGTGACGCTATGTCTGATAATGTCCGTTATCAGATGAATGTGTCCAGGCTTCGAATATGATGAGAATATGATTAGATTCGTTTTAGCCTGTTTGGCTAAATATTGTATGCCTGAGTTAAAACAAGTCCCTGTTTCAGAATGAAAAGTGGACATTCACCAGCCACCATAGCCTTTATGGTAGCCAAAAAAGCTTTGCAATTTAACATGTCATATGCCTTGTGATGATGCTGATGAACTTTGGAGATGTTCCAATAAAATCATAGGGAGAAGTTCGACATAATGTAACAGTTAGCTCAAGTGCTAACTTTTTAATAGGAAATGGCAAAAAAAACAGACTTTCTGTTGACTTTTGAAAAACACTGTATATTACATTTTTGTTCATCTTAGTATTGTACAAGTGTGTATCAAATTTAATTTTTCTATGAAAATTGATAGTGAGCCACAAGATAAAACTTGTTAGGTGGCGTTATACAGTCTATTGCCGGCCGCTACGTCCATGGCCCTTTATTGAAGACAAAAAAGCTTCGCAATTTAACATTGGACAAACTTTAACTTTATATGGGCTGATTTTAAAAACAAACGGGTAAAATCTCTAGAAGTTAGTTAAAAAATATTTTTGACATCAAACCTAAAATAATTGACATCCATTCCAGTTTCCTACATGTTACACATTTTATTTGTGTATGCACTACACTGGCCGAAATAGAAGCGTAAAACAAAAAAAATATTTTAAATGCTCAATACCAGGTAGCGAGTTATGACTAATTATGTTTGTCATCATATGAACGTGTTCAGGCTTGAACTATGATGAAAATGAGATTAGTTTGAGCCTGATCGAACATTGTATGTCTGAGTTATAACAGCTTCCTGTTTCAAATCAAAAGTTGGACATTCACTGGCCGCTGTGCTCAAGCCCTAATAAATAAGAATCGTAAAAAATATAGAAATATTTAATAGGATTCTCGTACCTCTGATGCTCGAGCCCTAATAAACCCATACATCAGAAATAAACCCATCTAAGTTCTAGTCACAATAGTTTTTTTTCAACTCAGTTCCCTAATTTTGAACATGATGACAACTTTAAGGAGGGAATTTTTTTATCACCTGGGAGTCTGTGTCTCGTCAACAAGTGTTTAATCTTTTCACGAATCTGTGAAATGTTATGCAGCAATTTGCTCACTCAGCCAATTTATATAAATTACCCATATAAAAGTAAACCATCAAAAGTAAAAACTAGGCTCTGAATTAAATTGGAGGATCTATATGAAGTCAAAGGCATACATTGTGGTCTAAGATTTGCCCCTAATTAATAAAATACTGATAAAAGAAAAACCCTTTAAATTCTTGTGTACAAGATCTGAACAATACCAGATCAATTGCTATGCCTGTATATGTATAGTTTACAATTTGTGACTAGATACTTTTTTCCAATATTTTAGAAGTAGATTTTACAGAAACTATGCTACGAAACAATTTGTCACTTAATTCATATTAAAGACATTTAAAGTGATAAAAAAACAAAAACATTATTCAGTGGACAGGACTTCTAATACATGAAAACCGTTTCTGCTCAATGCTAACTTGTAACATTTAAAAGTCAGCGCTTGCCAAGTTTCCCCCACCTTTTTCTTCTCGTCCTCTTCTTTAATTTTTTTAGTCACTGGCTCTCCATGTTCTACAAGCTTTGTTTCCTTCCTTTCTGCATCTTTTTTCACTTTGTCTTTTTTGCTTTTTTTCTCTGCTTTGCAAGGAAGTGAAGTTAAAACTTTGAAGATCCTGTAGCCAAAGTCTCGTTGGAGCATCTCGTTGAAAAGTTCAGCAAACAAAGAGACCTTAAGCACATGAAAAAAAAAACATTTTAGTTAAATTTGTAAAAACAATTTTA
This sequence comes from Danionella dracula, assembly GCA_900490495.1. Taxonomy (NCBI): domain Eukaryota; kingdom Metazoa; phylum Chordata; class Actinopteri; order Cypriniformes; family Danionidae; genus Danionella; species Danionella dracula. The sequence continues at coordinate 3,977,640 of UELW01000844.1, read as the reverse complement.
TTCAATAATAAACTTTTAAAATCACTTGTTGTTCCTTTTATCATTTGTTTATTAACAAAATAATGCGAGTATGCAAAAAATACGTAGTTTAAGGGTAATTTTTCTACAATACAGTTTTAAAGAGCAAATAGCAAGTGTCTTTATATTTCATCATATTATTATTTTGAATAAAAAGTGATTTTGGAAATGGAATCCACAATTTTATGGGTTGGACAAAGAGATGCTAACCTCAAAAGAGTGCTCTTTATTATCCTCCAGTCTGTAGTCCAAAAGGACACTCAAGGACATGACTGAGCAGTCAAACTTGCCGTTCTTAGCAGCCCAATTTGGATAGACAATGATGGTGGGATCATCTGGCAGAAGGTAATGTTTCTCCCTCCTCTGGCGCTCCAGCTCCTCCTGACACCTTTTCTCTTCTTCCTGAAAAAAAAACTGTCTGCTTAAGTGCTGTGCTTGATCAAAACTTTCCTGTAAGAATAGAATGCTCACCTCTGGGTCATCTTCTGATTTACATGCCTTTTCCTCCTCTACAGCAAGATTTACAGGCTTATCCTTCTCTATGGACTCTTCAGCATGTTCCTCCACCTTCAGCTGCTTGGTGAGGCGGGCGATCAACTGTGATTTCAGTCCTCTTGAACTCATTGTTCGACTCTCTAGCTCCTTACGCAAGTCAATAACCTGTAAGTAAATACGGCTCACAATCATAGCACTTTCTGGTTGAACATTCCACATGATTCCACTGTGTCTTTCAATTGATAGGGACAATGAATGTAGAGCTGGGCATAATATCTGAATGACAGTTTGCTTTGGCTATACAAGTTAAACAATACACTAAAAGAATACATTATTCCAAGTTGTGCGAGTCAAGAAAAGACTAGGAAATCAGGTCTAGCACTCATATAGAGAGATCATTCAGGGAATGATCAATGAGGTGTAGGGCTTGTATGGAGTGATCAATTAATGTTTGTTACTATGGTTACTGATGTTGCACAAAGATACATAGATAAACATAGGGACCACTAAAACGTTTGAGGGGAAAAGTCAATGTGTATGCACACAATGTGCTTTTTAAACCCTTATATAATTGTTGCAACCATTATGTGGCTATGCTATGTAGTTATAATCATGCAGTGAGAAAATTACAGGTTTTACACATTCGTTAGCTAAATGTACATGCAGCTCTGGTGAAGTAAAAAACAGACATCCATTATAACTTTACATGTATGTGTCAAGTAGCAGAACAATTCTCTTACAGCAGTAAGAGGATCATTGTCTGAACTTTTAGGACTTCATCCTTAAATAAACCCTATTTGATGAATCCAGCCTAGTATGTATGTAGATTAGCATAATTTAGAGTCAGGGAAATGTCTGGAACATAAATGTATTGCTGGGGTATGGAGGAAAAATATTAGAACAAGCACCGATTCCTCACAGCCTCAGAGACGAAATACCATTAAAAACCATTATTTACTAAAAGGTAAATAAAAACAAATAATCATATATTAGCTCAAACTGCCATCATCAAATACATATAAGTTCTGGCAGCGGAAACAGATTGGAAGTGGTAAAATCTTTGAATGCCTACTGTTGTTCCTATGATTCAAAATTCAAAGCTGTGTTATGAAATTAACCAGCCATATGGGGGAAATATAAAAAAAAGTCCTAACTCATGACTGCTACTGTATTTTGCCTCGAGTCTCACCTTCATAGCCTTTGGATCAAGTTTAGACCAGTGAGTAGCTGCTCCCTTTGAACCCTCTTTGTCCTCTTCCTCCTGGGCACGTTACAAAAAGAGAGAGAAAAATACAAGCATGTTAACAACTAACTCTGAATGATTTGTGCAAGAGCAAGAAGCAAGGTTTCAATTGTCTCTCATTGACTCCTCCCACTGATCTCTTGATTGAGTAAAAACAGTCCACTGCTAGGGATACATGGAAGCTCTCTAATTTTCAGAAACAGTTCCAAATGCCACACATCAGCCAATCATTGTCAGTTCTGTGGAATACAAAAAGATAATCAATGACAGTGGGGATCAGGGGATGGACATGGGACAGATGCGCTTTGTGCAGGTCTCTTTTTAAATGGTAGTTCCCTAAAAGCTAGCCAGAACTGATGAACAGTCCTTGGAGAATCACATCCACAAAGGGTTTAGATGCATACAAATCAGAAAGTTAAATAAAGTAAAAAAAAATGCATAGACAGAAAATAGAGAGAACTCAAAGAGAGTTTGCAGGGATTGGCTATTAAACAGTAAAACAAAAAAGACAGACACAAACATAAATGACAACACTAGCTCTCCAGATTCCAGCATTTGCTTGCCAACTGCTCAAATAGAAACAAATAAATAAAATCAATTTAGACGTGTTGGACTCAAGACTACTGTTTGGAGCCCTCACGAACAGACTGTAGCTGGAAGCTGCAGCACCAGTTGTTGTTGGTTTCATCTAAGCTCGTCCGCTGTGAGTGAGACTTCATGACAGAGGGAAAGCAGGAGTACATGGGGTGAAGGAACAGGGATGAAAGGAATGGATGGACTCTGAATGATGCCAGCAATACTTGTCTGTGCTATAAAGAGTGTTTTTTGTCTATTCCTGTGCCTGTGAGAAGCGGAAATGAGAAGAGAGGGATTAGCGTTCAGTGCCTGTTCTCCACCAGCCTCCTTCCGTTCAGCCAAGAGTTTCTCTGCCAGCTGCTCCTTGAGTCCATGGGACAGCTCCTCCCACTCTGAGCGGGTAGGAAGACAATGCCAAACATCCGGGAGAAATAAAATCACTGTCTCCACATGTGCGGGGACTGTCCGCCCTTTGTGAGTCTCCTCAGGGCGGTGATAGCATATCTCTGCAAAACGATACCTGTCGCAGAGGAAGAAGCACGTTGGAAAGAAACACTCTAAAAAACATCACCTGCTCCCCAAACATCCACACAAACAGAATGCACCAATCCCATTCCACCCCCACAAACAAGATGCATAAATCAGTACTCTGTGGAAATCAACAGGTAGGTTTCAGATTAACAGCAGCAGCGCAACATAACAAAAGTCAAATGTTAAACAACATAAAAAACAAAGACCTCCAATCTCCCATGAATAGTGTATATCGACCCACCAGTATAATAGCAACTAGAGGCGAAAGTCCATGCAGATCATGCGCATTGCCAAGAGCACAGGCCAAAACTTCTGTCGTGATGTCATAACCACACCCTTAAACCAGTTAACCCTGTGCCTGAGCATTGTACACTAATGAGGAGTGAATCTCTGATGAGATTCAAAGTTAATACAGAAGTATAGCATCTATGTGTTTATGGATCTTTTGAACCCTATTTCAGAAAATAATGAAATAAAGTTGTTGTTTTTTTTCTGAAAAAACATTAAGAACACTTTAAAGGAACACCAATTGCAATGCTCTGGCTCTATACTGAAAAAACTGATTATAAGTACAGCTCTGCACAGAGAAACTAATTTTAATAAAATATTTGAATGAAAAGCAGAGTTATCAAGCAAACTGAAGAGCTCAAATGCAAGCTTACATTGAACAACGTTACATTTAAGCCTTGGGAACATGCTGTTGTAACATTTTTCATCTTCAGGGTTAAGCATCCAGAACAGACTTCTGTTGGGTTTATTCGACTTCCCAGTGTTGGCAAAAGCCTTTCTCAGGCAAAATAGGTTTAAGTCAGTAAACATCAATGCATGAGGAACATCAGTCTTCACATCACTTCAACCAAGTTATTACTAATGAGTCAGTTTTGTTCATTTCACGAACGACACATCATTATACAGAAGTGTCAACCAATTTTCTGTTGCAGGACCAAGACTGTGGAATTCCCTCTCTCCACTTGTTAAAATCACTCCCAGAGTGGAATGTTTTAAGTTTTTCTTAAAACCAATTTTTACTGTTTGGAGTAGTGAGGTATGCTCTTTGTTTCAGCAGTTTTGTGCAGCATTCTCCATTTGTAAAACTTGCTAACTAAATAAAGTGGCTTGGATTACTTATCTTGATGCTTCAACGTTATATGCTTGTGCAGAAGAGGAAATTAAACCAACTTTACTATTACTAAATAGTATTAAGAAGAGCAAGTTAGAAAAGAGCAAATATTACAGCGTATTGGGCGAGTAGGAAGTGCTGAGATAACAACCGCATTTAAGTTGGTCTCAATGACATAAAACCCATAAAAATGCAACATGAGCATTCAGAACTAGGCCGGATAACGAAAAGTCTTATATCAGATTCAGGACAACATATGAAAGCAATGTAGGTCAGTTGTAAATATTTCACAACAGATCTGTTCAAACTGTCATTAAAATATCAAATTAAGGCCACACAACTGTTGAAAATTGAGTCTGTAGTTTATGCTTTTTAGTGTTGCTTTCTTTGTATTGTTTATTCTGCTTTATGTACAGTGTCCAGAAAGATGCCATTAAATGAAATGTATTAGTATTACAATTTTGAGTCATTTTGGGCATAAGGGGGGGGGGGGGGGGGTGTTGGGGGGGGGGGGGGGGGGTTAGACAGCAAGTGTAGAAGTAAGGCAGAGAGAGACAAACGAAAGTCTCCCGAAAGCTAAGACGACGAAATATGATGACGCTTGGCTTCACTGTGACTACGGTGGGAGACGAGGAGAGACCAATAAATTAAGGCATCACTTAAAGACATTACACCCCAATCACTCTGATAAGCCGAATATTGCCAGCAATCATGGTCAGTCAAACAATGTTTATAGTTTTATTAAAGATTTAATGTTTTTTTACATTTCAGATGCACCTTAAATCTTTTCTGCTACAGTTAATAAAGCTATTCTTTGTTGTAAGTTGGTCCATATTTCTTTCTTTTTTCTCTTTTACGTTAATAATGATACTGTTTTTATCAGAAGTGTAATTATAACAAATTTAAAAGACAAATAACACTATTTATAGCTGCGTGAGAGGGCGCAAGATGTTTTTTTTCTTCCTAGAGGGGGCGCGACAGAAAATAATTGAGAAACACTGCTTTAAAGCAAGAAAAAGACTACTCAATTCCTTTATGTCCTAAAAACACCCTGTCTTTCCCAGTGGTCCCTGAAAGGTATCTCCCAGTGGATGAAAGAAGTACAGACTGAGACATAACGAAAGAAAGTTAAATACGCAAGATATTTAACACATGGCAAAAATCAGAGCACAGAAATAACAACAGTGACTATGGCGACTCCTCACGCTCTGCTCTTGAAGCAAAAGAATCAAAGCAATAGATAGAGGCAATACTGCCACACATTAGCATTAAAAACAAAAGCATCAAACGTGTCGGGATGTAGACCGCTGCGGTAAACCCATGCAGAAAATCACAGACATTATGATTATGTCTGCGTGGACTCCATCATTCATAACAAACGCATGAAGTTTTCAAAGCAATGCATTGAATAAAAACGAGGACAGAGCTTCACTTACCACTGGGTACATTGACTCAGGTCAATGCCTGTCAGAGCCTTACAACAACGTATGGCTGTTTTAATCAGCACTGAGGCATCTTGTTCCGGGTTAGCCCCGTCCAAAGACGGAGACCAGTAACCCCCGATGGCCATGGCCTCATCCTTGCCACGCATGCCCACCAGGAACTGAAAACAGATAAGATCAGATAGTTACAGTACAAAATGTGAAGAAAAATGTGCTGTGGAATTGGGAGAGATATCATATGAGTTTGCCCCATCACCAGAAAACATGTTGGAGAGATTACATTTAGCTCGCTGATCCAAGAGGTGTGAAGTAATAATTTACATCACACAAAGATTATAACAACATCTTTGATGAATGAAAATTCTGTACTATACACAGTATGCAAATGCTGTGAATGAGCAAAAAGGAGCGTCATCAACATTGATCTGCACATTGTTACAGTTATTGTGGATTTCTTCAAGATGTCATCATGTCAAGTTTTCCTCATAGGTGCATCAATAGGTATATATTTACTTTTGAGAAGAACAGCATACATTAATCTGATGTTATTTATTCATGGAAAGCACTTTGGGTTAACTGCCAAGTCATGTATAAGTGCTTAACAAATAATGTTTTGATTGATTGATTGGATTGTTGGGAAGACCAGTGAGAAGACCAGAAAAGTAGTCCAGCCTGCTGGAGATGATAGCATGAATCATCTAATTCTTGCAATGTTTCTAAGATGGTAACAAGCAGATTTGGTCATTGATCTTAGTTTCAATATCCACGTCAAACCAGAGTCCAGAATCACCCCAAGATTCCTGACCTGATTTGTAGTTATTAGGCCCTTGGCAGTGAGATGCGTGTTAACCTTAATCTTGCTTTTGCTTTCGAATGCAATGACTTCAGTTTTGTCCTTGTTTAATTGAAGAAAGTTGTTTTCCATCCAGTTTTTAATCTCATCAAGACATTAGCAGAGTTTATGGGGAGGTAGTCAGTATTCGAGAGATAGATAGATATACACATTTGTGTGTCATCAGCATAACTATGGTATGATATTTGGTTACTTCTCATGATTTGAGATGAGATGTGATTCTCACATAACCGAGACAACTACAGCTTGTTGGTTTCCCCTGACAGCATGAGAACGATTAGTCCATTCTTCATTAAACATGCAAGATCAGGCTCTTAACACAACACTCAACTCAACTCCTGGTTTAGGCTCTGATCCTATCTCGACTGGACTAGTAAAATACTCTCCTAGCTGGACTTCCAGCAAACGTGCTCAAACCTCTGCAGATGATTCAGTTACTGCCCTCATTATCACTCTTCACTGGTTCCCAATCACAGTTCACATTAAGTTCAAATCACTGATGTTGGCTTAGAAAACCATCTCCAGATCCCCCCCGTCTACCTTCATAAGCGCATATACTCCTATATGCCGCCCAGAAACCTTTGCTTAGAGAAAAAACAGGGTCTTGGGATTTTTTCCCAGAAAGGCAGAAAATCTCTCTCACAGCAAAATATTCTCTCACACTGTCCCTGGCTGGTGGAACAAATTCCCTGATCTAGTCAGAAAAGCAGCAACAATAACAGCTTTTAAAAAGCAACTAAAAATTATCTTCAAGGAACACTCACAAAGTCAAACAAAAAAAAAATCCTCTCTTTTTTCTTTCTTCTCTTTTAATTCCTTCCTTCTATGAGTTATTAATCAGCCGATACAAATTCTAGTGTGAGCAAACACAGTTAGTTTTTGTCTGAAAGACGATATGCAATTTGTTACAAAGCCAAAGTCCCTAATTTCCCATTGAACTGAGAGCGCCATCCTCATTACAAAAATGACCATTAAAAACAAGTGGATTTGTTATTCTTTAAGTTATTCTAGGTTAGTGATAAATTATTAATATAAACAGTGATAGACTATTATAGTATAGTCATAGCTCAATAGTATACAATTACTTAAGCTTAAATAAGTGTCGCTACAGCAGGGGAGACATGTAATACCTTAATGAGACGGGCTGGATGCTGGAAAGCCTCCCTCTGCTCAGCTGTATCCTCAGCCAGAGCACATGACTTATGATACAGGTCCTCAAGAGCAGGGTTGGCCAGCAGCATAACCTAAATACAATATAAAATTAAGCCAAAAAACAAAACCTTAACTGAAGCATTATTTTAGCAACAGGGAATAGTGGGCATTACCTTTGCACTGTAGGTGTGATTGACATCCGGTGGGTCAAGGACAGCAGTATTCTTGACCAATGAGTCCACTTCTTTATGCATGATATGAAAGTTACAGTAATTTCCAAAGGTGAAAGGTCTTGATAAGGGGAAGGCATCCACCCAGGTAAACACACCATTGAAAAAATCACTGGGGATGTAGAGGCTCTGATACCGCCGCCGCAGCTCCATCACATCACAGTTGCGTCTAGTAGCAGTAGAAAAAAAGCACTCATCTATGCAGTAATAAATGCTCAAGTAAACAGTTGCCTTAATAAGGAGCCATTTGTAAAACTTTATTTTGCCATTAGTTCAGGCAGACAACTATAGAAATAAAAACTTCATTCTGACATTGAAAAATTATATCAGAATGAAAGAAAATTAAATTGAAGAAGACAATATACATTTGCACTTGCGTTGAGGGGGTTTATCTGGCACAGACATTTGTAGGCTCATCGTTGTTACCGGAATGTGAATGAGTAGTTACTGTAGGTACTTCTACTGTATTTATATCTTCTGATATGTAAGAAAACGTCTGATCGGCGCAATCTTTGTAAGAAACTTCAAGCCTCAAGTAATCAAAATTCATAACTATGTTTCATGATCATCGGGGGCTCACATCTAGAATTGAATCTCTGAAAGAGACACGTATTGTAAACCTTTGGCCGAATAAACTACACATGATTGGATCATGGTGGCTAATTGATTAAATAATTCAATTGATTGAATAATTGAAGACTTTTGTAAGTGACAGATTCTGAACCCTAAAAGATTAATAAATATGCTTTAAGGATAATCATCCCTTTATAACTTAATTGAATTCACTTACAAGGTTAATGTAACTAGAGAAATTAAAGAAATTAATGTGCCAATGATTTATAATATTTATTGGAGTCCGATTTAGGGACATTGGGTCAAAATCCAAACTTAGAGCATGAATTGGTCTGGTTTTTCTTGAGTATATTTAATAATGCTATTTTTATAGCAGAGAGCAGTAGCATGCAAATTATTCTTCAAAGCCTGTCTGGCATCTTCACTCCTCCTTTCCTATTCAGTCCTAAGAAAATATTTTAACAATAGATGCAAATGTACACTGTGACCCAAACTGTACAATCACTACTGGTGCTGTACATTGAAATATATTAAATATGTAGAAACAAAAATGAGAAATGCACTCCAGTAAGATATTGTTTTGAGAATGTTTCCTCAATATCTACATATTGTGGAAATACATGTATTTGAAATTACATCATATATATGTGCACATATATATGTGAAACATCATATATATGTTAAATCACACCAGACATTGACAGGTCTTGCATTCATTTTGCAGTTTTTTTTTTATGGAAACAAACAAAAAAACAGCCACAAATGAACTACAACTACAAATCAATAAAAACACACACTTACCCATCAAGTGAAAACTTTGAGAACTGCACAGTGTATCTGGGAACAACTCTGCGCTGCCTTCTAGGAGAACGTTCTCTGTGAGGAGAACGATCTCTAGACCGCTTTAGAGTGGGAGAGCGCTCTTTCGATCTTCTACGCTCTCTCTCTCTTTCCCAACTACATAAAATCAGGAAAAATAAAAGGAAATGGTTAAAAAAATAACAGATGAACCTTTCTTTTTGCTGATCACATATAAGCCTCTACATTTTTTGGTTGTTAGCTAACAATACTCAGTTTTATATTGAACCGTTTGGCATAGCATTAATGCTGATTAATGACTGAAGTGTTGGCACCCTTGATCTCCTCTGGAAGCTGGTTTTATCTGTGAGCACATGTAACTAAAGGAGTATTTTCCCTGTTTGGAATTAACCCAGGGTAGATCTAATTCATTTGATCTGAGGGATCTAGGCTCTCTGTTTGGTGTGTATTCACTGATCATGTCTGTTAGGTATTTAGGTGCTAATTTATGTTTGGACTTATATACGAGCAGCAGAACTTTAGAATCTATTCTGAAGGAGACCTGCAGTCAGTGTAGAGACTGAAGAACTGGAGAAATGTGTTCTGACTTTCTAGTTTTGGTTAGAATTCGAGCCGCTGCATTCTGAACGAGCTGGAGCTGTTTAATGTTTTTTTTGGGAAGACCGGTGAGAAGAGCGTTACAGTAGTCCAGCCTGCTGGAGATGAAAGCATGAATCAGTTTCTCTAAATCTTGTCTGGAAACAAAGCATCTGATTCTTTCAATGTTTCTAAGATGATAATAAGCTGATTTGGTCAATTAAGGTTGTTTAATTGAAGAAAGTTGTTTTTCATTCATTTTTTAATCTCATCAAGACATTAGCAGAGAGAGTTTATGGGGTTGTAGTCATTAAGGGAGAGCGTATCATCAGCATAACTATGGTATGATATCTGACCCAGTGAAAGCATGTACAGGTTAAATAGTAAAGCTAGGACTTTGTGAAGCTCTTTTGAAAGGAGTGCTAAAATGCTAACAGCTAAAAAGTGCTGTATAAAAACTTGATTGATTGATTGATTGATTGATAAGAAACTCATGGAGAATGAGTTCAGAGCACCCTCACGTGGTGCATTTTTTTTTTGTAACATCACCATCCCATCCCACATCAACAAAAGACCCTAATCCATTGGCAGAGGTTAACGTTTTTGCTTTTCATCTAGATCTGGATGTTGTACGCAGCCATTATTTGGAAATTAGGAATGAATCATTGTGCATCCCGGCAAAAATTGACACCAAAATTCAATGTGGCCTTATCTTAAGCCTGCAGTTTCAATAGACTTTCATACTAGCTCAGAATAAAGCAATAGCAGATCAAAATGAGGTAGAATGCTACCTTTGTTTGCTTTATATGGCTAATTAAATGAATAGCCTTTTCATGTGGTATGTAAAATAGATTTAAGTTTGAGGGACACCCAAATAGTTTTAAATGTGAAAGTGCTTCAAGTCCATTCATAGTTGAAGAGATATTTGGGGGCTTTTTAAAGCCTTAGATAGGACACTTCAGGAGACAGGAAGAATATTTGAGAGAGAGATCTGGCGAGAAGGATCGGCAAAGAACTGTGAACCACTTTCGTAGGATGCAGAGGATTTTTGTTGTCTCGTAAGAGTTTTGCTGCTTTATTGTCTCAACAGCTGTGAGGAATCTGTGTTCTAAAAATGTGAAGGGTGTTCCTTTACATGATACAACCGCCATCTTATTACTGGAGACCAAACTTCGTCTTCTAAAGTATTTTTGGTCTAACATTATATAAAAAAGTTAAATCAAATTTTTATGTGGCAGAAATGTCTCTGTTTGATGAACTGAAATTTAACCAGGTTTGCCACAATTGTCTGAAATGTTTTTTTTTCAGTGAAAGCTCAACGATTCAATACTTACACATGAATTGTGCTTAATTGGCACGTTTTATACTGCTTTGATCAAGACAAACTAAAATGTCTTGATATTTGCTGAAATGTGAAACATTTTGCCGTCACTTAATGCCACTGGGATGAAAAATGAGAGGAGTGCAGAGCTCATGGATTGGATTTTTACACACATTTTCACAATATTGTGAGAGTGGTGAAAAGAAATAGATATACAAGCATGCACTGACATTTTTCAAATATGGATTAAGAGTTGACTATGTTGAGGGAAAATTTTTTTTACAAACTATTACAAGTGAATGCCGGCGTATTGTAGTTTTACTTAACATGCTAGTCAGGGCCAGAGCCAACATTTTATGTATGAAAAAGACTGATGTGATGTATAAAAGCTTAATATGGGTGGGCAATTTAAAGCTAAATCCTTTAAATGTGGTTAAAATACATTGTCTTACTGAAGAAAAAAAAACACATTTAGAAAGCACAGAAGGTTGAGACGAAATTTACCTGCGGTCATCCTTCCTCAAGATAAGTTCAGGTCGGTCCATGCGGTTAGAGAAGCGGGTTGAAGGGTCTACGCGCCTCACTGGTTGAGGTGGAGGGATCATCCGCACAGGAGGCTGTAGCAAACCCCCTGAGAACACAGAATCTGTTCACAGCAGAGATCAGTTTTGATTCTAATCAAGCATGGCTGTGGAAGGTGGTGAAGACTGAGGCACCTTTGGGGGCTGGCTGAGGAAGCAGTGCCTGGGGTGGGTTTTGCAGCAGTGGGGCAAGAGAGGCCTGCAACAGTGATGGAGGCGGGGCTGGGACACTGAACGAGCTTGGTGGTGGCAAGGACTGAAGCATGTTTGGAGCTGCTTTCATCAAGTTTACGGTTGATGTCTGGTTCTAGAGAAGAAACAGTGAGAATAAAAGAGAAAAGTGCTCAAACGTACATCTAAACAAAAAGTTCAACGCAAATACACGAGATAAACATCTTCAATTTATTTTTCTGTATTTTTTATGATGTTAAATGATTATCTCTCTCTACAAGTTTAGTACTTGCTTAAAACATGGGGGAGAAAGTGTTAAGCAGTTAAATAGAATACTTGGGGTTTATCATGAAAATATTTTATCAGGATCTAGGTAGCAGGCTCCGCAACTAATCTACATGAGAACACATCAACATTAAATACTGAAAGAACTTTGAGGTGAAATGTCAGCAAGTAAACCTGGTATAAATGAAGTAAAATATGTGTCATATTTAACATTATCTATGCCCACCTCTTATTTTTAACTCTTTCTGAAAACATTTTGTTAAGAACGTAAATGTACATACCATAGAAAATCATATATTTGATTCTTTAGAACAGTAATTTATATCAAAACCAAACATTTTACTGCACAGCATTACAGGAGTTTCCAACTTTTTCCTGTGAAACGAATTTTAAAAGCTAGAGCATTTTCACAACACTAGCCAGCAAAAAAAACAAGAGATTGCAAGATTATAGATATTGTATAGATTAAATAATTTAGTTGTAAAAAAATATAACATTAAAATATTCTTGAAATAACACCAATCAATAATGATTAGAGAAAGGAGGAGGATGAGGAAGCTAAAATGAATGAATTGTTCTGGCCCCTGTTGACAAACAAATGACTTTCCTTTCATGGATACACACTTCTTTCGGCTGTTCCCAGTTTAGGGGTCGCCACAGCAAATCATCTGTTTCCACCTAACTCTGGCCTCAGTATCCTCTACTCTTGCACCAATTACCTTCATGTCCTCCTTCTGCACACCCATATAACTTGTCTCCATCTCCAACATCCTTCTACCAATATAACTACTTTCCCTTCTCTGCACATGTCCAAACCATCTCAATCTGGCTTTTCTGACTTTGTCTCCAAAACAACCAACCTGAGCTGTTCCTCTGATGTGCTCGTTCCTAATCTTGTCCATCCTTGTCATTCTTAAACTGAACCTCATCTCTGCTACTTCCATCTCTGCCTCGTGTCTCTTCCTCACTGCTACAGTCTCTAACCCATACATCATAGCTGGTCTCACTACTGTTCTGTACACCTTTCCTTTGATTCTTGCTGACACTCTTCTGTCACACAACACCCCTGACACTTTTCTCCACCCACTCCAACCTGCCTGCACTCGCCTCTTCACCTCTTTTCCACACTCCCCGTCGCACTGGACTGTTGACCCCAAATACCTAAACTCCTCCACCTTCTTGACCTCAGCTCCCTGTAGCCTCACTGTTCTACTTCCCTCCCTCTCGTTCAGGCACATGTATTCTGTCTTACTACGACTGACTTTCATTCCTCTTCTTTCTAGAGAAGACCTCCAACTTTCCAGGTGTCCCTCCACCTGCTCTCTACTCTCACTACAGATTACAATGTCATCTGCAAACATCATTGTCCATGGAGATTCCTGTCTGACCTCATCTGTCAACCTGTCCATCACCACTCAAAGCCGATCCTTGATGTAGCCCCACCTCCACCTTGAACTCCTCCGTCTGACCTGCAGCACATCTCACTGTTGTCATACTCCTCTCATACATATCCTGAACTACTCTGACGTACTTCTCTGCCACTCCTGACATCCTCATACAGGACCATAGTTCCTCTCTCGGCACCCTGTCATATGCTTTCTCCTTCTGACCATCTCTGTACTTCCCCATTAGCATTCTCAGAGCAAAAATTGCATCAGTAGTGCTCTTCCTGGGCATGAAGCCATACTGCTGCTCGCAAATATCCACTTCCCTTCTTAGCCTAGCTTCCACTACTCTTTCCCAGAGTTCCATTGTGTGGCTCATCAACTTTATACCTCTGTAGTTGTTACAACTCTGCACATCACCCTTGTTCTTAAAGATTGGCACTAGGACACTTCTCCTCCATTCCTCAGGCATCTTCTCACTCTCTAGAATCCTGTTGAATAACCTAGATAGGAACTGCACTGCTGTCTCTCCTAGACACTTCCACACCTCCACAGGGATGTCATCTGGACCAACAGCCTTTCCACTCTTCATTCTCCTCAGAGCCTTCCTCACCTCATCCTTTCTAATCTTTTCAACTTCCTGCTCTACAATGTTCACCTCTTCCCTCCTTCTTTCCCTCTCATTCTCCTCATTCATCAACTCCTCAAAATACTCCTTCCATCTTCTCTGCACACTCTCCTCACTCGTTAGAACCCTTTCATCTATATCTTTAATCACCCTTATCTGTTGCACATCCTTCCCATCTCTGTCTCTCTGATCTGTACAATTCTCTCACACCTTCCCTCGCGTCTAACCTGGCATACAACTCATCATATGCCTTCTGTTTCCCCTATCGAAGACAGCACATTAACATAATTCCACACTGATCCATTTGCATCAAGGCTTCACAGAGTTGGGGCCCTTTAATTAGTAACTTATATTATCTTTCTTGGCTTGTTGCCAATATTAAACACTGGGTAATGGAGTCAAACTTTAACGATGAAGTAAATTGTCTTCCTACAGAGGTGATTAATAAATTCTTAATTAAAGTAATACGATATATTTCCAAAGACGAAGAATAAAGGCTGAAAAAAATAGTAATTTCAAAGGAAGGATATATATTTCTTGCACATGTAACTGGCAGCATGTTTTACAGGCAATTGAGAAAATGTTTGTATGTCACAGCATACCAGTAAAAGATTTGTCAGAACTGAAATTCAACTTTTTCTTTTTAAAGACGAAGCGCTTAAACTGAAGTTTACTCAAACTTAGAGCTATGTTAAAAAAAATCTAACAGAGTAGATATAATTATATGGAAAATATGTCAATATTGCATGTAAATAAGAATATGTTGATAACAGCTGCACACAACCCCTTCAAAGAGTCTACTCAAGCTTAGATCTTCCACATTCATTTACTTTTTTTTAATCTTGGGTTAACATGATTCCACGAGGAGAAAAAAGAAACACTAAGGTGGAGGAAAAGCAAGCTCAAGTTCCGAGGAGTGAGCTGGGGACGAGGGTTAACTGGGGTTAAATGAATTTGGTTACGTTTTGTCTTGAATCCACCGCAGAGTGCATGTCAGAGAAACGGGGCCTTCCTGCGTCGGAAAAAAAGCTGGAGAGTTGTTGCGAAACCTGAGGCAAGGCCTGTGGTGGCTGGTGCTACATGAATAGGAGAACACAGAAGTCAAGAGTAGCATTTACACATAAAGTGGACGTAGAAGCATTGTGGGAGAGTCCCCTGCTGTCATCTTACCGGCTGGCTGGGCAGCAGTGGTAACGTCTGGATACGCTGTGCATTCCATTTGAAAGGCATGTTGGGATTGTAAACTGCTTCCACCAGAACACGATCACCAATGTGTGGTGTTTTTCCCTTGATCGCACTGCAGCAACACAAATCACAAAATACTTCAAATCACAAATACCAAGTGTATTTTATTTAAAACAAAAACACTGACATGAATCAAAGCCATGTTAATAACAGCCATATTACTGTTTTACGTATTCAAGTTTTCACATATTTCTGTCAATTTTAACCTACTAGTTTAGAGGCATTAGCAAGACAGTAACCCACTACCTGCAACAAAAATGAACAAGCAACGGAGAATAAACAATAGGAAAAAAGTAACAGAAGATAACATAAAGCTACAATAATCCTAAAATATCCATAATTGATATGAGGGGGCAAACAACTCATATGTGCAGATAAAACAACGTCAAATAAAATGCTCTTCGTAAGTCCTGTCACTTTTTGACTCCCCTAACTATGTTAAGCAAAGCAACAAGAATGAGTGCATGGTGTGAATCCATAGTTTTAAAAATAAACAAGTAATGCTATAAAAACAATCATGTACCTGAGCTGAAAGAAGACATCCTCATCTACAAAGCCAAAAGTGTCATGTAGCTTGCTGACAACGCCCGTGAAAACACGCTGCTTCTGGGGCTGTGTCTGCTGCTGGAGACTGGAGCGAGGGGTCGGATATGAGACAGTGATCTGTGCCGTCTGCTGCTGGTTGGACAAGCTCAGACTACCTGGAAGGGCAACAGGGGGCTGCAAAATAGACACCATCCCTGTTAGAAAAAAAACTCTTCAGTCCTGTCCATGGTAAAGGATCTTTTGCTTATGCACTCTGTACCTGTGATAGCAGGCCCTGCTGAGGTTGTGGAAGCTGTCAGAGAAGGAGAAATAAGCAAATAACTTATAAAAATGGCAATAAAAATAAGCACTTTGGACAAGTTGAAATAAGTTATCTGAGGTGCAATCACCATTGTTTGTTGCATTAAAAACTTTGACAAATTATTGAAATAATTAGGCTCATAACACCATTCATAAGTATTCCAACATTAAAACAATATAACAAATATATTAAAATGTTAGTGGTAATATCATGTTTATATTACGGTCCTTAAATATGGATAGAAAGCTTTAAGGGAAAATTATAGGATGGCTAACAAATGTAAAATTAAAATGTATTAAACTAAACACTGTATTTGATTATACAATCCTAAAATTATATGATCAACTATTATTTTGCTCATTGATTATACCAGCTGCAATAATGAATCTAAGTTTTGAAATGCAAGCGGCATCAGTAAAAGCTAATGTTCCTGCTAAAATTTTTTGGATATAAAAGGTAAAACCTGAAGGCCTTTATTTTTTTGTATTTATTCCACGATCTGCAATGTGTTAATAACAAACTAACTGTAACTTTAACGTTAGCCATAATTCAGCATTATAGATTTGTACAGCGCTATTTCAAGTGCTTTTTTACCATCAACACAAGGTTGTGTTGTGCAGTACATCATGTACATCAAAAACTGTTTTTAGTTATCTTTATAATTTAGCACTTTAAATAAGGTTAAAATACAATTTTGCCTCTAATGTTATTAAGGTCTACTAAAATGTCATTTTTTCCCGTCCTATTGCGATATAATACCGATACCGTCTGTACAGTCTAAAAAAAAACAGTGACATGAATTTTAACCCATATCGCACTCTCCTACTTTAAACCTTTCAAATTTCCTTTACATAAAGCAACTAGAGTTGGGGTAGATTAAATGACTTAATAAACAAATAATATCTGAGACGCTGAACAATCATGTAACCTTAAATGCATATTAAAAACAACAAATATGTTTTTTGATCTTGGATGCCTGACAACCTGTTTTTGATTAATGAACCTTTCAAGATCACAATAGGCCAAGCATAATATGTTTCCTTATCTCAATGTGCTATGCATGGTGCACTAAACACAAGACTAAGACACACATTTAAAACATCATTCAAAACACCATCTTCTGAAATGCTAGGAGGGTGTGGGCAAGTATATGTACCTGGACAGCATAGAGGTTTTGTTGAGGTGGAGGCTGAGGTGTAGGAACTTGAGGAGGAGGCTGCTGCTGTTGCTGCTGCTGCTGTTGGTGTTGGTGTTGTTGTTGTTGTTGATATTGCTGCAATGCTGACTAAAACAAAACACAGATGTTCCTCATTACAGTTCACCACAGACTGAAAAACTCTGCAACTGATCTAAAAAAATGCTTCAAGCAGCAATATAGAGTTTGCTAAAACTGGCACATCACCCCCAGAGCCAATGTCTTCTATTACAATCACAAAACCGATGCCAGAGACATATTAAAACTAGAACTCTGCAATATTCTTTAAGATATTATTATCTTAAATTGAGGTTTTCTTTCAACATGTTATGCTGCTTGAAGGATCATTTATATAATGATTAAGAAGCATCTTGCTAATGCCCACCAATGTCTACAAAATTCAAACATTCCGACAATTGTTCCAACCATTAAAGCCTTACCTTAGCAACACTATTTCAAACAAGACCACACCATTTAAAATGACAACATAAGGCAAATCGGATCCAGCCATGATGCAAAGACCTAGTCAGATTTGACATTGCTTCGTTATGTTACGATGCAGGAACGTCAAAGTTGTACATAGGCCTGAGACAAATGACGGACACCTCTGCCGTTACTGCATCTTACCAAAAACTAGAGCATCAAAAACTAGAACACCAATGTCACCTTTCACAAAGCTCTGAAAAAAACAGTGCGTCAATTAAATGCTTTTAAATATAGCTTAGCCACATGGATTATGAATTCCAACTACAAGATTGCATAAAGGTGTTTGTTTCTTTTGAAGGCTTTTCCTGCCTTAATTTGATAACACCATAATGATCTGAAAAAACAACAACAAAAAGTGTATATTCACATCTGTGTTTTGACAGTGAAAAGATTAATTTAATCACCAAGATGATAATAACTGAAGCCAACGCCCCTCCTTGCTTGTCTTGTGGCATTAAATTATGAATAAATATCTTTTAAAATGGGGTGAAGTGAACCCCAAAACTTTGGAAGGAAACAAAAACTTTGAGGTCACATACAAGAGCTAAAGGAAAACTGCCAGAAATGAAGAGTTCCAAGCTCTGAGACAGGGTTCCATGACATCAGGAGACCTTTGAAGATCTCCCCCCTATAGTAGCAGAATAGTTTACTTCAAACTCACACGGACAGACAGACAGTGGGATCCGCTACTTTAGTTATTGTGGCAATAGGTTCCCTTAGTTAAGCGTCAATCAAACTGCTTGATTAAACTACATTCACTGAGTGTATCATGGATTTTGAGGCAAAATAAAAAAAGTGTATTTTATTTTTTTTTAATTTAGAAAAATAAGCGTGTCACTTTTTTTCAGAAAAGAGCCTTTTTTATTTATTGTTATATTGAGTTATTTTGCTCTGATTTGCACTATGTAGTTTTATGTAAATTTCTGTTACAAAAATAAACGCCTTCCTATACATATGCGACTGTGAATTATTTTATTTACACAAATAGGAAATTAAAATATGCTATAAAGTACAAGATAGATGGTTCGGACATTTTACTTGGAGTACATTTTAATAACTGGATCTCTGTATTTTTTAATTGAATACCCCTGATTTAAACTATTCCAGCTGTCCATGAGATCCCCAGTAAAAATGTCTGTGTAGAGATTCCATCCACCCAAAACCTTCAAGTCTTCAAAAATATCTCTGTGAGGCAGTGAGGGCACAGTGGAGCTTCATCTCCTTTTAGTAAAAAAAACATGTGTGAGTATTGTGTGCCGAATTCAATATCTAGTTTAAACTACTTGATCTAATATACTCTTAAAATGTATGATTTGCCTTTTAGAGTTGGGCGAATTAATTCATAACATGTTGTATGACTAATTCATAACATGTCGTATGATTAATTCATAACTAATTAATTATTTGAAGCCTGCCCACATGGTCTTTGTTTTATAAATTTTTTTATAGTTTGGGGTCACATAAGTTGCCACTTGTAAATTAATTGCTCGGCAGAACTCTGGCATAAACTAGCAGAGTGATGCTTCGTTATAATGGCGTCAACAATTTTGGTTGGTTAAAAAAAGTGCACGTCACATATCTGGCAATACTTTGGCTTTAGACCGAACGAAAGAGGACCGACAGAAGACACGTCTGAAGTAGAGTGGAGAGCCAAAAGCGAAACTCACAGACGACCTGAATCTTGGAGCAGATGAAAGACAAATATAGCAGTGATGATGAGCAAAGCAGCCTTGCTTGACCTAAGATACAGAGGGGATCACATGAAACCTGAGCTATGCGACACAGAATCTGACATTAAACTGGTTGCTGTAATGATGGCAGCAACAGCAACAAGCGCAAGTCCAGCTTCTGGCCGCGCACGCGTGAGGCGCGTTAACAGAACCCGATTCCTCTGTCCCTTCTCTAAGATTATGTCCAACATCGCTCGTAAATAATTGTGCATATGTGCTACCAGTGCTCCATCTGAATGTGTTCAGCACAGTGGGTGATGTTGTACCACCGCTTGGCACTTATTAAAACCAGAAAAGGTGAAAATGTTAGTATTTCTGCCAAGAAACTTTAATATTTAAACATGTTTTTTACTCCAAGCTTGTTCGTTCTGTTAAAAAAAACAGGCATTTTTGGTGTACTTTATTTAATCTAGTTTAAAACTATTTGGATTTTTTTATGCTGTTTTCGAACTCCTCATTTATTAAGGTAAACAAAGTATGTGTAATTCGTAATATGCACCGTAATACACATAGTGACCGTTATATGCATGGTGATAGATGCGGAAATCGAAAGCATGTGTTTTATTTGGCAATTAAAAGTGTTTTTCGTGAGCAGGTGGAGGAATAATTTGCTCAGCAATGCGATATCTATCTGCCATAGGCAATGGACGATGACATCATCTATCGACCCAACCAAAGACAGCAAACAGTATCTGGAGATATTAAAAAAACCCGTTTGTCTCAGTTACTACCCGAATTTAAAAAAAAAAAAAAAAAAAAAGTTACTACCCGAATTTAAAGAGCGACTGAGCTGTTTTCACAGAATAATTATACTTTAGTCTATTTATTCTGAAATTGACCATTATTTTAACAGAAAGTTTCTATATTACTAAAAATCCTGTGAAATAGGTATCTTTGGTTTAAAACATTTATTTAAAAATTATTCATATTATTCATAGTTTTTATGAGCACTAACCATTGATTTTTACATTCCATCTCTAAATCTAATTTCCAGTTGGGGAAAACCCTTCAACAATATTTTAATTTAATAGCAAGTAATTACGATTGATTTGTCTAGAACCATGCAATTGAGGACACTGCACTAATGAAAATAATTGTATTATTGATGAAAAACACACATTTGCTCCATGAACGTATCAAGAGGAAGTGTGGTTACAATATAATAGAAAATCGTAAAATTAAACACACAATCGTCATTCATAGTTTGCGTTTAGAGTGATGAAATCTAATTATCATTAGATTTTGGAGGGAAATAACAAGAGGTCATGAATAAATTCTCATCTGTATCTATATTTAACATAGTTGTGTAAATAAAAGGCTGACCTCATTGTTCAGTCATCAACATCAGAATAGCATAGAATTCAGATGCGTTTGAAAAGTTTTTATCTTTAATTCAGAGTTTTGATATTTGTCTTGATTTGTAATCAAATTAGTCGTGTTAAATTCAAATACTAATTTATATTTGGTTTTACATACTTAGCCATTTATTAATTGCCTTTTTGTTTTTTATTTCAGAATAAATTCATGTGTGCCCTACTTTTTGTCAAGTGGGTGAAAAAGTCTACTAAAGCAAAATTATCTAATAATTTTTACTTAATTATATCAGATTGGTAAAAGTCAAGTAGAAATATGTACTTAGTTGATTTCCCTCTAACAAAGTTGCCCCTTTAGGCTCAAGCCGTATTATCCATAGGTCCCTCACTGAAAGTGAATTAAATTGCCAGAAGTTCTAAACACAGCTTTCGATGCGGAAGGACCTAGGTTGTGACATTTTAAAGGGTGTTCCCATTGTTGATCATGTTATACATCTAATGACTGACTGAAGGGGAACATCTATGGTTAATTGCGTATTCCTCATTCCCTGAATAGGAAACGGAGATGTATGTCTCGTAGTCATAAACCAATTAGTTATGCTGATGGTCTTTTTCAAGTGTGTGGCGAGATTGGTCACCCCGAGCAGCTCTCCCACAGTCAATCATCGTCTCCATTAATACTATACTATAGAACCCTGAATTTAACATTTTAAAAATGTTTTTCCAATCTTTTCTCAGTGAATTTGTGCACCATTTAATGTGGATGAGAGAAGCTCATGTAAGAAATGCAAACAGGAAATTCACACAATACAGTTGATCTCTTTCAGCCTTTACAATAAGAACAAGACATTTTCTCATTGTGCTGCTCACCTGCTGTAATGCCGCAGTAGCAGCAGCTGCAGCTGCAGCAGCTTGTTGCTGAAGAGAGGCAGTCTGCTGTGAAAGTTGGTAGTTCCCAGGAGTTTGTGAGCTTATGGAGGCTGCAGCTAGGGCTGACTGCTGTGTATATATTGGAGATGCTCCCAGCAGAGACGACTGCTGCACTCCTAAAGCTGGAAGAGAGATTGCAGGATAATTTAAACCTAAAAAAGCTGTCTGTAATCTATGAAAAAGTTTTTGCAGTTAAAAAATATTGTTAAGTTAAAATATGTACATCCACAATATTGTTACATAAATCTAACTTACAGTGTAAACTACTCAAGTCCAGGGATTGCACCGAGTGACCAGGCTGTGATACAGCTGTTGCTGCAAACTGAGCTGCCCATGGTGGAGGGTTCTTCTGCCCCCCGAATTGAGCCATCGATACCCACAGATTGCTTTCACTGGACCAAAATGCAGATAACTTTCTGCAAGGAAAGGATTATAACATTAACTATGTTGTATGTAACATAAAAAATAAGTCCAGTTTGGAATTGCAGGCTGATAACCATTTACTAGCGTGATTCCAGAAGGTCAATGTTGTATTATGTGGCAGAAGATCCTACATTTTTATCTTAAATATTGCTTAATTGGATACACATTATTTAATGTTTTGAAGTGTATTTTCTTGACTTTTTAAGCTACAAGGAAATTTAAATAGCCACACACTTATTTAATTTTTATTGTGAAGAGAGGGTCTTTCAAAAAATTCTCTCATTTCAGAGATCAGGAGCGTAGAAACAATGCTAACGTATCACTGACTGATATTTGAAAACTATTATAATCTATACCAGTGAATGTAGATTTTCGGTTGAGATACATCGACCATTAATGTTTCCAAATGGTAGAGTGAGAGTGGTTTGGCCCAGAGTTTGGACTGAAACTGCTACTGAGCCTTTTCTACTGCCTTCTTTGGTTGGTTGATGAGTGACATTAACTTGGCTCTGGCAACCACAATTTTTACTGCTTGTTGGCAATGCTGCTAAATCCTTGGTCATCTCTCAGAAAGCCTGTGTGTGTTCACGTTTTGTGATTTGGATGATGCGTTTAGTGTTCACATATTTTTACCAGGTTAGGTCCATAATGTCCTCCATTTTCTGTTCAGTTAAAAAAGACAGGAGTGCAGTCTTGCTCAACAAATGAGTCTTGTATTTAGTGTCTTAATCACTTTTCTCCCTAGGTCCTTTGACTATGAAGTTCCATCTTCGTTTGTAACGATTGCCAACAGGCAGATTATAGTTTACTAAGACACTTTAATCTTGTCTTTAATCTCCAAAGTATTAAACGTGGATGCTTTGGTGGTCAGTTCTGATTGAGTTCTTAGTCTTCTCTTGAGCATCAAATCTTTTATTACTAGCCAGTCTGTTTATTGCTTCCAAAACGCCAAGGTTAACAAAAACCTCACCAACATTTAGTTTAGCTGATATCCTTGAATGGCCACCTTTAGAAGGTGTTGATTAGGTCGGCTGGAGCATGTGATCGCCGGTGTTTTCTATATCCTTCAGATTCACTTTCGCTCGTCCATTTAAATGTAGCGGTCAGATTGCCCCCTTTAGTTTTTTAAATAGCCATTTTGGTCGCATTAAAGCCTCAAACAGCGGTAATATAATTTATCTTTGGGCTATAGATGTCTGTGAGGTAACTTAGATTATTTATTCACCAGAAGCTAACTTGCACGACAACTCGGTCCGCCATTTTGCCAGAAGTCTCAGCTTAGTAACTTCTTGCGGAATGATAAACGTCTACACGACCTGTCCATTAAACCAACGAATACCTATTCCCGTTATTACTGTTAAGTGAAATAATCTATACAACTGGCTTGACTGGAGCGTGGAGCGTTGTAACTTTAAGATTGCGTTAACTGCAATAGTCTGTTCTCCATCAGTACTGCTTTGTTTTGGGCCCAATCCTAGTATCCGTAAACGATGTCTCGTGTTATAGAAATACCATTAACGTTTGTTTTTCGCATAAGCAACGCAAAAACAACATTCAGTTTTGTTTATTTTCATATATCACATAGCTTGAATTGAAATAGTAGAACGAGAGCTCTATAATACAACGCAGCTTACCTTAGCAGCTTTGCGCGTCATTTTCTTCT
Source organism: Danionella dracula (assembly GCA_900490495.1). NCBI lineage: Eukaryota > Metazoa > Chordata > Actinopteri > Cypriniformes > Danionidae > Danionella > Danionella dracula. Next base: position 3,953,809 of record UELW01000844.1, on the reverse strand, counting down.
GTTTTGTGGCGGTTTTTGAGTATGCCGCCACCTATTGACCTGTAGTGGATTCGCGGTAACTAGTCAAAATGGTTGAAATTGTGAGTGCAAACCCACGCTCAGGCTCTTGATGGCGTTCGTAAATTTGCGTCCGTTAGACGATACATACAATGCTAATGCGATATTACTTTATTTGAGGCTCTCTATAAGTAAAAACTCTACTGTTATGCACGTTTCGTTCACACCGAACATCAGATGGCGCCCAAGCGCAGAAGATTGGTAATATACTCAAAAAAGTAATTATCACTTGATAGAATGTTTACATACAAACATTTATAAGTATATAATATAATCTCCTATTATGTCTATTTCTTAATTGTGTACAAATATGTCTTTTAAACGACATTGTTTTAGTGTTTTAATGTATTTTCAAAACAATAGTCTTCTTGTAATGTTATACAACTAAGATATATTTGATCATACTATAAAAATGGAAGACTTCTTAAAATTGTCTTTAGAGATAGAAATAAGACAGACATTAATGTGAGTAAACAACATTGTTTTTCATTTAATTTTTATTGATTTTCAGGTCTGTAAAACATTTAGCAGTGCGATTTGAATAATTTTCCAACAATCAACTAATTATGTATCACAGCAGAGCGAGTTTTACTTGGCAGCTTACATAAACAACATATATCTTAACATGTCAATAACATTAAAGCATCTACAGGAAACATCAAAGTATTACAGTCTTGAGAAAATAAACAGTAATGAAAAATAGATTTAACAAGTAACAGGATTAATCACACAAATATGTAAGTATGGCCAAATAAACACACAAACAAAATTATGATAAGATAGTAATTTGTTAAATAAAAAAGAATGAACCAAATTCTAAAATTAACCACACCAGTGCAATGTTGACGTATTGGAATAAATAAATGAAATATATTTCAGACATAAATAACATAAAACTTACAGATCCAGCTTGAGGTATTTTTCATTGAAAAAAGTACCAGGCACATCTTTCAAGTCTGCAAGCAAAACTTAAGAGCTTGTAGAGTTTGTCGTTTCCTGTTTGGTTGGATTATTCTCTTACCCCACTCCACTAGCAAAGCAGTAGGATTGAGTTTCTTCACCGTACCAGTTGACAAAAGTACTGAAAGTGTACTGGTGGTTTCCTCTCTTATACCTTGTAATGGGACAGCTGGAGTACACTGCTTATGAGTAGATGGTTGTATACCTGAAGATAGTGGGAGGCTGACACACATTATCTGTGAGGAAACAAGTACTGTGAGGGAGTGAGCCACTGCAAAGGTGGTTATTGTTTTTATGGAATTTATTTTGTACCAGTAAAAAAAAGCAATTTTAGCTAAAACGAACAAAACTACTGTGTCAAAACATAACAAAAAACTGAAAAAAATCTACTAATTATCTGAAAAATTTACATAGTTTTTAAGTAAGCTGCAATATTTGTTGGTTTAAATTTCAGCCTCAGTTTTATGGGGGTATGACTGTGTCACGGAGAGAAATAAATACATTTACGATCTACAAATAAATGTAAAAATATGCACAAAAATAAATCTGATTCATAAATAAATAAACATACATTTATAAATTGAAATACAATCCACAAATATGTTTTCAAGAGTCACAGGTACAAGTTCCTTTTGATTTATTTGTGGATCTGTTTTCTACATTTGCGAATCTCTTCAGCATTTGTGAATCTCGACCTGTGAGTTCTTTTTCTAACTTTGTTCTGTTTTTCACTATGGGAATCAAATTGGGTGTGACCAACTATAGAAGCTCTATGACACAACGTCTATCCAATGACAGACAGGCCGGCTCCAGGTATGCAAATCCTGACTGTTCTGATAACACTTAACTGTTCATAGACGAGCTGTTAGAGGAATCCATTGCGAGGTTTATTATTTAGGACGATGTAGAGTGACATTTCAGTTTTGAAATAGGTCTCACGTCAAGATGAGCTATTCAGTATTGACCCATCAACCATTAATTTGCATCAACAGACGAGGACACTCAGTTTAACACGTTGTGGGATTTTTATTATTGTTTAATCAATGCTTATTAACATTCTGTCATATAATCAACTGCTAACAGAACTTCTTTACAGCTTAATCAAAAGAAACATTCCTTTTCAGTCTTTCTCCACTCATTATGGGATTGTTGATTTGATGGGTGGGGGCTTATGGGATTCTTGTTAGTATGCTAGTAATGATAATTGTATATGGGATCATTGATTTTGTGGGTGGGGGTTTAATGTTTTCACATTAGTAGGCCAGTAATGATAATTATACTGTATTAGAAATAATAGGTGTTTTAATGTGTGTATTATAATAGTCAGGAGTAGTTAGATATCATAGAGAACAAGCCAAAGACACTAAAGTCTTTTCAGTGAAACAGACGGGCTGCATGCTGATTTCACTGTTAGTCTTCAAGGACATTCATTCAGATAACATTGTGTATCCAGGTGTGGGAAATTGCTCGTTAGAAGAGAGCTGCGAAGTCCCTGTTATGAATAGACAAGAGAGGATCTGAAAGTTCTGTTGAAGGTCAGAGTGGGGGCGTCTAGAGTCACATTTCACAACTGGAACAGGAAGAATGGACTACACTGCCCAAAATTGGACTGTCCATGTGATTCTCTCTCTCTCTTGGAAGGATGATCCGATGAGAAAGGAGGAGCTCTATCAAGAATAAGTGTTTATGATTATTATGCAAATGTTCGTCTTCTCTTAGCCTTTGGCAGAGAACACCCAGCTGTATGATCTTCATTGTCTCAGAATAATAAACCTCTGTTATTTGATTCTCAAACTGAATTCCTGATCATTTGAACATGCAAGGATCTCCCAGATCCACAACGGTAAGGCAAAACTTTTAAGGTTTTATTACCTTTTTATTAACTGACGACTAACATGTTGTGACGGGTCTAAAGTTTAACTCCATCCATCCTCAGCCATATGTCGACGGCCATCACCCCAATCAAAGGGATCGAGGCAAAAGAGGCTGTATCCTACCCATGTCCATCATCATGTGGATCTACCATTTTGGGCAGGGACCCTCATCCTATGTGTATCTTGTATATGGGCCCAAAGCACAATCAAACGTCGATTGCAGACTCACAGACATGCACTCACTGTGTGTCCATTTTTGAAGAGAAGGCTGAGAGTGTCAGTGGCTAACAAGCAGGACCCGTGCCTGTCTGGAGTTACCACAAAGTCAGCTGCGCCAACCAATCCTCCATGAGCTAGCACGAGCTGGGCGGACAAGATGGAGGCTGAGTTCCTGCTCATGCCCCCATTTTTTGAGGGGCTTCTTGAACAGGACAAGGGAGAACCAGGAGAAGGGGACGCAGATGGCAATGCTAACTCTGACTTCCTCGAGCTGGCCATGGATGAGGAAGATGAGGATGAAGAAGATAACTCCCTCTTCCCTCCGCAACAGTCTAGGCTGCTTAGTATGAGTGGCTCTGCCTCGGAGGTGCACTTAGGTCTACATGAGGTGTGCAAGCAAGCCGCAGCGAAACTCGGCCTTGTCTGGTCCACAGCCAAAGACACCATGGGAGCAGAACGAGATCTGTATGACGGGAAACGGTTGCCGCCAGCCCACTGGCGGCTCCTGCCCGCAATACCCACTTGTATAAGGGAGATGTCTCGTTACTGGGTACATGACAGAGATTCAGGGTATGGAAGAGCAGGGCTGAACAAACTCCCCACGATAGCCGTCAGTGGCATACCACCTTCACCCGAATCAGCACGCAATTTCTGCTTCGTCAAAGATCTCGCTACCGAACAAAATGGATCGAATGTCTGCCTTCCTTATATCATCGAATGTATAAATACACGGAACAGTCTGTTACATTGCCATCAGCGTATCAAGCAGAGCTTTTGGAGGAATAGGGAAAGCAGCTGAATTCAGGAACCCCAAACCCCTCACTTTGGGAGGAGATTTGTGTGGGGAATTACTTAATTTTGTGGCTGCGGCCATGTAAAGGGCTTGACTGTGGCAGGTGGACGAGTGTTGTGGCTGAATTTGTCAGGTCTCGGGAATGTGCAGAAGGCGGAGGTCATGGATGCTGACCGTTACTCTACCAAAGGGTTATTTGGTCCTGCTATCGAGAAAATGAGAGAGACCAGCACATTAAGGAAGCAAGAGGATGAAGCCTTTAACGTCTTTTTGCCTCAGAAATAGGCACAGTGGCCAACTAACGCAAGTCAGGCAACCAAGAGGCGGCTTTGCTACAGCAGCAACAGCCTCAAGAGGGAGACCTAGGAGGTGGAGTGCTTCGACAACAGCTCAGGCCGATTACCGGAGCAGGCAACAATCTCGCTCAAAGGAGTTGGGGCCTTGGGGGAGGCAATCGTTTGCAGCTGCCAGAGCAGCGAGGAATCGTCCCTCCATAACCTGTGAAGAGGAAGAAGAAACCGAAAGCCTGATGTGCGGAGTTTCCCTAGTTTTTCTCTCTCCGCTTATAAAGAGATGAAAACTGGATCCGTCATGTTTGCCTCTCTCCTGTTCAGAGAGAAGAGTGGGCGTGGAGTTGTGTTCGCAAGTGTCACCAAGCACTGTTAAGAGGGGTTTCAAACACCTCTAGGTTTGGGGGAGTCCGAATAAAAAACAACACTATAGCATCCAAATGTTGGACTGAGGAATATGTTCCCCAAGTGTTTTGAGCTTGTTAAAATACAGGTTTCTCTATCGCATCCAAGCAGAATGCAGAGGGCAATAGAGATAAAACAACCAAGAGTCAGCACAAACCACAACAGTGCTCTCTTAGTGTCACCACTAGGGGATGCCCTGTTTTCTCAGTGGGCCAACAGCATCGCTGCGATGATGTCATCAACAATGACAATAGGTCCCAGTCATTGACCGTATGTAACATGGACAGTGTTTGTAGTGTCACCCATAGGGTTCTGGCAAAGTCAAATGAAGCTCACAATGGGTGAAGCCTAACTTGAAAAACCTGTCTTCGGAGGCGAAACTGATTTGCTATAAGGTTTACATTTCATATATCTTAAACAAAAACATACAAAATAATTAACCCCTCTAAGATTGTTCATGAAGATCAAAACTAGTGATCTGAGTCAACAAACCAAATGGAGTCAAGAGTAGAAACATGTTTATTTCAGACCTAAAGTTGGCCAGTTTCAACACCGGATTGAATGAAAACTTGCTCTGTTTTGGAGTCAGCCTCAGGTGGCAGCTCGGGGTACTGCAATTCAGTCACTTCCTACCAAACTTCATCCGGGAAAGCAGAAGGCTTACCAAGGCAAAATGTTTGAGTTTCAGACTGTTCCATTAGGTCTAGCTTTAGCCCTGAGGGTATTCACAAAATGTGTGGAAGCTGCACTGTTCCCGTTATGGAACAAGGGGATAAGAATATTTTCTAGCGTCGACGATTATGTCATATGCTCGTCGTCGAGAGATCAATTGGTAAAAGACGCAGAGACAGTGTTGCGCCATCTCAGGGATCTGGGGTTCAGGGTCAACATGACAAAGAGCCTTTTTGCTTTTTGCTGGTGAAGTAGCTAGCACCTGCCTCAGTCAACGAGGCTCCCAGGGGCTTCACAGAGGAAACTCCTTTTTACTCTACTTTATCCTCGCTACGACTTGGTGAAGCTGCTTTGAAAACAAAAAACAAAAAAAAACGCTACATAAAAACTTGATTGATTGATTGACAAAGGATGCATCCCTGGAAGGCTGGGGAGCAACTCTGATGAGGAGGACAGTGAATGGCATGTGGCCTGCACACCTGAGACACAAGTATATCAACAATCTGGAGTTAGCAGTGTGGTTGGCACTGAAACACTTCTCAACCTTCATCAGGGAAAAATATGTCTTAGTAAAAACAGACAACTCCACTGCTGTTGCATACATAAATTCTCACACGGGGGCACACACTCTCTGTAGCAGCATCAGCTGGCAAGAAAACTGCTTTTATGGAGTAATCCGAGGCTCCTGTCCCTCAGAGCCATGCACGTGCCAGGGATTCTGAACAAGGGAGCAGACCTGTTATCCAGGGGAAACGCACTGTACAGGGAATGGAAACTCCAACACCAGGTAGTGAAGGAGATACGGTCAAGCTGCCATCGTTCTCTCTTTTCATCACAAGAAAAGGCACAATGCCCTCAGTACTAGCAAACGAAAATGCACTGCTGGGTGTGGATGCTCTAACCCATCCATGGCCAAACCATGTATGCTTTCCCCCCCACTGACTCTAATTGCACCCACTCTAAAAAAAGTGAGGGAGAGGGGTTTGTCGTTAATTCTCATATCCCCTCACTGGCCGTCCAGGCACTGGGTAACATAGATAGCCCAGCTATTGTCAGACCGATCTTGGCCCCTTCCTCCGTGGAGAGACCTTCTGTCTGGGGAAATTTACCATCACCATCCAGACAGAATAGCTCTATGGGCCTGGCCAGTGAGAAGTGGAGTCAGAAGGCAGCAGGCCTGCCTCTGTCGGTTATACACACTATACAGAGTGCTAGAGCTTTTTCTACTCACTCACTTTAAGATAATAAATGGCAAGTCTTTGAACGATGTTGTGGCCAAAGTAATATTGTTACCTTTCAGTGCTCACTGAGGGACAAACTGTGTTTTCTCCAAGACTTTCTGGATAAACAGTAGGCATTTACCACCATTAAGGTGTATTTGGCAGCTATTTCAGTTGCCCATAAAGAATTTGGAGATAAGTCTGCTGGTTAGCATTCATTAATAAGTAGTTTTATAAAGGGTGTTTTATAAAGGGTCTCTAGCAGAAGAGGCCAGTGTGCAGACCAATGGTTCCCTTTTGGGATTTGTCCATCGTTCTTGAGGCTCTGTCTCAGCCCCTGTTTGAGCCATTGGAGGGAATTGGACTAAAGTTTCTTTCTCTCAAAACCGCACTACTCTTAGCGTCAGTTAAAGCCAAAAGAGTGAGTGATTTACTTGCACTGTCTGTGAGGCCATCTTGTATGCCGTTTTCTCCAGAGCTCTTTAAGGTTTACTTTATACCAAATCCTGCGTTTATGCCAAAGGTTGTTGACTCAGCTTTTACATGTTCTTCTACAGAACTAGCAGCTTTTCACCCACCTCCTTTCTCCTCCCCCAAAGGACAAGGAATTCAAATTTTTGTGTCCAGTCCAGGAACTGCATGCATATGTCCAGAGGACAGCAGATTTTAGAACCCATGACCAGCTCTTAGTTTCCTGGGTGACTCCATACAAGGGAAAGCTGTTATCTCATTGGATTACAGAGATTATCATCCCTAGTATATGAGTGCAGAGGACTTCAGCCACCTAAGGGCTTGAAAGCACACTCCACTCAGAGAGTGGCTACTTCTTGGGCCCTGCTTCGGGGAGTACAGGTGCATGATATTTCTACAGCTGCTAGCTGGACAACACCTCACACTTTTATGCATTTTTACAGACTGGATGTGTCAGAGCCCTCCGTTGTACATGCAGTTCTTGGAGCTGGCAGTCATTTGTCTGTTTAGATGTGGTTTATCATTTTTATTTTAGGTGCAATCCGGGAGTGGTCTATATCTCCCATAGTGAAACACCAAACAAAGTTAGAAAAAGAATGATAGGTTACTTAACGTAACCCCAGGTTCTTTGATAATAAAGTAAGGTGTTTCACCACACTTCCCTTCTTGCACAGGGTACAGGAAGAAACCTCTCTCAAATAAAGATGCAAGGGGGTCGACCAGGTTCATGTAAAGGGAAGTGACCTTTCTGTTATTGGACAGACGTTGTATCATAGAGCTTCCGTAGTTGGTGATGCCCAAAGCGATTCCCATAGTGAAACACCTCACTCTGTTATCAAAGAATCTGGGGCTACGTTAACCCATCATTGTGAACGTCTCGCCGCGCATTTGTACATCCTGATGCAATTCTTTAATTCTTTAAAATTCTTTGTTTAGTGTTTAAGATATTTATTCTTTTTGAACGAGTCGTTCATGAAGGACACATAACTGGTGAGGTATACCTGTTATAAATACAGTCAGTGAAGTGGATAGAATGCCATTGGGCTTGAAATTATGATGAATGTTTTTTTAAAAACTCAAGTGGTTACTTTAATTACTTTAATTAACCGACTGAAATCGTTTTAGTTTCATCCCCCCTTTAAAAATATTTTAGGATTTTGGTGGTATAACATTTTAATTAGTGTGTGATTTTGAAATTAACAAGATGCCAACAAAATTATCGAAAATTCAAACAAATTCTCCAGTAATAAAAAAAGCATACATAAACATAATTTCACACAATGCTCCAATTTTGAATACCTGATACATTTGAATAAAATTTATCTTTACTAAATGGTAAAAAAAAAAAAGAAATTTGGTCTGTTCAACATTTAATGGATGACAGGGGTAACATTGAGTTTTGATATGTTAACTGATCTAATTTAACTGATTTAACTGCTCTCATAAACAATATAATGATATATTTAAATAAAGCAATCCCTCAAAATATTATTAGAACAATCAAAGGCTTTTTACTTTACACTCAAACTATTCCTCGCCTTTCTCAATTGTATATTAGTGACCACCTATTTAATAAGAAAAAGTGCAATATTAGAATTCTAAGGTCATTTATAAATCAGGAATGTTTTTAAAGTACTATCCTTTAAAACAATAGTCTTTTATGAAAGACCTGCCTTTAACAATAAAGATTAAAATATATGCGACTATATAAGATTTCCTCTATCTCCAAAAGAAATACACTTAAAGACATTCAATACCATATGTCTTAGTAAAGAAGACTTGAGATCAAATTTTAACTTCGGTATAAATAATTGTACCTTCTGTTCTTCAGAGATTGGTTATTGCAGTGAGTTTGTTGATTAGCTTTTCACCTGTGGCTGTTGATAACATTTATACCTCCATAATGAAAATAAAAATGTGATAATAAAAAGCAACATGTACATTATACCTGGTCTTATCATTTGTAAACATGTTTTTTCTTTGATTATTTAAATTCTTCTGTTGTCTGTAAAAAGACATATGCACACAAATGAACACATTACATTTTCATGAGTCTTTCTTTAAAAACGTTAAAGCAAGTAAGCTACCGACCTCATACATTTTTTGATTAACAACAAAATATTTTGTCCATTAAAAATCAAGCTATTGTATTAGAATCTTCAAGTTGCCGTAAAAGGTCCTCAAAAATGACCGAAAGCCTATCATTTGTGAGCATGCGCAAAACCAACTTTGTCGGTGGTACATAATTTTGGAGGATCCTCCAAAAGCTGCATCAATCGTTAGTAAAAGGGACAGTGGAGCACTTCCAGAGTGCTCTTCGCAAAGCATCTTGGGATATGTAAAGCTACGAAGGATGGTAGCGATGTATCCTTGAAATTCCGGGAAAAAGAGAACACATTTGAAGGACATTCTCATAACCATATAAGAACAAGAGCCGTGAGTCCATAATCACGTCCACAACCTCAAGAGGGCATTCTTGCCTAAGCATTACTACAGATACCACAACTTAATTGGTTTGCTTTAAGAATGTACGTATTTTAAACTGTTTAAGAAGTTGGAAGCTAACATTTATTTCATGAATTTGTTAGAAAAAATGTAATACTGTAAACCCTAAAGTTATCAATTAAAATAACGATGTACAATAAAGTCAAAATCCAAATAATGTGTACGTGTACAAAAAATTATTAGTTTGTTGTAATTTCATGGGGCGTCACGGTTGCGCAGTGGGTAGCACGGTCGTCTCACAGCAAGAAGGTCGCTGGTTCTAGGCTCGGCTGGGGCAGGTGGCATTTCTGTGTGGAGTTTGCATGTTCTCCCCGTGATCGCGTGGGTTTTCTCCGGGTGTGAATGTGTGTGTGAATGTTTCCCAGCGATGGGTTGCGGCAGGGAAGGGCATCCGCTGCGTAAAACATATGCCAGTGAGTTGGTGGTTCATTCCGCTGTGGCGACCCCGAAAGGGAATAAAGCCGACATGAAGATGGATGGTAATTTTATGGTTCCTATTCTAGGGGAAAGTATAAATTGAATGTACTTAGGAAAGCTTGTTTTTGAACGATATCGATGGCGCACTATGCATGATTCTGATTGGCTGTTCGACTGACTGCCTTGAAGCCTGGGAGGGAATGGAGGAAGCGGTCGCTGACAATGAGTACATTTTTTGATGCTAACAGCCAAACCAAGTTTTAATTTCTATTCAAGTAACAATACCGTGCTACCGCACATTCCAACCACTCGCAATGATGGACATCAAGCACATTAGTGTCATACAGCCAAGATTAAATAACATTAACTTGTTATCTGTTGTTTTTAGCCGTTAACAGTACTGTTTGAGTAGGCTTAGTTTAACCTATGTACATATACAATATTACATAAACTGACATTCGACGTTATCCTATAGGTGAGCAGCTTTCTGATCAGATCAAACATGAGGACATGCGTCACATTTGCTCTGCTATTTGCAAATGTGCATGTTTGACATTCATTAACGAGCCTATAGCAGTTAGTGTTTGGTAACCTCCTGCTAATTAGCTATCGTTAAAAACATTTCATTTTCAATTTGCACAATTCTTTTAATATATATTGAGAAAATTAACTCTTAAATGACATTTCCTTCCATATTCCTGCCCAGGTTTCTGAAGATGCCAGTTGAAGTCCTCTGCAGTGAAACTGAGAATGTGGCTCAGCAACCCCAGTGCCTTCAACTACGCTCAGAGGGAATCATTCTGGAGAGGGATGTTATTATGGGCTGTATTGATAACTTTCCTTGGGCCATGATTATTATTTTTTAATTTTGAAGGGCAAGATCTTGGATTTAGTGAATCAGCTAAATGTAAATTAAGTCAATTGTAAATAAGTGTAAATTGTCATTACAGGTAAAAATGTGTTTTAAAGAAATACTCCTCTTCAAAAATGAAAATGTTGTCATTAATCTGTAACAATTGTAATCTGTAATCTGTAAACAATTTTAGTATTTCGATTTAAGAACAGGAGACAAGAACACAACTGTAGGGAAGGCAGTGGACCGAATTATATTGTCATTATTGCGTTCCTGGACAAAGGAATATTTAATCATCAATTCGGTGATGAATTTACCATTAAACCTTGTGCCATGGAAACAAAAACCAGTAAGGTTAGTGCTGATACAAGAACATGTGACCTCGCTCCTTTACCAAACAATGGAAGTCTGACAAATCATGGGACAACCTCTATCAAACAATACAAGGAAGCTTCATAAAAAAGCTATACTAATCAAATATTTCTATATCTTTATGACTATAATTAATTGTGCACCATTGAAATAATTCCAAGTAACGTGATTATTACAGAAGTTCGGTTGATACTTGAATGGATGAAAGAAAATGGATGATGGTTCTTCATCTATGTTTTATATTAAGTCAGTCATGTTTGGTCTTTATTAATCCCTGGGTCAAGCCTGATTCAAACGTATAAGTGGTATTTCATGGTCTGAGACGATTTAACTTTTACGACCCTTTAATAAACTTGGACATAATCTTTAATCAAGCCCAGGATAATCTGGAGGGTCAAAGATACTCCAGTCACATGTTTTCTGTACACACAGACACCTCTGTTCATTTTAAAGCAGCTCTCTCTCAGAGTTCTCTATCTTACTCTCAACTCAAAGTATGTTACGCAGCTCCTCAAGACCTTGTGGTCTTTTTCTCTCTCCTCGCCATGTGCTCGGACAGCATGAATTAAACTGTTATTATGCGGCCTTTGTTGTCATTCATATATTGGTGTCTTAAATACATGAAGTATGGCAAGTACTTAAATTAAATAAAATTTCTTTAGTTATTTAATTTTAACAATTTAGGTTTCCCATCAGTCAGTCACTCCAACTTATGTCAGTGCCGACTATGGGAACTATGGGAAAGACTATGGGAACTCAGCCGTGCTGATGACCATGTGACCACACCCCAAGTATAAAGTGTGACACTCTGTCGATGACAGTCCCAGACTCTCAACTTTCACTGCCTTTCATCAAACAAAGAAAGACTCCTCCTTGGATTAGAACATTTGTTGCCAGTCGACCATTTTTTAGCATGTTTCCAAACATAACGACCACGCAAATCTGTGGATGCAGTGGATCGATTGCATTGATGGATAGCTCAATAGCTGTATCGGTTGTTTTGGGCGTAAACATATCAACACAGCAGTTGTAGGATCAGACTGTGCAGAGAAGTGCACTGTTCTATCATATAACACATTTGAACGAGGCTGGCGTACTTTCAGGCCGCCACTGGAGATGTTGTGACTATGAGTGTGCATCTCTGGCGTTTAGAGCATCAAATCTGGGCTGTTCTGTGTGCTTCCTGCTCTGCCGGTGCTTTTGCTATCCGCCACGGAGAGTTATCTGAACATGCACTGCTGGCATCTTCTGACGACTCCCGTGTGCTTGATAATGCGAACTCCTGATGATAAACCACAGCTGCCTGGATTCCGTTTTCCCCCGAAAGTGCACAGGGAGCTGACCAGAACTTGAACTTACTGTAAGAAAGGAGGTTGGTCAGTCTCACCTCTCTCACTCCCCTTGATGGCAGGGTAGGTAGAGGGCATGACGCGTTTCCCCAGGTAGAGCAGGCTCTGGCGGTGCATTATGGTAACTCTGACGCTTGGCGTGATAAACCGAGGCCCCATCTCTCTAGCTAAGCTGTATTTGGACCAGATTTTGAGAGCTTGAGCTGCTGCGGGTCAAGCTGCAGCTACCCTGCATGCCATGGCAACCTTTCAGGTATTCCAAGCCAAGGCCTAAAAGTTATGCAGGAGGAGAGTTGTCGCCCAGGTCTAATAAATGATCTGAGAGCTGCTATAGACTTAAGCTCTTACTGCATCAAAAGTTTATGCAAGCTCGTTGGCCACACAATGTCTGCATTGGGAGTCCACAGGCGTCATCTTGGTTGACCCAGGCTGAAGCGTTGTCACACGATGGAAACATTTCCTCAGTGTTTCTGTGGTCCCAGATGGCCCCTTCGTCATCGCCGTAGAGGACCTCACGTCGCGGGTCTCTACGATCAGGAAGCAGGTGGAGGGCCTGTGAGAACTCATGACGGCGCGTAGGTGGAAAAGTGGCAGGTCTCCCTTGCCCCCTGGAGTTGAGTGCCCACTCTATCTGGCGTGTCGCGGCCTCCTGGGTGCTCAGCTCGTAACCCCGTTCGTCGAATAGGGAACGGAGATTTATGCCCCCCAGCCTCAACCTTTGTGAGTTGTGAGTAAGTCTTTTTGCGGTGGCATGGTCATGTGACCATCAGCCGGCCTCTCAATGGCATTTTAAAAAGAGTGTTGCAAGAGTAGAGCGCTCCTAGTTGAGTTCAAACAGTCATCACCAACATAAGTCTCCCTTCACTATTTGGGGAACGGGGTTACAAAAGTAATCCTTACATTTTTCTTAACCAGTTTACAAAATAAAAATCTTCACATGAGCACATCTTGTTCCAAAAAAAAACTGAAATGGATAAAACTTCAGTAGAGGGCAGCAGACTCTCAGCTTCAAAGCTATTCACTGCTTCCTTTCAGAGGCTGGGAAATTCAGCTCACACCATAAGAAAAACGTCTTTTATGATCAAAAATGATCTGTCGACTGTAGAATATACTATTACAATATAGCCAAGTTACTCAGTTCATTAACGTTTTGAAGTAAATGGTTACTAATGATCTATGACTTACTGCTAATGTTGTACAAATTAACAAGACCAATGTACTAAATAGTTATCTGTTTGTTTACAAGTTTTTTATTAAACACATTCGGTAGAAATTGACAACAACTTCTACAATAAGAATTAAACTCTTACCTTTTCTTTCGAAATGTGAAGGCTGACGGGGAGTCTAGGTGCAGAGAGGGCAGGTATTGCAGGCTGAAAGAGGATCTTCGAAGCAAAAGAAGTGTGTGTGGCGCGTGAGCCACATCGCTTTCTTGGTCGCAAACACACATGCATTATTATTGGCCCAATTTTTACATCAGATAGGTGATACCGATTACAAATTTTGAAATATCCACCAGATTTTTTGACCAGCTGATATGTCAGTCAACCTCTAGCACTTACTTTAAGTCTGACCTCTTGAAGCCTTTACGGATTTATAATCCTTTACAGAGGTTTAAAAGTAATAAAACAAAAAAAGTGGAATCGGTATATGTATGAGGTGTATATATATATATATATATATATATATATATATATATATATATATATGTCCATTTCAGAGTCTATTACCATGAAACAGTTAAGCCTTATATATAAACATGAAACCTTATTGCAATGCTATCCATGATTCAGTAATTGCTGATATCACTTTACTTCCCATGGGAAAGCAGCTGTTGGGTGATGGTATCTTGTAGTTCTTTCTCTGTCATCTTGGCTCTCTAGCAGGTAAAGGTGAGACATCGCTGGCGTACATGATGGCTGACTGTTTCCATGGAGACATCCTTCTTATTATCCAGACAGACTAGCAGAAAGCAGTCAAGCAACTCTCGAGCGCCTCTGTTTCAAACAATGCTCAAAAGGATTTAACTATTTAAAAAAACAGACTTGGTTTACCAGCTATGTTCGAGTCATTTGGCAGGACTAAACATGCAAATTTAAAAGGAAAAAGCCATTTCTTTCCTGGAGTTCCTTTTTTTTATTCAGGTCTCGGTAAAGTGATTGTCCTGAGAGCTACTCATCAATAGAACCTGTACCTTCTCCAACAGACCGTCTTGCTTTGCCAGCTCAAGCCCTGGATCCGATCAAAGGGGTGTCTGACATTCTGCCATGGCTCATTCGTCTGACACGGAATGCAAAATGATGAACATGGCTCATCTCAGTGGCCAGCAACGGCCATTATGCACGTCTTGTGTTCCACGCTACCTTCACAAGAAGCAGCAGCACTATAAAGGAGCCAGGACATCTTCTCCAATGGGCAGGGTCATTATTATCAACGCACCTGCTTATGGTAAATCACAAGCATGTACATCTTCAAATGACTTATACTTGACTTGTTTTAAATTGGTTTTAGATGTTTTGCAGATCCAAAGTCTCCACTGTTTAGTGAGATTTAAGTAGAACCTTAGCATAGCTACAAGTGTGCTGGAGTTACAGGTGAACATTACCTCAAAAAAATTCCATTCCATTCCATTCCTGTTAATTTTTACATATATATTCTGTAAGTGACAGATGAGCTGTCTGAAAAACAACAGTGAAACCTAAGCTTGCCTTACAGACATGTTGAGACATGTTACTCTATTGATCTAAAGTTCTGAAATGTAATTGTGTAATAACATGGCAAGAATTATTAGTTGTTTTTTAACAGACTAGCAATGCTACATTTGGCACACCTACTTTTTCTGAGGTAAATCTAAAGTTAATTTGCTGGCTACTCTTTGGAAATAGAGTCCCAAGGGGTTTCATTCTTTGTAAAAAAAATGCTCATGCTGCCCATATATGCAGGAGGTTTGATGTGTCCTTATTTCTAATTTCAAGAGGAGTTAGGGGAATTAGGTGTGTTCAGTTAAGGTTGTGTTGAGTTAAGATTGGCCCTAAACTATGCAGGCCTGTGGCCCTCCACAAATTTAGTTTGACACCTGTGAACTAATCAGGTGAGGGGGTTGTTAATGTATTGCATGCAACAGGAGTCAGGGAGAAAGTAAAACAATTAAATTCCGCAAGGGCCAGGGAGATACCTAAATATTTTACTTAAAAAAATACAAGGGAGAAGAAAATACACATGAAGCCAGACAAAGAACAAAGAGTGAGAGTCCAAGTCTGACTTAAATAGACAATTAGAGACAATGTGATTGGTTAACAAGTGACAGTTGGATTAATGACAGCTGGAGTAGAACACAATGATACAATTGAGGATGCAAATGAGGGAAGGTAAAATCAGTGGAGACTATACAAAAACCAGGACCGGACTACAGAGACTGTAAAACCAGAAACTATATTATCACAGGACAAACACTGACATTACCCCGACTCAGGTGCTGGTGGGAGCTCTGGTGGTGCATATGAAATGGAGCATATATGAACATTGTCAAATTGGTCACTGAACTAATGATTTCTAATGCATTACTGAGGAGAAAAAAAGAGAGCAGTGCATTTCACAGAGGCACATTTGGAGGTATAGGTGTTTACAAAGATATGAAGCCAATTATTTGCTTTTTGCCTCAACGTTAGTGATGAGCTTGCTTGTACTGATTTACGTGTCTCATTAACATCACATTTTTTCCAGGGGGCGCTGCAAAGACATTTTTCATTCTATGATCACAGCAATGATGTAAGATTGCCATGATTATCAGGGACGACCTTTGGGCAAAATGTAGTGGGCTTTCTAACATCAAGGGGTTAAAGCAGCAAAAAACAAAATTTTTGAAACATTCAAGGGAGTGCTGCCATTCTTTGAGCGCAGTCACAGTGATACCTATCCATTTGTTCATTCTGACAGGCTTATCATGTTTTTAGAGACATTGGATTTTTTTTGTGGCTTTTTTAAAAGATGAAATTTGTTGGGGCACCACCCCAAGACCATTTGATGTACTTCTGCACCTTTGATAACTTTTTTCCCCTGATGGCTTACGAGTAATCACACTAATTTTGAGCTGGATTGGACATTTTGCCTAAAAGGAGTTCGTAAAAAGTGCAAAGTGATGTTTTTTTTTTTTTAAACAGGGTTCTTTCAAAATAGCGGACTTCCAGTACATTTTGGCGAAAACCTTCCAGAGACTTTTGTTCTTGTATACAGGTGATGCATATGCGTACCGATTTTAGTGACTGTAGGTCAAACTGGAAAGCCAACCCCAATTTTCCATGGGGCCCTGTAGAGCCGTTTTTCATGCTACGATCATGCCAGATCTCCATTTTTAACAAGCTTGACCTCACATAAAAATTCTGAGAGTTTTCGAACATGCCTAGGGAGTTATTTTTGCGACGAATGACGCAAAAAAGAAAGAAAGCTGCAAGCAGCTATGGAAGGGCTCTCGCACAATGTGTAGGAGCCAAAAGCAAAAACTCCTGTGTTTTCACTTTTAGCATTAGCATATTTAGCATTTTGGTCAGAATGGTAGGCTCATTATTCCATAATTTTTCTTGCTTTTTGGATAAAATATGTGAGTGCTACAGTAACAAGTCCATTTAGCCCTTTATGTTTAAAAAAGGTCAAATTCATTAAGATGCCACAGCAGGACCGTGTAACAAACTTTTAAGTTTTTGATAAGTTTTGGTCTCTAATGCCATAAGAGTCACCAGACCAAAATTCAACTTGATTTGGAAATTTTTCTAGGACGAGTTTGTTAAAATGCGATTTAAGCTTTTTCGCATTCAAGGGGGCGCTGCAGAGCTGTCATCCAAGGTACAATTGTAGTGACAGTGTCAGATTAATATATTTATTAAACATGACCTTTCTAACATGTTTAATGGGTCAAAACAGCTAAAACAAAGATTTTGGTCGCATTTAAGGGGCGCCCTAGAGCCAATTTTTAGAGTGTAGTCACAAGGATGCATATCCTGTTGTTCAGCTTTGCAAGGCTAATGTCAGGCTGTTTTTGTTGAAATTGGATTAACTTGAACGGAGATACAGTCCAAAATAGGTACATTTTTTGCAAATTTTTGAAGGGTGAAATTTGTGGGGGCGCCACCCCACGATCATTTGACATACTTCTTAGCTATTAATACCTTTTTCTCCCTAGTGCCTTACAAGTAAAGACACTAATTTTCAGCTAGATTGGACATTTTGCCTAGAAGGAGTTTGTTAAAGTGCAAAGTTATTTATTTTAAAAATAGCTGGGTTTTTCAAAAAGGTCAACTTTCTGTACATTTTGGTGAAAATCTGCTAAAGACTTTTGTTTTTGTATAGAGGGGATGCATATGTGTACTGATTTTCATGATGGTAGGTCAGCAACGATGTAAGATTGCCATGTATATCAAGGATGACCTTTGGGCAAAATGTAGTAGGCTTTCTAACATGTTCAGGGGGTCAAAACAGCTGAAACGGAGAGTTTTGTATCATTCAACGGGGTGTTGTGGAGTCCATTCTATGATCGCAGTCACAATGTTGCATATAATTTTGTTCAGCCTGTCAGGTTCAGAATCACAAGATTTTCACGGTTCATTTTTTCATGTACATTGGATGAAGCGTGTGGGAGATACAGCCACAAATATTTACAGGCAGTATGTGGCGTTATAAGTGTATTACCACTTAAGCATAGCAATTTAGTCAGAATGGCAGGCTCATCATTCCAAATTTTTTACATGCTTTTTGGATAAAGTATGTGAGGGTTAAAGTAAGAAATCTATTTAGCCTTTTATGTTTAAAGCTCAAATTCGTTATGGCGCCACAGCAAAACTGTGTGAAGAACTTCTGCGTTTTTGATAACTTTTGATCCCTAATGCCTTAAGAGTCACCAGACAAATTTTTAGCTTGATCTGGAAATTTTCCTAGAAGGAGTTCATTAAAAGCATTCAAGGCCATCACCCAAAGTACAAAGAAAACGCATTGACATTGTTCGATAATTATACCCTTTTTTTGTGGGCTTTCTAATATGTTTAATGGGCCAAAACAGGTAAAACAATGATTTTGGTTACATTTAGGGGGGCGCTGTAGAGCCAATTTTTAGAGTGCAGTCATGGGGTTGCATATAATCTGTTCAGTGTGAAAGGCATGTTTCGTTTCACAGATTGGGTGAATTTTATTGTAGATAAAATTGTGTCATTTTATTTTTAAAGTGTGAAATTTGGGGTTACACCACCAAGACCATTTGACGAACTTTTTTTTGATAACTTTTTGTTCAGCCCGGTTTTTAGCTGGATTGGACAATTCTCCTAGGGCTTATTGTCCTCGGAGAACATGCTTTTTTCTTTTTCTGTTCTAGAATAAAGTGCAATACCACTACATTACATTAGGGGACAGTGGCGCTCTCATTATACGTTAATAAGGATACTGTATTATGCAGAGGTGTACAAACAAAATTAAAGACAATTAATACTATGTATAGTTGCGTGGAGGGGAGCGAGATGTTTTTTTCTTTGTGGGGGGGGGCCGCGACAGAAAATAATTGAGAATCACTGCTCTAGCTGTATGGCTCCTCCTGGCATTACAGGCATAATAGACAGAGCACAGCAGTGCATTCTCTCCATGTATAAGTCCTTCAGGTTCTGATCCCTAAAAGGAAAATATATGAATATTTATTACAGATAAATTATTAATATTCTATTTTTAATATGGAACATTAATTATTCAATTTCACAAAATATAGCTATATACGTTTCGAGGTGTTGCTTCTCCTTGGGCCATATAAAACATGCATTTACTTGAATCAGAAAAAACTGGACTAAACATGCCATCAATGCACAGAGTTCCAGTTATCACAATCTTTTATCCTCTGCTTTTCATATCTGACCAGTTTTTATTCCTAAGTAAAGCACTTTAAACTGCCAATGTAAATGAAAATGTGCTATACAAATTGTCTTGCCTCTAGGACTTTGTTTTGTGTTTGTAGGCGGTGATGACAGTGAAGACATACACACAATCACTGTGGATAAAAGTGAGGATGGTCATCTGGGCTTCAGTGTGCGAGGGGGATCTGAACACGGCTTAGGAATCTTTGTAAGCAAGGTGGAAGATGACAGCACTGCAGGTAGATACTCCTAAAAATGGCTCAGGTTTACATGGAATATTTTTATGTGTGAATGTGGGTGTTTGTGTTCAGAATTGGCAGGCTTGTTTGTTGGGGACAAGCTGGTGGAGGTGAATGGCATTAGTCTGGAGAGCATCACTATGAGCAGTGCTGTGAAAGTCCTGACTGGTAATAACCGGCTGCGCATGGTGGTGAGACGCGTGGGGAAGGTGCCTGGGATCCGTTACTCAAAAGAGAAGACTACTTGGTAAGATGGAAAAGATTGTTTAGACTCTGAAACTGGGAATTTTGATTATCCAAGATAAATCTTTGGCCCTGTCTATTTAAAAAAAAAAATTATAATTCAGCAAAACATAGACTGTTGTGTGTTTAGAAAGCAGTTCTATGTGCCACATTGTAGTGATGGGTCGTTCTTGAACGATTCGTTCTTTTTGAACGAATCTTTATTGTGACTCGGAAGAACGAATCGTCTCGGGGAGCGATTCGTTCAGATGCGCATGCGCAGAAGCAACGCAGTTTGAGCCGGAAATCTACAAGATTCGTTCTTTTCTCGAGTCCTCTGGGTCCTTTCGTTCTTCTGTCACGTGACGCTCCCTAATATTAACCTAATGCAGTTTGAGCCGGAAATCCACAAGATTCGTTCTTTTCCCCAGTCCCCCGGGTCCTTTCGTTCTTTTGTTAAATTGTTCATAAAATCACTTTCAGAGATAGGGTATTTGTGTTTGTTGTAGTTTGGTGTGTTTTAAAGTGTATTCAAATATTAAATATTCAACACCTTGATGTATAGTATGTATATAATACAATATTTTGAAATGTAAAATAATAGTATAATCTGAAGGGTCAACACAACGGACCTATATCATGGACTTTAGAACTGCAGTGTTACATAGTCTAAGATTCATGAAGCATTTTTGAGTCACTTTATTTTTAGTGCATAATAAATTACCTGTAGTATTTACAAGTTGTCATTTAATTGTAAAGTCACTTACTAATAGTACGTAATAACTTTTAACTAAATAATTTTTATACTTCATAATTTAATTATGCAGTTATTTTATAAATCAGATTATCAGTGTATTGTTTGTGATACAAGCAATTTGAAAATTAGAATAAAAACAAACAAACAAGCTATAAGTAGCTACTTTGTATTTGTAGGCTTGGATTATTTTATTATACAGTTCATTGTTCTGAAGACAGTAAAAGGACAAATAAAAAAATAGAAGGTATTTGTTAATTTATGAACTACATCACAGATCCTCAAAAACCAGAAACAATCACAGTTACAGAAATGGGCACACATTTTATTCTTTATTTATTAGGCCTATCTTTACATTAGTATTACTAAGATACTGAACGGGATAAGGTCACGTGTTAGAAGAACGAAAGGAGCCAGAGGACTCGAGAAAAGAACGAATCTTGTGGATTTCCGGCTCAAACTGCATTAGGTTAATATTAGGAGCGTCACGTGACAGAAGAACAAAAGGAGCCAGAGGACTCGAGAAAAGAACGAATCTTGTGGATTTCCGGCTCAAACTGCATTAGGTTAATATTAGGAGCGTCACGTGACAGAAGGCCCCGGGGCCGGACTGCGCTCGTTACCATCAGAGAGAAGAAATGTGAGGAACGAATGAGACTTTAACCTAAAGACAGATCAGAACTGAGCTGAATCACACTAAAAGATCCAGGTAGGCTTAATTAAAATATGTTTTTTTGTCTTCTACCATTATAGTTTTGTTTTATTTGTAGTGTGATTCGGGTTTGTGTATGTAATAAATGTGTTTGGGAAGAAACACATAACATTTTATTTGTATTTTACTAAAATGAACGAAATGACTCGAAAAAAGATTTGTTCATTTTGCTGAACGGGACTCAAAGATCCGAGTCGGTGAAATGATCCGAACTTCCCATCACTACCACACTGGACATGGATTTCAACTTTGTGTATTCTGTGGAAAGATGTACTTGGATTTATACAGTTTGATTAGGAAAAATGTGGGTGTCACGGTGGTGCAGTGTGTAGCACGGTCGTCTCACAGCAAGGTTGCTGGTTTGAGCCTCGGCTGGGTCGGTTGGCATTTCTGTGTGGAGTTCTCATGTTCTCCTCGTGATCGCGTGGGTTTTCTCCGGGTGCTCCGGTTTACCCCTCAAGTCCAAAGATATGCGATATAAGTCAATTGGGTCCATAGTGTTTGAGTGTGTGTGTGTGAATGTTTCCCAGCAATGGGTTGCGGCTGGATGGGCATCCGCCGTATAAAAAATATGCCAGAAGAGTTGGCGGTTCATTCCACTGTGGCGACACCAAAAGGGAAGAAAGACAACAAGAAAATGGATGGATGGTTAGGGAAAATTACAGCAATAACAGTAAAGTGGATTAATGTGTAATTGTGGGCAAACATTTTCATTTAGATTAATTTGCGATTAAGAGTGATGAATAGACTAAAGACTAAAGACTATCATTAGATTTCAGAGGGAAATAATAAGACGACAAGGGTTAATTTTTTTTTGCTGACAACATGAACAATTCTCGTCTGCACCATCCTCCAGCACTCAATCATATTTTAGATTTGTGGCTGTATTATGTGTTTTATGTAATTAATTCATTACCATTAAAATAGATCTTTCAGCTTTATTGATCTTATGTAAGTGGTTTACTGTACTAAATGTTATTATATTAGATAATATATGATATTATAAATAAATATTAAATATTTATATAAATTTTTATTGTCGTGTATAAAGTGTGCCATGTTCCTGTCATTGATGATGGGAATCTAGATTTGCTGTCCTGCTTGTTTTGTTACCTTGCCTGCGCTGCCCCAGCGCCTGAGTTTGGCTGCGCTGCCCCAGCACCTGAATTTGCCAAAGTTGAACAGAGGCCTGCCGACGCCACCCCAGGTCCCGTGTCTGCCGGCACCACCCGAGCGCCGCTGCCCAGCTCTGCCTGCGCCTGCCCTGCCCCCATGCCCAGCTCTGCCCGGCTGTTTTCTTATTGCCTGTCCAGTCAACTACCTGCCCAGCTATTCTTTAATGTTATTGAGCAGCCTGTGCCTCCTCTGCTCTGGTTGACACTGTTGCAGTGGTATCTGGCCTCGACGAAAAAACGAACGAAAAAAAAGCTGTAAGTTGCCAGGAACAGCAGGAAAAAATGATTTGTCGCAAGTCGCTAGGATAAAAAAAAGTTGCTAGACGGTCTGAAAAGTTGCTAAATCTAGCAACAACGTTGTTAAGTTGGCATTACTGTTGAGGACATGCTCATTATAATTGTTGTCATAGTTTGCTGCCTCCTCTTAACATCCCTTTTGGGTGTCACCTCCATCCACTTATCTACATCCTCATCAAACCTGTGCCACTTCATTGCTTTGGATGCTTGGGGCCATCTGTCCTTCCATTGGAATTCTTGGTTGAGTTGCCTTTATGCACCACGTGGAGGCTCTGAGCTCTGTGGGGTGTATCTGGGCCTGACTTTATGGTTTAGGGGTATCCAAATGAATTTTTTTGCTTTGGCTAGATGTGGTTAGGGATACCAGAGCTGCCATTTGTCTTTTCTTTCCTTGGTTGTCAACTTGGTTTTCAGTTAGTCACTGGTTTTCCAGTATTACTAAGTTGTATCAATGCATCCTCTAATGAAAAGCTAGGGCACATCATCAACGATACTATCTGGGGTCAGCATGTGTTTCAAGTCTTTCAAGCATCTGGCAACCCAACTAAGGATGATAAGCCCCCAGCTTGTGCCATGGTAGCTTTTGACCTCAGATCTGGCCTCATTAACCAAACTAGTTTATTGATTAAATGACACACGAATTACTATTCTACAAACTAACAAACTAACTAAAGATTAAAAATACTCACTCTCATGCACGAACGCACGCGCACACACGCACGCAATTAATTCAAGTAGCTTAGGAGTCTATCAAATCATCAATCAAAGTCGAATCAACTGCATCAAAGTAAACTTAACTCTTGTGTGGTGTTCATATTATTGTTACTCAGGCGATGTTTGCGGGTCTTG